>OZ024765.1:6721923-6789423 GCA_964016885.1 Eledone cirrhosa | reverse complement strand
TTTTACCTCTAAATTCTCTTCAACTCTAGAGACATCTGTCACGAACTCCTGGGCCATGTTCCTCTGTTTGCTGACCCTGCATTTGCCCAATTTTCCCAAGAGATTGGATTAGCAAGTCTTGGAGCACCCGACGAATACATTCAGAAGCTGGCAACAGTAAGTACTGTAAGGTCACACTCTGTGGCACAACTCCTCTTTGTGCTATCTGGGACCCACTCCTTCTATCTGCCCAGCACAGCAACCTTCTTCTTCCTCTGCGCCCACTTATACCTGAGAGGGTCGTGGATGGAGAGTCCTCAAACACTCCTTCCAGCAGGTCCTGTCAGAAACAACCGTTTCCAACTGAACTGCCTGGATCCCCAAGCATGACCAGCCAAGCTCATGGATGTTATCCAACCCTCTTGCTGAGGGTCTCCTGTCCAAGGGTAGACCCTGAGTATCTTTCACTATAACCTCAATATATAAAAACAGTGGCAGACAACCATGGCTTGCAGTGGAGCGGGGTTGCGTAGCTGTTTAACCTCCTATGTGTTGCTTTTTAATTACATTATACATGTTCCTACTCTGGACCTTTCATTACATTATTCCTGTTCCTACTTGGTATCTTTCACTACATTATTCATGTTCCTACTCGGTATCTTTCACTACATTATACATGTTCCTTTTCCAGTGTTACTGGTTCACAGTTGAGTTTGGCCTCTGTCGTGAAGAAGGGGAACTGAAAGCTTATGGTGCAGGGCTTCTGTCGTCATTTGGTGAATTAGAGGTAAATATTCTGGCATTTATTCTTCCATTCTTTTATTCTGGTTTCAGAATGTCCAAATCTAATGATATTGGCAGCCCAGAAGGGAAGCATGGATCAGATCAGAGGTTAACAAACTTTCTGGGAACTTTTTGAGTGAACTGGAGCAACGTGAAAATAAAGTGTCTTGCTCAAGAACACAACACAAAGCCCGGTCAGAGAATCGAAGTCAACCTCACGATTGTAAGCCCGATGTTCTAACCACTAAGCCATGTGCCTTCCTGATAGTATATATAGAGCAGGCATGGGCAAGCGCTAATTTACATTCATGCCCACAAGGGCGGTAACTCAGGTTGTTTTGATTTGTTTCTCCAGAATTCGTACATGTTTTCCTCGATTGCAAAAATGATAGCAAGATAAATTACGACTGAAAAGTTGGGGTAAAAAAATCAGAAAGATTTCATTTAGGTGACTTAGGCGAGCCATTCAGAGAGCCTTAGGTTGCCCATGATTGATATAGAGTAATGTAAATGTTAATGGGTTAACCCTTTATTATTTAAACCAGCCATATCTGGCCAGAACTCTCTCTGTTCAAACTGACCACATATACTTGTGTTAAGGTATTTTTCTCAAAATATTAGATTCAATATTATGCGAGATAATTATGTGAGGTAAAGCCTTTACCATGAAAATACAATAGTATATATAGAGTAATGTAAATGCTAAAGGGTGAAATAAATAATGAATATTATTGATTTGTGTTTTTCGTTTCTTTTTATTCCTTGTAGTACTGTCTGAATGGTGAACCAGAGACACGGCCATTTGATCCTCCACAGACTGCACTACAGACCTACCCCATCACAAACTATCAGCCTATTTATTACATTGCAGACAGTTTCCAAGATGCCAAGGGCAAGATAAGGTAAATTACATGTGCAAACCCTCATCTAACACCTGTATTTTGTTGCGACACCAGTGCTAGAGAGATTATCTTGTCTTTCACTCAGTTGGAGGGTCCTTGCAATTTTTTGTGTATGTATATAGCGTACCCCTGACATTCACAGAAATTTCCTTAGAACCTATCTAATAGTTGTTTGTGGAAGCCACCACATATTCGTGGAATAGTAAATATCTTCCGCGAATTTTATGGCAATATATATTTTTTCACACTTTTTAATGCTAAATTATTAATAACAATATACTGTATTTGCCAGCCTATATTTTATGTTATGTTGAGATGTTTATAGGCAATTTATGGAGCATGTCTAATATTCACGGTTTTTCACTCTTTGCGGGGGTTACATTTCTAGAGCACTTGATGCATACATATACACACATATTTTTGTTATTATTATTGTTATTGTTATTATATCATGACTCATACACTGTTCATTTTCCTGACATTTGTACATTACATTATTCTATGTACTATACATGCACCTTTGATGAGTTGTAGTGCACCTGAGCACTGTACATAATAATTTCATTATTATTATTATTATTATTATATATATATATATATATATATATATATATACATACAAACACACACACATATATATATATACATACATACACACACATATATATATATACATACACACACATATATATATATACATACAAACATATATATATATATATATATACACACACATATATATATACATACAAACACACAAACATATATATATATACATACACACACACACACACATATATATATACATACAAACACACAAACATATATATATATATATATATACACACACACATATATATATATACATACAAACACACAAACATATATATATATATATACATACACACACACACACATATATATATATACATACAAACACACACACATATATATACATACAAACACACATATATATATATATATATATACACATACAAACACACATATATATATATATATATATATACACATACAAACACACAAACATATATATATACATACACACATACAAACATACATATATATATATACATACAAATATACATATATATACATACACACACACACATATATATATACATACATGACTGTGAATATATTATTGAACTGTATTTAAAATGGTCCCATCTTTCCATTGTCTGCAGAGATTATGCTCGAACCATCCCCAGACCATTTACTGTTCGATACAATCCGTACACCCAGGCTTTGGAAATGGTTGATAACAAGGAAAGAATTCTCAATATCTGCAAATCTATCCAAAGTAAGATTGGACATTTTTATATTTGTTTCTTTCTAAAGAATTTCCAACTATGATACTTTTGTTACTATACTTCTAATCAAAGACACTGTCTATGATTTTCAAATCATCTTCACCTACTTATTCCTGAGAGGGTTCTGGGAGAAGAGTCCTCAAACACTCCTTCCAATGGGTCGTGGAAGCAACTATCTCCAATAATGAAATAAGGTTTTTTAAATATAAACACTTTAAATCTTTCGTTACCATATTTCTAATGAAAGACACTGCCTATGATTTCTAAATCATTTTGAAAATATTATAAAATTTGGACGGATTTAGTAATGTAACAAACTTTCTCATTATTAAGTTGATATTTGGAGCATAGCTTAACAAAGGTTCTTACATAAAATTATGAAGGAAAATTTTTTAGATAAACACTAACATTTTCATTACCATATTTCTAATGAAAGATACTCAAATAATTTTAGAGGGATTTAGTAATATAACTATCTTTTTCATTGTTAAATTGGTTGTTTGGTACACAACAAAATTTATTATAATGGAAGGTTTTTAAATAAACACAAATGCTTTAAAATAAACAGTTTTGTATCATAAAACCAGGGGTGGTTTCAGGTTGTTTGATACGGTCAAACCGATTCTAAACTAGTTTCTTTTCTTGAATTATACAGGTGACATCTCACTGCTGGAAGATGCGATTCAAAAAGTTGAGCCAGGTGCAAAATTGAAGCGATAAAATTTGAAACCAACACATTTGAAAATTGATTGAATTAAAAAGAATTTTGTTTTTTGTATTTGACTGATATTAAATAAAAGTATCTATCGGAAGGATTCATAGAAAAAAAATATATATATAGTGCCGGTTTAGTTTTGTGTAGAGTCTGTAGTATATATTGTAAAAGGGCCAAACCCGTGGGTCGGCTGAAAAATCTTGCATGCATCAATTTCCTAATAATAACTGCATTGTTTCTTTCCAGGGACTATGTTGTAAAATAAACCTCATTTGGTCATTCCATGAGAGCATTTTGGTCAGGCTATGAACTTTTCAGCCGCCCCTCATATATGACATTAAAGTGAAAGGCTGTATAGTACTATGGTAAATAGGACGGTAAATTGGTAGAGTTGTTAGAACATTGAGTAGAATGCTTCGCAGTACTTGATTCAGCTCTCTACTCTATGAGTTCAAATCCCACCAATGTCAACTTTGTTTTTCATCCTTTCAAGGTTGATAAAAAAAAAAGTACCAGACTAGTACTGGGGTGAATTATTCCTCTCTATCTCTTTCTCACTTCCATTCTCTCACTCTGTTTCTATCCTTCTTTGGAAGAAATCTGCTATATTCAGACCGAAGAGATAGGCTCTGCTCTGCCAGGTTTAACCCTTTAGCATTTACATTATATATACTATTGTATTTTTGTGGTAAAAGCTTTATCTTACATAATATCGAACCTATGAGATTTTGATATTTATTTTGATACCTTATCCTTGATATTATGAGTGGCCAGTTATGGCCAGTATGAATAGAAAGAAGTGACAGAATTATGGCCAGATATGGCTGGTTTAAATGCTAAAGGGTTAAAAAAAAAAATGCTCTAGAAACGCTGTATGTCAATGCAGCACCTCAACAAATCTCTTGGGAATTACAGCACCAAATATAATACCAGTCCAGTACTGGAGTCAATTCTTCTTCAATATCTCTTTCCCAGATGTATTCAGAACTGGAAAGAAGATGGGCTCTGCTCTGCCAAGTTTAACCCTTTACCATTTACATTACTCTATATTTACTATTATATTTTCATGGTAAAGGTTTTACCTCACATAGTATCGAATCTATGAGATTTTGACATTATATATTTTGAGAACAATACCTTAACATCACTATGAGTGGCTGGTTACAGTCAGTTTGAACAGAAAGGGGTGAGAGAATTCTGGCCGGATATGGCTGGTTTAAATACTAAAGGGTTAAACAAAATGCCCTAGAAATGCCATATGTGCATATGGCACCCCTACAATTCACTTAGGAGTTACGGGACCATATATTCATACATATATACATACATAAAACAAGTAGTACAGGGGAGAGAGGGGGGGGGGGCACATAAAAATGCAAGAGAGCCCTTTGCAAAAGGTTATTCATGCTATGAGGTTAATCTGGCATTGGGAAAAAAACTACAGCAAAACACATGGAAATATTCAACAACACAGTAGAAAAATTTCATTTCAAATATATTAAGTTTTCTTCTTCTAGTTTATTAAAGTGAGATATGTATCTTAGAAGGCGGCGAATTGGCAGAATCATTAAGATGGCGGATAGAATGCTTTAAGGTATTCGTTACACCTCATTGCATGATCTGAGTTCAAATCCCACCGGGTTTAACTTTGCCTTTCATCCTTTCGAGGTCGATAAAATAAAGTACCAGTCTAGTACTGGGGTCGATTCTTCCTCCATAGAAAAAAAAAATCAGCTGTTTTCAGACCTGGAGAGGGTTGGACTCCACCTGGTTTAAATGTGCCCTAGTCACGCCGTATGACTGTGCCTCTACGACTCAACAAGGAGTTATGGGAGATTTATCCTTTCTATATATCTTAGAAATCATTTCTTTTAAAAACCACGTAGAGAATTGTTTCCGTTTTTTTAAAATAGACATTTTGATACTCTTCTTGAAATAAATAGAAAAAAAAAAAAAAAAAAAAAACTGTATTTGTATCAATTTTATTGTATATGTGTATATATATAGTACACACACATACCTATGTGTGTATATATGTATATATATATAATATACATATGTATATATGTACAAATATACATATATATATATATATATATATATATATACATATGCATAATGTGTATGTGCATACACACATAAATATATATATGAGAGAGAGAGAGAATATATATATATATGTATGAGCAAGGCATGGTCAGCCGACCAGACACTGCCCACAACAGGACAACCCGTCTAACCCATGCTAGCGTGGAAGAACGGACGTAAAACGGTGATGATGATATATATATATATATATATATATATATATATATGCATAATGTGTATGTGCATACACACATAAATATATATATGAGAGAGAGAGAGAATATATATATATATATATATATATATATATATATATATATATACATATGCATAATGTGTATGTGCATACACACATAAATATATATATATATATATATATAAATTTAAGTATGCGTTGTTTGTTTACTGACACTTCAGTATGCAGGTTAGAGCACTCAACGGTGTGCGCAGGTGGGTCGGTTTACTCCAGAGTAAATTAAAAACTTACAAAGAAGTGTAAGTCAACAGGGTAAAATTAACTTTGTTTATTCATATTTGTTGCAATATATATTTCGATGATAACCATTATTCAACAGCTAGGACCTCATCAGACAGCTAAAACTCAAACAGAAAAACATAATGGTGGGACAAAGTTTACCGCCATTATTCTGTTGATATACGGTGGATTGGCGGTATCGGAGTTCAAATCCTGCCAAGGTTAACTTTGCCTTTCATCCTTACGGGGTCGATAAAATAAAGTACCAGTAATGTACTGGGATAATTGCTGACCTTGTTGATATGCCCAGTTCCGAAGTGTGGTGTCGTTTCCTCAAAGAACTGGTGGCATAAGAATTAGAATGAATTCAAGCATCCAGAGAATATACCTTCCTCTCATTGGACAGATATCTTAACACTCCAGTACCATGTTGTCTGTCTAAATGTCCTATTTCTATTGATACTAGCTATGCTGCATATAGTGGGGTATATGAGCTTCACCGTGTGCCTATTAAAGATTTTGTGGTACCTGTGGGTACTCGGGAAGCACGTATCCAGTGCCCTAAAGAATGAGTGGGCCAGGCTGCTCTGCAGACCCACGCTGTATGGTGGATTAAACCATGTTATTTTTCTAAGCCTAGTCCTATGTGAGTGGGTTGAGTATGCACCAGGCCCTTGAGGAGTTGTCGGGGTCTCACGGCCTCCAGCACTGCTGCTGCCCCGTTGCGCATTTTGGTTTTTGTTCACTGTTCTGTCCCTGCCGGTGGGGCGATGCTGCCCCGCACCGGGGTTTCCAGATTGGAGTATTCCACCGTCTATCCCGGTCGGTGTTATACGGTTGGGGACGCTGGGGGCCGGGTTTTGCATCACTGCTAGACCCACCTCGCGTGTTGCGTCTATTCGCATGCCCAGGGGGTATGCCCACAAGCATAATAGTGCCAGGTTCCGGTGTTTAGATGCAGTAGCTTCAACTCTTCTTGTATTACGTGGGGTTTCCCCCCTTCCCGAGACTATACGGTCGAAGTCCCTGTAGGTCATCACTATCATGGCCCCTAGGGTTATATTGATAACTTGGCCATGGGCCGCCTTAGCTAGAGCTGTATTATAATAATCAGCGTTACTATTGAAGATCTCTTTATTAGCAGACAAGTTGGAGATGCTGTCCGAGACACTCTTGACTATGGCCTTAATAATAGATCTAGAGTGGTTGAACTTAGTGTTGACATATACTAGCTTCTCGTTCGGCTTCTGATAGGAGTAGTATAGCTCAGTGTTTAGGTTTAGGGTAGTGTCTAAGAAGTCAAATACTTTTCTATTGGGGTCTATTTCTATACTGAGCCCTAGATTCCTAAAGAAGTCTCTGAATCTGTTCGTCATTCTCTCTCCCATACTGGTGCTGTGGTCAGAGACGGTGAAGAGAGTATTACCGTGTTATAACCCACCGCCGAGGTTGGCGATTTCCTCCTTGATTAGCTTCAGTATGAAAAGCCCAACCAGGTCCGTTATCTGTGTGGAGTCTCTGGGTCTATTGTGATATCAAAGTTATTGGGCCAATCACTCCTAGTCGAGAGATCTCCACCGAAACGGATCAAGGTCTTCCTTGCAGCGTGGATTTTTCCTATTTCTTCGCGGATTAAGTCTGTATTACACATCGCGAATGTAAGGGCCTTATTTAAAACTATGGGCCAGATTGAAGAGTAGTAACTAGCAATATCCAGTTGGATAAAGCTACTCCTACCCTTCCCAGGTAATAGTGTAACCCCTCTATCACCTCACCAGTACAAGACCATAGCTGTAACTTCGTGTTGGCAGAATCCTATCTAGCATGCATTTGCTGATTACCCCTAAATCAGACTTTGAAGTGGCTATTAGTCTAACCGAGAGGTCAGACTCAAAGTCTGGCTTGTGATCCTTGATGGTAATCCTCAGCTCCCTGGGTTGGTATGGAGCTGTCCTATCCTCTATGCTGAGTTTGGATACTATTTCATGTACGCTGGTGTTGACTTCCTCAAGGGTAACTCCAGATGCTTGAATTCGTTCATTCTAATTCACATGCCACCAGTTCTTTGAGAAAACGACACCACACTTTGGAACTGGGCATAGCAATGAAATGTTCCACCATTATGTTTTGCCGTTTACGTTCTAGCTAGCTGATCAGGTCATAGCTGTCATAATGGTTATCACTGAAATATATATTGCAGCAAATATGAATAAACAATGTTAATTTTAACCTGTTGACTTACAAAGAGAGTGAGTGAGAAACAGTGAGAGGGTGTTTAGTGTTTAATTTAAAATCTAAAATATATGTTGTTTGGTTGGTTGTGTGGGTTGGATGGGCATACAATTGTATATCATTGTATTATTATTATTATGGATTACTGCAGAATAAAAATTACTTGTCTATAGATGTAGCTTCTTCTTCGCTCTTGAACCGCTTTGGACGAGATTTGAATGTAAATCTGTGACCTGAAAGAGATGAAACCAACAGCATATATTGTATTCTACACAATAAAACACTCCAACACAGTGGGGTATATATATATATATATATATATATATATACATATATATATATGCAAGTAAGTTTGTTTTTAAACAGTGAGTAAACTTTGAAATTTAGTAGAAATAGAAGCTTTCACCGTATTTTTGACTAAAGAAATTTTAGCCTGATAGTGGGGTTTTAAATCCTCTAAAAAATGGAAAAAGATGAGTACGGATGTACAACAGTCATCCTTTTAAACCCCACTATCAGGCTAAAATTTCTTTAGTAAAAAATACAGTGAAAGCTTCTATTTCTACTAAATTTGTATATATACATATACAGAGAGAGAGAGAAAGAGAAATAGAGGTAGACAAAGAAAGAGAGAGAATGGTAAACAGCTAGATAGATAGAAAGGTAGATAGATAGAAAGACAGATACATAGAGACATATATAGATTAATAGTTATATAGACAGACAGACAGATAGGTAGATAGATAGGCAGACAGATAACCAGTTAGATAGACATAAGAGGCATTGAAGAGATAAAAGCAAAAGTCAAGGCACAGAGGAAAGTTAGAGGATGAGCAGTGTACGTACCGATACAGTCTAATGTTTCGAGAAAGGCTTTATTTCGGCAGCAGTTCCTACAGAGACCATAACAACATTTCTGACCCTTGAAAAAAGATAAAGACAAACACTGTGAAATAGAACAGAATTTCAAATAACTTTCTCTGCACCCAGTAGACTCTGTAAAGTGGTAAACAAACAGACAGACAAAATGTAGGGTAGAAGGGACTCTTTGGATGTCAAGAACTTGACTATCTAGTGTTGGTAAAACAATAAAATGCACCCACTACATTCTGTAAAGTGGTAGAGATGGTGTTATGATAAAATGTACCCAGTACACTCAGTAAAGTGGGTGGACAAACAGTCAGAGACAATGTAGAGTAGAAAGAACTCTTTGTTCATGTCAAAGATTTGACAACCTCTCTAGTGTTGATGTTATAATAAAATGCAACCAGAACTCTGTAAAGCAGTGTCTTTCATCAGAAATATGGTAATGAAAGGGTTAAAGACATAGACAGTGTCTTTTATTAGAAATATGGTAATGAAAGGGTTAAAGACATAGACAGTGTCTTTTATTAGAAATATGGTAATGAAAGGGTTAAAGACATAGACAGTGTCTTTCATTAGAAATATGGTAATGAAAGGGTTAAAGACATAGACAGTGTCTTTCATTAGAAATATGGCAATGAAAGGGTTAAAGACATAGACAGTGTCTTTTATTAGAAATATGGTAATGAAAGGGTTAAAGACATAGACAGTGTCTTTCATTAGAAATATGGTAATGAAAGGGTTAAAGACATAGACAGTGTCTTTTATTAGAAATATGGTAATGAAAGGGTTAAAGACATAGACAGTGTCTTTCATTAGAAATATGGTAATGAAAGGGTTAAAGACATAGACAGTGTCTTTCATTAGAAATATGGCAATGAAAGGGTTAAAGACATAGACAGTGTCTTTCATTAGAAATATGGCAATGAAAGGGTTAAAGACATAGACAGTGTCTTTCATTAGAAATATGGTAATGTAAGGGTTAATGACATAGACAGTGTCTTTCATTAGAAATATGGTAATGAAAGGGTTAATGACATAGACTGTGTCTTTCATTAGAAATATGGTAATGAAAGGGTTAATGACATAGACAGTGTCTTTCATTAGAAATATGGTAATGAAAGGGTTAATGACATAGACTGTGTCTTTCATTAGAAATATGGCCATGAAAGGGTTGAAGACATAGACAGTGTCATTAGAAATATGGTATAAAAAGGGTTAAAGCCCTCACTTTTGGATTAGCACACAGGCCACAACGCTCATACTTGATCTTCCAGGTGACATCAAAGCATTTCTTAGGATAACGCATCTTCTTCTTCAGCTTCTTCTTCGACAGGTTGCTGTCCTCAATGCTCAATTCACCAAGAGGCCTTTTCAGTTTGCTCTTGTCAGAACCAGAATCGGAGCTATTCTCCCCTTTGTCTTTCTTAGACTGTGTGTTCAACTGTGAAGGACTGAAAAAACACAGAGAAGAGGGTAACAGTTACTGGGGCAATACACATATTTACACACACATACGCATACATACATTTATAGAACTGAGATCTCTATCATTAAATTACTCAGAAGATGTAACCATGTATGAAGTCAGCCAAACCTGAGTAGATGTGAGTTGTAATAACAATAACATATATACACACACTATATATATATATATATTAGGAAGGGCATCCAATTGTAGAAAACCTGCCAGATAGTCCTATATGAGCGAGACACGGTCCCCAATCAATCTTGCCTCAAGTGAGACAACTCCCGTCTAACCCATGCTAGTGTGGAAGATAGACGTTAAATGATGATGATGATGATGATGATGATATATATATAAAATTAGAAATAGAAGCTTTCACCATATTTTTGACTAAAGAAATTTTAGCCTGATAGTGGGGTTTAGAACCCCCTAAGAAATGGAAAAAGCTGAGTATTGATGTACTACTCATCTAACATATTTAATATGTTACATTTATGTATATATGTAGAGAGATCTAGAAAGACATGAAATGGTTCTTACTCTGGTCTAACGTAAGGCTGACAGATCCAGTAGGGGTGGGGCAAGGTGGGCTTCCAGGCAATGCTAGGGTCCTCCTTCAACCTCTCAATGTCTCGCTGGTAATGGAAAATAGAACACAAGGTAAATATTGATTTCATATAAAGTGGTTGTGTAGATGACATGACAAAAAAGCACACAGTACACACACACAATCCCACTACCGTGAGGTGGTTACATCATGTGGGGAATATCTCGTACACAAGAAGACGACATAAATATTGAAAACACAAATAAATATTGATCTCAAATTAAGACAAGGCCAGCAACCACCTACCAGGTCTGATCTGACCCAGGATTAAACAGTGACTCAGCAATATGTTAAAACCACCTACCAAGCATCTCTCTCTCATTAGCTGTGTCGCCATCTTGAAACACTCAACTGTCTTTCCCTTAGCAACTTCTTCCCGAATATCTGGATGCATCTGGATTCTGGAAAGATGAAATACCAATCATTATAATTGAGAAATATTACAGCCATTCTTCTTAAAATTTTTGATACCAAATTGCCTGCAACCACTCGTGGTTCTATGATAAAAAAAACCCGGCCATATCTAACCAGAATTCTCTCACTTCTCTGCTGTAACCAGCCGCTCATACTGACTTTAGGGTATTGTTCTCAAAATAAATAATATCAAAATCTCATAGATTCGATATCATCAAATATTTACCATGTAAAATACAATAGTAAATATAGAATAATGCAAATACTAAAGTGTTTATAGTGATAAAAAAATCTTCCATCATAATTTTAAAATACAAGGAAGTTAGTTATATTACTATATCTCTCCAAATCTTTCATTAGAAATATGTTAAAGGGTTAAAGTGTTTATATTTATCAAAAAACCTTCCATCATAAGTTTATGAAAGAACCTTTGTTAAGTTATGTTCCAAACACCAGCATAAATAATTCTTGAATATTTTCAAAATTATTTGAAAACCATTAAAAATATGGTAACAAAAAGGTGAAAGTGTTCATATTCATCTAAAAAACTTCCATCAGAATTTTATGTATATTTATTAAGTTATGTTCCAAAAATGTAAAGTGGTAGTGCTGATACCATGATGAAATACACCCAGTACATTCTGTAAAATGATAGTGCTAATGCTATTATGAAATACACCCAGTACATTCTGTAAAATAGTAGTGCTAATGTTATTATGAAATACACCCAGTAGACTCTGTAACATGGTAGTGATGATGCAATGATGAAATACACCAAGTACACTCTGTAAAGTGGTAGTGCTGATGCCATGATGAAATACACCTAGTACACTCTGTATAGTAGTATTTTAGAAAAAATAATAATAAAAATTTAAATTTAAAATTAAATGATAAACTTACGCATGATGAAACATCTTGAACAAATGTCCCCTAATATGAGACATTGGACATGGGTACATATCAACCATCTTCATATATTCCTCTGCTACTTCCCAGATTGGTGGATTGATGCCATTAAACAATGCTGGGTTATGTAAGTTACCCTCTGGAAAAATAAAGTGATACAGTGGCTTACCCTTAGGCTAGAAACTTCTGTAGATGATAGTGTGGGTAATTTATGTAAAACGGTGATGATGATGATGTTTATGGCGACATTACACTGAAAAGGCCAGTTCTTCAGATCACCGAAGTTAAGCAACATTGTGCCTAGTTAGTACTTAGATGGGAGACCACTTGGGAAACCTTGGAGCTGTATTTCCTTGTAGTGCACCTGAACACTGTACACAATAATTCTCATTATTAGTGGATTGGCAGTATCGGTAGAGGGTCGGACGCCATGCTTTGACGTATGGAGTTACGGCCCTTGCCATTCTGAGTTCAAATCCCGCCGAGGTTAACTTTACCTTTCATCCCTACGGGGTCGATAAAATAAAGTACCAGTAATGTACTGGGTAATCGCTGGCCTTGTGTGCCAAAAGTAGAAACAATTATTTCCAGCATAGTTACGTCCCTTTACGGTCCGAGTTCAAATCCCGCCGAGGTCAACTTTGCCTTTCATCCTTACGGGGGTCGACAAAATAAAGTACCAGTAATTCACTGGAGTAATTGCTGGCCTTGTGTGCCAAAGGTAGAAACAATTATTAATATAATTGGCAGTATTGGTAGAGGGTCGGACATCATGCTTTGCAGCATAGAGTTACGGCCCTTTATGATCTGAGTTTAAATCCCACCGAGGTTAACTTTGCCTTTCATCCTTACAGGGTGAATAAAATAAAGTACCAGTAATACACTGGGGTAATTCCTGGCCTTGTGCCAAAAGTAGAAACACTTATTTTCATGGGTGTTGGGTTGGCAGTATCGGTAGAGCGTCAGACACCATGCTTTGCAGATAGACTAGGAAGCCACGTCCGTGATGCACATGCTTAAGTCTCAAGCGATGGCATTACTCGAAGTTGCAGCCATCATCATCATCATCATGTATGTATATGTATGTATGTCAACGGCCATCCAAATAGTACTTTTTTTTTTTTTTTTACCTAGGAGTGAAAGGACCCCAGTTGTTGTCACAACACCTCTCTAGGAGAGGGAAACTCTGAAAAAAAAAAACCTGCAGCTTCGAAAGCATCCGATGATGTTGACCACTTCTCCTTTTCGGGTAGTGTTTTTGATGCAAGGCCTTTCTCCACTTTAAAAACCTTCAAAGCACAGGCATTGCTTGTTCAGGATATGTTACAGGTTCAAGTCACTGGCTGTAGCCTAAAAGTGCACCATTTTCTGTAATCTGACAAACAATTGCAATACTCTTAGCAGAGTTTGCAGCCATGATGTGTGTATCATCATTCATCATCATTTCATTTTACGTCCGCTTTTTCCCTACTTGCAAGGGTGGGACGGGAACTGATTCTGGCTTGATTTCTACAGCTGGATGCCCTTTCTAACACCAACCTCATTTACAGTGAGTGCTGGGTGCTTTTTTGCCGTGGCACCTCCACGACCACTTTGCAGTGGAATGATAGGGACCCCAGTCCCTATCATCTCATTTCTACAGCTGAGTAAACTGGAGCAATGTGAAATAAAGTGTCTTGCTCAAGGAAACAACACATCACCCGGTCTGAGAATTGAACTCACAACCTTTCGATTGCAAGGCCAATGCTCTAACCACTAAGCCATGTGCCTCCATATGTATGTATGTATCTGTATGTATATATATATGCATCTCGGGTCACTCTTGAGTGCTACTGGTAACATGTAACCCAGTACAACCTGCCGCATGGTCGGGTCGTCGGCAGCCACACCAAGTTTACTTGGTGAGGAGGGTGATTTTGGACACCCTGCAGGATAAAAAACAAAACCTGAGGCAACGGCCATCCAAAAGTGTGTAAATATGTATATACACACATGTACATGTGTATATACATGGCTGCATGTGTATGTATATGCGCGGGGACATAAAAATAGTCGGGCTGGACACCTGATCGCGCGGTTAAATCACTGGGAGTGAAGGACCCCTAGCCTTTGTCAGGGCATTCTTCTAAGAGAAGGCAACTCAAGAAACTGGGATAACTCCGACATAAAACCTGCAACTCAGTAGTTACCGATGATGTTGATCTTTTCTTCTTTTTGGGTTATAGCTACTGTCGCTCAGAGAGTGGGATTGGCTCAGTGCACAGTCTTTCCTCACTTTAAAAATATCTTCACGCACAGGCATTGCACGAAAGAATTAATTAATAATGGTATATCGTGCAATGGCCATACTCGATAATAAGGGGACAGCCATCATATCATGTATGCATGTACCTGTATGTATGTATGTGATGAATATATATCTTACCTGCAGACATGACACCATTTACACCTGTCTCCTTTACACACCTGTCCACATCTTCCAAGTATTGAATATTCCCGTTGGCAAATACAGGTATATTGACATTCTCCCTTTAAAAGAAAAGAGGGGCCAATGTGTTTAACTGTTTTGATACTAAACCCTCCAAAACTGCCCCTAATATACAAAGAGCCTGCCATGTATTCAACTCAGATTGAATGTTATCTAACAAGTGCAGTGTAATTATTTAACGACAGCCAATCATATCACAATCACGTTTCAAGGGTCTTCTTTGCCCACTTATTCCTGAGAGGGTCGTGGGAGTAGAGTCCTCAACCAAGGCCCTGTCAGAAGCAACCATCTCCAACTGATCTGGCTGGATCTCCAAGCATGAACACTATATATAATTGTCTCTACTTTAGGCACAAGGCCAGCAATTACCCAGTGCATTACTGGTACTTTATTTTATCGACCCCGTAAGGATGAAAGGCAAAGTCAACCTCGGCGGAATTTGAACTCAGACCGGAAAGGGACGTAACTCTATGCTGGAAAGCATGGCGTCCGACTCTCTACTGATACTGCCATATGAATACTATATATAATACTTGCTTATTGTATCTTTACTAGAGGACTGATCCTTGTGAAAGTTGACAGTAAAAGTCATTAAGAGTTAAGGTATTTATATTTATCTAATTTTAAGTCAGAAACTTTGTTAAGTTATGTTCCATTATAAAGCGTTCAAATTTAAATTAAAATTTTCCAACATAATTTTATAAAAGAACCATATGTTAAGTTACTATCATAGTGATGAAATAATTAATAACTTTAGTAAATCCTTTAAAATTTTTCATAAATATAAAAAGAGTGTATTTCATGAGAAATATGGTAATGAAAGGGTTAAAAGGGATCTTACTTGACTGCTTTAATGTGTTTCCAATTAGCTAAACCTGTTAATGGGCCCTTCTGTTCACGAGTTCTTCCATGGACTGTCAGTAACTGAAAATATTAGAATATATAATATATAAGGAGACCCCAAAAAATCAACAGTATTCTAATAAATATTGCCTGTACAGGTAATCAAAGTGTGCATACATTTTTGGGGGACATCCTATATATAAATCAGGATAGAACCAGTTTAAAACTAGTTAGATCATTACTCAACAGAGTACTCAATACTTGGTGTAGTAGAGTATGGCTATATATAGTAAAGAATAGAAACCGGACGGCTGAGGTCATTTTTTTATTTGTTTTGCGAGATTTCTTATCTGAAAATGTGAGTTGAAACAGATATTGTTATACTTTGGGAGGGTCATGCTGCCAATAAAAAAAAGATGGTGTAAGACAGAACAAAGGAGAGACACAAAATAAAAACCCAGTCGCTGAGGAGGTCACAGAATGTGTGACGAAAGAGCTTTGACAATATATAAACAACCTTCCGGTTATCAAACCAACCAACCGGAAATTTATAATAAATTGAAGTGAAAACCAACAGGTGCATGTGTTTTTATTGGCAGCATGACCCTCCCAAAGTATAAAATATATAGTTATGTAATAAACAACATAAAAAGCTCTGTAGCCTACATAAAGCACTCTCTTTTCCTGTACCTTTTCTACGGAAATACTTCATTTATATATAGATATATATATATATATATATATATATATTTATTAAAATAACAGATTAAAATTTAGTAGCACTCAAGAGTGACCCGACATGCATACATATATACATACAGATACATAAATATTTGCTCTACGGTTCTTATATATTTGATATATATTTATCCTTATCGAGCCCTCTTTGGATTTTAGTCTTCAAATTTATTATTATTACTATATATATATATATATATACATATATACATATATATGCACACACACACACATACAAACAAGATGGAAAAGACAGACAATATACAAAGGTTAATAAAAGTATTTTCCCAGACCTGCCAACCTCTAAAACCCAAATGGAGAGTACCATAATGAAAGCTATACACATTTTCCCAAGAGAAGACATATCTCACCCACCCCAAAGTGGGTGGGAGATCTCCCCCATCGGATGGGGAGAGTTGACAGGTCTGTTTTCTGTTAGTTTGGATGTTAAGTTCTAAAAAGGCAGACACAACAGCGGAGAACAAGAAGAGAGAGAGTGAAGAAAGACAAACCAAAAAGACATTATAGGCCTAGCCAGTAAGAGACAGACACTTATAATAATAATAATGAAATTATTGTGTACAGTGCTCAGGTGCACTACAACTCATCAAAGGTGCATGTATAGTACATAGAATAATAAAGTGTCAGGAAAATGAACAGTGTATGAGTCATGATACAATAACAATAACAATAATGAAATATTGTGTACAGTGCCCAGGTGCACCACAACTCATCAAAAAAGTGCATGTACAGTACATAGGGCAATGCACAAACATCAGTAAAATGAACAGTGCACGAGTCATGATACACACATGTGTGCATGGGTATGGAAGGGGTACATCAGGTGTAGTTCTGGCATATTTCGGGAAGCATGAGTGTCTTAAAGGATGCAGTGTCTCGGCAGCTAACAATTGACGCAGGCAGTGTACCAAGATAACACACAATACTTCATAAACTAAAATAAACCTACTCACCTGACATCCAGCCTTTTCCAGCATCTGAGCATATTTCACAGTTTTTTCGACACATTCAAATACCCGTATTTTGCAGGTAACAGGGACAGAGAGATGACAATTGCAGATGTCCACTGGGGTGGGGGAACATGAAGGTAGAAGAATAAAATAGATGAAATGATATCTATACATAAATTTCTGTGATGCTGTTACAACACGTAAAGAGAGAGGGGAGTAGTTTGACTACCTCATACTACTCCTCTCTCTTAATGCATGTGTGTAAAAGGAAGGCAGGGGGTGATGAAAAAACTATGCTGTGTATGAGTGTTTGTGTAAATGTATGTGTGTGTGTGTTTGCGGCAATGTATGTGTGAATGTATGTGTCTGTTTGTGTAAATGTATGTGTGTATTTGCGTAAATGTATGTGTCTGTTTATGTGAATGTATGTGTTTGTGTGAATGTATGTGTGTATTTGTGTAAATGTATGTGTCTGTTTATGTGAATGTATGTGTTTGTGTGAATGTATGTGTGTATTTGTGTAAATGTATGTGTCTGTTTGCGTGAATGTATGTGTTTGTGTGAATGTATGTGTGTATTTGTGTAAATGTATGTGTCTGTTTGCGTGAATGTATGTGTTTGTGTGAATGTATGTGTGTATTTGTGTAAATGTATGTGTCTGTTTGCGTGAATGTATGTGTTTGTGTGAATGTATGTGTGTATTTGTGTAAATGTATGTGTCTGTTTGTGTAAATGTATGTGTTTGTGTGAATGTATGTGTGTATTTGTGTAAATGTATGTGTCTGTTTGCGTGAATGTATGTGTTTGTGTGAATGTATGTGTGTATTTGTGTAAATGTATGTGTCTGTTTGCGTGAATGTATGTGTTTGTGTGAATGTATGTGTGTATTTGTGTAAATGTATGTGTCTGTTTATGTGAATGTATGTGTTTGTGTGAATGTATGTGTGTATTTGTGTAAATGTATGTGTCTGTGTGAATGTGAATGTATGTGTCTGTTTGTGTGAATGTATGTGTGTATTTGTGTAAATGTATGTGTCTGTTTATGTGAATGTATGTGTTTGTGTGAATGTATGTGTGTATTTGTGTAAATGTATGTGTCTGTTTATGTGAATGTATGTGTTTGTGTGAATGTATGTGTGTATTTGTGTAAATGTATGTGTCTGTGTGAATGTGAATGTATGTGTCTGTTTGTGTGAATGTATGTGTGTATTTGTGTAAATGTATGTGTAAGTGTGAATGTATGTGTCTGTTTGTGTGAATGTATGTGTGTATTTGTGTAAATGTATGTGTGTGTGTGTATGTGTAAGTGTGAATGTATGTGTCTGTTTGTGTGAATGTATGTGTGTATTTGTGTAAATGTATGTGTGTGTGTGTATGTGTAAGTGTGAATGTATGTGTCTGTTTGTGTGAATGTATGTATGTTTGAGTGAACATATGTCAGTGGGTGTGTATTTTTGTAAGTGTGTCTATTTGTGCGTTTATATTTATATACTCATTCATATAAATGTATGCACATACACACACACATATACACGATCTGTCAAGAATGTTGTCCATCTGTCTGTCTCTCTGTCTCTATATGTATGCAGAGAGGGACAAGCTCCCTAGTGACTTGAACTAAGAATGTAAAGGGCTGTAACTAAATGATGGAGAGCATTTTATCAGACAGTCTAATTATTCTGCCTTCACTGATTATAAATAATTGTTTCTACTATTGGCACAAGGCCAGCAATTACCCAGTGTATTACTGGTACTTTATTTTATCGACCCCGTAAGGACGAAAGGCAAAGTTAACCTCGGCGGGATTTGACCTCAGACCATAAAGGGACGTAACTATGGTACAAAGCATGGCGTCCGACCCTCTACCGATACTGCCAATCCATCGCCCTTGATTATAAATAATAGCTTCTGATTTAGGCACAGGGGAGGGGAAAGTGGATTAAATGGAGTCCAGTACATTACTGGTACTTTATTTTATTGACCCTGTAAGGATGAAAGGCAAAGTTAACCTTTGTAGAGACAATGGTTTCTGTTTTAGGCACAAGGCCAACAATTTTGGGTGAGAGGAAAATCGATTAAATTGACCCCAGTGCATTCCTGGTACTTTATTTTATCAACAATTTACGGGGAAAGTCAATTAAATCGTTCCCAGTGCATTACTGGTACTTTATTTTATCAACAATTTGGGGGAAAGTCAATTAAGTCAGCCCCAGTGCATTACTGGTACTTTATTTTATCGCCCCCCCCCCCGTAAGGAAGAAAGGCAAAGCTAACCTCAGCGGGATTTGAACTCAGAACACAAAGGGCCGTAACTCTATGCTGCAAAGCATGTTGTCTGATGCTCTACCGATACTGCCAATCCACTGGTTACCAATAATGAAACAAAACAAGACCTAAACCTAAAACTCACCCATTTTGTAGAGAAGATCCCATTCGTCTTGAAGAAAGGCACCATAGTGTCCCTTTTTGGCAATTTTCTGTGGGCACCCCAGGTTAATATCGATGGCTTCACAATATTTTTCGGCTAACTTAGCAGCTTGCAGTAATGTCTTCGGGTCATTGGCACAGAACTGAACACAATAAAAAAAATCATTTAATTCCTTTTGTTTTTTTTAACCCTTTTGCTATCATATTTTGAATGAAAGACACTGCTTACATAAAATTATGATGGAAGGTTTTTAAATATAAGCACGTTAACCTTTCATTACCATATTTCTAACGGAAGACACTCAACAAAAGTTCTTATATTCTTATATAAAATTGTGACGGGTTTTACATAAATATAAACACTAACCTTTTCATTACCATATTTTTAATGAAAGACACTGTCTATAATTTTCAAATCCTTTATAAAATAATCAAGAATTTGGAAGGATTTAATAATATAACTAACTTTCTCAGTATTAAACTAGTGTTTGGAACATAAAGATTCTTCTATAAAATTACGATAGCTTTTTAGATAAATATAAACACCTTGACCTTGATTACCATATCTTAAATAAAACACATTACCTATGGTTTTCAAATCATAACTAGGAGGGATTTTGTAATACAACTAACTTTCTCATTATTAAGCTGGTGTTTGGAACATAACTTAACAAAGGCTTTTACATAAAATTATGATGGAAGATTTTTAGATAAATATAAACACTTTAACCCTTTCATTACCATATTTCTAATGTAAGACACTGCTTATGTCTTTAACCTTTCATTACCATATTTCTTATGAAAGACACTGTCTATGTCATTAACCCTTTCATTACCATATTTCTTATGAAAGACACTGTCTATGTCTGTAACCCTTTCATTGCCATATTTCTAATGAAAGACACTGTCTATGTCTTTAACCCTTTCATTACCATATTTCTAATGAAAGACACTGTCTGTCTGTCTGTAACCCTTTTATTACCATATTTCTAATGAAAGACACTGTCTATGTCATTAACCCTTTCATTACCATATTTCTAATGAAAGACACTGTCTATGGTTTTCAAATTTCCCAAAATAATCAAATATTTGAACAGGTTTGACAAAATAACAAACTTTGTTTAGTATTAAGCTGGTGTTTGGAACATAATTTAACAAAGGTTCTTTTGTAGCTCACCATTATTACAGAGTGGACTGGGTGCTATACAGGTTGATTAATCATCATGTATATGCAACATTATTTTTATCATACCTGACTACATCACAATTAAACACTAACCCTAAACACGAGGCCATATATGCTCATCGCAACACACCAACTATTTCAGTTCTGTTTCTCTGTTCCACATGCCTTACCTGAACAATGAGGGGTCGGTCTTCCTCACATGTGGTTAGAGATTCCTCCCGATACGTTTGATTCCGTGTGAAGACGGACGCATGCAGCATGGGTGTATAACACAGTTGTGCTCCATACTTCCGACTCAACATTCTCCAAGCTAACTCACTCTGGTCCACCATGGGTGCGACAATATATTTGGCGCTGTTCAGCTTGGTTTTCCAAAAATCAAATCCCTTCGGTTTTTCAGAAGATCTGTCTGAAGAAAAAAAAAAAAAAAGAAAGATAAAAATCAAGCCTCCTTCTTTCACTTATTCCTGACATTTAGAAGGATTTATTTATATAACTACATTTCTCACTCAAAGCTAGAGTTTGGAACATAACTTAACAAACAACTTTTTCCTGCCTGTGGCGTTTGAGACATTTGGGAGGGTTGGGCCGCTGCCAGCGAAGTTCTTGTCATTACTGACGGCTCACCTTACTGAGGTGTCAGGCGATACCTGTGAGGGTGTCTGGTTATTTCAGCACCTTAGCCTCGCCATTACCCGTGGTAATGCTACAAGCATGTTGGCTTGCCTAAGGTGTGAAGTGTGGTTGATTATCACACATGGTGGTGAATTGCCCCACACCTCTTTTTTTCTTTTATTTATCATTATTGTTCAATGAATTATATTATTATATTTTTATACATCTTGACTTAACAAAGGTTCTTACGTAAAAGTAGGATGGAAGGTTTTTAGATAAATATAACTTTAAAACGAGAGCTATAATAATTTGATATTTTCTAATTTAGATACAATACCAAACTTTTGAGGGAAGGGGGGAAATCGATTATATATCCACCCAAGTACGTAACTGGTACTTTATTTTATCGACCCTGAAAGGATGAAAGGCAAAGCTAACTTCGGCAGCATTTGAACTCACAACGTAAAGAGCCGGAAAAGTACCGCAGTAGCATTGTGTCCAACGCTCTACCGATTCTGCCATTCCACGGTCCTTTTAATGATTTAATAATGGTTTCTGATTTAGACACAAAACTAACAATTTTGTGGAGGGGAAAGTCGATTAAATCGACCCTGGGAGAATGAAAGGCAAAGCTGACCTCGGCGGGATTTGAACTCAGAACGTAAAAAGCCGGAAAAGTACCGCAGAGGCATTTTGTCCGATGCTCAACCGATTTGGCCATTCCACCTCATTTTTAATGATTTAATAAAAATTTTTTCTTTTGCTGTTGTTAAGATTTCCATACTAGGTTAACGGCGAGAGTTATGCAAAGTCGATATATTTTTTAGGTAAGGGAATACAACACACACAGACGTGTATGTATATATATATATATATATATATATATATATATATAAACATATGTTAAACACTGCAGATAAGTATAAATAATAGTTTAAAAAATTAGAGTAAAATACTCCTTAAAAGGTGGATAAGGACGCCTGTGGGATTCGAAATATTTAGTGTTTGATTAAACAGCGTGGAAGTTGAGAAAAGTCAAACCATTAATATATATACACACACACATATATATATATATATATATATATATAAAGTATACACACATATATAGTATAAATATATATAGTTATACTTTGGGAGGGTCATGCTGCCACTAACAAATAAAAAGTATATATAAATATATATACACACACACAAGAGTAAGTTACCTGTTTCGTCTTCACACATGTTTGATTCATCACGTTTGATGTGTTTAGCCATAATATACAGGTAGGCAAGTCGAGACGGAGAGAGAGAAGCAAGTATTTAAAATATTATAAGAAATAAAAAATATGGAGGGCAGCGGCTATAAATGGTCGCCTTGGTATGTAGTCTTAGCAGCAATGGCGAGAACATGCGGTTGATGTAGGCCCCAGTGACAGAGAAACATTGCCATGTGAGACAGAAGAGACGACAAACCGCTAGGCAATCGATTAATCGATGAGCAATGATCACTGCACGATCGCCTAATGAGGGATGCAATATTACCGCCGGTGTAAAGGGAAAGTTAGTTCCGCGTAGAATATGTTCTGGGAAAGTGAAAGTGTTTTGAGGTGTCGAATATAATAATTTTTTATTCTGTGACTTTGTTTCAGTCGTTCAACTGCGGCCATGCTGGGGCACCGTCTTAAAGAGATTTTGTTTGTTTGTTTTCAATCAATCATATCGACCGCAGTCATTTATTTTTTATTTTTATCAAGTCTGGTACTTATTTTATCGACCTAATTTACGAGGCATAAACAAATGCAGACACGGACACACAAATATATATATATGATTGTGTATATATGAATATATATATATAAATAAATGCGTGTGTGTAAATGCCAATAAAAGTTAGGAAAAGTCGTAAAATGTAATGTTGCGCATGCGTATGTAAGACCGGTGAAACATCCGGTAGTAAACACGTGTTTGTTATTTTTGCTTTCCTATTTTCAACATAACTTTTCACGATGTCTAAAGAGAAAACGATCCAGTAAGTATATTTATTATTGGTTGATTAACGATTGTCAGGATGAAGCAATGGTTAGCCATAATTCTAGTTTAGTGTCTTCTTTCCAGCCTCCGACTTTGTTTTCATATCTTGTAACAGCATGGAGCAGATACAAACTATACAGTGTGGAAATGCCTAAACAGACTAAGATCTGGTGTTGGACGTATCTCTTACACAAAATGAGGATATTTAAAGGATGAGGACTCGCTGTTTTCAATTCGGTTTTCGTGCCAACCGTTACCTATAGTCATAAATCTTGGGTAATGACTGAAAGAATACGATCGCGAATACAAGCGGTCAAAATGGGGTTCACCCGAAGGGTCTTTGGAGTAACGTTACTCGATAAAGTACGCAGATCAGAGAGTCACTCCAGGTAGATTTGCTTCATAATTTATGATCTAAGTTTGTAATAGGCTAAACATAAATGGAGAAATTTGTTCACCATATCTTACAATTTCATATTGTTCATGGAAAATGATGGAGATCTTGAAGCACTATTGTCTTTTGTTTTCTTCCAGTTTCAGTAAAACAGTGGAGTATGGCCCATTCTACAGTGCAGGCAAGATTTCGGTGAGTATTTCTGTCTTTCTGGAACTCTTATAGCTGGAGTCATCAACCTATTAGGGTGTGCGGGCCACATTGTGCAGTGTCTCGTTGGCAAGCCACATAGCTATGCAGTGTCTCGTTGGCAAGCCACAATCTTTTGCAAACCAGGGTTTGCCGACTCCTGTCTTATAGAATACTGGTTATACTGATGAACCTAGTTCCAATCTTCACACAGTTCTACCCTCCTTCTCTAATACAACTTATAGAATAAACACCACTCCCTCCATCTCTCCACTGTATGACAGTAACCACATTAGCAAGGCGTTTTTAAAAAGTACAAAACAGTACTATAACTGCATTAAAAATTGAAGTCTTTACTATAATATTGCAAATTTTCACAACAATCTGTCCACTAGTAAAGTTACTGTAAACATTTGAATTAAAGTAGTTTCCTTGATGAAATCTATGACCAACAGACAGTGTCAGCAATGGAAAGATGGTTTCCTTGGTCTTATCTGATGATGAACTCCATTCTTTTGACAGTAGTTGTGACTGGCAGACAGTATCAGTAATGGAAAGACCAATAGAAACATTGTTTCCTTGGTCTTATCTGATGATCAGCTTCTTTGTTCTGACAGACAACATCAGCAATATAAAGATCAAAGAAATCATTGTTTTCTTGATCAAATTAGATCAACCCCTTTCCCTTTAAAAAAAAAAATTGTTTAACATTTCCATGAATCTTAATCAATTAAATATCTTTTTAATTCAGGTGACACAAAACCATTTGATATGCATCTATAAAACACAGGTGAATGTTGTGTCCCTAGATTCAGGGAAAATAACTCGGACTATACAGCTGGTAAGTTAAATATTTCTTCATCATCCTTTAACCATTTCAATACTGTAGAGCAGGGTTTCCAAAACTTTTTCAAGCACAAAACCCTTTTTGTTGCAGAAACTTTAGGGAGAAAGTCTAATATTGTTATATGGTCGTAATATAAATATATTCCTCTACCTTTTTTCATGGAACCTCAGACACTCCTTTTTGGAACCCACTTTGGGAACCACTGCTGTAGAGACATCTTGAGGTGGTGGTGAGGTGTTGACACAGATCAAGCTCTGAAGTCTTTGGTCAACCATTGCAGCATGCAGATCTGTTCCTTTGAGGGATGTGTCCATCTCAGTGATTGATTTTAATATAATAATAATGAAGATTGTTGTATACTGTGCTCAAGTGTACTACAACTCATCAAAGGTGCATGTATAGTACATAGAATAATATACAAATGTCAGGAAAGTGAACAGTGTGCGTTTGGAGGGGGAATATCAGCTGTAGTGTTGGTGAATTTCGGGAAGCATGGAGGTTTTAAAGTATGACATGTTTTCATGCTCAGCGTTGCTGAAGCATGGAACAAATTACCTGCATCGGTTGTTATCTGTTGGGACATTGCATTCTTCAAAACCTCCATGCTTCCTGAAATTCGGCAACACTACATCTGATATTCCCCCCTCCATACACATGCACACATGTATCTGTGTGTATATCAGGACTCATACACTGTTCACTTTCCTGACATTTGTACATTATTTTATGTACTATACATGCACCTGAGCACTGTACACGATAATTTTCATTATTATATAATTCTCTACATACTTTTGAACACATATTACTAGTTTAATTTTATCGTAATTAACCATTTTTTAAATAAAAACAAACTATATTTAAAAAAAAAATTGTATTGAAATGATAGGAATTCCCATTCTTCATATTGAAATACCTGACTTTCTCAATTCTAATTGCAGTCTGATGATCTTGGTGTGACGTGTAGTCAGGTGTCTCCAAATGGACAGGTAAGTTGAACTTTAACCCTTTAGACACCAACCTGCTAAAAACCGGCTCTGGTTCTATGTAACAAAAACACCCATTTTAAATGGTTCCTATTTAATTCTTTAGCATTTACATTACTCTATATTTATATGGTAAAGGCTTTACCTCCCATAATATTGAATCTATGAGATTTTGATGTTATTTATTTTGAGAACTATACCTTAATATCAGTATGAGTGGCCGGTTATAGCCAGTTTGAACAGAAAAGGGTGAGAGAATTCTGGCCGGTTTAAATGCTAAAGGGTTAAATTAAAATCTTCCTACATAATTTTCTATATTAATTAATTGAAATAGGGATGAGTTGCTTGATTACTATAAACCAACAGTTCCAAGCTTGGAGGTGGGGATCTACAAAGGTAGAACTAGGGGATCCATGAAGTAACTTCAGAATTTCATGTACTTTGTTATAAACATAATATATACACTATTGGGTATATATTTTTATCTAAATACTTTGTTATAAACATAATATATACACTAGTGGGTATATATTTTTATCTAAATACTTTGTTATAAACATAATATACACAAACTTGGGTATATATTTTTATCTAAATTGTTATAAACATAATATATACAAACTATTGGGTATATATTCTCTAAATATTTTGTTATAAATATAGTAATATACACTATTGGGTATCTATTATCTAAATTGTTATAAAAATAATATATATACTATTGGGTATATATTCTCTAAATACTTTGTTATAAACATAATATACACACTTTTGGGTATATATTCTTCTCTAAATACTAAACATAATATACACACTATTGGGTATATATTCTCTAAATACTAAAAATAATATATACACTATTGGCTTCCCTATGTAAATCTGTCAACATCTTGAACTGTTTTTTTCTTTATTCTCTAGAGATTGGTTGTTGCTGATACACTACTGCAGATCTCACTGTTAGATCTGTCCTCAGAACAGACTCATAATTATTCTTGGAGGGTAAGTATGGAGGAAACCCTTCAGAACTTTTTGAACGTCTATAATAATAATGAAATTATTGTGTACAGTGCTCAGGTACACTATTCATCAAAGGTGTATGTTTAGTACATAGAATGATGTACAAATGTCAGGAAAGTGAACAGTGTATGAGTCATGATACACACACAGATGCATGCGTGTGTGTCGGCGAATTTCAGGAAGCATGGAGGTTTTAAAGGATGCAGTGTCACGACAGCTAACAACTGATGCAGGTAGTTTGTTACATGGAGGTTTTAAAGGATGCAGTGTCCCGACAGCTAACAACTGATGCAGGTAGTTTGTTCCATGGAGGTTTTAAAGGAGGCAGTGTCTCGACAGCTAACAACTGATGCAAGTAGTTTGTTCCATGGAGGTTTTAAAGGATGCAGTGTCACGACAGCTAACAACTGATGCAGGTAGTTTGTTCCATGGAGGTTTTAAAGGAGGCAGTGTCTCGACAGCTAACAACTGATGCAGGTAGTTTGTTCCGAAATGTTTCCGAAAATCATGGGAGCTGTACTGTTTTCTGACTTTGTTGGCATGTCCACAGGTGTTAGACACATAGAATTCAAAAAGGTGCTCAGGGTTGTTGTTGGCAAGATGGTTAATAACTTTGTGTGTGTCTACCAAGTCAGTTGCCAGATGTCGGAGCTTCAATGTATTCATGCCCAGGGAAGCAAGGCATTCAGAGTATGGTAGATGCCTAATGGAGTGTATTCACTTGGTTGCACGTCTCTGAATAGTTTCCAGGAGATCAATGTTCTGAGCAAAATAGGGGTTCCAGACTGGTGATGCAAATTCTAAGTGTGGCCGCACCATAGCTATATACAGCTCTCAAACATTACAAGGCCCCCGTATGAGGTTCAGCTGAAAAGTTCATAGGCTGGCCAAGATATTTTATTATTATGGTTGGTGGATTGGCAGTATCAGTAGAGTGTCTGACACCATGCATCATGGCACAGAGTTACAGCCCTTTACATTCTGAGTTCAAATCCTGCTGAGGTTTGCTTTGCCTTATGGGGTTGATAAAATAAATTACCTATAACGTACTGGGGTCAATTTAATCAACTTTCCCCTCCCACCTCTCAAATTGCTGGCCTTGTGCCTAAATCGGAAACCATTATTATTATTGTTAATTTTATTATTGTTGTTGTTGTTGTCTTTCCACAGTCTTTTCACTCCAACCATATCCAGAGTATGACATTCAATCAAAGTGAGAACCTACTTGCAACTGGAGGCATCGATTCTGTCGTAAAAGTATGGGACATTGAACAAAGATATTGTACACACAACTTTAAAAGGAACTCTGGGATTATACGGTAAGGAAGATATTTACACATCTATATATTATATTTAGTGGAGGCACTGGCTTAGTGGTAAAGGTGTTGGACTTACGATCATAACGTCGTGAGTTTGATTCCTAGACTAGGTTGTGTGTTGTGTTCTTGAGCAAAACGATTTATTTCACATTGCTCCAGTGGTAAGGGTGTTGGACTTATCATAGCACCAGCACTACCACTTTACAGAGTGTACTGGGTGTTTTTTTTTATCATGACACCAGCACTACCACCTTACAGAGTGTATTGGGTGTATTTTATCATAGCACCCACACTACCACTTTATAGAGTGTACTGGGTGTATTTTATCAAAATACCAGCACCACCACCACTTTACAGAGTGTACTGGATGTATTTTATGACACCAGCACTACCACTTTACAGAGTACACTGGGTGTATTCTATGAATTTTATCATGGCACCAGCACTACCACTTTACAGAGTGGACTGGGTATATTTTACCAAAACACCAACACGTATTTCTTTGTGTTCAATTCCCAGGTGTCTTTTGTTTGTTCCCTGTGGGGAAGGAGAAGTGAATCTTTTATCCGGCTCAGACAATGGAGAAATCTGTTTACACAATCTACGTAGAAAGTCTGTTGTCCAGAAATGTAACCATCACTCAGCAGCAGTCACCGATATGATTCTAACTGAAGACTTCAAGACTATGGTCAGGTATGGGATTCAAAATATTTCATTCTAGATTCTTCTTTCGCTCTCACCCTTCTCTATCTTTCTATTTATCTATCTATCTATCTTACCCCTTCTCTCACTCCCTTTCTATCTATCTATCTATCTCATCCCTTCCCTATCTATCTGGTTTCTCTCTATCTAACTATCTCTCTCTCTATCTGTCTATCTAACTCTCTCTCACTCTTTCCATTTGACTATCTATCTATTTTTCTCTGTATCTATCTCTCTCCCTATCTGTCTATCTCTCTCCATTTCACTATCTGTCTATTTGACTATCTATCACCCTCTCTGATGCGCGCAGGACATTGAAACAGTCCAGCACGCAATTGTACACTGCCCGGGCATAACCAACCTGTGGAACTATGCAGAACAACTGCTGTCGCGTATGGGACAAATCCAGTTGACTGCCGAGTCCATGGTAAGGATCAAACCGCCAGCCTCTTTCAAAATCGAAAGATAGGCGGTTTTCCTCTGTACGGTGACTATGGTGGACGAGATTGAGAGGACTGAGGACAGATGCCTTTCTCTCCGGACAACAATTGATTCCCTTCTTTAAGTATCACTTTAGAAGGAGAATCAGGGTGGAGAGAGAGAGGCACTGCACCCCAGTAAATTTACTGAAAGGTGGGTGAATGAAGCAAAAATGGCCCAAGTGAAGGCCCACCTTCTCTGTTTATAAACCTGTAGGTTACAGAAGAGAGCAAAAGGAAGAAAGGAGCACTTGCACAACACGCTCCTGGAGTTGAGGGTTGTTCTGTCGATGGGGTATTAAACAACCCATTTGTGGCACTTCCCCCCTATTGAGGATTCCGATTGATGTAATTGTTTGTTTTTATATTTTTTACACGACTGTATGTAAAATCCCCGGCATGTCTTTGTATTGTCCCCTTTTCTTGTGCACCCTTGTGGCAAATAAAGAAATCTATCTATCACCCTCTCTATCTATCTATCTCTCCATCTATGTATTTATTTTTATAACAATTTCCCTGTTTCAATTCTAGTTCTGGTCGTGACAATGTAGTGACTCTCTGGGACTCAGCAACTTTGAAGATCCAGAAGACTATCCCTGTCTATGAGGTAATCTAAAAGTTTCCATCAAGGGATTTAGTAATATAACTAACTTTCTCATTCCCAAGCTGGTCTTTGGAACATAACTTAACAAAGGTTCTTACATAAAATCATGGTGGAGGGTTTTTAGATAAATATAAACACTTTTGTTACCATTTTTCTATTGAACCCCAGTCTTTAATTTTGAAAAACTCAAAAATTTGGAGAGATTTAGTAATATACCTAACTTACTCATTATTGAGCTAGTGTTTTGAACATAACTTAACAAAGGTTCTTACATAAAATCATGGTGGAGGGTTTTTAGATTAATATAAACACTTTTGTTACCATTTTTCTATTGAAAGCCAGTCTTTAATTTTGAAAAACTCAAAAGTGTAAAATTCTTTCATGGATGTTAGTTCTTTACCAAGGAGGAACATTTTTTAAGAGGGTTTATAAAATATATTTTAACCAAATATTATTTTTGTTATCTTATTAATAAAACACACTGTAAATGTGGTTGGTGTTAGGAAGGGCGTCCAGCCGTAGAAAACCTGCCAGATAGTCCAATCTTGCTTCAAGTGGGACAATTCCAGTCTAACCCATGCTAGCGTGGAAGAGAGACGTTAAACAATGATGATGAAAACATAAAAATTGCAAATAATGTTCAGATTTTTCTGCGGCCCACCCAAATTTTCTCTCGGATCAGCGGTTGGTGACCACTGCTTTAAAACAAACAGTTCTGTATCACAGAACAAAGGGTGATCTCTGCTGCTTTGGTATTAAAGGGGCTAAATTTTCTCTTCTTTATTTTGCAGTCCATAGAATCCTTGATTTTGGTTTCGAGGTATTTCAAGAAAAGAAAGGGTCCTTGTTTCATAACTGCTGGGGCCAAAGGTAAGGAGCTGGCCACTACTTATATATATTCCTCTTCCTCTTCTTTTTCTGGTGGTGGTGGTGGTAGTGGTGATGTTGAAGATGGTGATGAATGTGGTGTTGAGGATGGTGGTGGTGGTGGTGATGGTAGTGATAAAGATGATGAATGTGGTGGGGGTAATGGTAATGTTGAAGATGGTGATGAATGTGGTGTTGAGGAGGATGGTGGTGGTGGTGATGGTAGTGATAAAGATGATGAAGGTGGTGGGGGTAATGGTAATGATGAATGTAGCGTGAAGGGTGTCTGGAGTGATGCAGGGGGTGGTGGTGTTGGTAGTGATGATGCATTAACGGTCCTGAATCTGTTTCCAGGTGTGTTAAATGTTTGGGACTCCGACAAAGGTACAACCATCGTTACACAAGGCAATGACAGCCGACACAGATCAGGGATTATGCAGGCAACTTCTGCTATGAGGATTCATACTGCTTCTACTACAACTGATGATGATGATGATGATAGCGGTGGTGGTGATGATGAGAGTGTAGTAGTTGTTGATAATGACTTTATTATTTCTGTCTACAATCCGACTGATCTCAGCTGTAAGAAACAGGTAAATATCAGAGATTTTATTTCTAATCTTTTTTTCTCGGAAATAGTTGCTGAGATGCTGAAGGCATCTGGCACGGTGGGACACACCATGGTCACCCGCATAGTTAACCAAGTCGTACAGAATGGGGTTGTTCCGAAGGACTGGCATAGCAGCATCATCGTTAACTGTTATAAGGGTAAAGGAGACGCCCTAGATAGGAGTAACTATAGAGGCATTAAATTAATCGACCAGGTCATGAAGGTCACGGAAAAAGTAATAGCGCAACTAATCAGAGAGAGAATTGATCTAGATGAAATGCAGTTCGGGTTTGTGTCAGGCAAAAGCACCACAGACGCTCTTTTCATAGTACGACAACTACAGGAGAAGTACCTAGCTAAAGGTAAACCCCTCTACTTAGCTTTTGTCGACCTGGAGAAAGCCTTCGACAGAGTCCCCCGCTCCATTATCTGGTGGGCTCTTAGAAAACTAGGCGTTGACGAATGGCTTGTGAGGGCTATACAAGCCATGTATAAAGAAACAGTCAGCAAGGTTAGAATTAACAACGAATATAGTGAAGAGTTTAGCGTAAAAGTTGGCGTCCATCAGGGCTCTGTTCTCAGCCCCCTACTATTTATTATTGCCCTTCAGGCTATAACAGAGGAGTTCAAGACAGGCTGCCCATGGGAACTCCTATACGCAGACGACCTGACACTCATAGCGGAATCAATGGCCGAGCTAGAGAAGAAATTCCAAACATGGAAGCACGGCCTAGAGTCAAAAGGACTTAAAATTAACCTGGCTAAGACCAAAGTTCTAGTTTGTAGGAAAGAAAACAAGGCGGCGGTCCCTTCTGGGAAATGGTCGTGCTCGGTATGTAGGAAAGGCGTAGGTAGAAACTCCATCTTATGTCCTAAATGCAAAGTATGGGTGCATAAAAGATGTAGTGGGATCACAGGTAAGCTAACTAAGAACATAGACTTTACATGTGGCCGGTGTTCTGGTGCAATAAGTAGCAGCAAGTGCCCACAAAATACTAGCTCTTTCAATTGCGCAGAGGGTTTTATAGAAATAGTGGACAGCTTCCGTTACCTGGGCGATAAAATCAGCAGTGGGGGAGGGTGCTCTGAAAGTACTGTAGCTAGAGTCAGAACTGGTTGGAAAAAGTTCAGAGAGCTTATACCACTATTAGCTGCTAAAGGGTTCTCCCTAAAAATGAAAGGCAGGTTGTACGATGCCTGCATACGAACAGCAATGTTGCATGGTAGTGAGACCTGGGCATTGTGTGCAGAGGATATACGCAGACTAGAGAGGAACGAAGCTTGCATGCTCCGCTGGATGTGTAACAGTAATATACGTGAACGGCAAAGCATAAACGAACTAAGGAAAAAATTAGAGATAAGAGGGATCAGATGTTGTTTACTCGAGAGAAGGCTGCGTTGGTATGGACACGTGATGCGCATGAAAGTCGATAGCTGTATTACAAAGTGCAGGGCAATAAAGATAGACGGTAGCCACGGAATAGGCAGACCTAGAAAAACATGGGATGAGCTGATAAACTCCGACCTCACACACTTACACCTCTCCAAGACAATGTCACTGGACCGTGACCTTTGGCGGTACTCAGTAACAGAGAAGACCCGCCTTGCCAGTAGGCATCTCTAACAAAATACACCCCTCCCGCCGCCACCCCCACCCCATCCACACCACCCCGTTCTATGTAAAGTTATGTTGGTGCCGCGCCATCCAGGCCGAAACAAATGAGATCGTGTAGGTGTCACGACAAAAAAACACACAGTCCACGCTGTAATGTGGCCGTGTAGGCAACACGGTAAAAACCTCCCAGACCCACACTGTAAATGTGGTTGGTGTTAGGAAGGGCATCCAACTGTAGAAAACCTGCCAGACAGTCCTATGCGAGCAAGACAATCACTCTTGCCTCAAGTGGGACTACCCCCGTCCAAACCCATGCAAGCGTGGAACACGGACGTTAAACGTTGATGATGATGATGATGATGATATATATATATATATATGCAGAGGATATACGCAGACTAGAGAGGAACGAAGCTTGCATGCTCCGCTGGATGTGTAACAGTAATATACGTGAACGGCAAAGCATAAACGAACTAAGGAAAAAATTAGAGATAAGAGGGATCAGATGTTGTTTACTCGAGAGAAGGCTACGTTGGTATGGACACGTGATGCGCATGAAAGTCGATAGCTGTATAACAAATTGCAGGGCAATAAAGATAGACGGTAGTCACGGAATAGGCAGACCTAGAAAAACCTGGGACGAGCTGATAAACTCCGACATCACACACTTACACCTCTCCAAGACAATGTCACTGGACCGAGACCTTTGGCGGTACTCAGTAACAGAGAAGACCCGCCTTACCTAAATATATAGTAAAACCTACTCCAGCCAGTAGGCATCTCTAACAAAATACACCCCGTCCCACCACCACCACCCCCACCCCATCCACACCACCCCGTTCTATGTAAAGTTATGTTGGTGCCGCGCCATCGAGGCCGAAACAAATGAGATCGTGTAGGTGTCACGACAAAAAAACACACAGTCCACGCTGTAATGTGGCCGTGTAGGCAACACGGTAAAAACCTCCCAGACCCACACTGTAAATGTGGTTGGTGTTAGGAAGGGCATCCAACTGTAGAAAACCTGCCAGACAGTCCTATGCGAGCAAGCAATCACTCTTGCCTCAAGTGGGACTACCCCCGTCCAAACCCATGCAAGCGTGGAACACTGACGTTAAACGTTGATGATGATGATGATGATGATGATGATATATATATATATATATATATATATATATTTTATAGAAGGAGCTTCTACAGGACTAGTACTGTTTCATTCAGATGAAATCTTCAGGAAGATCCCTGAAGATTTCATCTGAATGAAACAGTACTAGTCCTGTAGAAGCTCCTTCTATAAAATAAAAAAATTTTACTCTGCCATGTATTGAGTACCTTACTTACTGTGGTTATCCCCGACTCAACCCGGGACCTACGTATATATATATATATATATATATGGAGATACTGTACAGGGGTGTTCCAGCAGGGGGCATATCAGGAGGTGCTGTACAGGGGTGTTCCAGCAGGGGGCATATCAGGAGGTGCTGCGTAGTCTGTGGTTCAATGCCGGAGTCACACACAACGTCCCCATCCTTTAACCCTTTGGCATTTAAACTGGCTATCTGGCCAGAATTCTCTCACCTTCTGTTCAAACTGGCTGTTACTAGCAGCTCATACTGATGTTAAGGTATTATTCTCAAAATAAATAATATTAAAATATAGGTTCAATATAATTGTTTCTAATTTTGGCACAAGGCCATCAATTACCCAGTGTATTACTGGTACTTTATTTTATCGATCCCGTAAGGATGAAAGGCAAAGTTAACCTTGGCGGGATTTGAACTCAGAATGGCAAGGGCCGTAACTCTATGCTTCCGGCCCTCTACCGATACTGTCAATCCACCCCACCCCACCCCCGCCATATAGGTTCAATATAATTGTTTCTACTTTTGGCACAAGGCCAGCAATTATCCCAGTGTATTACTGGTACTTTATTTTATCGACCCCGTAAGGATGAAAGGCAAAGTTAACCTCGGCGGGATTTGAACTCAGATCGTAAAGGGACGTAACTATGCTAGAAAGCATGGCGTCCGACCCTCTACCGATACTGCCAATCCAGGTTCAATATAATGTGAGATAAAGACTTTACCGTGAAAATATCATAGTAAATATAGAATAATGTAAATGCTAAAGGGTTAAATATCTCTATTTTGCAAGAGTGACTTTTGCACGTCCAACACCGGCATTTCCACACTGTAGTTTGTATCTGCTCCAGGATGCAGTGACTCGCTTACCTTTAGCTCCATTGTTGTTACCTGATATTGTAATATTATATTTGTTCTCTCTTTTACAGTTTTGCGGTTTCTTTGATGATGTTCTGGAAGTGAGGTATTTTGGTGCCAAGCAAGAATTCCTGGCTGTTGCCAGCAACTCGGAGAATATTGCCATTTATAGGATCGCAGATTGGACATGTCAGGTGTTGCGAGGTCACACCGATATTGTTGTTGGTCTCGACGTATGTCCTGCAAAACCTCAGCTGTTGGCCAGTTCTTCTAAGGTAATGTAGTTATTAATTGTGAATGTGTGTGGCCTTGTGGTCAGAGTTAGGCTGTTGGATTCATGATAAGACATCCTAACCACATGCCTATAGTATCAGAGCTGTGATCTCTCAATTTGGAGAAGTAGCAGCTCTACCTGGAGTGACTCATCTCTGAGCTATAAATCTGTCCAGTGATTCTTTCCTGAGATATTCTAGTATCAGAAGTTTCAGAAGATCCTGTTAAGGGTGAAAGCAGCAATTCTTTGCTTAAACTTTAATCTGTTCTTATAATTGTTTCTACTTTAGGCACAAGGCCAGCAATTACCCAGTGCATTACTGGTACTTTATTTCATCGACCCCGTAAGGATGAAAGGCAAAGTCAACCTCGACGGGATTTGAACTCAGATCGTAAAGGGACGTAACTCTATGCTTCAAAGCATGGCGTCCGACCCTCTACCGATACTGCCAATCCAAATAGAATATATATATATTTGTGTGTGTATAAATGAGAGGCCTCGGTATCCCATGAGATGTAGCCTTGTAGGAAGTCAGCTATACCTAGCCAGGAGATTTCCTAATAAATTAACACTACTTTCTGTATCCTTTATATTCAGTGCCCTTATTTCACAAACCCCCCCCCCCCCCCCAAAAAAAAATAACATAACATACTCAGCAACCCACCTCATGGTCCCAAGTTCCATTCATAATTTTTTTTTTTTTTTTTTTTCTGCAGGACAAAACCATAAGATTGTGGCTTCTGGGCAGTGACCGGTCAGTCCATTGTGTTGCTGTTGGTTACGGCCATACCATGTCTGTGGATGCTGTGGCTTTCTTCCGGTCAGTTCTATTTTTATTTGCTTCTATTTATTTGAGACACACATACACATAACTATTTTTAAAAAATTTATTTAATGTCCTGAAAATAACACTATTGGTACTGTATACACATTACATAGAGTACCCAAACATTTATATATATATGGAGGCATATGGGCTTAGTGGTTAGAGCATTGGCCTTGCAATCGAAAGGTTGTGAGTTCAATTCTCAGACCGGGTGATGTGTTGTTTCCTTGAGCAAGACACTTTATTTCACATTCCTCCAGTTTACTCAGCTGTAGAAATGAGATGATAGGGACTGGGGTCCCTATCATTCCACTGCAAAGTGGTCGTGGAGAGGCCACGGCAACAAAGCACCCAGCACTCACTGCAAAGTGGTCGTGGAGGTGCCACGGCAAAAAAGCACCCAGCACTCACTGTAAATGAGGTTGGTGTTAGGAAGGGCATCCAGCTGTAGAAATCAAGCCAGAGTCAGTTCCCGTCCCACCCTTGCAAGCAGGGAAAAGTGGACGTAAAATGATGATGATGATTACTGGTACTTTATTTTATCGACCCCATAAGGATGAAAGGCAAAGTTAACTTCGGCAGGATTTGAACTCAGACCATAAAGTATGGCGTCTGACCCTCTACCGATACTGCCAATCCACCGATATTTACTAACAATAATAATATCTTTCACTAGGACATTGCCTTCAAAGCTACTGAGTGTATCAACAGATTGTACAGTAAAAATGTGGAAAATCCCTGAAGATTTCTCCAAGAAGGAATCGGCTGTGTTAAAGAATGTTCACATGGGAAGTAGCCATACCAAAAGTATATCCTGTGTAGCTGTCTCTCCAAATGACAATCTCTTTGTAACTGGTTCTGAAGACCACACAGCTAATGTAAGTACTGCTTTATATTTATGTGTGTAATTATATATATATATAATACAGAGTACCCGACCTCCCATGGGTACAAGCTGAAGCATATAGACAATATGCCCCCACACCCTCCCACTGCAAAAAAGCACCCAGCCCACACTGTAAAGTGGACGTGTAGGCGCCACGGAAAAAAGCACCCAGCACTCACTGTAAATGAGGTTGGTGTTAGGAAGGGCATCCAGCTGTAGAAATCAAGCCAAATCAGTTCCTGTATGAGCAAGGCATGGTCAGCCGACCAGACACTGCCCACAACAGGACAACCCGTCTAACCCATGCTAGCATGGAAGAACGGACGTAAAACGGTGATGATGATGATGATATATATATAATGTATTATAAATTTCTGGTTGGTTGTTTCGATAACCAGTGGTTGTTTATATATTGTCAAAGCTCTTTCGTCACACATTCTGTGACCTCCTCAGTGACGGTTTTTATTTGGTGTGTCTCTCCTATATTCTGTATTACACCATCTTGTTTTTCTGTATATATATATATATATATATATATCATCATCATCATCATCAATTTACATCCGCTTTTTCCTGCTTGCAAGGGTGGGATGGGAACTGATTCTGGCTTATATATATATATATACCGTCATCATCACCATGACTGTTTAACATCCATTTTTCCACACTAGGATGGTTTAGACAAGTTGTCCTGTTGTGAGACAAGCCAGGTCAGGTGACCGCGTCTTGCTCATACAGAACTGCTTCTGGCTTCCTTTCTATAGCTGGATGCCCTTTCTAATTCCAACCACTTTATGACATGTACCAAATTTAGTTTCTCATGGCACCACCATAGACACTTTACATGGTACTGGGTATATTTAATCATGACACCAGCAGTGTCACTTAACTGTATGGGCTGGGTGAATTTTATTGTAGCATTATCACTACCTCTTTACAGAGTGTACTGGGTGTATTTTAACATAGCACCAGCATTACCTCTTTACAGAGTATACTGGATGTATTTTAACATAGCACCAGCACTACCACTTTACAGAGTGGACTGGGTGCATTTTATCATGGCATTAGCATTAACACTTTACAGAGTGGACTGGGTGCGCTTTATCATGACACAAACACTACCACTTTACAGAGTGTACTGGGTGCATTTTATCATGGCACCAGCACTACCATATAAGGTAATGTTTAATATAAGTAGTGCATGAATGAAACCAAGTGAAGATTCTAGATTTCATAAACCCTTTTCTCCCTTATATTTTGCCAGCTGTGGGATGTGACATCATTTGAAGTCCTCGGTGTTTTCAAAGGGCACAAATCCAAGCTAACATCCGTGGCATTCTCACCTGTAGATAAGGTAAGACACTTTCAAATATAATCAATGAGATTAACCTTTTGTAACTCTTTAACATTTAAACTGACCGTATCCAGCCAGAAGTGCCTCACTTCTTTCTGTTCAAACTGGCCACTCATACTGATGTTAAGGCATTATTTTCAAATATAATCATTCTTCATTTATCACTGAGATTAACCTTTTTTAAACCAGCCATATCCGACCATAATTCTTTTACCTCTCTCTGTTCAAACCAGCTGTAACTAGCCACTCATACTGATGTTAAGGTATTGTTCTCAAAATAAATAATATCAAAATCTTATAGATTCAATATTCTGTAAGATATTATGTGAGGTAAAGCCTTTACCACAAAAATACAGTAGTATTTATAGAGTAATGTAAATGCTAAATGTTTAAAGGGTTCATCTTTAGCCCTTTTCATCCCAACACACCCAAACCCACCACTGGTTCTGTGAAACAATAATCACCCATTTTTTAAGGTTCCTATTTAGCCATTTTTTTATCCCAACCTACCAATAGAACCAGATATATAACTGGGGTCCCTGTCATTAAAACACCTGAGAAACCTCTAATAAAATGTTAACTTGTAGGAAGTCAGCTAAACTACATAGGTGTGAGCAATAACAACATGATAGGACTGGGAGCTCCCTCTCATTAAAACACCCAAGAAACCTCCTATAAGATACAACCTTGTAGGAGGTCAGCTAAACCTACATTGGTGTTAGCTGTACATTTATAATAATAATAATATAATAATGAAAATATTGTGTACAGTGCTCAGGTGCACTACAACTCATCAAAAAGTGTATGTATAGTACATAGGGTAATATACAAACGTCAGGAAAATGAACAGTGGATGAGTCATGATATACACATGTGTGCATGTGTATGGAAGGGGTACATCAGGTGTAGTTTTGGCGAATTTCGGGAAGCATGAGGGTTTTAAAGGATGCAGTGTCTCAGCAGCTGACAACTGACGCAGGCAGTTTGTTCCATGTTTCAGCAACTCTGAGCGTGAAAAAATGTTTCCGAAAGTCATGTATTTATTTATTCATTTATTTACTTAATTATTAAGAATAGAATCAGTAATTAAATGTTTACTATTTTCTTTGCAGTGTGTTTTGACAGCCTCTCATGATCGAACTGTCAGAATTTGGAAGATTTCAGACTTCTCCACAGCAATGGTGGGTGGTTTCTTTGTTCTAAGTAGTTAGCTTTCATTTCTATGCTGATATTTCTCTCTCTCTCTTTCGTCTGCGACTTCACAAAACTTATGTTTACCGAATTCGTAGACCAGACCCCTTCTTCTTCTTCTTCTTCTTCTTCTTTTTCTTCCCCCTGTTAGACCTGTGCGAAATTCCTTCCTTGCTCACATTTCAACCAGGTTTGATGGTCTTTTGTCTCTTGTTCACGATTTCACCGAGTTTATATTCATAGAGATCTGGGACTTGTCTATTTCTTCTCACTTTCCGTTGCTTAAACCATTTTGTTTGTTACCCTAATGTCCCCTTTATTTACGTGTCCCAACGACTTTTTTTAGCCGTTGTTCGCACCAACCTGAGGCATATGGCCCTTAAAGCGATGAAATGCCTGGGACGGTTGGAGGGTCACTGATGAAGGACTTACTTTTTCATATGCACCACCATTTGCAACGCGCAGCCATCATTATTATCATATTTACACACATATATATATATATATATATTAAGATATATATATATCAAGATATATATATATATGTAATTATTAAAATAACAGATTAAAATTTAAGCAAAGAATCGCTGCTTTCACCCTTAACGGGATCTGCTGAAACTAAAAAGAATCAATCTGTGGACGCGGCGATTCTTTGCTTAAACTTTAATCTGTTATTTTAATAAATATTTGCTGTATGGGAGCCTCCCAAAAGTCAGCTCAAAGGTGACACAGAGGAGACAGATTAGCTGGACATGCTCACCGACATCCAGAGTTGACACTGCACTCAGTACTCCTGTGGGAGCCCTTGTATGGACACGCTGGAAGAGGGAGACCAAGGTTAAGATATGTTGATGCCCTAAGGACAGGAACCGGTCTCTTGGAGACGCAGGACATGGCAGCGATAATGAGGGACAGAGACCGCTGGAGAGAACTCGTCCATGGATCTTGGGAATTTTACCCGCCTTAGATAAGAGATATGTGTGTGTGTGTGTGTAAATCTATATATACCTTTGTATGTATTTGACACTTCTATATGTGATATATATCAATACTAAGGAAGGTGTATGTGATATTTCCAGGTACTTAACCATGAGATGCCAGTTATGAAGATCATACTTATGAACAATGGACGTCATGTTGTCAGTGGGTCAGTGAAATATTTCTACTTTTTCCTTCTTATCTTCTGCTCTTTGAATTGTTTCTATGTTTATAGTTTAGACAGATACTGGAGTCAATATGACCAACTATATCCCTTCAAGACAGTGCCCCAGCATGGCCACAGTCTAATGACTGAAACCAGTAAAAGAATACAAGAGTGTGGTGCCCCAGCATGGCCACAGTTTAATGACTGAAACTAGTAAAAGAATACAAGGCTTAAATGCCTTCAAGGCAGTGCCTTAGCATGGCCACAGTCTAATGACTGAAACCAGTAAAAGAATACAAGAGTGTGGTGCCCCAGCATGGCCACAGTCTAATGACTGAAACTAGTAAAAGAATACAAGGCTTAAATCCCTTCAAGGCAGTGCCTCAGCATGGCCACAGTCTAATGACTGAAACCAGTAAAAGAATACAAGAGTGTGGTGCCCCAGCATGGCCACAGTCTAATGACTGAAACTAGTAAAAGAATACAAGGCTTAAATCCCTTCAAGGCAGTGCCTCAGCATGGCCACAGTCTAATGACTGAAACCAGTAAAAGAATGCATGACTAAGTCCCTTCAGCACTAGAGAAATTGTCAAGACTTTGTTTGACAAGTTTTCTGCAGTTAGATGCCCTTCCTATAATCAACCACAGAGTGTACTGTGTGCCTTTTGTCATGACCCCTAAATGACCACTTTACAGTGTGGACTGGGTGCCTTTTGTCATGGCACCAACACAACCACAGAATATGTTCTTCACATTTCTACCAAAATGTTTCTTTGTTATTTACAGTTGTACTGATGGATTCTTAAACATCTGGAACCTTCTAAACCAGACTCTGCTGGACCATATTGAGGCCCACACAGAACATGCTTGGGCAATTGATATCAGTAAGGATTCCAAGACTATTGTATCAGGTGCATCTGATTCCTTAATTAGATTTTGGCAGGTAACAACTGGCATTTTACTAACTTTATTAACTGTTTTATTCATCATCATCATTTTACGTCTGTTGTTCCAAGCATGTATGGGTTTGACAAGTACTTCTCGATACAGCATCTCCATTTGTCGCATTCCTTTCATAGAACATTATAAGTTGAGCCAATTTATGCAGCTACATCTGCAAATGAGATTAATCGCCTCATTTACACAGACGAGAAAACTATATAATCTCGACTGTTTTCAAGTCCAGCAGTCGCAAGTGTGGTAGGTATCGTCCTGATGAGGACCAGTTAAGTCCGAAATGCATCAACGATTGTCCCCCTTGCTTCTGCTGGACACCACCAGAGGGCATTAGCCCCAGTATTTTTTTCATAGCTATGGCTTTCTAAATGTTTACCTGTAAACATTCTATTCATATCTATATATATATGTGTGTGTGTGTGTGTATATATATAGACAGTTGTCCCCCAGTATTCACAGCAGGTTATGTTCCTAGAGCTCCCGGGAATATTGGATGTGGTCCATGAAAATGCCTATAAACGTCAAAATATAAGGTAAAATATAATTTTTAAAAAAGGGAGCATCTTATGAGAAGTGGTGTCCAATAGGCTGACAAATACGGTATATTGCTATTCATAATTTAGTGTTAAAATATATATATATTGCCACGAAATAAGTCATTAAAAAAATCGCAGAAGATATTTACAATTCCACGAATATGCGGTGGTCTCAACAAACAATTATTACTTAGGTTCTAAGGAAAATTCCGCGAATGTCGGGGTACACCGTATATATGTGTGTGTGTCATCATCATCATCATCTATTAATGTCCATTTTCCATGGGTGAGACAGGTGTGTATATTTACATATATATATATGTATATATATACATGCACACCATTGTCAATTTTTAGGATATCACAGAAGAAAAGAAAAAGGAAGAAGATTCTGAAAGGGATGAACAATTGTACAAGTAAGTTAACCCTTTGGGTTCCAAACCACCTAAAACGTCCCCTGTTTCTACATTATTAAATGTTTATATTTATCTATAGATCTTGCTTGCAGTCTGACCTGGACACAATGCAACAGTGGATCTCAGACTGGCAACTCAAGCTAGCTGTGGACAAGTGCACCACCATGCATTTTGGGAGTAAAAACCCAGCGTCCACATATTCCCTCCACAGCACTAATATCAAGAAGTCTTCCTGTGAACGTGACCTGGGCATTACGGTCAGCAGCGATTTGCGTTGGACGAGGCACGTCTCTAAAATTGTCAAGAGGGCCGAGGGTGTCTTAGCATCACTCAGCAAGACCTTTGTCAGCCGCTCTCCAGATATCTATTTAAGGCTGTATACAGCTATGGTGCGACCACACTTAGAATTTGCATCACCAGTCTGGAACCCCTATCTTGCTCAGGACATTGACCGCCTGGAAACTGTTCAGAGACGTGCAACCAAGCGAATACCCTCCATCAGGCATCTACCATACTCTGATCGCCTTGCTTCCCATGGATTCATTGAAGCTCCGACGCCTGGCAACTGACTTGGTAAACACCCACAAAATTGTTAACCATGTTGCCAACAACAACCCTGAGTGCCTTTTCGATTTCCATGTGTCTAACACACGTGGACATGCCCACAAAGTAAGAAAACAGCACAGTTCCCATGACTTTCGGAAACATTTTTTCACGCTCAGAGTTGCTGAAGCATGGAACAAACTACCTGCATCAGTTGTTAGCTGTCGAGACGCTGCATCCTTTAAGGCCTCCATGCTTCCCGAGATCCGCCAACACTACAGCTAACACATACAAACATGTACTTCCCTGGCATTTGTGTATTATTCTATGTACTATATTGACGAGTTGTAGTGCACCTGAGCACTTTACACAATAATTTCATTATTATTATTATTATTATCTAAAAACCTTTCATCATAATTTTATGTAAGAACCTTTGTTAAGTTATCTTCTAAACACCAGCTTAATAAATTCTTAAATATCTTCAAAATTATTTGAAAACCATAGGCAGTGTCTTTTTTAAGAAATATGGTAATAAAAATGTTGATGAGAAAGTTAGTTGTTTTACTAAATCCCTTCAAATGATTTGAAAATCATAGGCAGTGCCTTTCATTAGAAAAATGGGTATAAAAGAGTTAAAGTTTATATTTATCTAAAAATCTTTATAATTTTTCTGTCAGACCCTTTGTTAAGTTATGTACCAAACACCAGCTTAATAATGAGAAAGTTTGTTATATGACTAAATCTTTCCAAATTCTTGATTATTTGAAAATGATAGGCAATGTCTTTCATTAGAAATATGATAATGAAAGAGTTAAAGTGTTTATATTTATCTAAAAACCTTCCATCATTAAAGTAATATTTAAAAAAAAATAATTGTGGCTTTATTCCCTATCTCTCTTTTCTTTTGTCCTTGTTATGTCTTGTCTCCTTCTCTCTCTTTTATCGATTATTTATGTCTCCAGATGTATTATTGTGTCTCTCTTCATTTCAGAGAAACGATTCTCTCCAATGCACGTAAAGCAGGAAACACACAGAAAGCTCTCATACTTGCACTGGACTTGGATAAACCTCAGACCATTTACAACCTATTAATAGGTATATCTCATATTTCTACTACTCTTATCTTTTGTTGTTAAAACTCATACTATAGGTTGAGCAGGCATCAGTGATATTATATGAGATAATTATGTAAGATAAATCCTTTACTGTAAAAATCCAATAGTAAATATAGAGTAATGTAAATGCTAAAGGGTTAAATGTGGCAGAGCCCATCTTCTCTTTAGGTCTGTGATAGAGAGGAAGAATAGAACCTATTACTGGTCTGGTATTTTTCTTTTATTGAAGTTGATATTGACAGGAAAGAGTTGTAATGAATACTGCAAAGCATTCTATCTGTTCTAACAACTCTGCCAATTTGCCACTTATAACAAAAGCACCCTGTAAGGTGATTGTTTTGGTGCCACAACAAAAAGCACCTAGCCCACCCTGTAAAGTGGCCATTTTCTTACCATGACAAAAAGCACCCATTCCACACTGAAAAGTGGTCGTATTGGTGCCATGATAAAAAGCTATAAATGTGGTTGGTGTTAGGAAGGGCATCCAGTCATAGAAACCAAGTCAGAAACAGTTCTGTATGAGCAAGACATGATCACCTGATCTGACTTGTCTCAAATGGGACAATTTGTCTAACCTATGCCAGCATGAAAAAATGGACGTTAAATGATGATGATGATGATTGTGTGTAAATTTAATCTCTTTTACAGAAATGTATGAAACAGGGAAAACATCGAAGATTTGGGACATCCTTGCAGAATTGTCTGACAGTCAGAAAAGTAAGTTTTGTGACCCTTTTAGATAGGAACCCAGCCAAAACCTACTTCTGGTGCTTTGAAACTATTTCTTACCTTTTTAGCATTTAATCCGACCAGAATTCTTTCACCTCTTTCTGTTCAAACCAGCCCAAACTGGCCACTCATATTTATGTTACGGTATTGTTCTCAAAATAAATAACATCAAAATCTCTTAGATTCGATATTATGTAAGATAAAGCCTTTACTTCGAAAATACAATAGTTAATATAGAGTAATGTAAATGCTAAAGGGTGAATTTTATGTAAGAATCTTTACATCCAAAAAGCCATCTTGATAATGAGCAAGTTAGTTATATTAGTAAATCCCTCCAAATTCTTGATCAATGTAAATGCTAAAGATTTAAACTTTTTTTCCAACTGTCCTTTTTGAGGCCCCCTCATAAATCCCTATTTTATTTTTTTGCTCTGAAACAGGAACACTGATCAACTATATGATAAAATGGAACACACACTCCATCTACAGTGAAATAGGACAAATCCTTCTGCAGAAAATACTTGATAGCAGCCTTCCCACTGACTATTTAATGAATCAGCAACAATACAGAGACTTACAGGCTTATACAGGTTTGTATTTGTATTATTGTAGCTTGTCCTTGGTATTTAGTCTTTAATTCTTAATGACTTGTACTGCACATTAGCAAGGCATTCTTGAAAAGTATAAAACAACACTATGACTGCATCACATTAAATATTAAAGTCTTTACTGTAATACTACAATTTGTCCACCAGTAAAGATACTGTAAATATTTAGTACAAAACAACACTATGACTGCATCACATTAAGTATTAATAAATATATATATAAACACACATGGTGTATTATCATTATGCTTAATTCTTCATTCTAGTTAGTTCAAGATTGCATCTATTTTCCTTTCCAGAGCGCCACTTCAAAAGACGGAAGTGTCTGAAGGAGAAAGCCCAGTTTATCCCTTATTTAATAAGACAAATGACCCCAGCTAACCAGAACCTTTCAGAGACGACCAGTATGTCAGAAAATCTATGTCAATAAAATTATTTTTTTATAATCCCTTTGATATGAAACTGCTTATTTAAAAGTATTTATTGTTTAACACTTTAGCATTTAAACCGGCCGTATCCAGCCATAATTCTCTCACTTCTTACTGATGTTAAGGTATTGTTCTCAAAATAAATATCAAAATCTCAGAATCAATATTATGTAGGATAATTATGTCAAAATAAAGCCTTTACCACAAAATACAATAATATATACAGAGTAATGTAAATGCTACAGGGTTAATTTCAACAATTCTTATTAATAACTGCATTGAAAATGTGGAAAAATAAACCTCATTTGGTCATTCCATGAGAGTATCTTGGTCAGCCTATGAACATTTCAGCTGACCCTCATATCTTAGAATGAAAAGGGTTTCAGTCAACCCTCACATATTAGAATGATGGTTTGGTATCAAAAGGGTTTCATTTGACTCTTGTATATTAGAATGAAGGTTTGGTATCAAAAGGGTTTCAGTTGACTCTCGTATCTTAGAATGAGGGTTTGGGATCAAGTGGTTTGGTATCAAAAGGGTTGAAAAACAAAACTCAAAACAGGAGTAGGAAAAATGCATTTTTTTTCTTTTATTATTACTTATGAATGTTCTTCATGTTTTGTGGTTGATGGTAGACTATGTACACATATGGAAGGTGAGAAGAAGGAAGGTAGATAGAGAGACATAAGTTGGATTTAAATTACAACAGCATCTGACTGGACACTGTAAATTATCTCTGCTTGTTCTGGGCCGCTTCTTTGCGAGCTGCGTCTTGTAATAGCTGCGTGTCGCATTCGTCTGCCGGCAACTGCACATACCGTACAACGGAGCCCCGGATGAAACAATTCTTTACAGACAGCTGGAATAGAAAGAGAAATTATTGATTTTCACACATTGAACCACTGAGTCGCAGAAAATGAAACATCACTGCCAAAGTGATTTTGCCAATACAAATACAGGCACACACAGACGTGTGTGTGTGTGCCACAACAAAAAGCACCAAAATATCCATAAAACCAATTACTATTATAACCCTAGTGGGTCAGATGCCATGCTTTGCAGCATAGAGTTACGGCTCTTTATGGTCTGAGTTCAAATCCCGCCGAGGTTAACTTTGTCTTTCATCCTTACAGGGTCGATAAAATAAAGCACAAAGCTCGCCAAACAGAGGGTTAGGAAGACCCTTCAGTTGTGTCAAAGACATGACGACCTTTCTAGTGTTGGTGACCTACACAATAAATGCACCCAGTATACTCTGTAAACTACGCATCAAGCCATAGAAAGTTTGCTAAACAAAGAGTTGGCAGGTTCCTTCAGTTGTGTCAAAGACATAAACTTTCTTGTGCACTCTGTAGAACGTAAGAGGAATGCATACCTCCTAGCCTGCCTGTGAGGTCAGTAGCCCTACTTCAAAACTGACTTGGTCTACATAGACCTGTCCAACCCTTGCTAACAGGGAAAGTAGACATGATTTTAGATCTAAGAAATAGATAAAAATCTAAGCCCTGTGTCAAGGCGGCTAATCCTGTCCATGGAAAAGATAATGTAAAAACGACGATGATGATGATGATATCAAAAATATTAACGTACCATATGTGGATATTTCTCAGGATCTGTTACACTGATGTCAGTCAACTTGATATTCAAAAACTGGTCCACTGAATGTAAAGTGCCACAAATACTGCAATTTGAGAAAAGCTTTGTGTTACGTTATGTTACGGACATGTGAAATAAAAAGTGTTTTTATTGTCTTTTCTTTTTACAAACTTAAACCAGCTGTATCTGGCCAGAATTCTCTCACCTTTCTGTTCAAACTGGTCATAACTAGTCACTCATACTGATGTAAAGGTATTGTTCTCAAAATAAATAACATCAAAATCTTGTAGATTCGATATTATGTAAGCTACAGCCTTTACCACAAAACTACAATAGTAAATATAGAGTAATGTAAACGCTAAAGGGTTAAAATAGGACTTTACCGATTAATTAAGAAAAAAAAAAAATCCTCATTACCTGAGATCATTCTTTAGTTCGACCACAACATCTTTACCAACTAACGACTTGAAGAAGGAATAAAACAACTGGAAAGACATAAAAAATACCAGTATAAGAACAACAGAAGGTATTGTAGACAAATATCTATGATAGAAAACTGTTTATTGTAAAGTCTGTCTTAAGCCAGAAAGCTCGTTAGGCTGGTGCTTATCCCAGTTGCATGGCATGAGGCGACCGAGAGCACAAGACTTCCTCCCTGGACAGGACACCAGTCCATCACAGGATTAAACCCCCAGCAACACGAAATGAAGTCTTTTGCTCAAGAACACAACACACAACCTAGCCCAGGAATCAAACCCACGACATTATGATCGTAAGTCCAACACCCTTACCACTAGGCCACGTGCCTCCACTATATTTATTTAAAACACTTCATTTCACGTTGCTACAGTGGTAAGGGTGTTAGATTTATGATCACAATGTGGGTTCAATACCAGTTTTGGGTTGTGTTTTTGAACAAAACATTTCATTTCACTTTGTTCCAGTACACTCAACCTCCGGGCTCGAAAGAAACATTAGGCTTTATTTTAGCGACCCCAAGCATAATGGTAGAATAACATCCATGAGCTTGACTGGTCTTGCTTGGGGATCCAGCTGGATCAATCAGAGACGGTTGCTTCTGACAGGATCTACTGGAACCTGGAAGGAAGACATACGAAGCTGACGTCTGCCGGGCTTCGAACTCAGAACGTATTAAGTCTGAAGTAAATACTGCTCTAGCAATTCTGATAATCAACCACCATTTTACTTCTCTTCGCCCACTTATTCCTGAGGGTCCTCTTTCACTCCCTCCAGTGAGTCCTGTCAGAAGCAACTGTCTCCAACTGATCTAGCTGGATCCCCAAGTGTGACCAGCTAAGCTCATGGATGTTATCCAAACATCTTGCTTGGGGTCTACTCCTGGATCTCCTGACATTTGGTTTCGCCCGTAAAATATGTCCACTGATTCTTTCCTGAGACATTCTAACCACATCTCAGTAATGTTGGTGCTATGATCTCACAATTCAGAGAATTAACAGATCTACTCCGAGCTACAAATATCTCCAGGAATTCTTTCCTGAGACATTCTAACCACATCTCAGTAATGTTGGTGCTGTGATCTCACAATTCAGAGAATTAACAGATCTACTCCGAGCTACAAATATCTCCAGGAATTCTTTCCTGAGACATTCTAACCACATCTCAGTAATGTTGGTGCTGTGATCTCACAATTCAGAGAATTAACAGATCTACTCCGAGCTACAAATATCTCCAGGAATTCTTTCCTGAGACATTCTAACCACATGCCCATAGTATCGGAGCTGTGATCTCTCAATTCAGAGAAGTAGCGGCTCTACTTGGAGTGACTCTCTGATCCCCAAGCTACACGCTTTATCCAGTAACGTTACTCCAAAGACCCATTCGGCTGCTTGTATTCGCGATCGTATTCTTTCCGTCATTACAAAAGATTCATGACCATGGGTAAGGCTTGGCACGAATACCAAATCGAAGACACCGGGTTTGGCCATTACACCTCCCTCCCTTTTTTGGATTACTGAATGCTGTTTTTAATAATTGTTTCTGATTTAGGCACAAGGCAAACAATTCTGGGAAAGGGAAAGTCGATTAAATGGACTCCAGTGTATTACTGGTACTTTATTTTATCGACCTGAAAGGCAAAACTAACCTTGGCGGGATTTGAACGTATTACGTCTTAAGTAAAGCATTTTGTCTGACGCACTAGCATGTCTGCTAACCCACCACACTTTTTACCGTCTTTAATAATAATAAACAGCTTCACAAAGCCGTGTTTATATCTAATTGGTAGAAAGTGACGAGGGAGGAGGGATCTAAATTGATTTTGAATTTTGACAAAGTGAGCTTGATTGCAAAATAACAAAGGAGTAGTTTCGTTTTTCATATTAGCTAAACGTTTTTAATAGTTTGTTATATATATATATATAGAGAGAGAGAGAGAGAGAGAATATACACATATATACTAGCACACATCCACAAACATCTATGTATATATATAAACATATACACAAACTTAGTATTTATATATACACACACATAGGTATACTTAAACATCCATAATTAAATGTGTGTGTATATATATATATATATATTTAAACACACCTGTATAAATGTGTGTGTGTGTATATATATACATATGTATATCCTCAACCGGCTCAGTGTATTTTTCAATTCAGTTGAGAAGATAGGAATAAGTTACTAACTCACCATGTTGCCTCGTGTAAATCTACCGACAATTCTCCGCAGTTAATAACGGAGGGAAATATTTTAACGGATGAGAAAGAAGCGAGGAAACAGAATTGATTATTGACGAAAAAAATATAAAAGAAGCGCAATTAAAGCAAACATTACAACTAATGTTATAAAAATCATTGAAGACAAGAAGTATTTTCTTTATTAAATTTATTTCAAATAATTTGTTTCAAGTTTCAGTTTTTTTATATGGATTTAATTAAGAATATGAATATGGTCGAATGAAATGTCGATAATATATTCACTGCAGAGAAAGAATTGCTGTGTCATGTCAGAAAGATCAGAATAATATCAAGAGACACAGACGGACTTTAGTTGATTAATTAATCTTTCAGTTGTAATTAAATATATCTTAGCACCATGGACGATTATAGAAGACCTGTGGAGGCTCATTTTTCTCCATATGCCATGAATGGAGGGTACGTATCATTATTAACACCACTCTGTATGTGTATATATATTGTTCTGTGTCGAGGCATTGGGTTGCGATCATGCCGGGATTCCTCCTTTAGTCGATAAGATCGACCCCCAAGGATCTATTTTATTCAAGCTCGATACTTATTTGATCCATTTCTCGATTTCCTTTAAGTTATGCGATATAAACACCGACACAAATATAAATACAGACACATACATATATATATGTGTGTGTGTATATATATAGTTGAAAATGAACGATCAAAACCCAGGAGGCAATTGTACAGTTATATTAGTTTCACGCTTGGTGGGAGTGGAGAAGGGTTCAACGTTTCGGACGAAAGTCCTTCATCAGGAAAGTTACAAACTAAAAAAATAATGATAAAAATAAATATGTGTGTATTCGACAGGCTTCTGCAGTTTACATCTACCATATTCTACCCGCAAAGCATTAGTCTGAAGACATTTACCCCAAGGTGCCAATCTGGGGTTGAACCGAGGACTGCGAGCTTCTTAACCCCCACACGTTTAATATATGATCCTCGTCGACACCAACAGAGCATCTGTCATCATCATCAATGGTTATGTAACGGCTGTGGTTTGGCAGAATCGTTAGAGACGTCAAAAAGGCCTCGTGGTGTTGGGTCCCTTTACGTTCTTTGTTCAAATCCCGCTGAAGTCAACTTTGCCTTTCATCTTTCAATGGAGTCGACTAAATAAAGTATCAGTTAGCCACGATTCTATATTTCCATAGAGCTGTGATACTATATATTCCTGTAACGATTATATATTTTCATAGTGTAATTCTATATATTCATAGTACTGTAGCACTATATTATGTCGAATAGGCTAAACCCTAAAGGGACGCAACACACATCGCTATAGCGTTTCAGCAGCCACTTCTTTCTGTTTATGTATTCAACCCTTTTTAGCATTTACATTAATCTATATATACTGTTATACTTTCATGGTAAAGGCTTTACCTCACATAATATCAAATCTGAGATTTTGATATTTATTTTGAGAACAATACCTTAACATCAGTATGAGCGGCCAGTTACAGCCGGTTTGAACAGAAAGAAGTGAGAGAATTCTGGCCGGATACAGCCAGGGTTAAGTGTAGCTGTGTGTATGTGGGTTTGTACTTTTGTTGTCTATCTGTTTATGTATTTACATGTAGATGTGTGTATATGTAACTAAAGTGTAATACTAAATCACTATATTTCGATAGAACTGTAATACTACTGTATATTATATCCATAGTACTGTAATATTACCCTATATTATATCTATAGTAATGCTACTCTATATATTATATTCATAGTACTGTAATATTACCCTATATTATATCCATAGTAATGCTACTCTATATATTATATCCATAGTACTGTAATATTACCCTATATTATATCTATAGTAATGCTACTCTATATATTATATCCATAGTACTGTAATATTACCCTATATTATATCTATAGTAATGCTACTCTATATATTATATCCATAGTACTGTAATATTACCCTATATTATATCTATAGTAATGCTACTCTATATATTATATCCATAGTACTGTAATATTACCCTATATTATATCTATAGTAATGCTACTCTATATATTATATCCATAGTACTGTAATATTACCCTATATTATATCTATAGTAATGCTACTCTATATATTATATTCATAGTACTGTAATATTACCCTATATTATATCTATAGTAATGCTACTCTATATATTATATTCATAGTACTTTAACTTTACTCTATTTTTACAGAACCGTGCTGGGATTGTCTGGTGATGACTATGCCATACTAGCATCAGACACTCGATTGAGTGAAGGTTTCTCTATCCACACTCGAAATTCCCCCAAAAGTTATAAAATGTAAGTTATCTCTCATTTTTCTCACCTTCTCAGGGTTATTTTTTCAGTTACCTCAGACATTCATCTCCAATTCCCACCCTACATACATGCACCTCCTTCACCAGCAGTCTCTTGTCAACACTGTACAGTGGTTGTGTTGGTGTTATGACAGTCTACCCATGTCCTCTGCAGTCACAGCCCATGTTTCACTACCACGCAGCATCCCACTTATGACACACTGGTGTCATACAGTTGTACTTGATACATCTATGTACTCTTGGGTCCCAAATAGTCATCATCATCTTCATCATCATACGTCTGCTTTTCCCTGCTTGCAAGGGAGGGACGGGTCCTATTCAGCACAGCATCTCTCCACTTGTCACGGTCCTTTGTCATATCCTCTGTGAGCTTCAGCGATCTGAGGTCTGCTCTCACCACAGATCGTTGGAGCTCAGATTTTTTTTTTCTCACACCCAGCAATTACCACCCACCACCTGCTTATTAAATTTTGCTAATCTATCTCTGACGAAATTTGATTATAAGTGGTAGCATTCCTGTGACAATTTTCTTTATCCATTAACCCTTTAGCATTTAGGCCGGCTGCATCTGGCCAGAATTCTCTCGCCTCTTTCAGTTCAAACTGGCTGAAACCAGCTGCTCATACTGGCGTTAAGATATTGTTCTCAAAATAAATAACATCAAAATCTTATAGATTTGATATTATGTAAGATAAAGCCTTTACCACGAAAATACAATAGTATATATAGAGTAATGTAAATATTATGTGAGGTAAAGTCTTTACTGTGAAAATATAATAGTATATATAGAGTAATGTAAATGTTATGTGAGGTAAAGCCTTTACCACAAAAATACAATAGTATAGATATCATCATCATCATATAGTAATATAAATGCTAAAGGGTTAAAAACATACATTACTAGAAATCCCATACGTTATAAAATAAATAGGATGGGTTGGGGGGTCTCAATATGGAAACTAAATGACTAATTCTGGTTTTTAAAAAATCAACCAAGAAATCCTAGAAAATTTACCGATTTTCCAACCCCCATGCTTATTCCACCTCCACTTATTCCCCCTATTATTTGTGACCCGAGCGTATAAAAGAAATCAGATGTATATTATAAAGCCAGTTAGCATTTCAGGTGAGTTTGGTACCAAACCTGTCAATACTGTTGCTTTGTTTTGTTGTTATTCTCTCAAAAGAAATGTACAGTTGCAATAAATGAAGATTTGTCTTGTTTTACAGCACAGACACAACGGTTTTGGGTTGTGTTGGTTTCCATGGAGATGTCCTTACCTTAACGAAGATTATTGAAGCTCGTCTGAAGGTGAGTAGTTTTAGAATGCACCTAACTCACACTGTAAAGTGGTAGTACTGGTGTCATGATAAAATATACCCAGTACACTCTGTAAAGTGATAGTGCTGGTGCCATGATAAAATACACCCAACCCACACTGTAAAGTGGTAGTATTGGTGTCATGATAAAATACACCCAGTACACTCTGTAAAGTGATAGTGCCGGTGCCATGATAAAATACACCCAACTCGCGCTGTAAAGTGGTAGTGCTGGTGTCTTTATAAAATACACCCAGTACACTCTGTAAAGTGGTAGTGCTGATGTATTGATAGAATACACCCAGTCCACTCCGTAAAGTGGTAGTGTTGGTGTCATGATTAAATACACCCAGTACACTCTGTAAAGTGGTAGTGCTGGTGTCATGATAAAATACACCCAGTACACTCTGTAAAGTAGAAGTGTTGGTGTCATGATAAAATACACCCAGCCCACATTGTAAAATGGTAGTGAGGGTGTCACTGTAAAATGCACCCAGTACACAGAAAAACCTACCTGTCTACCTTATCCGGTGGTAGTGATGATGTCAGGAAAAACAATTCCAGTACCCACCGTGATTGGCAATAGTTTATTAATTAGAACATTTATAGTATCTTTAACAGTGGACAGATTGTTGTGAAAATTTGTAGTATTAGCATAAATTAGCATATTTATAGTATCTTTAACAGTGGATAGATTGTTGTGAAAATTTGCAGTATTAGCATAAATATTTAATGTGATGTAGCCATAGTGTTGTTTTGTACTTTTCAAGGATGTCTTGTTAATGTGGTTTGTGAATTGAAATATTTATACTATCTTTACTGGTGGACATTGGGAAAATTTATTAAGTATTAAAGTAAATACTTTAACCCTTTAGCATTTAAACCGGCCATATCTGGCCAGAATTCTCTCACCTCTTTCTGTTCAAACTGGCCGCCCATGCTGACGTTAAGGTATTGTTCTCAAAATAAATAATATCACAATCTCATAGATTCAATATCATGTGCGATAAAGCCTTTACCATAAAAATACAATAGTAAATAAAGAGTAATGTAAATGCTAAAGGGTTAACCCTTTGAGTCATTCCTATTCCTTCAACTTTCCAACACCCTCCTTAGTATCATTGCTGTTCCTATATTTGTTTAACCCATCAGCATTTACATTACTCTGTATATACTATTGTATTTTTTGCAGTAAAGGCTTTATCTCACATAATATCGAATCTATGAGATTTTGAGAACAATACCTTAACATCAGTCTGAGCGGCTGGTTACAGTCAGTTTGAACAGAAAGAGGTGAGAGAATCCTGGCTAGATACTAAAGAATTACAAAAGGTTAATCACATTGATGGATGAGGAATGATTTTATTTGAAAGCGTACTACCTTATCTACAGGTGAGAGTGCCATGGATGGAAGCCTGGATTCATGTCCTTTGAAAACACCAAGGACCTCAAATGATGTCACATCCCACAGCTGGCAAAATATAAGGAATAAAAGGGGTTATGAAATATTAAAGGATTAATATTTAATGTGATGCAGTTATAGAGTTGTTTTGTACTTTTGAATAATGTCTTGTTAATGAGGTTTCATTAAGAGTTAGCATTTACATTAAGTCTAACCCATGCTAGCATGGAAGAACGGACGTAAAACGGTGATGATGATTACTCTATATATACTATTGTATTTTCACGGTAAAGACTTTATCTCATTATTATCTCACAAAATATCGAATCTATGATATTCTGATATTCTTTATTTTGAGAACAATACCTTAACATCAGTATGAGTGGCTAATTACAGCTGGGTTGAATAGAAAGAGGTGAGAGAATTCTGGCCAGATACAGCTGGTTTAAATGTTAAAGTGTTAATATTTAATGTGATGCAGTCATAGAGTTGTTTTGTACTTTTCAATAATGTCTTGTTAATGAGGTTTCATTAAGAGTTAATATAACAATGTTTTTCTTTCTCTATTCCTCAGATCTATGAACATGACCATCGTAGGATAATGACCTGTGGTGCTATTGCTGCCATGTTGTCCACAATCCTATATTACAGGCGTTTCTTCCCCTATTACACGTACAATCTCATTGCTGGGATTGATGAAGACGGTAAATTACCACCCCTCTCTATCTCTGTTTAATCTGTTGACTGCCGTGTATATTTTACACAGCTACAGTTGCTGTGTCGGGTTTTTTTTTCCAGTGAAATGACTATATTTTTAAACAAACATTTAATTTATTAACAGCACATATCTGAATGATTGACAAATGTCACATCAATAAACTAGTAACCCCATCTAACTTTGAAGTTATGAACTGTTGGAAAGGAGTTCATAACTTTGAAGTTAGGAACTTTTGGAAAGGAGTTCATAACTTTGAAGTTAGGAACTTTTGGAAAGGAGTTCATAGCTTTGAAGTTAGGAACTTTTGGAAAAGAGTTCATAGCTTTGAAGTTATGAACTTTTGGAAAGGAGTTCATAGCTTTGAAGTTATGAACTTTTGGAAAGGAGTTCATAGCTTTGAAGTTAGGAACTTTTGGAAAAGAGTTCATAGCTTTGATGTTAGGAACTTTTGGAAAAGAGTTCATAACTTTGATGTTAGGAACTTTTGGAAAAGAGTTTATAGCTTTGATGTTAGGAACTTTTGGAAAAGAGTTCATAGCTTTGATGTTAGGAACTTTTGGAAAAGAGTTCATAGCTTTGATGTTAGGAACTTTTGGAAAAGAGTTCATAGCTTTGATGTTAGGAACTTTTGGAAAAGAGTTCATAGCTTTGATGTTAGGAACTTTTGGAAAAGAGTTCATAGCTTTGATGTTAGGAACTTTTGGAAAAGAGTTCATAGCTTTGAAGTTAGGAACTTTTGGAAAAGAGTTCATAGCTTTGATGTTAGGAATTTTTGGAAAAGAGTTCATAGCTTTGATGTTAGGAATTTTTGGAAAAGAGTTCATAGCTTTGAAGTTATGAACTTTTGGAAAATGGTTGAAACATGTTAGGATGAGTTATCTCATCCATGGCACTAGAATGCATACATGTTAGTTATCTTGTCTGTGGTACTGAAGATGTTAAAAAAAAGGGGGGTCGTTAATTAGATCAGTCCTAGGAAACAACTTTTCCTTTGCTGATACTGTCTGTCAGTCACAACTTCTGACAAAAGAAAGGAGCTGATCATCAGATCAGACCAAGGAAACAATGTTTCCATTGGTCTTTCTATTACTGATACTGTCTGTCAGCACAACTCATGACAGGAGAAAGGGGGCTGATTAACAGATTAGACCAAGGAAACAATATTCCCATTGATCTTTGTATTACTGATACTATCTGTTAGTTACAACTGTTAACAGAAGAAAAGAGCCGATCATCAGATCAGACCAAAGAAGCAAAATTTCCATTGCTTGCTAATACCATCTTCCAGTTGAAACTCCTGGTAGTGGTATATAAATAAAAATTCTAAATATAAAGTCTAAAAATCTTCCTTTGTTTTGTTTGTTGCAGGAAAAGGGGCTGTATATAGCTTTGATCCTGTGGGGTCATACCAAAGGGAGCAGTGCCGAGCTGCTGGGTCTTCTAGTTCTATGTTACAACCAATTTTGGACAACCAGGTATGGCTGAGTAAATTCCTTGCATGCATTTCTAGATTTCTTCTATTGGTTTCAGTCATTAGAATATGGCCATGCTGGGGCATTGCCTTAGTCTTTTACTGGTTTCAGTTATTAGATTATGACCATGCTGAGGCTCTGCCTTCAAGGGATTTAGTCTTGTATTTTTTTACTGGTTTCAGTCATTAGACTGTGGCAATGCTGGGGCACTGTCTTGAAGGGATTTAGTCTTGTATTCTTTTACTGGTTTTAGTAATTAGATTGTGACCATGCTGGGGCACTGTCTTGAAGGGATTTATTCTTGTATTCTTTTACTGGTTTCAGTAATTAGATTGTGACCATGCTGGGGCACTGTCTTGAAGGGATTTATTCTTGTATTCTTTTACTGGTTTCAGTAATTAGATTGTGACCATGCTGGGGCACTGTCTTGAAGGGATTTATTCTTGTATTCTTTTACTGGCTTCAGTAATTAGATTGTGACCATGCTGGGGCACTGTCTTGAAGGGATTTATTCTTGTATTCTTTTACTGGCTTCAGTAATTAGATTGTGACCATGCTGGGGCACTGTCTTGAAGGGATTTATTCTTGTATTCTTTTACTGGCTTCAGTAATTAGATTGTGACCATGCTGGGGCACTGTCTTGAAGGGATTTATTCTTGTATTCTTTTACTGGCTTCAGTAATTAGATTGTGACCATGCTGGGGCACTGTCTTGAAGGGATTTATTCTTGTATTCTTTTACTGGTTTCAGTAATTAGATTGTGACCATGCTGGGGCACTGTCTTGAAGGGATTTATTCTTGTATTCTTTTACTGGCTTCAGTAATTAGATTGTGACCATGCTGGGGCACTGTCTTGAAGGGATTTATTCTTGTATTCTTTTACTGGCTTCAGTAATTAGATTGTGACCATGCTGGGGCACTGTCTTGAAGGGATTTATTCTTGTATTCTTTTACTGGCTTCAGTAATTAGATTGTGACCATGCTGGGGCACTGTCTTGAAGGGATTTATTCTTGTATTCTTTTACTGGCTTCAGTAATTAGATTGTGACCATGCTGGGGCACTGTCTTGAAGGGATTTATTCTTGTATTCTTTTACTGGTTTCAGTAATTAGATTGTGACCATGCTGGGGCACTGTCTTGAAGGGATTTATTCTTGTATTCTTTTACTGGCTTCAGTAATTAGATTGTGACCATGCTGGGGCACTGTCTTGAAGGGATTTATTCTTGTATTCTTTTACTGGCTTCAGTAATTAGATTGTGACCATGCTGGGGCACTGTCTTGAAGGGATTTATTCTTGTATTCTTTTACTGGCTTCAGTAATTAGATTGTGACCATGCTGGGGCACTGTCTTGAAGGGATTTATTCTTGTATTCTTTTACTGGCTTCAGTAATTAGATTGTGACCATGCTGGGGCACTGTCTTGAAGGGATTTATTCTTGTATTCTTTTACTGGCTTCAGTAATTAGATTGTGACCATGCTGGGGCACTGTCTTGAAGGGATTTATTCTTGTATTCTTTTACTGGCTTCAGTAATTAGATTGTGACCATGCTGGGGCACTGTCTTGAAGGGATTTATTCTTGTATTCTTTTACTGGCTTCAGTAATTAGATTGTGACCATGCTGGGGCACTGTCTTGAAGGGATTTATTCTTGTATTCTTTTACTGGCTTCAGTAATTAGATTGTGACCATGCTGGGGCACTGTCTTGAAGGGATTTATTCTTGTATTCTTTTACTGGCTTCAGTAATTAGATTGTGACCATGCTGGGGCACTGTCTTGAAGGGATTTATTCTTGTATTCTTTTACTGGCTTCAGTAATTAGATTGTGACCATGCTGGGGCACTGTCTTGAAGGGATTTATTCTTGTATTCTTTTACTGGCTTCAGTAATTAGATTGTGACCATGCTGGGGCACTGTCTTGAAGGGATTTATTCTTGTATTCTTTTACTGGCTTCAGTAATTAGATTGTGACCATGCTGGGGCACTGTCTTGAAGGGATTTATTCTTGTATTCTTTTACTGGCTTCAGTAATTAGATTGTGACCATGCTGGGGCACTGTCTTGAAGGGATTTATTCTTGTATTCTTTTACTGGCTTCAGTATTATCATCCTCATTAAGGTAGTGGATTGGTAGAATCGGTTGAGCATCAGAGAAATCATTTGTGCTATTTGTTCTGACTTAAGCAGCATTTCGATAGGGCCCTTTCTGTTCTGAGTTCAAATCCTGCTGCAGCCAACTTTACTTTTTGCCTTTTAGGGGTGAGAAGGGTCAATAGAATAAAGTACTAGGGGGTTGTGTTGAATTTACTGACTTTCTCTTCCCCCAGAATTACTGTCTTTGTGTCTATCATCACCATCATCATCTAATGTCCACTTTCCCTGCTAGAAATGGTTGGAAGGGTTTTCACAGAGTCAGTACTGAAGCAGGGCTACTGACCTCCCAGACAGGCTGGGGATCCACATCTCATTTACAGACGGTCCCACGTTCTACCAAGTGCACGTAATCATAATACCAGCACTAGGGAGGTTGTCAGGTCTTAGACACAACTGAATGGTCCTCTCAACCCTCAATGTATGTATGTGTGTGTGTGTGTGTGTGTATATATATATATACAGTTCAAGGAGACAACAAACAGAGGTACAAACGTCTTATTAGTTTCACGCTTTATATAGGAAAGAGGAAAGAAAGTTTGATGTGTCGGGCTTAGACCCTTCTCCAGGAGCACAATGGAGAACCAGATAGAAGGTCCTAGTAAAGAAAAAAATCGAAAATGAAGAGTGAAAACAAGACAACTATTAGATAGTCTTGGTAACAAGATGCAAGTGGAGAGTGTGTGTAGTAGTGTTGTTACATGTGTGTGTAGTAGTGTTGTTACATGTGTGTGTAGTAGTGTTGTTATATGTGTGTGTAGTAGTGTTGTTACATGTGTGTGTAGTAGTGTTGTTATATGTGTGTGTAGTAGTGTTGTTACATGTGTGTGTAGTAGTGTTGTTACATGTGAGTGTAGTAGTGTTGTTACATGTGTGTAGTAGTGTTGTTACATGTGTGTGTAGTAGTGTTGTTACATGTGTGTGTAGTAGTGTTGTTAGATGTGTGTGTAGTAGTGTTACATGTGTGTGTAGTAGTGTTGTTACATGTGTGTGTAGTAGTGTTGTTACATGTGTGTGTAGTAGTGTTGTTACATGTGTGTGTAGTAGTGTTGTTACATGTGTGTGTAGTAGTGTTGTTACATGTGTGTGTAGTAGTGTTGTTACATGTGTGTGTAGTAGTGTTGTTACATGTGTAAGTGTATTTAGTAAGAATTATCACGTTAGCAAGATGGAGTTGTTGAAGGGCAACTGTTTAAAACTCTACCTTACCCCACTTACTGTCTCAATACACGTATATTTAAACACAAGTGGGGTAAGGTAGAGTTTTAAACGGTTGTGCAAGTGACGAAGGAAATTTCTTTGGCTAGGCATGGTATATATATATATATATACATATATATCATTTTACGTCCGCTTTTCCCTGCTTGCAAGGGTGGAACGGGTCCTATTTAGCACAGCATCTCTCCACTTGCCATGGTCCTTCGTTATCTCCTCCGTGAGCTTCAGCGATCTGAGGTCTGCTCTCACCACCTCCGCCCATGTTTTTCATGGTCTTCCTCTACTGCGTCTTCCTTCTACTGGGATTTCTTGGCACTTCTTCACCCAGCAGTCATCCTCCATACGCATCGCAGTCTTCTTTCCTACACACTATAACTTATATATATTTATATATCATCATCATCATCATCTTCATCGTTTAACATCTGCTACCCCTTCTAGCAAAGGTTGGATGGGTCTTCACAGACTGAGTCAGTACTGAAGCCTGCTTCAGTACTTACCTCTCAGACAGGCCAGGAGTTTGCATCTCACTTACATACAGTTTCATGTTCTAACAAGTGCACTTTATTGTGACACCAGCACTAGCAAGGTTGTCAGGTCACTGAAGGGTCCTCCCAACCTTTTGTTTGGCACGCTTTCTATGGCTGGATGCCCTTCCTATCACCAGCCATTTTACAGCCTATACTGTGTGCTTTTATCATGTAGATCACCAACATGACCACTCTACAGTGTGGACTGGCTGCTTTTTATTGTGGGACTGAAATGATCACTTTACCATGTGAATTGGGTGTTTTTCGTCATGTCACCAACACAACCACTTTACAGTGTGGGCTGGGTGCTTTTTGTCGTGACACCTACATGACCACTTTACAGTGTGAGCTGAGTGCTTTTTGCTGTGACACCTACACAACCACTTTACAGTTTATTTTATTCTACTTTATTTTCCTTTCTTTTTCCAGATTGAATGTAAAAATCAATCAAAGAAGACCAAGCAAAAGTTGTCTAAGGATACGGCCATCCAGCTTGTGAAAGATGTGTTCATAGCTGCAGCAGAGAGGGATATTTATACCGGGGACTCGGTTCTTTTGAATGTGATAACCAAGGATGGAGTGTCTATCGAGGAGTTTCCTTTGAGAAAAGATTAACATCGCCCAGCATTTTTCTTTTTTTTTTATAATAATTACATTTCTTTTTTCAAATTTTTTTTAATTATTAATATTCTGTCCAAATTTGTTTTGTCAGAATATAGTGTTGGCCACAGGAGGAGCTAATGAGCAAACCTCTGTCTAGAAGGGTAAAGCCCTGACATATATTGTCTACAGGAGCAAAGCTGTGCCATATATTTTAGCCACAAGAATCTTATTGTGCCATATTTTGGCCACAGTGGCACAACTGTGATATATATTGACCACAGGAGTGCTATTGTGCTATATATTGACCACAAGAGAGATTTGGTGCTATGTATTGACCACAATGGCTCAACTGTGCCATTTATTGACCACAGTGGCTCAACTGTGACATATATATAGCCCTACTGTGCCATATTTTCTCTACATCAACATCAACTCATATTAAAGTTCTTAAAATATGGAAAAAAAAAATATATAGTCTCTCTTCCTCTCTGTCTTGTTTATTTTATTGTGTTTGTCTCTGGCTACATATAATGTCTTTTGAATAGTCATTCCAACCATAACCACTTTGTTTTGTGTATATCTACAGTGTCATTTGGCTGCTATTTCTAACACTAACAGCAACCATCTGAAGGCTCAACTTTCAAAATGTGCAAATTATTTTGTTACTGTGTAACAATTGATTTTTAAAATTTAGAGAATTTCACGAGATAACTAACGTTTTGATTAGTAAGCTAACATTTAAAATATTAATTACTTAATGTGAAGGGTGATGAGCTCATGTGATGCTATAGAATAGCTTATAAAATAGGGTGAAGACTTTTAAAAGACAGAAAAAGAAGTTGCCATTGCTATTTTCTAGCATCTCTACACCTCTATCTAAAATAGGGTAAAGACCCTTAACTCTTTAACATTTAAACCTGCCATATCCAGCCAGAATTCTCACATCTTTCCAGCTGCTCATACTGATGTTAAGGTATTGTTCTCAAAATAAATATCAAAATCTCATAGATTCGATATTATGTGAGGTAAAGCTTTTACCATGAAAATACGTCTATGCCTATGTAAATAATAACACTGCCAAGGATTTTTGACATTTTATTTGTTTTACATACATTAGAAAATAATAGATAAGGATTATTTTATCATTTTTAGTATGATACGAGATGGGATTAGATCCACGTACAAGTAGTGTTTCATAAACACAAACAAGAATAAAAACATTTTATGATAAATTTAGATATTACATTTATACACACAATTGTTTCTACTTTCATATATGTATTTGCGTCTATTTACGTTCGTTATTTATTTATGTCTAGTGGTTTAAAAGTTTAACAAAGGGAAATCGGTAAAATAACTTCGAAAAATAAACAAATATTAGATCAATATGGTTAACTGAATGCAGATACGACTACAGTATGGCCGCAGTACGTTGTCTTAAAACCAGTGAAAGGTCGAATGCGTGTGTGCAGTTTAGAAGGAAAAACAAGGTCAAGGGGCGATAATCAGAAACCTTGCATTGATACGTACAGACATGCACACGGTGTCTCCCCAAAATGTACACACTTTGATTACCTGTACAAGCAGTATTTATTAGAATGCTGTTGAAATATTTATATATTTTTTCGGGACACCCTGTATATATAGATTTATATGTACAGGGTGTCCCAAAAGTCACAAGACTTTTTTAAATATATTTATATAAAATGGTTTAGTGACTTTTGGGACACCCTGTGTGTATTGGTATTCATTGTTGATATATACTATGGCTACATACACCCGGTCTATATATTATTCATGGTGTTTTCTTTATATGATTTAATGTGTTCACTACGATGGAGGTATTAATTAATTTCTCGTATCGTTGAGTGTTTAGGGAGTCCATAAACAAGAGAGAAAAAAACTAAAATATATATAAAAGAATGCGATCGATTAATTGAAAACAGACGACAACTGATAAAGAAGAGAGACAGACACATTCATGCGTTAATATGTATTATATAATACATTGTATATAAATCTCTCTGTCTATATATATTTTATAAATAAATCTCTTGCTCTCTCTCTATATATATATATATACACACAGGTGGTCGTGGAGGTGCCACGGCAAAAAAGTACCCAGCCCACACTGTAAAGTGGACGTGTAGGCGCCACGAAAAAGCACCCAGCACTCACTATAAATGAGGTTGGTGTTAGGAAGGGCATCCAGCTGTAGAAATCAAGCCAAATCAGTTCCTGTATGAGCAAGGCATGGTCAGCCGACCAGACACTGCCCACAACAGGACAACCCGTCTAACCCATGCTAGCGTGGAAGAACGGACGTAAAACGGTGATGATGACAGGATGTCCCAAAAGTCACTAGACAATTTTATATAGATATATATATATAAACGTCTAATGACTTTGGACACCCTGTATATATATATAGAGAATCGCTATGCATAGATATATACACACACAATATATATATATTGCGCTTTTGTTCCGTGTATGGACAAAAATAAATAATATAATATACAGGGTGCCCCCCCCCTCCCCCCCCAAAAAAAGTACCAGGAATATTTATTAGAATGCACAGCCTTTCCCAAAAATAAAATAGTCTACTGACATAATTCAATTGTATGTAAACACCCAAAATGTTTACATAATTTGGCATTTCTTTGTAGCTTCGTTTTAGTTTAGACACTTCTTCGCCCACTTATTCCTGAGAGGGTCGTGGGGGCAGAGTCCTGTCAGAAGCAACTGATCTGGCTGGATCCCCAAATGTGACCAGCCAAGTTCGTGGATATTATCCAAACATCTTGATCTGGGTCTCCTGCTGGTTGGTTTTGTCCGTAAAATCTGCCCAGTGATTTTTCTTGAGACATTCTAACCACATGCCCATAGTATCGGAGAAGCACCGATTCTCTGATCCCCAGTAACATTACCCCCAAAGACCCTTCGGAGGAACCCCATTTCGGCTGCTTGTATTTGTGATCGTATTAGTTGAAATCCCGCCGAGGTTAACTTTGCCTTACATCCTTACGGATCGATAAAAGAAATCACCAGTAATGCACTAGGAAAATTGCTGGCCTTGTACCAAAAGTAGAAACAATTATTTTGGTCATTATCTGAGGTAAGAGACTTTATTTTTTCCTTTTCTTACAATGAATTAGTATTTTTTTTTTTTTCAATATACATTAAACATTAAATATGATTTTATTTGCAACGGTGAAAAATTCCATTACAAATACAAACATATCTATTTACAGATAAATATAAGTTGCTCGTATTCGTATTGACATTTTTATATTTGCAAATAAAATACGTCTTTGAATATTATCTTTTTCGTGTAGAAAATTTTAAAATGAAATAAATTATTGCGTGAAATATTTTATTTATTGAACTTTTAAAGAATAAATTTGGAATGTTAGCTGGAAAGGGTTCGAACTGAGAAAGGATAAACATGGAGGGAGACGTACATATATATATAGAGATATATTATATATACACATACGTATGTTTACTCATAAACATACGCACACACATGTACACATGCAGACGAACAGATAAACACACACAGACATATAGTGTACCCCCGGTATTAGAGGTCCTGGTTATTCGCAGAATTTTCCTTAGAAACCACCGCATATTCGCGGAATCGTAAATATTTTCCGCGATTTTTTCGTAGCAATATATATATATATTTTAATGCTAAGTTATTTATAACAATATACCGTATTTGCTGGCCTATTGGACGCCCCTTCGCATAACATGTTTCCTCTTTTTTCATTATAGTTTACGTTATATTTTGACATTTATAGGCATTTTTATGGTCCGCGTCCAATATTCGCGAGTGCTCTACGAACGTAACCGCCTAAAATACCAGGGACAACTCTCCTCTCTCTCTCTCTCTCTCTCTATATATATATATATATATATTTATATATACATACATACTAAAATTTCAAAAAGGTTTTGCCGCCAAACTAAATATAAAACTAAAATATAACAAGATGGCGTTTAATTGATTGAAAACAGACGTGTGTATGTATCTACGCCTGTGTCTCTATATATTACTATATTGTTATATATCTGTACGTATGTATGAGTGCGGATATGTTAACGTGTATATGTGTTTGCCTCTAAATGTATGTGTAAGCGTACCTTTGTATTTCCATGTAAATCTGTGTGTGTGGATGTGTGCATATGGTTACGTGTATGTGTGTGTAGGTAACACGATAAAAACCTCCCAGTCCACACTGTAACGTGGTTGGTGTTGGGAAGGGCATCCAGCCGTAGAAAACCTGCCAGACAGTCCTATACGAGCGAGACATGGTTACCCGACTAGTCTTGCCTCAAGTGGGACAATTCCCCTCTAACCCATGCTGGTAGATAGACGTTAAACGATGATGATGATGATATAAATATATATGTGTGTATGTTTATAAATATATGTTGGCCTTGCAATCGAAAGGTTGTGAGTTCAATTCTCAGACTGGGTGATGTGTTGTTTCCTTGAGCAAGACACTTTATTTCACATTGTTCCAGTT
>OZ024765.1:6716923-6719423 GCA_964016885.1 Eledone cirrhosa | reverse complement strand
GTTTCCTTGAGCAAGACACTTTATTTCACATTGCTCCAGTTTACTCAGCTGCAAAGTGGTCGTGGAGGTGCCACGGCAAAAAAGCACCCAGCATTCACTGTAAATGAGGTTGGTGTTAGGAAGGGCATCCAGCTGTAGAAATCAAGCCAGAATCAGTTCCCGTCCCACCCTTGCAAGCAGGGAAAAAGCGGACGTAAAATGAAATGATGATGATGATATATATATATCTATATATATATATCAAAGGTATATATTGAGTTAGAAACTCAAAATAGTCTCTTACACTTAAATAGCTCAAGGAAAGAGATTTTTCCGAGCCGTGTAATATAATTGAGAGATAAACACAGATATATACATATATGTGTTCAAATCGTAAGGGACCAGATTCGCTAGAGTGAAAAAAATACTATGAACAATAAGGTTTGCCAGACTCAATTTAAAATAATAAATCAAGAAAAGAAATACCAACCGATATTAGGGCAGATTTATCAATTCTTTGCTCATCAGTGGTTGTAAAATTGGTCCCTTACGGTTTGAACACATATGTATATATCTGTGTTTATATTTCTTTTATATTCAATTATATATATATATATATATATACATACATGCATCTCTCTAAAGATCCCATACATCCTTGTGGAGTCATAGAGTCCAACCATCTCCAGCCACTTTTTTCCATAGAAGAAGAATCAACCCCAATACTAGACTGGTACTTTTTTTTATCAACCTTGAAAAGATGAAAGGCAAGGTTGACCTCGGCAGGATTTGAACTCAGAGTGCAAAATGAGGTGGGATGAATACTGTAAAGCATTCTATCAGACATCTCAACGACTCTGTCAATTCACCACCTATATGTATGTATACATACATGGTGGCTGCCAACTCGTTTTCGAGTACGGCCACTACTTTATATCCATGTAGGAGAACCCCTACCGATGCGCTGAACGAGTGTGACTTTTTAGTCCAGCCAGCGACTTGAAAACTCTGGTACAAACACTACACTTGTGACAATTATTGACACATAGTGCTGGGCCCATGGTACCATGTGACGACAAATGCAGAGAGATCTCCAGATATAAAACAATGCCTGTGCCCTGAAGCTTTTATAGTGAGCAAAGGCACTGCACAAAGCCAGTCCCACTCTCTTAACCAAGATGATATTTACCAAAAATAAGAACAAGTCAACATCATTGGATACCATCAGGGTTGCAGGTGTTATATCAGAGTTTTCCTTCTCCTAGAATTCTGCCTTGACAAAGGCTAAGGGGTCATCTCTCCTGGTGATTTTGGATGGCCATTGACTCTTAAGAGCTCCTTTGCCCTTTGACAGGTTTGTATGTATGTATATACGTATGTAGTCATATATACATACGTACACATATACTTACATGCATACTAACTTGCACACATACAACTACCAATTTAAAACACAGCTGGCCTGATATTGTTGTTTGGGACTGTGGATTAAAAACTTGCTCTATTTTAGAAGTCAGCTCCCCACTTGATATCAATGTAGTAAGAAAAAGTGATGGATGATATCTACAGACCATTGATGAGGAGTTTCAAGTCCTAGTACCCAAGATACACGGTCAGTTTCATACCTATTATCGGAGCTAAAGGTTATATATACACACACACCTTGACCCAAGTGTGACAACTGGTATTCGTGGAGAAAGAAGGTAGCTCCTTAATTCCTAAGCTACAAATGGCCATGATAAGTGGAACCTTCAAAATTTGTTAAATATTTTTAAGATTCAAAGGATGATGAAAATTTCCTTTTCTTTACAATGTTGACACCGGGAGGATGGCCAGTCAAAAGTAAACTCGAAATTAAGAGAAAGAGAGAAGATACATACAATGTTGTAAGAAAAATACAAGAGGAGGATATTTACGGATCATTGATGAGCAGTTTGCAGATCCAGTATCCAAGATACTGTCACCCATTATTATTGGAGCTACAGATTGGCAGTATCGGTAGAGTCGGACGCCATTCTTTCCAGCATAGTTACCTCCCTTTACGGTCTGAGTTCAAATCCCGCCGAGGTTGACTTTGCCTTTCATCCTTACGGGGTCGATAAAATAAAGTACCAGTAATGCACTGGGTATTTGCTGGCCTTGTGCCTAAAGTAGAAACAATTATTGGAGCTACAGGTTATATACCAAGCCGCTTCCACCAAAGTTTAACTGAACTTGGATTTGTGGACAAAGAGCGCAGCTCCTTAATTCATAGACTACAAATGGCTGCGATAGCTGGCACCTTCAAAATTTGCAAGACATTCTTGTGATTCAAGGGATGACAATTTCTTTTCTTTTACAACCTTGCCACCAGGAAGGTGGCCGGTCAAAGATGTACTCGAAATTAAAAGAAAGAGAAACATACATACAATCATACACACATACATACATGAGAGGGTCAGCTGAAAAGTTCATAGGCTGAATATGCTAGAGCTCTGAAATTTTGCATGCATTAATTTCAACTCTCCTTATTAATAACTGC
>OZ024765.1:6624423-6714423 GCA_964016885.1 Eledone cirrhosa | reverse complement strand
CTTTTTTAAGTGAGGAAAGGCTTTGCATGGGGCCAATCCCTCTCTCTGAACTTTGAATGCATTTACCCAAAAAGGTAGAACTGGTCTACATCATTGGCTGAAAACCAAGTCACAGGTTTTATATCAGAGTGACCTTCTCCTAGAGAGATGTCTTAATGAACACTAGGAGTCTCTCACTGCACAAAAAAAAAAGAAAAAATACTTTATTGGATGGCCGTTGACTCTCTTGAGTTCCTCTGCCCTTTGATGGGCTTTGTTTTTCATCCCGCAGGGTGTCTAAAATCACCCTCATCACCAAGTAAGTTTGGTAGGGTTGTATGTTTAGTCACCGACAACCCCACTATGCACAGGTTGTACTGGGTTACATACATACATGATGGCTGAAAACTCTGCTAAGAGTATTGCAATTGTTTGTCAGATTATAGAGTTTGGTGCACTTTTAGGCTACGGCCAGCCACACGAATCTGTAACATATCCTGAACAAGCAATGCCTGTGCTTTGAAGGTTTTTTTAAGTGGAGAAAGGCCTTGCACTCGACCAATCCCACTCTGAGCATTGAAAACACTACCCGAAAAGGAGAACTGGTCAACATCATTGGGTGCTTCCGAAGCTGCAGGTTTTTTTTTTAGAGTTTCCCTCTCTTAGAGAGGTGTTGTGACAACAACTGGGGGCCTTTCACTCCTAGGCGAAAAAAAAACAAAAACCATACATACATATATATATAAACACATACATACATACATATGTATATGTTTATTCTAGTACAAACCATATACTTGGAGATATTAAATAAATCTTAATAGATTTCAAATAGATATTAAACAGATGTTAATAAATTTTAATTACCGGAAGAGACAATGCTGAATGGTTGATCTGTTCATTTGAATAACTCACCAGATCTGGTGTTGAAGTCACATGATTACCCAACATCTGGTAATTTTCTTCCGATGCTAGATGTGGTTCACTTCCTATCAAAGCATAGCCGGCATTTACATCTGGAGCCAGCTTTCCATGGCCATCACTCCCATCTGGGGACTGTTGACTACAGCAGTCACTTTCATCTGGAGCCAGTTTTCCATGTCCATCAATCTCATCTAGAGAGTCTTGACTACAGCTGTCACTTTCATCTGGAGACTCTTGACTACAGCTGTCACTCACATTTGGAGACTCTTGACTACAGCAGTCACTTACATCTGGAGACTCTTGACTATAGCAGTCACTTACATCTGGAGCCAGTTTTCCATGGCCATCACTCTCATCTGGAGACTGTTGACTACAGCAGTCACTTTCATCTGGAGACTCTTGACTACAGTAGTCACTTACATCTAGAGAGTCTTGACTATAGCAGTCACTTACATCTGGAGCCTGTTGACTACAGAAGTCATTCACAGCTTGAGCTTGTTGACTGTGGAAGTTACTCTCATCTGGAGCCTGTTGACTACAGAAGTCAGTCACATCTGGAGATTGTTGACTGTAGCTGTCACTCTCATCTGGAGCCAGTTGTCCATGACAGTCACTCTCATCTGGACCCTGTTGACTACAGCAGTCACTTACATCTGGAGCTTGTTGGCTATAGCAGCTACTCTCATCTGGAGCCAGTTGACTATAAAAGACACTCACATTTGGAGCCTGCTGTTCATCACAGCATCCATACACATCTGGAGCCTGTTGTCTATAACAATCACTCTCATCTAGAACAAGTAGTCTGTGGAAGATAGTAGTATCTGGAGCCTGTTGTTTGTGCCAGCCACTCACATCTGGAGCTTGTCTATAGCAATCACTGGAATTGGAAGCTTGTTGTTCAACACAGCAGTCACTCACATCCGGAGCCTGTTGTTCATCACAGATGCCAGTCACTTCTGTAGTCAGTTGTCTGTAGCAGTCATTCACATCTGGAGCCTGTTGTTTATGGCAATTACTCATTCCTACTATCTCCTGTTCATCACAGAAGCCATTCACATCTGGAGACAGTTGTCTATGGAAGTCACTCACATTTGGAACTTGTTGAAAGCTTCCACTCACAACTGGAGTCTTCTGATCATCACAGCAGCCAGTCAAATCTGGAGCCAGTTGTTCGTGGAAGTCACTCACATCTGGAGCTTGTCTATAGCCTTCACTCACCTCTAGAGCTTTCCGTTCATCACAGCAGCCAGTCATATCTGGAGACAGTTGTTCGTGGAAGTCACTCACATCTGGAGCTTGTCTATAGCCTTCACTCACCTCTAGTGCTTTCCGTTCATCACAGCAGCCAGTCATATCTGGAGACAGTTGTCTGTGGAAGTCACTCTCATCTGGAACTTGTTGTCTATAGCCTCCACTCACAGCTGGGGCCTTGTATTTGTAGCTGTCACTCACATCTGCAACCTGCTGCTCATGACAGCTGTCACTCTCACCTGGAGCTTGTGGTCTATAGCCTCCAGTCACAAGTGAAGCCTGCCAGTGATCACAGCATCCAGTCACATCTGGAGCTTCTTGTCTAAAGCTGTCACGTCCATTTTGCTTTGGCCCTTCACAGTGCTTTTTCTTCTTCTTTTTCTTCTTCTCCTGTTTCGGCCAATCACAGCTCTCATCTTCTCTCTTCTCACCATCATCTAAAATAAATTAAATCATTTCAACAATGTTGTTATTATCAGTATTACTATTTATCATCATCAGCATTATCAAAACACCCAGCCCACACTGTAGTATAGGTGTCATGACTAAAAGCACCCAGTCCACACTGTAAAGTGTTAGTTTAGATGTCATGACTAAAGCACCCAGTCCACACAGGAAAGTGGTTGTGTAGGTGTTATGACTAAAGCACCCAGTCCACACTGTAAAGTGCTTGTGTAGGTGTTATGACTAAAAGCACCCAGTCGACACTGTAAAGTGCTTGTGTAGGTGTTATGATTAAAAGCACCCAGTCGACACTGTAAAGTGGTTGTGTAGGTGTTATGACTAAAAGCACTCAGTCCACACTGTAAAGTGGTTGTGTAGGTGTTATGACTAAAAGCACCCAGTCCACACTGTAAAGTGCTTGTGTAGGTGTTATGACTAAAAGCACCCAGTCCACACTGTAAAGTGGTTGTGTAGGTGTTATGACTAAAAGCACCCAGTCCACACTGTAAAGTGGTTGTGTAGGTGTTATGACTAAAAGCACCCAGTCCACACTGTAAAGTGGTTGTGTAGGTGTTATGACTAAAAGCACCCAGTCCACACTGTAAAGTGGTTGTGTAGGTGTCATGACAAAAAGCACTCAGTCCACACTGTAAAGTGGTTGTGTAGGTGTCACAACTAAAAGCACCCAGTCCACACTGTAAAGTGGTTTTGTAGGTGTCACGACACAAAGCATCCAGCCCACACTGTAAAGGGGTCGTGTAGGTGTCATGACTAAAAGCACCCAGTCCACACTGTAAAGTGGTTGTATAGGTGTCACGACTAAAAGCACCCAGCCCACGCATTAAAGTGGTCATGTAGGTGTCACGACAAAAAGCACCCAGCACACTGTAAAGTGGTCATGTAGATGCCATGACAAAAAGCATCCAGTCCACACTGTAAATGTGGTGTTTGTTGGTGTTAGGAAGGGCACCCAGCTGTAGAAACCTAGTCAGAAACAGTTCTATATGAGCAAGACAGAGTCACCTGATCCAACTTGCCTCTAATTTGACAACCTGTCTAACCTATGCTAGCATGGAAAATGGACATTAAACGATGATGATGATGATTATAATCATATTGTGGTGCTGGTGGGAGTGTGGCGGTGATTGGAGTGTGGTGGTGATTGGAGTGTGACAGTAGTGGTGGTAGGGGTGATAGTAGTGATGTTGATAGTGGTTGTGTTGGTGATGGTGGTTGTGGTGGTGATGTTGATGGCAGTGATGGTGTTGGTGGTGGTGGTTGTGGTGGTGATGTTGGTGATGGTTCTGGTGGTGGTGGTTGTGATGGTGGTGTTAGTGATGGAGGCCATATTTTAGAGATGGCATTTACCTTCTTTCTTTTGTTCTGATAAGTGGAGTGCTTGGAGGTATTTTACTGTGACCAGTCCATACACTGAAATAGAGGGGTGACAGGGTTATATATAACACAGAGCAGTCCATATACTGAAATAGAGAAGTGGCAGGTTTATATAATAACATAGACCAGTCCATACACTGAAATAGAGGGGTGACAGGGTTATATATAACACAGACCAGTCCATACACTGAAATAGAGGGGTGACAGGGTTATATATAACACAGAGCAGTCCATATACTGAAATAGAGAGGTGGCAGGTTTATATATAACATAGACCAGTCCATACACTGAAATAGAGGGGTGACAGGGTTATATATAACACAGACCAGTCCATACACTGAAATAGAGGGGTGACAGGCTTATATATAACACAGACCAGTCCATAGACACTAGGATTAGTTCATTTAATGAAAACAGGGGTGACGGCCTTATATTTAGCATAGACTATAAATAAATACAGGGACTCAGATTTAAGAGCAGGGGGAGGGGGTATTGTAGATTATATAGACCCCAGTATATGACTGGTAACTTATTTTCATGTAGTGGGATCAAATTCAGGGCCTCGTGATTGTGAAGCAGCAACAATAACAACAGCAACAGCAATACTAATAACAATAGTACAACCATCAACAACAACACCAACTTCACCAATAACACCACCACCACCACCACCACCCTTAGCAATACTACCAACACTACCAACACAAGCAACAACAGCAACACCACCAACTTCACCACCACCACGAAGACCCCCCACAACACCACCATCAACACCAACAACTCAACCCCCAGTAATACTCGCACCCCAACAACACTCCTCCCCAGTACCACCACCAGTAACACCACCACCATAACCCACAGTAACACCACCGCAAGCCCCAACACCACCACAGTCCACACAACCACCACCATCACCCTCAACAACAACAACAACAACACCACCACCACCAGTAACACCACCACTCCTAACAACATCACAAGCCCCAACACCAACACTACACCAACAACAATAACACCTCCACCACCACTGCACCAACAACAATAACAATAATATAGAAATTCAACAAACAACAGATCGATTAAAACAAAAAGAAACAAAGAAACAAAAATAAACGAAAATAAAATAAAAATGAGAAGGGAGTTTACCTTTAAACATTGCCAGGAGCCATAGACATATTATTAGAAAGAACCCATACACTATAAATAAGAATATGTAGAGATTAGCATATTGCCAGTTCATTTCAGGAAATTAAAAGTTGTTTCAAATATTTAAACTATTTTAAAAATATTTTTCATTATTTTTTTGTTAAATGTTTTCGACAAAGGAGGAAAAACACTTAGTTTTTGTTGTTGATAAAAATAAAAGTTCGAACGCTGGCGTTCCTGGCCACCCTTAAAGGGAGGTAACAGTGTAATTACTAAGTATTCGCCTATCCTATACAGAGTTATTCCCCTGCAACGAAAATACGTGCGTGTAAGTGTGTGTGTCTCAGTTTCTGTTTGTGAGTGTCTCTCTCTGGCTCTGTGTGTATGTCTCCTTTTTTCTTCTCTCTCTGTGTCTGGTCGTCGTTCTCCGGGCAAGATAAACAACTTCTCTTCTAATTATTCGTAAGTACAGATTAATTACCTATTAATATTAACTTCCACATTCTCTGTTAATTACTTCTAGTTTTATTTTTCGTCTTTCATTTGTACTCACACCTTTCTTTTTTTATATACATATATATACTTTTGAATTATGTATATATATATATGTATATATATATATACATATATATATCTATATGTATATATACACACATAATTCAAAAGTAAAATATATATATATATATAACATGTCAACCTCGGTCTTCCTCTTGTAGTATGTCCACTGGAGAGAACTCATCCATGGAGCTCGGGAATTTTACCCGCCCGAGATATCTATATAAAGGACTATATATCCAAAAATATACACAACATATTGTATATAATACACAGACCACATACTTCATACAAAAAGATAGACAAAGTTTATTGAGTTTTTTTTTAATTGCTGTAATTATGTGTGCTTACACTCTTTACAACTTATCCCCTGTCAATGTTTGATATGTTTATGTTATAAACATATGTCAATCGACCTTTAATTTAGTTTATATATATATATGTATATATATATATATATATATAAGTTAATACAATGAAATAAAAATTCAACTCATTAGGAATATATATATATACATAAGCCCAGATCCCGATTTCGCGGGGAATATAAGCTAGACCGACTAAAATTGTGGCTGAAGTTTAATAAGGTTAATTACTTCTCTGAGTTGATAGTTAATATATATTATCCTTTCATAATCAATATATCTTAACTTTCTGCTAGAGCAAAGTTCTTAGGGGTCTGGATTGATGCTCTGCCTGTGACCAACGTTTGGCCTTCTGCACTTCGTGTGGGAGCCGACGTTTGTGGGTGTCTGGGATGCCGCTGTGGAAAGTCCCTCGACTCCACAGGTTTACATGGTTTGTCCTGCCTGCTGCCTGAATGCTGGTTGTTTTGTCTGTCACACCGAGCAAACCTGATTATGAAACGGGTCCTGGCTCGGGTTAATATCTCCACACACACATATATATATATATTTATATATATGTAGAGGTGCAAGATAATTGCGCCCGTAGGCGGTATGCCGGGTGAGAACTCGATGCGCTCGCAGAGCAGTGTATACTATTCAAGCTTATCCGAGGATATCGATTCCAGAATCAGGTTCGATCAATAATAGATCGTTCCTCGAGGTGATAGACAGTGAAACATATATAATATGTTATGATGCAACACTGATTCTTTGTTTCTTTATTCTTATAATTATATATATATATATATATATATATATAGTAGAATAATCGAGTATCGGAAAATCGGCACACGAGTTCACGATAAACAAATTCGACATGAGTGGCAGAGGGCTCAATAATTCAGATAAATCAGAGCTATAACTATCGTTAAAATACCAACACACAAAGATTATGTCTAAAATCACCCATACGACCGAAAATTTACGATCAGGAAGATTCGGGTCACTCAGATAAAATATCAATAAATCAATAAATCATATGAATATATATATATAGGAAAAGAGTCAAGACCCCGATGGCTGAGCTCCGGCCGTTTCGACACCTAGATCCGAAACGGCCGGAGCTCAGCCCTCGGGGTTCTGACTCTTTTCCTATTACCCACTCTACTACCCTAAGTATCAAGTACTCTGGTGCGTTATGGTCCACCTGGTTCCTTACCACATTTTCTATATATATATACATTTTGTTTTGACCTGTTTAGCTTAATTTGGTTTTTGGCTTGGGTGGTTAATGCCTTCTTGACCACCTTTTCAGTTTTGTATGGCTTCTTAACACATTGTTTAGCTCTGGTTTTTAACTATTGAGCACTTTGCCAGTATCATTTCTGATTTTTGCGTTTCGCTTTGCTTTGACTGCCCGCAGAAATGCGATTCTCGCTGAATCTTTATATATATATATATATATATATATATATATATATATATATATATATATATATATATATATATATAACTAAGGAAATGTGGTAAGGAACCAGGTGGATCATAACGCACCAAAGTACTCAGTAGAGTACTTAGTAGAGTGGGTAATAGGAACGAAACGGCTTGAGCTCAGCCGTCGGGGTCCTACTCGTTCCTATATATATATATATATATATGACAGTCCTCAAATATTATATATATATATATATATATATATATATATATATATATATGACAGTCCTCAAATATTATATATGACAGTCCTCAAATATTATATATATATATATATATATAATATTTGAGGACTGTCATGTTGCCTCTATTGCCAATAAAAAGAAACACACGCACCAAATACAATATATGATTTTCACTTTATCTTTAAAACAAGTTATTCGTTATTACGAACTTATGAATAATTAGTCATAAACAAAAAGAGCCGTCGGAGAGCGACCGACATTAGTTCGTAATAACGAATAACTAGTAATATAAATAAAGCGAAACCATATTGTGCTTGTGTTTCTTATACTGACAACATGGATATTATATCAAATATAACAATATCAGTTGCAACAGAGAGACAATCCACAAGGTAGGTGACAGGTAGATGAAATATAGAAAAGATTGTCCACCTCCTCTGATCGAAAAAAAAAAAAAAGGGAAGACGAGTACTCAATACCGAAGTAAAGTTCTAGAATAGTTTTTATGTGACTACGTGATGAGTTTGTTATTCTGGAATTTCACCTGTGTACTCATTGAACCAGCTATGTATGTATGTGTGAGAGAGAGGGGGCTGTATGTGTGTGTGTAAGAGAGAGGGAGTGTGTATATGAATGTGTTTGTGTGTGTAAGAGAGAGGGAGTGTATGTGTTTTTGTGTGTGTGTGAGAGAGAGAGAGGCTGTGTACTTGTGAGAGAGAGAGGGAGTGTATGTGTGTGTGTGTGTGTTTGTGTATTGAAAGAGAGAAAAATAATCTGCCCATGTTTCCTAGAATTAATCAATTAATTTGGAATGTTATCACTTCTAACTTGCAAAGGTCTTTTGTTGTTGGTGGTGCTGGTGTTGATGTTGGTGGTGGTGGTGGTACTGTTGGTGGTGGTGCTGGTGGTGATGTTGGTGTTGGTGCTGATGTTGGTGGTGGTGTTGATACTGTTGGTGATGTTGGTGTTGGTGGTGCTGGTGTTGGTGGTGCTGGTGTTGATGTTGGTGGTGTTGGTGGTGATGTTGATGTTGGTGGTGGTGATGTTGTTGGTGGTGTTGGTGCTGGTGTTGATAGTGCTGGTGGTGATGTTGATGTTGATGTTGGTGGTGGTGGTGTTGGTGGTGATAGTGTTGGTGCTGGTGGTGATGTTGTTGGTGGTGCTGGTGGTGATGTTGATGTTGGTGGTGGTGGTGTTGGTGGTGATAGTGTTGGTGGTGATGTTGTTGGTGGTGCTGGTGGTGATGTTGATGTTGGTGGTGGTGGTGTTGGTGGTGATAGTGTTGGTGCTGGTAGTGATGTTGGTGGTGGTGGTGTTGGTGCATATAGTATAGATGATGTACACAATGCAAATCTTGGGTACACAAGAGGTGTAGTGGGATAGCAGGTAAACTAACACACACACACATATATATGATGGCTCCAACTCGTGAGTAATGCCATCGCTTGATACTTAAGTATGAGCATCATGGATACAGTCTTTTAGTCCTGCTAGGGTCTTGCCTATGGCCAGCAATACCATGTATCGCAAAAAATGTCACATATCAAGCGATACCTGAGCTTGAAGCTCTTTTAAGTGAGGAAAGGCTTTGCACGGGGCCAATCCCACTCTCTGAATATTAAATGCATTTACCCAAAAAGAAGAACAGGTCTACATCATTGGATGTAGATGAAGTCACAGGTTTTATATCAGAGTGACCTTCTCCAAAGATATATATATACCACAATCCACTACCCCTACCCTATCCTCCCACTCCCACCAACATCCAGTCCAAATAAATGCGATAATGAGATCGAGATCGTGTAGGTGTCACAAGAAAAAAAAACGCAGTCCATGCTGTAATGTGGCCGTGTAGGTGACACGGTAAAAAGTTCCCAGTTCCACACTGTAAATGTGGTTGGTGCTAGGAGGGGCATCCGCCGTAGAAAACCTGCCAGATAGTCCTATATGAGCGAGACACGGTCACCCGACCAATCTTGCCTCAAGTGGGACAACTCCCGTCTAACCCATGCTAGCGTGGAAAATGGACGCTAAACGAAGATGATGATGATGATGATGATGTATATATATACTGAAACAAACACATGTGTATGTATACAAATACACACACACACATATATATGTATATATGTGCATTGCCCTATGTACTGTACATGCACTTTTTTGATGAGTTGTGGTGCACCTGGGCACTGTACACAATATTTCATTATTGTTATTGTTATTATATCATGACTCATACACTGTTTATTTTCCTGACATTTGTACATTATTCTATGTACTATACATGCACCTTTGATGAGTTGTAGTGCACCTGAGAACTGTACACAATAATTTCATTATTATTATTATTATTATTATTATATCACTTGCAAGGGTGGGACGGGTCCTATTCAGCACAGCATCTCTCCACTTGTCACGGTCCTTCATCATCTCCTCCATGAACTTCAGCGATCTGAGGTCTGTTCTCACCACCTCCGCCCATGTTTTTGGTTGAAAAACATCCACGAGCTTGGTGGGCCTGACTTGCTGGTCTAGCTGGATCAACTGCAGACATTTGTTTAGCGAAGGTATGTGAGAAGACTGCTCTCACAAAACACTCATGAATAACTAGGTGAAGAATAACATACATACATACAATACATATTCAAAAATATACATAAATATAACCAAATAAAGGGATATATGTATATACAGAGAGAGAAAGAGCCATATATGTCTCTGTCTATACATATATCTCTTCATTCGGTTATTATGGCTCTAGATAAAGTCTATTGAGAAACATAAAATTCTAAACATATTTGATGTTTTTGATTCATTATTTATATATATATATAAACATATAAATACATTCACACATAAAAAAACATCAAGGTTTGAAATACTGCAAATGAATAAATTTGTCACTTACCAGGATCCACCATTCCTTGTAAATTTTACTATTATATATATGCTTATGTCTGTACATATAGCACTCTCCCTTTCTTTCTGTGTCTGTATGCATATCTTTCTTACCCGGTGTGCCTAAATATGTATATATATGTATGTAATGTGTAAATGGACAGATAATAGTCTGTGTGTATGTATATATTTATGTATATATATATATATATATAATGTTTGCATGTGTGTATTATGTATATATGGATAGATAATAGTTTGTGTGTATGTATATATATATGTGTGTATGTATATATTTGTATATATATATATATATATAATGTTTGCATGTGTATATATATATATGGAGAGATAATAGTTTGTGTGTATGTATATATATATATATATGTTTATTTTGTATGTGTAATGTATATATGGACAAAAATAATACTTTGTATGTATATATTTATTTTATGTATGTGTGTGTGTGGATATATAATGTTTGCATGTGTGTATAATGTATATATGGAGATAATAGTTTGTGTGTATGTATATGTGTTTATTTTGTATGTGTAATGTATATATGGACAAAAATAATACTTTGTATGTATATATTTATTTTGTGTGTGTGTGGATATATAATGTTTGCATGTGTGTATAGTTTGTGTGTATGTATATGTGTTTATTTTGTATGTGTAATGTATATATGGACAAAAATAATACTTTGTATGTATATATTTATTTTGTGTGTGTGTGGATATATAATGTTTGCATGTGTGTATAGTTTGTGTGTATGTATATGTGTTTATTTTGTATGTGTAATGTATATATGGACAAAAATAATACTTTGTATGTATATATTTATTTTGTGTGTGTGTGGATTTATTGATTCAATCTTGCCACCTGTATTGTCTCCTTCAGTCAAGTTAATACGTGTAAAAAAACATCTCACCATTGAGTATATGGTGGTGGTGGTGGTGTTGTTGTTGTTGGTGGTGGTAGTGGTGGTGGTGTTGGTGTTGTTGTTGGTGGTGGTAGTGCTGTTGCTGGGGTATATATATTTTGTACTTTGCCCACATAATCCCCCCCCCCCCCCAGAAAGAACCTTTTATCTCAATTGAGATAATACTTTTACTTGTTTCAGTCATTAGACTCTGGCCATGCTGGTGCACCGTCTTGTATACTTTTACCTACTTCAGTCATTTGTCATTAGGCTGTGGCCATGCTGGAACCCTGCCTTGTATATTTTTACTGGTTTCAGTCAATAGGCTATGGCCATGCTGGGTCACTGCTTTATATACTTATGTTTCAGACACTAGACTGTGGCCATGCTGGTGCACTACCTTATAAACTTTTACCTGTTTCAGTCATTAGACTGTGGCCATGCTGGAGCACTCACTGCCTTAAAGGGATTTAGTTTTGTATTTTTTTAACTGTCTTAGTCATTAGACTGTAGCCATGCTGGAGCTTGCCTTGAAGGGATTTAATTGATCATATCTACCCCAGTACTTATTCTTTCAAATCTGGTACTTATTTTATCAATTTTTTTTGTTGAACTGCTAAGTTAAACAAGGACACACACATACACATATATATGCGATTAGCTTCCACACAATTTCTGCCTACCAAATTCCAGTCAGGTATTGGTCAATCTATGGTTATAGTAGAAGACATCTGCCCCAAGGTTTCACTGACCCCAAAACTATGAGGTCATGAAAGGAACTCCTTAAATTACAACTGTAAGAATTTGAATGATTTTTTTTACTGCTATGTCTAGCAGGTCAAGTGACTACGTAGACCAGCTTTTCTCAACCTTTTTTTACCCTTGTAGAACCCTTGAAATAGTTATCATGTCTCAGGGAACTCTTGCGTAAAATGTATTTTATTGGCAGTATCGGTAGAGGCTCGGACATGCTTTCCAGCATAGTTACGTCCCTTTATGATCATCATCATCATCATCATCACCGTTTTACGTCCGTTCTTCCACGCTAGCATGGGTTAGACGGGTTGTCCTGTTGTGGGCAGTGTCTGGTCGGCTGACCATGCCTTATGATCTGAGTTCAAATCCCACCGAGGTTAACTTTGCCTTTCATCCTTACGGGGGTCGATAAAATAAAGTACCAGTAATGTACTGGGTAATTGCTGGCCCTGTGCCAAAAGTAGAAACAATTATTATTTTTTCTGTTGGTCCTGTAACTCCTGATAAAGTCGTAGGGGCACTGTATTGACATACAGCGTTTCTAGGGTATTTTAAGACCTGGTGGAGCTCATCCCTCTCCAGGTCTGAGTACAGTAGATTTCCTCCAGAGAAGGATAGAGAGGGTGAAAATGGGAAAGAGATATAGAGGAAGAATTGATCCCAGTATTAGACTGGTACTTTTTATATCGACTACAAACGGATGCAAGGCAAAGTTGACCTCGGTGGGATTTGAACTCAAGGAAAAGAGATAGAACTGATACCGCAAAGCATTCTAACTGACAGTTCGCTGCTTTAATTCACTATATATATTTATCAAATAAAAACTGCAGCGCACACTGTAAAATGGTCGTGACGGCAACACACAGCAAAAAAGCACACAGTTCAAACTGTAAAATGGTTGTGTAGGTGTGACGGCAAAAAGCACCCAGCACTCACTGTAAAGTGGTTGTGTAGGTGTGACGGCAAAAAGCACCCAGCACTCACTGTAAAGTGGTTGTGTAGGTGTGACGGCAAAAAGCACCCAACACGCACTGTAAAGTGGTTGTGTAGATGTGACGGCAAAAAGCACCCAGCACTCACTGTAAAGTAGTTGTGTAGGTGTCACGACAAAAAGCACCCAATACTCACTGTAAAGTGGTTGTGTAGATGTCATGACAAAAAGCACTCAGTCCACACTGTAAAGTGGTCATGTGTCACGGTAAAAAAGCATCCAGCCCACACTGTAAAGTGGTCATGTAGGTGTCACAACAAAAAAAATACCTTGTCCACACTGTAAAGTGGTAAAGTAGGTCTCATGACAAAAAGCACCCAGCACTCACTGTAAATGAGGTTGGCGTTAAGGGCAACCAAGCCAGAATCAGTTCTGTATGAGCAAGACATGGTCACCTGACCTGGCATTGCTCACAACAGGATAACTCGTCTAACCCATGCCAGCGTGGAAAAATGGACATTAAACGGTGATGATGATGATGTGTATATATATATATATATATATATATCCATCCGTAACTCTTAAAATTTACACATACACAGTGCATATGCTATCTCAATCATGTTGGTACAATAAGTTCACTTTCCATTCACAAGGTCCTGGGTTCTAACTCTACATCTGTCCCTGTAAATGATGCTGATGATCGTTAATAAAAAAAATTAAGAAATGACATCAAGACAATAATTTGTGTAGATTTACATTTTGTGTTTTTTTTTTGAATATTTTTTTAATTTTAATTTTTTTTTTATTTCCGGTATTTTTTATTGTTTTATATCATTTATTTATATATATTTTTTTTCAATTATTGTGGGTGAGCAATGTTTTATACTAAACTTGAAGGAATGGAGCAAATAAAAATATATATATATATATATATACATATGCAAGGGTGATATATTTTGAGCTTGCCACTGGTTTTATATGTATGTTATATACACATTTACACACACACATATATATAAACGCACTCATGTATGTATATAAATTCATATACATATGTATGCAGATAAATTCATACACACACACACATACATATATGTGTGCATGTCTATTTATATAATGTATGAATATATATATATGCATATCTACATACATATAGATAGATACACATATATATATATATCCATACATTACATGAATACATATATGTACAAATGTATATGTGCATACATATATATACATACACACATGTGTGTGTGTGTGTGTGTATGAATTTATATGGATACACACACACATATATATACACACATACATATGTATATGGATTTATATACATACACACACATTCACTCACACGTGTATACATACAATGGCGGCTGTGATAATGCTAATGGTTATACGTGTCAACTACACACATATACACACAGCGTGGGCTTGGTACTTACATATATGTGTGTATGTATATATATATATACACACACACACATGTATATGATGATTGTGAACTTGCAAGTAACTAAATGTATTGATATACATACATATTATATATATACACACATACATATATATACACATGTGGTGTTTGTGGGCATTCAAGTTATATATGTATGTATGCATGTGTGTGTGTGTGTATATATATATATATATATATATATATATATATATATATATATATATATATATATATATATATATATATATATATATATATGTGTGTGTGTTTGTTTGTAGTATATATATATATATATATATATATATATATGTGTGTGTTTGTTTGTATATATATATATATATATATATGTGTGTGTTTGTTTGTATATATATATATATATATATATGTGTGTGTTTGTTTGTATATATATATATATATATATATGTGTGTGTTTGTTTGTATATATATATATATATATATATGTGTGTGTTTGTTTGTATATATATATATATATATATGTGTGTTTGTTTGTATATATATATATATATATATGTGTGTTTGTTTGTATATATATATATATATATATGTGTGTTTGTTTGTATATATATATATATATGTGTGTTTGTTTGTATATATATATATATATGTGTGTTTGTTTGTATATATATATATATATGTGTGTTTGTTTGTATATATATATATATATGTGTGTTTGTTTGTATATATATATATATATGTGTGTTTGTTTGTATATATATATATATATGTGTGTTTGTTTGTATATATATATATATATGTGTGTTTGTTTGTATATATATGTGTGTTTGTATGTATATATATATATATATGTGTTTGTATGTATATATATATATATATATATGTGTTTGTATATATATATATATGTGTTTGTATGTATATATATATGTGTTTGTATGTATATATATATGTGTTTGTATGTATATATATATATATGTGTTTGTATGTATATATATATATATGTGTTTGTATGTATATATATATATATGTGTTTGTATGTATATATATATATATGTGTTTGTATGTATATATATATATATGTGTTTGTATATATATATATATATATGTGTTTGTATGTATATATATATATATGTGTTTGTTTCCTATGTATATATATATGTTTTTTTGTATATATATATGTTTTTTTTGTATATATATATATGTTTGTTTGTATATATATATATGTTTGTTTGTATATATATATATGTTTGTTTGTATATATATATGTTTTTTTGTATATATATATATGTTTGTTTGTATATATATATATATGTGTTTCTATATATGTATGTGTGTTTGTATATATATATATGTATGTTTGTGTGTATATATATGTATGTTTGTGTGTATATACATGTATACATATATGCATGTGTTTGTGTATGGGTGTATATATATATATATATATACATGTATACATATAATGCATGTTTGTGTATGTGTGTATACACACATAAGATGATTGTGAACTTGTGACTAAATGTATATACATACGTAAACACAGGGATTGTGAGTTTGAGAGTGAGTATATACACACACACATCATACATACATTCATTCATATATATATAGAGAGATTGTGGGCTTACAAGTGAATTTATGTATATATATACATACACATAAATACACAGTGATTGTGAGTATATACAGACATACACACATATGTATATATATATCTATATATATATATATACAAAAGAAAATGACAATGTCAGTGAATTTCACACACATACATACACACACACACACACAGATGAGAGCACCAGTCAGTCTGTGTAAATATATACACACACCCACTTGCTACCCGAACATCCATAGTAGTAGTAGCAGGCTGGCCCTCCCCTCTGTGGACACAGAAATAGCACCTATCTAGATAGATATATGCAAGAAAACCCCTGTGAATCTGCACAGCACGAGCAAGGGCAGTTTAACGATGAGTGTTCTTTTTCTGCTTCACACAATTATTCTTGGGAGGGTCGTGGCAGCATAACTGTCAAGCATTCCCCCCTCCCATGGGTCTTAACACAAGCAACCGTCTCCAATTAATCCAGCTAGATTCACAAGTGCGACCAGACCAGACCAGACCAGACCAACCAAGCTCATGGATGTTATCCAACCATCTTGCTCAGGGTGGTGGCATCTACTCCTCCTCTGGTTGCTTTTACTCGTAAAATCTGCCCATTCATTCTTTCTTGGGACATTCTGACCACGTCTGTAGTATCGGAGCTGTAATCTTTCAAATCGGAGAAGCAGCAGATTAATCGGGAGTGACTCTCTAACTTCCAAGCTCTGCACGCTACTGAGTAGCGTTACACCAAAGATCCAACAGAGGAACGCCATTTCGGTCGCTTGTATTGGTGTTTGTGTTATTTTTCACACCTCCCCCCCAACCATTATCCCTTTCTAGAAAGATCCATACACTTCCAACAAAATGCTAGCAAAATTTCCTTTAATCCTTTATTTCTTTCTCTCCCCCTATGGTAGTTACAGTGATCCAGAAGAAAACACATTAACCCTTTTGAGACCAAGTCCTTTGAAATGGTCCACAGTTCTACAAATATTAAACTATATATTCATTTAGAAACCTTCAAAGCTGTTTATCTTAATTTATATAATATATATATAAAGTTTATCCCAGGTTCAATCAGGGGTATCCTTTATATATATATATATAAAGTTTATCCCAGGTAACCACAGTAAGTAAGGTACTCAATACATAGCAGAGTATAAATATTTAATACATAATATAGAAATGGCTTCTACAGGACTAGAACTGCTTCATTTGGGAGAAATCATCAGGAAGCCGACTGTCAAAGTAATATGGTGGCATTTATACAAAGTTTCTTACATAAAATTATGATAATAAACCTTCTATCATAATTTTATGTAAAAAAAACTTTAAGTTATGTTCCTAACACCAGTTTAATAACTAAAACCTGTTATATTACTAAAACATTACCATATTTCATTAGACATATGATAATGAAAGAATTAAAGTATTGATATTTATCTAAAAAAAAAAAAATTCCATTATAATTTTATGTAAGATTCTTTGTTAAGTTATGTTCCAAACACCAGATTAATAATGAGAAATATTATTTATTTTAATAAAATTCTCATATTTTCAAACTTATTTGGAAATCATAGGCAATGTATTTTATGAGAAATACAGTAACAAAAGGGTTTAAGCCTATCTTGAGTGTAAGGGGCACATCAGGCTGAATCTTAGCCGTGTTAAGCAGCTGAGAGTAGATGGCTCTCTGGAGAAAACAACACTCCCTCACAAGGTTAACTTCCTTTCCACCCAGATTCTGTAGCTGGTACTCATATGTATTAGCTAAATGGACTGGAGCAATGCAAAGTACCTTGTTTAAGGACACACATGACTTCCTGATCATGAACTGAGACCCTAACCACTAAACCACACCCCTTTACTTCAAGATTGGTATCACCACGACCACCACAACCTCTACCTTAACCACAACCACTAACAATGACCCTAACTATAACCTTCACAACCGCTACCTTAACCATCACCTCCACAACCGCTACCTTAACCATCACCTCCACAACCGCTACCTTAACCATCACCTCCACCACCGCTACCGTAACCATCACCTCCACCACCGCTACCTTAACCATCACCTCCACAACCTCTGCCCTAACCATCACCTCCACCAGCACAACCTCTGCCCTAACCATCACCATCAACATTTTCCACTCGCTTCTTCCAGTTGAGATAGAAGTGGGGAAAACCACACAGGGATAGACACACAGACATTTTATTGTCTGTCATATATTGTTCTGCATCGTCGTTGTTTGGTGTGCGTGTATATATATATATACATACATGTATACATACATGTATACACATATATATATATGCATACACATACCATCATCAATGATGTATACACATATATATATATATATCATTAATGATGGTGTATACATATGTATGTATGTATATATATGCATATGTATATATATATATACACACACATACATATATCTTTAATGATGGTGTATACATATTTATATATATATATATTATATATATATATGCATATATATATTATATATATATATACACATATTGATTTTCTACCATCATCACCAACACTACTACCACCACATCCATCACCATCATCATCACCATCACTTTACACAGAGGATGCCTCTCACATTGATGAGAAACTGTTCAAAGTTCTGTAAGAAGGCAATCTTGTTCTGTCTGTTGACGGTCAACTTGAGAGTGGCCGGTGTGAGCTGGTTGAAGGCGGTCAGTAGCCGTTCCTTGTAGGCTGGTACCTCTTGGCTATACAGCAATTCACTCACTAGCTGACGGTATTTCTCCTGAAATTACACGAAAGAATGGAATGTAAAATAAGAAAATATAAAAAAATTGAAAAGGAAGGGAAACCCAAAGGCTCTGGTGTCATGGAAGAATGGAGAGGGTGATTGGGTTATGGGCCTAGGGACAGCGGTAACGGGGGCGTTCCTCGCAGACAAGACTGCAAAAGCATTCCCGTGGACTATGTTCAGCGGCATCCACCCCACCTCACGAGGCTCCTTCCTCAGATGGGCTGCCAATGTTCCGAGCTTGCGGAGGAGCTCGATGGTGACCGGTGTGAAGAGGAAGAGGCTGGACAACCCCCAGTTTTTGTTTATCTTCCTTTCCTCTGCATAATGTGAAATTATATGAAATTTATAGCTGACATTTTTGCAGGTTTAGTTGGTTTCATCTCACAGAAAGTTTCTTGGGTGTTCAACCCTTTGACATTTAAACCAGCTACTCATATTGACATTAACCCTTTAGCATTTACATTACTCTATATATACTATTGTATTTTTGTGGTAATACCTCACATAATATCGAATCTATGAGATTTTGATATTATTTATTTTGAGAACAATACCTTAACATCAGTATGAGTGGACAGTTACACATGGTTTGAACTGAAAGTTTTACCCAGTTGAAGATGTAAAAAAAGCTGCTTTGACATGCTTTAAATCACATGGCCCTCAGTTTTACACAGATGAATGTAAAGGCTGGTATCAACGCTTGCAGAAGTGTATTGATCTAGATAGAGCATATGTTGAAAAATAAACATCATAACTTAAACTGGTTTTTCTTAACTTAAACTGTCCTTTTTGAAGCCCCCTCGTACACCACAGACAACCCTACATGCTACACATACACCATAGGGGCCACCTATATCAATCCAGAAACTTACCTGATGGCAGCAAATAAGGCAGAACAGTGTAGTACTAGCTGTTTCTAGAAGATCCATGTCAAAACTTTCCAGTAACAGAAGTCGGAACACAACCTGAAAGGAGATGGAAGACATTTTGAATTGGATACACTTCTATGGCCATCTTTTAGAGGTTCAAAACTACTTATTCCTTTTGATTCTAAACTGCTTAAAACCACCCCCGGTTCTAGGATACAAAAACTGTTTCAGTGTTTATATTTATCTAAAAACCTTCCATCATAATTTTATGTAAGAATATTTTTAAATACTAGAATTTTTATCAATATGCTGACGTGTATATATGTGTGTGTGTGTATGTGCATGTGCATACATTTATATGTATGAGTATATAAATATAAATGTGCAAACACACACACACATACAAAGTAATGTTTACCCAGTATATTTCCACATGATATTTCAGGGCTATTGCCCTCTTTTCAAATGTGAAATGGAAACAGTTCAAAACAAAAACAATCAATGTGTTCATTTCTCTCTAAATATATACATATATATGTATGTATGGCCCCATAACTCCTGATAAAGTCGTAGGGGAGCTGTATTGACATACAGCATTTCTTGGGCATTTTAAGCCTTGTGGAGCCCACCCCTCTCCAGGCCTGAGTACAGCAGGTTTCTTCCAGAGAAAGATAGAAAGTGAGAGAGAGGAAATGAAAAAGAGATATAGAAGAAGAATCAACCCCAGTACTAGACTGGTACCTTTTTTTATTGACCTCGGTGGGATTTGAGAGCAGAGAGCAAGGAACGAATGCCATAAAGCATTCTATTCAATGTTCAAACGACTGTAAATTCACCGCCTATGGTTGATATGTATGGTCCCCTAACTCCTGATAGTGTGGAAGAGGCGCCATATTGATATACGGTGTTTCTTGGGCATGATTTAACTCAGAACGTAAAGAGTGGTAACTATGCCACAAATAAGTGTGTCCGACGGACTACTAATACTGCCAATCCACCGCCCTTCTCCAGTTAAATAATAACACTAAAATCATCATATTATCTTTGGCGGATTGGCAGTATCGGTAGAGGGTCGGACGCCATGCTTTCCAGCATAGTTACGTCCCTTTATGATCTGAGTTCAAATCCCACCGAGGTTAACTTTGCCTTTCATCCTTACGGGGTCGATAAAATAAAGTACCAGTAATGCACTGGGATAATTGCTGGCCTTGTGCCTAAAGTAGAAACAATTATCTTTAACACTTTACTTACCATCCCTCTCCAGGTCTGAGTATAGCAGATTTCTTCCAGAGAAAGATAGAAAGTGAGAGAGAGAGGAAATGAGAAAGAGATATGGAGGATGAATCAACATTTTTTGTCGACCTCGGCGGGATTTGAACTCATATTGCAGAGATCCGGAACGAATGCCATAATGCCTTCTATCCAACATTCTAACGACTCTGCCATTCCCCACCTATGATTGATATAAAGATGTCTAAACATTACATCCTAATTATATGATAGGAAAGTGGCTTACCTTTAGGAAGAGTTCCATGGCTAAATATAAAGGAGATCCATTTAATTCATTGTTACATACATGTGATGCAAGAGCTGCTATAATTTCAAGGCACAATTTGGTAATATCTGGGCCGTATCTGGGGTTTAGGGTTAAGGACGAAGAAGAAAGAACGGGGGAATAACAGCAATATTCGGGAGCGATTGTTTCTTCTTCTCCACCAACATACCATACCACACCACACCACACCAATTAAACCACCATACCACACCAATTAAACCACCATACCACACTGCAGTATCACACCACACCACCATACAATATTACACCACACACTGCTTTGTAAAGGATACGTGTTAAGTCCCACCTATACACTACACCACCACATTATCACACTACACAATGTTCTGTAAAGGATGTGTTAACCCAATATCATTTACATTACTCTATATTTACAATTGTATTTTCACATTAAAGGCTTTATCTCACACACATATCGAATCTGAGATTTTGATGTTATTTATTTTGAGAACAATACCTTAACATTAGTATGAGTTGCTGGTTTGAACAGAAAGAGGTAAGAGAATTCTGGCCAGACATGGCCAGTTTAAATGCTAAAGGGTTAAGTCTCACCTGTACACCACATAACACTAGTACACACCACCACGAGACCACAGCACTACTACACACTACTGTGTAAAGGATACGTGTTAAGTCCGACCTGTACAGAATCCATGAAAGCTTTAAACAAATCTGCTGGAAGAAGGCAGAACTTCTGGGGATGACATTCTGCTAGGAAGGTGATTAACTTGAAATACTGGCTGCATAGATTGGGGAACTGCAATAGAGAGAGGTCAGAGGTTAGCTGAGGTCATGTCAAGTACTGGCTGCATAGATTGGGAAACTGCAATAGAGAGAGAGGTCAGAGGTTAGCTGAGGTCATGTCAAGTACTGGCTGCATAGATTGGGAAACTGCAATAGAGAGAGAGGTCAGAGGTTAGCTGAGGTCATGTCAAGTACTGGCTGCATAGATTGGGGAACTGCAATAGAGAGAGAGGTCAGAGGTTAGCTGAGGTCATGTCAAGTACTGGCTGCATAGATTGGGGAACTGCAATAGAGAGAGAGGTCAGAGGTTAGCTGAGGTCATGTCAGGTCATGTCAAGTACTGGCTGCATAGATTGGGAAACTGCAATAGAGAGAGAGGTCAGAGGTTAGCTGAGGTCATGTCAGGTCATGTCAAGTACTGGCTGCATAGATTGGGGAACTGCAATAGAGAGAGAGGTCAGAGGTTAGCTGAGGTCATGTCAAGTACTGGCTGCATAGATTGGGGAACTGGAAGAGAGAGAGGTCAGAGGTTAGCTGAGGTCAGGTCATGTCAAGTACTGGCTGCATAGATTGGGAAACTGCAATAGAGAGAGAGGTCAGAGGTTAGCTGAGGTCATGTCAGGTCATGTCAAGTACTGGCTGCATAGATTGGGGAACTGCAATAGAGAGAGAGGTCAGAGGTTAGCTGTGGTCATGTCAGGTCATGTCAAGTACTGGCTGCATAGATTGGGGAACTGCAATAGAGAGAGAGGTCAGAGGTTAGCTGAGGTCATGTCAAGTACTGGCTGCATAGATTGGGGAACTGCAATAGAGAGAGAGGTCAGAGGTTAGCTGAGGTCATGTCAGGTCATGTCAAGTACTGGCTGCATAGATTGGGAAACTGCAATAGAGAGAGAGGTCAGAGGTTAGCTGAGGTCATGTCAGGTCATGTCAAGTACTGGCTGCATAGATTGGGGAACTGGAAGAGAGAGAGGTCAGAAGTCAGCTGAGGCCATGCTAGGTCAATGGGGTTAGAGAAGTACTTACTGGCTACATAGATTGAGAAACTGTAAGTGTTGTCATCAGTGTCATCATTGTAAGTGTTATAAGTGTTAACATTGTAAGTGTTGTTGATGATAGAGAGAGAGGAGGAAGAGAGGTAGACCAACCTTAAGCAGCTCAGAATTCATAAGTGGAATGATTATGTTTAACCCAAAGAGGACAACTTCTGCGGCTGATATCTGTGATGGGGGTGGTGAGGAGGTTTCTGGCTCTGGAGAGAGAAAATACATAAATATATATATACCAAGATATTAATAAATGGAAACTATATTTATAAAACCATATTTATTTTATTATATATATTTCAAGCCTATCTTGGTGCGCTTTCATCAGATAAAATACAAAATTTGTTTTATAAATAATAATGACATACCCATGGGAATCAGACCGCAACGGTCAGAAAATTCACTGGATAGTTCGCTGGAAAATTCACTATCCAGCGAATTTTCTGACCGTTACGGTCTGATTCCCATGGGTATGTCATTATTATTTATAAAACAAATTTTGTATTTTATCTGATGAAAGCGCACCAAGATTGGCTTGGTCGTCCTTGAAATATATATAATAAAATAAATATGGTTTTATAAATATAGTTTCCATTTATTAATATCTTGGAATATTTACTCCAGTAACTTGTTGAGTGCTCTATATCAGTTATAAACATTTATATTTGTTTCAATTCCAACAAATTAAATATAACTTCTACATAAATATATATATATATATATATATATATACACACACATACACATAATTAAGATACATCAAACTTAAATTAGAGACAATCTGCACAGAATGTAAGATTACATAATTCTGATTTTGTAGTGAATACATATGAGGGAGATATATTGATCTTTATCAGGTATCTATGTTTTAATTTTTTGTTAAATTTTAATATGATACTCAACATATTATGTAATCTTATATTCTGTGCAGGTTGTCTCTAGTTTAAGTTTGATGTATCTTAATACACACTTATGTGTGTGTAGATATCATCATCATCATCATCATCATCAGGTTTAGCGTCCGTGTTCCACGCTTGCATAGGTTTGGACGGGGGTTTTCCCACTTGAGGCAAGAGTGGTTGTCTTGCTCGCATAGGACTGTCTGGCGGGTTTTCTACAGTTGGATGCCCTTCCTAACACCAACCACATTTACAGTGTGGGGCTGGGAGGTTTTTACCGTGTTGCCTACACGGTATAGATAAATATCATTCATTTTTTTATAATGATTGAATGCTCGATTTTATTCTCTGAATTTTTTCTATGAGCTGTTTTTAAGAGACAAGACATTTGTTTGATTTGATATTAATCATGACATCCTTAACTTTGAATATATCATCATCATCATTGTTTAACGTCTATCTTCCACGCTAGCATGGGTTGGATGGGAATTGTCCCACTTGAGGCAACATTGGTCGGGTGACCGTGTCTCGCTTGTATAGGACTATCTGGCAGGTTTTCAACGGCTGGATGCTTTTTTTTCCAATTCCAACCCGCCTGTCCCCTCAATCTATCTTATTTCTCATTCTTTCTTCTGATGAAGGACTAACATCCGAAACGTTAAGACCCTCTTCCTGCTATATCAAGCGTTAACCTAATATATCCCTTCCATATACTGTACCGATTGTGTTGTTATTTCTGTCTACCTTTTACATATATATTGAGAGCAGCGACTCTTTGCTTAAACTTTAATGTTATTTTAATAAATATTTGCTCTAGGGTTCTTATATATTTGATATATGTTTATCCTTATCGAGCCCTCTTTGGATTTTAGTCTTAAAATTTATCAGTATTACTATATATATATATATATATATATCATCATCATCATCATTTTACGTTCGCTATATATATATACACACACTCAGTTATATACATTTATACACAAGTTACATATTACATATATAGTGGTGGTAGACGTGCTTTGCTCTAGACCAGTCGCTCCCAACGTTTTGAGAACCATGCCCCACCTAAATAATTGTTATGCTCCCCTTTGATATGAAAACAGCGATTAGCAACTGCAAAATTTATATAAATTGGCGTATAGGTGGTGCCAGATACACAATAACATGTGGAGGGCGTGAGACAGGAGTTGCTGACAGTAATGTGTACCAAAGTTGCCTTGGTATAGGTGGTGCCAGATACTCAATAACATGTGGAGGGGGTGAGACAGGAGTTGCTGACAGTAATGTCTACCAAAGTAGCCTTGGTATAGGTGGTGCCAGATACACAATAACATGTGGAGGGCGTGAGACAGGAGTTGCTGACAGTAATGTGTACCAAAGTTGCCTTGGTGTAGGTGGTGCCAGATACACAATAACATGTGGAGGGGGTGAGACAGGAGTTGCTGACAGTAATGTCTACCAAAGTAGCCTTGGTATAGGTGGTGCCAGATACACAATAACATGTGGAGGAGGTGTGACAGGAGTTGCTGACAGTAATGTGTACCAAAGTTGCCTTGGTGTAGGTGGTGCCAGATACACAATAACATGTGGAGGGGGTGAGACAGGAGTTGCTGACAGTAATGTCTACCAAAGTAGCCTTGGTATAGGTGGTGCCAGATACACAATAACATGTGGAGGGGGTGAGACAGGAGTTGCTGACAGTAATGTGTACCAAAGTTGCCTTGGTGTAGGTGGTGCCAGATACACAATAACATGTGGAGGGGGTGAGACAGGAGTTGCTGACAGTAATGTCTACCAAAGTAGCCTTGGTATAGGTGGTGCCAGATACACAATAACATGTGGAGGGGGCGAGACAGGAGTTGCTGACAGTAATGTGTACCAAAGTTACCTTGGTATAGGTGGTGCCAGATACACAATAACATGTGGAGGGGGTGAGACAGCAGTTGCTGACAGTAATGTCTACCAAAGTTGCCTTGGTGTAGGTGGTGCCAGATACACAATAACATGTGGAGGGGGTGAGACAGCAGTTGCTGACAGTAATGTCTACCAAAGTTGCTCTGCCATTACTACCACCACCACCACCAATAACACCATAACTACCACCACAAACATCAAGACTACCTCAACAACAGCACCACCAACAATACCATCAATATGACCACCACCACAACTAACATCAACACCATCATCACCAACAATACCATCAATATGACCAACACCACTACTACCACAACTAACGTCAACACCATCATCACCACTACCTCAACAACAACAGCACCACCACCACAACAATCAACTTACTAGGACCACTACTACTAACGTCAACACCATCATCACCACTACCTCAACAACAACAGCACCACCACCACAACAATCAACTTACTAGGACCACTACTACTAACGTCAACACCATCATCACCGCTACCTCAACAACAACAGCACCACCACAACAATCAACTTACTAGGACCACTACTACTAACGTCAACACCATCATCACCGCTACCTCAACAACAACAGCACCACCACCACAACAATCAACTTACTAGGACCACTACTACTAACGTCAACACCATCATCACCGCTACCTCAACAACAACAGCACCACCACCACAACAATCAACTTACTAGGACCACTACTACTAACGTCAACACCATCATCACCGCTACCTCAACAACAACAGCACCACCACCACAACAATCAACTTACTAGGACCACTACTACTAACGTCAACACCATCATCACCACTACCTCAACAACAACAGCACCACCACCACAACAATCAACTTACTAGGACCACTACTACTAACGTCAACACCATCATCACCGCTACCTCAACAACAACAGCACCACCACCACAACAATCAACTTACCAGGACCACTGAAGTCACCACCACCACCACAACAACAACAATAACAACAATCAACTTACCAGGACCACTGAAGTCACCACCACCACCACAACAACAACAATAACAACAATCAACTTACCAGGACCACTGAAGTCAATAAAGTCCTTAGACAATAGATGTGTCAACATCTCCATCAGTAAGACAATGTCGTAGTATTTCTCTTCCTCTTCATTGTTGAGTCCAGCAATTTTCCGACCTGAAGACAAACAACAACATACATTATACCATCTAGAATCATCATCAGCATCACCACTGTTGATTTTGGTTTATATTTGACATGCCAAAGTATGGGGTTGAGAGGGTCCCCTGAGCCCAGTAAGACAACTTCTCTAGTGCTGGTGGCATGAATCAAAATCTCAAAGATTTGATATTATGAAAATATTATGTAAGCTTTTACCACAAAAATACAATCGTAAATATAGAGTAATGTAAATGTTAAAGGGTTAAAGATATTGTGTAAATATTAGTAATAATCTGAAAAACGTGTGTATGATAGATTATTTGATACTTACTGACATTGTGTTTTGAATAGGTTTGGATTAGAGACAGGGCAAGTTCATAGATTTTTCTGGAATCAGACTGAAAAAGAGAAAAATATATCTGAGTAAATCATTGTAGGGAGTCGATCCAGATAGAGCCTCTACTTCTCTGATATTATGGACATTGGGTTAGAATGTCTAAGGGAAGAATCACTGGATAGATTTTACAGGCAAAATCAACTGACGGGAGACCCAGAGTTAATGTTTGATAGAGAAATATTTAGAGAAGTAGTAAGATAGTTAGAAAGGCAAAGAGAAGTAAAGATACAAACAGGGTGTCCCACAAAAATGTACACACACTTTGATTACCTGTACAGGCAATATTTATCAGAATGCACAGCCTTTCCCAAAAATAAAATGATCTACAGATATAATTCAATTGTATATAATATAAACAGCCAATAATGTTTACATAATTTAAATAATTGTTTCTACTTTAGGCACAAGGCCAGCAATTATCCCAGTGCATTACATAATTTAAATAATGCATATAAAACAGAATTTATTTTAATGCGTTTTTTGTTGCTGTTGAAGTGTATATACATTTTTCTGGGATACCCTATATATATATGTGTGTGGACTGACCTCAGGGAGATAGCAGAGTTGACGTTGGACGACTTCAGAGAATAATTCCAATACAAGAGGTACAACATCTTCATAGTTGTGGTAGAGATCTGTGGAGAAAGATGTGTGCGTGTATATTTCTTATATGTACAGATTAAAAATTAAGCAAAGAATCGCTACTTTCACCCTATTATGGAACCTTCTGATATATTGTAAATAAATAAATAAATTAATGTTTTGACACTTCACTGAAAGAAGAACAATTTGCTTTCAACATTTTCTACCGGAAAAAACATTGTTTCTTTTTCCAATAACCGTTTCTCTCGCTCATATATATATATAGAGAGAGAGAGACATATATGTGTATGCATGCATCTCCAACTCGTTTTGGGAAAGCAGGTATTAAATGTTGACGATAGTTCCCATATGAGCAAGACATGGTCAGCCGACCGGCTACTGCCCACAACAGGACAACCCGTCTAACCCATGCTAGCGTGGAAGAACGGACGTAAAACGGTGATGATGATGATATATATATATACACACACACACACATATACACATTCAGAGATATATGTATCTACAGATAGATAAGTAGCTCAGAAATACAAACACACACACACACACATGCAGACAAACACTCCGTCAGTTACAATAACAAGTGTTCGAATTGATACCATCAATGGAACAGCCTGCGCATGAAATTAACATGCAAGTGGCTGAGCATTCCACAGACACACATAACCTTAACATAGCTGGCACTTCGAATTACAGGTACATCTCACTTTTGCCAGTAGAGAGGACTGGAGCCACGTGAAACAAAGTGTCTTGCTCAAGGACACAACACGCGACTGGGAATCAAACCAACGACCTTATGGTTGTGTACAGAAGGAGAGAGAAAGACAAGAAGCATTGAAAGGAGATCTTACCTAATATTTTGACAGTCTCCACCAGCAGTGGATGAAGAAAGTTAAACAGCTGCTGCACTATATCAACACGAGACGCCAGTGCAACTCCACACATAGACTCCAACAGATTAAGGATGTTGGTCTTCACAGCAGCAGTGTGACACACTTTACTAAAGTCAGCATGACACACCGTCTGGTAGAACCTGTCATGGAGAGATTGCAGCACCTGGGAGAGAAGAACAAAGAGAAAATAAATGACACATTATTTAAGTTAACCTACAGTCAGTAGGCCCCTCCTAACCAAATATACACCCTAAACCACTACCCCTACTCCATTACAACACCACCCTTTCTTTATAAAGTTATGTCGGTACCACAACATCCAGTCCAAACTAAAGTGGTCGCGTAGGTGTCATGACAAAAAAACACACAGTCTACGCTGTAATGTGGTTGTGTAGGTAACATGTCCACACTTGTAAATGTGGTTGGTGTTAGGAAGAGCATCCAGCCGAAGAAAACCTGCCAGATAGTCCTATACGAGCGAGACACGGTCACCCGATCAATCTTGCCTCAAGTGGGACAATTCCCGTCTAACCCATGCTAGTGTGGAAGATGATGATATATGTGTGTGTAAATATATATATATATATCGTAACAATGGGACAAAGCTAGTATATGTTGGAATACAAACACACATGCACTGAATATAAGCCTCAAACACCACAACATATACCACTGTAAAACAACAAAAAGCCTTACATATTTCCAGTATTCATCCTTCTGTGGTGATTCCATGGTGGCAGTTCCTGCTAGAACAAGACCCTTCAATAGATATCGTTTGGATGCTGGTGATAAAAGGACGAGAGGTGGTTGGTTGCTAGCCTCCTGTTTCACCAAATCCCACAAATGTTTGCATTTCACAACTAGATTACATCTACTTGTCAGTTGGGTTGGCGGGTTTGGTTTGACGGTTTGGTTTGGTGGGTTTGGTTGGTTGATTGGTGGTAACACACGAGAGAAAAGAAAGAAGAAAAAAAAGACATTACATTGAAAAACTACAACCACAAATATTTGAACCCTTTCATTATCATATTTCTAATGGAACATAACTTAAAGGTTCTCACATAAAATTATGATGGAAGGTTTTTAGATAAATTTAGATACCATAACATTTTCATTACCGTATTTCTCATGAAAGACACTGCCTATGGTTTGCAAATGATTTTGAAAATAATTAAGAATTTGGAAGGATTTAGTAATATAACTAACTTCCTCATTACTAAGTTGTTTGTTTGGAACATAACTTAATATAGGTTATAACATAAAATCATGAATTGAATGCACAACCTCAAGATTGTAAGTTAACCCTTTAGCATTTACATTACTCTATATATACTATTATATTTTCTATTGTATTTTTGTGGCAAAGGCTTTATCTTACATAATATTGAATCTATGAGATTTTGATGTTATTTATGTTGAGAACAATACCTTAATGTTGGTATGAGTGGCGAATTACAGCCGGTTTAAACAGAAAGATGAAAGAGACTTCTGGCTGGTTACAGCCGGTTTAAACAGAAAGACGTGAGAGACTTCTGGCCGGTTACAGCCGGTTTAAACAGAAAGATGAGAGAGACTTCTGGCTGGTTACAGCCGGTTTAAACAGAAAGATGAGAGAGACTTCTGGCTGGTTACAGCCGGTTTAAACAGAAAGATGAAAGAGACTTCTGGCTGGTTACAGCCGGTTTAAATAGAAAGATGAGAGAGACTTCTGGCCTGTTACAGCCGGTTTAAACAGAAAGATGAAAGAGACTTCTGGCCGGTTACAGCCGGTTTAAACAGAAAGATGAGAGAGACTTCTGGCTGGTTACAGCCGGTTTAAACAGAAAGATGAAAGAGACTTCTGGCCGGTTACAGCCGGTTTAAACAGAAAGATGAGAGAGACTTCTGGCTGGTTACAGCCGGTTTAAACAGAAAGACGCGAGAGATTTCTGGCTGGTTACAGCCGGTTTAAACAGAAAGATGAGAGAGATTTCTGGCTGGTTACAGCCGGTTTAAACAGAAAGATGAAAGAGACTTCTGGCTGGTTACAGCCGGTTTAAACAGAAAAATATGAGACTTCTGGCCGGTTACAGCCGGTTTAAACAGAAAGACGTGAGAGACTTCTGGCCGGTTACAGCCGGTTTAAACAGAAAGATGAGAGAGACTTCTGGCTGGTTACAGCCGGTTTAAACGAAAGATGAAAGAGACTTCTGGCTGGTTACAGCCGGTTTAAATACTAAAGGGTTAAACAGGCACCCTAACCACTAAGCCTGTCCCTTATAAAAACCCAGAGTTGTACATACCTTGGTTTATTTTCCACAAGTGCCACCAACAGCTGCAAAGAGTCGTTCATGAGTTGGTCCTCTGAACTCCATATTGATAAATTGGAGTTGATCCGACCCAGGAGGAAATCAACGGCCCACTGGGACGCTGTAGTGTCTCGACCAAACGCTGACACTATTGCCATACTGATCTGAGGAAGACAGAGATAGTGTGTGAGTGAGAGAGTAAGAGTGTGAGAAAGTAAGAGAGAATGTGTGTGTTAGTGAGAGAGAGAAAGAGTGTGTGTGAGTGAGAGAGGTGGAGTATGAGAGAGAAAGAGTGTGTGTGAGTGAGAGAGGTGGAGTATGAGAGAGAAAGAGTGTGTGAGTGAGAGAGGTGGAGTATGAGAGAGAGAAAGAGTGTGTGAGTGAGAGAGATGGAGTATGAGAGAGAGACTGTGTGTTAGTGAGAGAGAGAAAGAGTGTGTGAGTGAGAGAGGTGGAGTATGAGAGAGAGACTGTGTGTTAGTGAGAGAGAGAAAGAGTGTGTGTGAGTGAGAGAGGTGGAGTATGAGAGAGAGAAAGAGTGTGTGTGAGTGAGAGAGGTGGAGTATGAGAGAGAGAGAGAGACTGTGCATGACAGTATGAAAGAGAAAGGGAGTGTGCGTATGTGAGAGAAACACCACAGCCTCCACTGATAACAGGTGATAGACTTACCTGAGGATAACAATTTTCATCAGGTAGCAAGTATGACACTGCCCACCGCTGTAGAAACCACATCACTGTACTGCCCACCTGGGGACTGAGACACTCAGCTAGTTGTGCCTCAATTGCCTGACGGTGGAGATCACACACCTTAAACACAGCTGACACTAATCTGGGGAGAGAGAGAGCGAGAGCGACAGGTAAATAGCCAGAGCTGCACATGGATAATGACATATTCAATCAAATATAATAACACGTTGACTCCTATAAAACACCCACATAAATTTCATTGACATTTGAAATATTAATCAACCCATCTAAAATTGTCTTTGGTTCTCTGAAGGAAAATAAAAAACCCTACCCAAAACTGTGTTCGGTTTCCATAAAAACCCACTAAAAACCATTTGATTTCTTTAACCCTTTAGCATTTAAACCAGCCATATCCAGTCAGAAGTCTCTCTCGTCTTTCTGTTTAACCCTTTATCATTTACATTACTCTATATATACTATTGTGAAGGCGCATGGCTGAGTGGTAAGAGAATTGGATTTGCAATTGTGAGGTTGTGAGTTCAATTCCTGGACCAGCCGATGCATTATGTCCTTAAGCAAGACACTTTATTTCACGTTGCTACTTCTACTTGGAGTTGCAACCAATAGATAGTATTAGCAATTGGAAAGACCAACAGAAACATTGTTTCCTCGGTCTGATTTGACGAAAGTCGATCGACTGTCGATACTATTGTATTTTTGTAGTAAAGGCTTTATATCACATAATATCGAATCTACAAGCTTTTGATGTTTATTTTCAGAATAACACCTTAATATAAGTATGAGTGGTCAGTTACAGCTGGTTTGAACAGAATGTGGTTAGAGAATTCTGGCTGGATACGGACGGTTTAAATGCTAAAAGGTTAAAGAAAGGAAAAGAAAATGTCCTACCCCAAACTATCTTTGATATCTTGAGAAAAAAATAATAAACCCTTCCTACACACACACACAGACAGACAGGTACATACATAGACTAATACACACATGCATACAGACTGACTGACACACACACACACACATACAGACAGATATTGACTGACAAATACACATACAGACAGACTAATACACACATACAGACAGACACAAACTAATATACACACAGATATACATGCATACAAACTCACACACAGGTAGACTAATACACACAGGTAGACAGTGACAGGCAAACTATCATACACACATACAGGTAGACTAATACACACAGGCAGACACACGCATACAGACAGACACAAACTAATATACACACAGATATACATGCATACAAACTCACACACAGGTAGACAGTGACAGGCAAACTATCATACACACATACAGGTAGACTAATACACACAGGCAGACACACGCATACAGACAAACTCACACATACACACACAGGTAGACAGAATGACACAGACAAACTGTCATACATCATACACACACACACACACACACAGGTAGACACAGACAAACTGTCATACAAACACACAAGAGAAGGTATCTCACCCCTTACCTCACAACATTATCTGTCCCCTGTTCACTTCCTGGAATATTCTCCAGTTGCTCCGATGGACTGCCCAGAACCCTGAGGGTGACATCAATGTTGACAGAGGGTTCCTGTGATATGGAATATTCCATTATGTCAGCAGGGATCAAAGGCGTATCCCCTTCACACTCCTCTGTTAATAGGTGACCTGTTCCAACAAAGAGAAGTTATTAGAATAATAGGGTTTTTTTCAACACGCTGACGCATATGTGCATATGCATACATTTATATGTATGAGTATAAAATATAAACGTGCAAACACAGACACACTCACAGATATACATTCACACACGCACACATACATTCACACAAACACATACACAGTCTCAACTCCTAGCAGTAGTGTGAAATAAAGTGTTTTGCTCAAGGACAAAATGCATCACCAAGTACCCTCAGTTGTTTCACGCTACAGAATCTGGAATAAGCATCGGCCTGATGAGCTTCCAGGCTTAAGATAGACTTTAACCCTGTGATGGACTGGCATCTTATCCAGGGGAAAGTCTTGTACTCTCAGTTGCCCAATGCTATGGCAATAAAGACAATCATTGGCCTGATGAGCCTCTTGGCTTGAGACAGGCTTTAACCATGTAATGGACTGGCGTCCTATCCAGGGAGTGGGGTCTTGTACTCTGTCGCTTCACACCACAGAAACTGGAATAAGTACCGGCCGGATGGGCCTCCAGGCTTAAGACAGGCATGTCTAACATCTGGCCCACACAAAGGTTTTTACAGCACGAGCATATTTTATCTTCGTAATGTAAAATAAAAAAGTGTTGTAATGTGCGCAATTAGTTGTCGCATGTGGCCCTCAGACAACACATCTGTGACCCATGTGGCCCTCGGGCGACCCTCAGTTTGACATGCCCGCTTTAGACAACTTACCAGCAATAAACATCAACCAATACAACCTCTAATTTCAGTTGATTTTAAAGCCATCTTCCCCCATGACAAACCTCTCCATATGTTCTTATTCTAGCTCCTTCTAAGGTAAGGTATTAGAAAAATAGAAGATTTAGGAATGAACCAAGTTACCAGCAATAAGGATCAACCAATGCATATCCTCATGTAGGACCTTAAACAGTTCCTCATTTAATGACACATCAGAGTTGTTCATATTATGTGCTGCCCTCATCTGTTGTAGTAGCTGTAGTTGGCTGTTGAACTGTCTTACACGGTCTTCTATCAGCCTGAAACATAACAGTAATAGTAGTGTTAGTGGTAGTTGTAATAGTGGTGGTTGTGATATTAGTAGTTGTAGCAATAGTAGTGGTGATGATAGTGATAGTGTTGGTGAATTATCTTTCTAATCCAAAAGATTTTCCCAGCCACACCAACAACCATAAACACACAACCACAAACACACAACACAACACCACAACCATAAACACACAACCACAACACCACAACCATAAACACACAACACAACACCACAACCATAAACACACAACCACAACACCACAACCATAAACACACAACACAACACCACAACCATAAACACACAACACAACACCACAACCATAAACACACAACACAACACCACAACCATAAACACACAACACAACACCACAACCATAAACACACAACACAACACCACAACCATAAACACACAACCACAACACCACAACCATAAACACACAACACAACACCACAACCATAAACACACAACCACAACACCACAACCATAAACACACAACACAACACCACAACCATAAACACACAACACAACACCACAACCATAAACACACAACACAACTCCAAAACCATAAACACACAACACAACTCCAAAACCATAAACACACAACACAACACCACAACCACAAACACAACACAACACCACAACCACAACACACAACACAACCATAAACACAACTCCAAAACCATAAACACACAACACAACACCACAACCACAAACACACAACACAACACCACAACCATAAACACACAACACAACTCCAAAACCATAAACACACAACACAACTCCAAAACCATAAACACACAACACAACCATAAACACAACACCACAACCATAAACACACAACACAACACCACAACCACAAACACACAACACAACACCACAACCATAAACACACAACACAACACCACAACCATAAACACACAACACAACACCACAACCATAAACACACAACACAACCATAAACACAACACCACAACCATAAACACACAACAACCTCCATCACCACCACAACACCAACCACCATAAAAATAACAATTTCAACAACTTCAACATCAATAACCTCAACCATCACTACAACAATAACAACAAGGTAATCTCAAGATGAAACAGTCTACTTACTTGGCCATTAAGGGGACTGTGTGGTCAGCCACTAGTCGGCCCAGGGAGCCAATACTACTTAATTGGTCAGTAAACTTGTCTCGGTCATCTTCATCAATTTCTTCTATCTCTTCATCTTCTATCACATCAGTTCCTAAAATCTATAGACAAAATATAGCATTTCTTACATGATAATAACAACAGATAGCAATACAGGGGTCACCCGGTATTCACAGGGGTTACATTGCTAGAGCACCCATTTAGAGTGAAAAACCGTGAATATTTGACATGGTCCATAAAAATGCCTGATAAACGTCAAAATATAGGCTGGCAATTACAGTATATTGTTATTAATAATTGTTTCCACGTTAGGCACAAGGCCAGCAATTACCCAGTGTATTACTGGTACTTTATTTTATCGACCCCGTCAGGATGAAAGGCAAAGTTAACCTCGGCGGGATTTGAACTCAGAATGGCAAGGGCCGTAACTCTATGCGCCAAAGCATGGCATCCGACACTCTACCAATACTGCCATAATTTAGCATTAAAACGCATGAAAAAGGCCATAAAAAAAAAGGGAACATCTTATGCGAATCGGCAACCAATAGACAAGCAAATATGGTATATTATTATTAATAATTTAGTGTTAAAAAATATTTATATTGCCACGAAAAAACGTGTAAGGTTTCGATGAACAATTATTAGTTAGGTGTCTAAGGAAAATTCCATGAATAACTGGGGCCGCGAATGTATGAAAGTACTTGCCTGGTTGCGTATTCCATCGGGAGGGCTGAGGTGACACTGGAGGTAAGAGTTGAACACCTCAACAGCTTGGGACCGCAGGAAACCAAGAGGAAAGTTCCGAGCATTGGAAATTATCTGCATCCACGCCTCCAGCATTCTCTCGTAGGCCTCCATGTGGATGGTCTCATCTTTATTGATCTGGAACAGAAGAGAAACAGCAGTGGTGATGGCATGGTTGGGTTGGATTGGATCAAATATTGCCAAGTCATGCTTGGCAAGCTATTTAGAACACTGGTTTAACCACTTTACTTCCTTCCGAAGAAGAGATATTATCTCGAAAATTAAGGACATTTAAATAAATCTAAGGTAAAAGACTAATTGTCAACAATATCTTTTGCATTTTGCATTCTTTATTCTATGTCCATACCTGCATTGTTTTGGCTTTATCATACATATACAAACGTTTATACCTCATTAGACAATGCTTCAAGTGAACTATAACTTCCTCCATATATATATATATATATATATATATTTATTAAAATAACAGATTAAAGTTTAAGCAAAGAATCGCTGCTTTCACCCTTAACGGGATCTTCTGAAACTAACGTTTTTTCCCGTTCTTTGCCAGCGAACGTTTCCACGAACCAAAGTATCGTCTTCCTCCGGTTGCAACGTTTTTTGAAATATCCAGTTCTGCGTTTACAGATTGACTTTGTTAGTTTCAGAAGATCCCGTTAAGGGTGAAAGCAGCGATTCTTTGCTTAAACTTTAATCTGTTATTTTAATAAATATTTGCTCTACGGTTCTTATATATTTGATATATATTTATCCTTATTGAGCCCTCTTTGGATTTTAGTCTTCAATTTTATTATTATTACTATATATATATATATATATATTAGTTGTGTCAAGGACTTGACAACCTCCCTATATATAATTCCAAGTAATTTGTTGGTTGATCAAGCAACCACCACCTTAATTCCCCATCACCACCACCAATGGCATTAATATAACCATGACAGTAATAACAACAACAACAACCTACCAGATCTTCATGTACAGCCTTCTTACAGAGGGAACACGTCAATTTAGTCATCTGACTAATAAAGGCATTCAGTAGCTGTTCAGATAGATTAGTGAAGCAGGCTAGAGGAAACATTAAGACAAGGTTTTTGATGGTTTGAGCAACTCCCAGGTATTCATAGTACTGCAGGTCTATACTGGAATGGGAAAAAAGGAAAAAATACTTAACACTTTAGTATTTAAACCAGCCGCAACCAAGCAGAATTCTTTCACCTCTTTCTGTTCAAACCGGCCACTCATACTGATGTTAAGGTATTGTTCACAAAATAAATAATACCAAAATCTCATAGATTCGATATTATGTAAAATAAAGCCTTTACTGGCTGCTTATACTTGTTAAACCTTTAGCACTTAAACCAGCTGTATCTGGCCAGAATCCTCTCACCAATTTCTGTTCAAACTGGCAGTAACCAGCTGCTCATATTCAAGTTTATTTTTAACATTGAAACCAGTCACATCCAGCCAAAATCTTCTCACCTCTTTCTGTTCAAACCGGCAGTAACCAGCTGTTCATACTTATGTAAACTCTTTGGCATTTAAACCAGCTGTATCTGGCCAGAATTCTCTCACCTCTCACCCCTTTCTGTTCAAACCAGTTGTAACGGGCCATTCATACTGATGTTAAGGCATTGTTCTCAAAATAAATAATATCAAAATCTTTTAGATTCGATATTATGTGAGGTAAAGCCTTCACTGTGAAAATACAATAGTATATAAAGAGTAATGTAAACGCTAAAGGGTTAAACCAGCTGTATACGGCCAGAATTCTCTCACAAGGCCAGCAATTACTCCAGTGCATTACTGGTACTTTATTTTATCGACCCCCGTAAGGATGAAAGGCAAAGCTACCCTCGGCGGGATTTGAACTCAGACCGCAAAGGGACGTAACTCTGTGCCGGAAAGCAACGTGTCCGACCCTCTACCGGTACTGCCAATTCACCGCCCTTAATAATAATAATAATAATAATAAAAATAATAATGTGATAATGATGATAGGTCATAACTTACCAGCCGAACATGTGTAGGAAATTTTCAATATATGAGGCAAGGAACTGGGTACGTGCTGCGTCATTGGGGAAGATTGGGCCGCTGAGTGATGCAAGTTGTGTGAGGCACTGCATGGAACGGTGTGCCATTTCGGAATTGTGTCGCACTTTCTTGTGCACCTAGAGACAAACAACAGAAGCTAGAACAATAGTGTATTGTGATGGAGGGAGGAGAGAGAGAGAGAGTGGTGAGAGGAAGGGAGAGAGGAAAGAGGGAAGGTAGAAAGAGAAAGGAGTGGGGGTAGAGAGAAGGGAAGGTTAGAGAAGAAATCAACCCCAGTATTTGACTAGTATTATAACCCTTTAGCATTTACATTACTCTATACTTACTATTGTATTTTTGTGGTAAAGGCTTTATCTCACAATCATCTCACATATCGAATCTATGAGATTATGTATTTTGAGAACAATACCTTAACATCAGTATGAGCAGCCAGTTAAAATGCAAAAGGGTTAAACCAGCCATATCAGGCCAGAATTCTCTCACCTCTTTCAGTTCAAACTGGTTGTAACTGGCCATTCATACTGACATTAAGGTATTGTTTTCAAAATAAATAACATCAAAACCTTGTAGATTCGATATTATGTGAGATAACTATGTGATGTAAAGCCTTTACCTCAAAAATACAATAGTATATATAGAGTAATGTAAATGTTATGTGAGATATTACGTGAGATAATTATGTAAGATAAAGACTTTACCACAAAAATACAATAGTAAATATAGAGTAATGTAAACGTTATGTGAGATATTACGTGAGATAATTATGTAAGATAAAGACTTTACCACAAAAATACAATAGTAAATATAGAGTAATGTAAATGCTAAAGGGTTAAAATAAAATAAATTAAATAAACTAAGCCAAATCCAAGAATGAAATGTGCTATGTTATAATCAAGAGTTCAATACTCTAACCAGGTGTGCCTTGTTCACATGGCTGAGAATTATGTGGTACTCACTCGAAACAGAAGCTGCATTAGGTCACTGTCCAATAAAGTGTCTCGCCAAGTGTCATTTGGACGTAGAATGACATTCTGTGTTGATTCAAAGCAACCGACATATCGACGAAAGACTGGACAACATTTGTTAAGGAAGGATCGAGTTGGTAGCAAACAGAACTAAAATATTACATAACATATTTCAACATACTAGAGAGGAGACTGTATTGGTATGGTCATGTGATGTGTATGAAGGACGACAGCTGTAATAAAAAGGTACAAGGTGATAAAAATTGATAGAAGCTACAGAGTAGGAAGACCCAGAAAGGACGAGGTGATAAAAGTTGAACTTGCACACTTGCACCTCCCCTCTCTCAGGTTTAAAGTCTGTCGCAAGCCAGAAGGTTCATGAGGCTGGTACTTATTCCAGTTTCTGAGGCACGAAGGGACTGAGAGTACAAGACCCTCCCTTAGACAGGGTGCCAGTCATTGCAGGGTTAAACACTCCAGCTATTGCTGGTACTCATTTTCAGCTGAGTATACTGGAGCAACATGAAATGAAGTGTTTTGCTCAAGAACACAACACAGAACCCAGTCCAGGAATATGATTGTAAGTCCAACACACTTACCACTGGAGCAACATGAAATGAAGTGTTTTGCTCAAGAACACAACACAGAACCCAGTCCAGGAATATGATTGTAAGTCCAACACACTTACCACTGGAGCAACATGAAATGAAGTGTTTTGCTCAAGAACACAACACAGAACCCAGTCCAGGAATCGAAGCCATAACATTATGATTGTAAATCCAACACCTCGACCACTAGGCCACACCTTGGTAGTGTGTAAATGAAAGGATACAAGCTTTAGGTGTGAACTCCCAACTAAGGACCTGTTCTGCTATAGACAGTAGTCTGTTCATCACAGCTGTTGCCTCCCGACTCAGTGGGTTTGGTTGTTTCTCTAACTCATTGAGAACTTGAATGGCAAACAGAAACACCCTCTTTAAATCTTCCTCCTGCCAGAAGAAAAACAAAAAATATATATAAATATATTATAATGATTAGTATATATATAGGATATACATCTGTATATAGACTATCAATGTGTATAGACTATCAATGTGTATAATATTAGATAAATAAATATATCCGTCCCACCACCCCCTTCTATATAAAGTTATGTTGGTGCCACACCATCCAGGCCGAAACAAATGAGATCGTGTAGGTGTCACGACAAAAAAACACACAGTCCACGCTGTAATGTGGCCGTGTAGGCAACACGGTAAAAACCTCCCAGACCCACACTGTAAATGTGGTTGGTGTTAGGAAGGGCATCCAACTGTAGAAAACCTGCCAGACAGTCCTATGCGAGCAAGAAAATCACTCTTGCCTCAAGTGGGACTACCCCCGTCCAAACCCATGCAAGCATGGAACACGGACGTTAAACGTTGATGATGATGATGATGATGATATATATATATGTGGCTCTGGGCTGCCCTTTCTAGCAGTTCGTCTCTCAGAGGCCACTGGTTCACTGCCCTTAAACACGCTGTGACTTCTCTCTCCCACGTGTAGCTGGACAGTCAATTGTAAAATTCTCTTAGTGTTGTCTGAAATGTATGGCCTTACACACGCTGATGAACCGAGACTAGACCATTTCTTTCAACAAATTTTTGGGTGAAACATATCTTTGGATTTGTACGTGTGTTATATAGTTATAAAGGTATTTATTTACGCTTTAATTTATATTTTTAATTATCGTGTTATAGTCTGCCTTTCATAGGTTATAGATTCCATACACTGGTGGTTTTTTCCCTGTATTATTGACAACGCACTATATATCTCTCTCTGGTGTGTTACCTTCTCAACATATTATATTTTAAAGGGCTCAGGATCTCTTCCCCTTTGAGCACATTATTTACAGGGAATAACGACGGCCTATGCCTCCGTTAATTTATCGTTATATATATATATATATATATATATATTAGGGTAAACATTGATGCAATTCAATTCAAGCACTCAACGTACTTTTTCCACATAGGAGTGACGGAGTAAATATCGAATAAGGAAAAGCGAAGTAGTTTCAGATGTTCAAGTCCTTTAATAATAATGCTGTGATATATATTTCAATGACGACACTGGCCACACTGTTCTGTGTGCGAGTGTCGTGGGGGTGAATTGGTACTCACAAGGGAACGGATGAAAAACCCCAAAGCACGAACTTCATCCGTTCCCATGTCGATTCAATTTGGATTGCCTCGGAAACAACCTTATTATGTAACAAGCTGTCTGATGATGACACGACACTCGCACACAGAACAGTGTGGCCAGTGTCGTCATTGAAATATATATCACAGCATTATTATTAAAGGACTTGAACATCTGAAACTACTTCGCTTTTCCTTATTCTATATATATATATATATATATATATATATATATATATATATATATACATATACATAGGAAAATGTGTGAAATCCTTGGTACAGTTAGGTATTTTTAAAAAAAGGAAAAGAAATGACAACTCGTAGTTGTAAACAATTTAATTTAATGTCATAATATTATGATTTACAATTTGGTTTTGTAGATCTAGTAAGTTCTTTGTTATATATAAGGAAAGTTTGATATATATATATATATATACCAGTTTGAAACTAGTTAGAACATTACTAAATAGAGTACTCGATACTTGGGGTAGTAGAGTCAGTTCTGGAACTAGCTGTTGGGTCCCGACTCTCCCTCTCTCTCTCTATATATATAGGCTAACAATGTGTATGATGTAGTGTTGTGTTTATACAGTATGTCATGCTATGGAGTGACGTGTATATATATACAATGTTATAGTGTCGTGTGTATATATAGAATTTTATGGTGTGATGTGTATACATATATATATAATATTATGATGTTATGTGGTGTTTATATACAATGTTATGATGTTGTGTGGTATATATATATATATATATATGCAAGCGTGGAAGATGTACGTTAAACGATGATGATGATGATGATATATATATATATATATATATATAGAATAAGAAAATGCGAAGTAGTTTCAGACGTTAAAGTCCTTTAATGATAATGCTGTGATACATATTTCAATGACAACAGTGGCCACACGCTTCGGTGTTCCCAGTGGCATGACCTCATCAGACAGCTTCTTACATAATAAGGTGATGTGCCCGAGACAATCCAAATTGAATCGATAAGGGCACGGACAAAGAGTGTTCTTGAAACCTTCGCCTGTTCCCTTGTGAGTCCCAATTCACCCCCACCGGTTTGCACAGGTGCAAGTCTGAAGGATGCCACGGCACTGGGAACACCAAACCACTGTCGTCATTGAAATATGTATCACAGCATTATCATTAAAGGACTTTAACATCTGAAACTACTTCGCATTTTCTTATTCTATATATACTCCATCACTCCTTTGGGAAAAAGTACGTTGAGTGCTTGAATTGAATTGCATCAATGTTTATCTTAAGTATATATATATATATATATATATATATATAATAAAATGAGTCCCTCATCAGTGATTTGCCGACGATCATAGATATTTCCCTGCAGTATTTTTCTCCATATTTTATTACATATATATATATATATATATATTCATTAGTTAAGCAAAACAAGACCACAAATTTCACAAGGAAGACATTATTAAAAGATTGTCAACATATTTTAGTTTGATGTCAATAATGATATATAGTCATCTGATCCAGAAATATTATATGGAGTAGCGAAACAATTGTAAACAGACATCATTATTATTATTATTATTGGCAGTGGATTGGCAGTATCCGTAGAGGGTCGGACGCCATATTTGACGCATAGAGTTACGGCCCTTGCCATTCTGAGTTCAAATCCCGCCGAGGTTAACTTTGCCTTTCATCCTTACGGGGTCGATAAAATAAAGTACCAGTAATGTACTGGGTAATTGTTGGCCTTGTGCCAATAGTAGAAACAATTATTATTATTATTATTCTCTACATTCATTACATCAAACTAAAATATGTTGACAATCTTTTAATAATGTTTTCCTTGTGAAATTTGTGGTCTTGTTTTGCTTAACCAATGAATATTTCCAGTTCTGCGCACCTAACTTCTGCATGACCCCAGCCACCTTGCTGCTTTCTACTGCATATTGCACATTGAGTACATGCCTTTACGCTTTGGCTTCTAACTAATTCACCAATCTCTCCTCTCCTATCTCCATCTCTCTCTTTATATATATCATCATCATCGTTTAACGTCTATCTTCCACGCTTGCATGGGTTTGGACAGGAATTTTCCCACTTGAGGCAAGATTGGTTGTATTGCTCATATAGGATTGTCTAGTGGGTGTTCTATGGCTGGATGCCCTTCCTAACACCAACCACGTTTACAGTGTGGACTGGGAGGTTTTTACCGTGTTACCTACACGGCCACATTACAGCGTGGACTGTGTGTATTTTTTTGTCATGACACCTACACGACCTCATTTATTTCGGACTGGATATATATATATATACACACACAACGTTATGATTACGATGTGATGTTTATACACAATATGTTAAATGTATGCTACATATAAACCACAAACATAGCCTAGTTAAAACTTAGTAACCCCCCCAGCAAATCTTACTTATCCCGTCCATACAACAATGAAGTATATACAGGTAGATGATAACTTTGTTGACTCACCTCAAACCGTCTTTTACATTTGAAATGGAACTCCCAAGTGAAGCCAACACTGCTAGTTCGACTGGCACTGGCGTATTCATTTAACAGGGCAATTAACAGGGAGCAGGCAACCAATTGCTGCAGAGTAAAACATAACAAAGGCATCACATTTAGATACATATATATATATAGATACACACTCTCTCTCTTTCTATATATATATATATACATTTATATATACACTATATTTACACATATACATATATACACACACACACTCTCTCTCATATATATATATATATATATTTGAAAAGGGAGTAAGGTTCTATACAAAACAGTGATTATAGAGAAAATGTGGAATTGGAAATAGCACGGAAAATATATTGAAGGGTCTGTTTTTTTCTTCTTTGATTTGTCCAAGTGACATTATTGAAAAAATGAGAGGAACAACTCTTTAAAAAAAAAAGTTTTATAATGTATCAGTGAAATCCACCTTATCAAATGTTGAGTATTACAATTAAAAAGAATTAAAGATTTAAAATTAAGTGTTGAGGCAGGTTTGTTCATCTTTCTTCTTGAAAGATGAACTCCCTCACCTCTTTCTGTTCAAACTGGCAGTAACTGGCCACTCATACTTATGTTAAGGTTTTGTTCTCAAAATATATAATATCAAAATCTCATAAATACGATATTATGTGAGGTAAAGCTTTTACTGTGAAAATATAATGGTATATATAAAGTAATGTAAATGCTATGTGAGGTAAAGCCTTTACTGTGAAAATATAATGGTATATATAAAGTAATGTAAATGCTAAAGGGTTAAATCTTCTTCCGTGAATTTGTTATGGAAAGGTTTTAGATAAACACAAACAGTTTAGTGTTGAAGAAAGAACCATGCGTGTCATAACTCACCATTGTGACATTGCCGCTACTAACGAGACGAGTGACGTCGTCAAATAAGGACTGCCGGCTTGCTCCCTTATCATCAATGGTGCCCCTTTTAAGAATGACAGCAACTGTCTGTAATATCTGTTCCCGTACATAACTTTGAAGACTGAGGAAATAACAAAATTAAGAAATAAAACAGGGAAAAGAAAAAGAAAATATTTAAAAATACAAACAAATCATCATTTTATAGTAGTAGTAGTAGTAGTAGTGGCCACAGGTTCTTACCTGACATGTTGTGTGATAAACCGGAGTAGGAAGGAGCGCAAAGATTCAATCTGCTCTGATGAGAGCAGTAGCCATTCTCTAATAACTCCTTCTTTAATTGTTGTGGCAGCTTGGAACAAAACATAGTCTGACTGGCAGTTTTCTGAAAATACAATCAACCATCCATAATAATTGTTTCTACTTTTGGCACAAGGTCAGCAATTACCCAGTGCATTACTGGTACTTTATTTTATCGACCCCATAAGCATGAAAGGCAAAGTTAACCTCGACGGGATTTGAACTCGGGACGTAACTATGCTGCAAAGCATGGCGTCCAACCCTCTACTGATACTGCCAATTCACCATATGCATTTGTGTGTGACTGTATATATATATATAACGAAGGAATTGTGGTAACAAACCAGATGGACCATAACGCACCAGAGTTATATATTGGGAAATGTGTGAAATCCTTGGTACAGTTAGGTATGTTTTAAAAAAAGAAAAGAATGACTTCACTTGTAGTTCTAAACAATTTAATTTAATTTTACAATTTGGTTTGGTAGATCTAGTAAGTTCTTTGTTAACTTTGGTGGGGAGATTTTTTAAAGATTCTCAGTTAACTTTCCAGGAGAACTTTCTCGCATTTGTCGGTGGCGATTGCCAGAAAAAGTTCTCCAGGAAAGTTAACCAAGAATCTTAAAAAAATCTCCCCACAAAGTTAACAAAGAACTTACTAGATCCACCAAACCAAATTGTAAAATTATAATATTATAAAATTAAATTAAATTGTTTAGAACTACAAGTCATTCTTTTCCTTTTTTAAAACATAATATATCTATATATCTATATATATACACCATGTATATTTGTGTGAATGTCATCATCATCACCGTTTTACGTCTGTTCTTCCACGCTAGCATGGGTTAGACGGGTTGTGGGCAGTGTCCAGTCGGTTGACCTTGTCTTGCTCATACGGGAACTGATTCTGGCTTGATTTCTACAGCTGGATGCCCTTCCTAACACCAACCTCATTTACAGTGAGTGCTGGATGCTTTATTTCCGTGGCGCCTACATGTCCACTTTTACAGTGTAGGCTGGGTGCTTTTTTTTTTGCTGTGGCACCTACACGACCACTTTGCAGTGGAATGATAGGGACCCCAGTCCCTATCATCTCATTTCTACAGCGGAGTAAACTGGAGCAATGTGAAATAAAGTGTCTTGCTCAAGGAAACAACACATCACACGGTCTGAGAATTGAACTCACAACCTTTCGATTGCAAGCCCAATGCTCTAACCACTAAGCCAGGTGCCTTCACTGAATGTGTGGATGTATATACATCATGTCCAACCCATATACACATATGGTGACAGACACACGCACAAACTGACATAGGGACACCACCCCACACACACCAACCTATATATACACACATGACAAACAGGTATACAACAACTTATATATACACACTGATATACACCAATATATACACACATGTACCACACCAACCAACACACACATGTCTGTCAACAAAGTAAGTGGAAGTTAAGACTCACCTAGAATATGCTTGCATGTAGAATAAGGCATTTTGGATTTTCTGAAATCTAGGACCACTTTCTCTGCTGCCTGTCTTTGTACTGGAGTGACAACATCAGGTGGAGCCTGGCAACGATAATTATATATATATATACACACACACATATATACCCATCATAGTAAATACATATACGTTGTTCACCAGCATATATATATATATATATATACGCACATACATACATATATATATATTAAATAGTTAAACAAGATTCAATGAGTATGTCAAAGAATGAGTTTTACAGTAGATTGGAAGCACTCAACGGTAAAATAATTTTCCAGAGTTATTAATATTAAAATACAAATATTAATAAAATAGATGTTCTTTTGATCAATTACATTTTATTATACATATTTCGGATGTACAACAGTACGTCCTCATCAGACAAAATATAATGATACATGACATACCCTGAGATGTTAAATGGTTAAGATTTAATCAAGGTAGTGATTAACCCAAGAAAAATTTAACATTTTTACCCTAATAATGAGAAAATGTGAAAACGTAATAAATTCAATAGAGAAAGTGCGAGTAAGAAAAACGTTGCTTAATGTAACAGTTATAAAGATATTAAGATGTATGATACTACAAGTTATGAATAAAGGGGGTTAATATGCTGAAGGAGATTTATTTTTGTCGAAAGTTAAACGGTTAATTTTGAAAATATTTAATTTATGGTTTTATAGGGTGAAGATTCAATATTTTTTTTTTTTTTTTTTTTTTAAATGTACTGTTGTACATCCGAAATATGTATAATAAAATGTAATTGATCAAAAGAACATCTATTTTATTAATATTTGTATTTTAATACATATATATATATATATATATATATATACATGCACATATATATATATATACATACACATATACATACATATATATATATATATATACATACACACACACACATATATATATATATATACACACACACACATACAGCAACTGTACAATAACATTATATATATATGTATACAAAACCCAAGTAAACAAACCCCAACTGAACATATTGTTGTTACCTTAATTATATTTAATCTGATTAAATTGTTCTTAATGAGGGCTTAAGCTGTGCTTCATTGCTGTCTTGTTATTGTTGGAGTTTTAGCATGAAACTAGTGGCACTGCCTGCTCTCATTTGTGCTCAAGAAGAACAGTAAAGATTAGTTGAGAACTAGCATGTGTATATATATATATATATATATATATATATATATCATCATCATCGTTTAACGTCTATCTTTGACGGGAATTGTCCCACTTGAGGCAAGATTGGTCGGGTGACCGTGTCTCGCTCGTATAGGACTGTCTGGCAGGTTTTCTACGACTGGATGCCCTTCCTAACACCAACCACGTTTACAGTGTGGACGGAGGTTTTTACCGTGTTACCTACATGGCCACATTACAGCGTCGACTGGGAGGTTTTTACCGTGTTACCTACACGGCCACATTACAGCGTCGACTGGGAGGTTTTTACCGTGTTACCTACACGGCCACATTACAGTGTGGACTGGGAGCTTTTTACCGTGTTACCTACACGGCCACATTACAGTGTGGACTGTGTGTTTTTTCTCGTGACACCTTCACAACCTCATTAGTTTGGACTGGATGTTGTGGTACCAACATTACAGAGAAAGGGGTGGTGTTGTTGGGAGTGGGAGGATGGAGTAGGGGTAAGTGGGCTGGAGTGTATATTTGGTTATCATCATCATCATTTTACGTCCGCTTTTCCCTGCTTGCAAGGGTGGGACGGGAACTGATTCTGGCTTGATTTCTACAGCTGGATGCCCTTCCTAACACCAACCTCATTTACAGTGAGTGCTGGATGCTTTTTTGGCGTGGCACCACCACGACCACTTTGCAGTGGAATGATATGGACCCCAGTCCCTATCATCTCATTTCTACAGCTGAGTAAACTGGAGCAATGTGAAATAAAGTGTCTTGCTCAAGGAAACAAGACACTTTATTTCACATTGCTCCAGTTTACTCAGCTGTAGAAATGAGATGATAGGGACTGGTTATATATATATATATATATACCCCAACCTCCCTCTGCCGTTCCGTCCACTGTGTTGATGACACAACATCCACACTGTAAGGTGGCCGTGTAGGAAACATGGCGAAAAGGCTCCCAGTCCACACTGTAAATGTGGTTGGTGTTAGGAAGGGCATCCAGCTGTAAAACAAAACCTGCCATAGATGCTTCCATGCGAGCAAGACATGGTCTCCCAACCATTCCCGCATCAAATGGAACAAAACCGTCTAACCCATGCTAGCATGGAAGATGGATGGATGTTAAATGATGATGATATAGTAATAGTAAATGTGAAGACTAAAATCTGAAGAGGGCTCGATAAGGATTATATATATATATATATATATATATTTAGTATATATACATACATACATACATATATATATATATATATATGATATTAAATAAATGGAAAGTATATTTATAAAACCATATTTATTTCATTATATATATTTCAGGGACATCATATTAACAATATGTTATGCCTTCATCAGACAAAATACAATATAAACAGTCTTTAATTTAAATATAACTTTCCATATATATATATATATATATATTAAAAAGCTGTAGAGCAAATATTTATATGTACAGATTAAAGTTTAAGCAAAGAAACTTTGCTTAAACTTCAATTTTTACATATAATGAATATATATATATAGTAATAAAAGCTAGTATGTATGTATGTATGTATATATATATATATATATAGTAATAATAAATGTGAAGACTAAAATCCGAAGAGGGCTCGATAAGGATTATATATATTCCAAACCCATGCTAGCGTGGAAGATGGACGTTAAACGACGATGATGATGATATATATATATATATATATATATAATATATATATATATATATATATATATACACATACATATATATATATTAAAAACCTGTAGAACAAATATTTATTATATGTACAGATTAAAGTTTAAGCAAAGAATCTTTGTTTAAACTTTAATTTTTATATATAATAAACATATATATATATATATAGTTACTGTAGGTTCACCAGAGTGAGCACTCGATGTGTAGTTTCCACTCGGTATAGAGGTAAAGAACTAAGCACAGTGTAATAATAATAAAAAGAGTTTGTCAGACCTCTGTTGTGGTAAAAGTCCGATGAGCTTTTAATTCCAAAGTCGGGCCAGTTCGATACAGATCGAACCTTGAGCTGATCACTACTCAATAAATGTAATGAAGACATAACAAATCGTCCTTTTTTTATTATTATTATTATTATAATATATATATAGAGTTTAATATAGAAATGGTTTCTACAGGACAAGAACTGTTTCATTCGAAGGAAATCATCAGGAAAACCCTGATTTCCTTTGAATGAGACAGTTCTAGTCCTGTAGAAGCCATTTCTATATTAAACATTATACACTCTATGTATTGAGTACTTTAATTATTGTGGTTGCCCCCGATTGAACTCGGAATACTCACACACACACACACACATATATATATATATCTGAGCTGACCTCAGATCAGTGAAGCTCACAGAGGAGATGACAAAGGACTGAAGAGGACTCGTCCCACCCTTGCATATTAAGAAATGTAAGCTTATGCTGTATGTTGACGAAAGAAATTAGCCTGATTTTAGTGGGGATTTTTTAAAAACCTTCTAAATGGAAAAGGATTAATACTGACTTTTCATTTAGACAGTTTTTAAAATATCCCCAATATCAGACTAATTTCTTTAATCAAAACACCGTGTAAACTTACATTTCTACTTTATTTTAAACTTTGCTCAGTTTCAAAACTAACTTGCTTTGTGTGTGCGTGTATATATATATATATTCATTTCATTTTTCATTTCATTTTACGTCCACTTTTCCCTGCTTGCAAGGGTGGGACGGGAACTGATTCTGGCTTGATTTCTACAGCTGGATGCCCTTCCTAACACCAACCTCATTTACAGTGAGTGCTGGGTGCTTTTTTGCCATGGCACCTCCACGACCACTTTGCAGTGGAATGATAGGGATCCCAGTCCCTATCATCTCATTTCTACAGCTGAGTAAACTGGAGCAATGTGAAATAAAGTGTCTTGCTCAAGGAAACAACACATCACCCAGTCTGAGAATTGAACTCACAACCTTTTGATTGCAAGGCCAATGCTCTAACCACTAAGCCATGTGCCTCCATATATGCCTCCATATATATATATATATATACACAAACCAAGTTAGTTTATATATATATATATATATATATATACACAAACCAAGTTAGTTTTGAAACAGTGAGCAAAGTTTAAAATATTTTAAAAGCCGTCTCAATGGAAAGTCAATACTCATTCTTTATATATATATTAAAGAGTTAAACAAGATTCAATGAGAACATCAAAGAATGAGTTTTACAGTAGATTGGATACACTAAAAGAAAATATTTTCCAGAGTTATTAATATTAAAATTCAAATATTAATAAAATAGATGTTCTTGTGATCAATTAAATTTTATTATACATATTTCAGAGATACTTGAATCAGGTTCAACAGTAGTCCTCATCAGATAAAATGAAATGATACATACATGACATACCCTGAGATGTTAGATGGTTAAGATTTGATTAAATCTTTGATGAAATCTTAACCATCTAACATCTCAGGGTATGTCATGTATCATTTTATTTTATCTGATGAGGACGTACTGTTGAACCTGATTCAAGTACCACTGAAATATGTATAATAAAATTTTATTGATCACAAGAACATCTATTTTATTAATATTTGAATTTTAATATATATATATATATATATATATATATACACACACACACACACACATATATATATATAAATACAAATGATGATGATGATGATATTTATATATATATACAAATGATGATGATGATGATATATATATATAGATGTGTATCCCGAGTTCAATCGGGGGTAACCACAGTAAGGTACTCAATACATAGCAATAGCAGAGTATAGATATTTATTGTCACAGTCCTTCATCATCTTTGTGAGCTTCAGCGATAAGGTCAGCTCTCACCACCTCCGTCCATGTTTTTTGTATACTTCCTCTACTATATACATACATACATACATATATATATATGGAGGCACATGGCTTAGTGGTTAGAGCATTGGCCTTGCAATCGAAAGGTTGTGAGTTCAATTCTCAGACCGGGTGATGTGTTGTTTCCTTGAGCAAGACACTTTATTTCACATTGCTCCAGTTTACTCAGCTGTAGAAATGAGATGATAGGGACTGAGGTCCTTATCATTCCACTGCAAAGTGGTCGTGCAGGTGCCACAGCAAAAAAGCACCCAGCACTCACTGTAAAAATGAGGTTGGTGTTAGGAAGGGCATCCAGCTGTAGAAATCAAGCCAGCATCAGTTCCCGTCCCACCCTTGCAAGCAGGGAAAAAGCGGACGTAAAATGAAATGATGATGATGATGATGATGAATTAAAAATTTACACATCACATTTCGTATCTCAGCAAGGTGATATTAAGAGTGGTGATGTTCAGAGCATGTTGATATATAACCAAATCTTTAAGAAGGTCCTTCACAATCATCAGGTCCCAGGTTTGATCCCACTGTGTGGCATCTTGGAAGATATGTCATTTACCATAACCTCAGGTCAACCCATGCTTTGTGATTGAAGGGTTTAGCCTAGTCACACAGTATCCCTCTGAATCTCCCTGAGAATTATTTTAATCCTTTAGTACTCTATATTTACTATTATATTTTCATGATAAAGATTTATCTCATAATTATCTCGCATAATATTCATATTATTTTGAGAATAATACCTTAACATCAGTATGAGTGGCCAGTTACTGCTAATTTGATCAGAAAGAGGTGAGAGAATTCTGGCCAGATTCGGCTGGTTTAAACACTAAAGGATTAAGGGTATACGTTATCTATGGAATACTCAGCCACTTGCATGTTAATTCCATGATTGAACAAGTGGAATGCTCGTTGATGGAAACTGACGGAGGTCCACCTTTCACACTGCATTCAACACACCTGTTAATTACAATACAAATTGAAGGCACACTCCCATTCACCATCACTTATTTTATGGGGGTGAACACCCACTTCACCCTGTAAAATGGTCATGTAGGTGTCACGACAAAAAGCACCCAGCCCACACTGTAGAGTCATTGTGTAGGTATCATGACAAAAAGCACCCAGTCCACTCTGTGAAGTGGTTGTGTTGGTGACACAACAAAAAGCCCCCCCAGCCTGACTGTGAAGTGGTCATGTAGGTATCATGACAAAAAGCACCCATCCCACACTGTAAAGTGGCCGTGTAGGTATCATGACAAAAAGCACCCAGTCCACACTATAAGGTGGTCGTGTAGGTATCCCGATATAAGGCACCCAGTCCACACTGTGAAGTGGTCGGGTAGGTGTTGCGACAAAAAGTGTCCAGTCCACACTGTAAACGTGGTTGGCGTTAGGAAAAGCATCCAGCCGTAGAAAACCTGCCAGAAGCAGTTCTGTATTAGCAAGACACAGTCACCTGACCTGGCTGTCTCACAACGGGACAACTCGTGTAACCCATGCTAGTAGTGTGAAAAAAAATGGACGTTAAATGAGGATGATGTCGTAATTAATAAACAGCTACATTTCGTCTTAAGTCAAGGCTATTGTAAACAATAACTTAGTATATATACACGCCGGAAGTCGTTGCACAATAGATATATGTATATGTGTTTGGGTAGATAGAGGTGGTGATATTAGTAAATGTTCGGCAATATCTCCTTCGTACATCACAGAAACTGACGAACACACATTCATACATACATACATATACACACACAGACATATAGTGTACACGACGAGTTTGGCGACAAAGAAACTGAAATCGACATTCCTAAGTCATTACATACATCGTTTAGATCTGAGACGAAAGGTCGCTACCTATATATAGATATATTTCTTTATTAGCCACAGGGGCACAAAAGAAGGGGACAAATACAATATAGATAGATAGATAGATAGAGGTAAAATTCTGTTATAATGAAAACCATTATAACGGCATTTTTTTCAATCCCCGATCACACGCTTGATGAGTGAGGACGATCTCGTTATAAAGAATTTTTCATTACAACGAATTTACTTATACCCCATGAATTTCGTTATAACGTAATTTCACTGTGTATGTGTATATATATATATATGTAGATAAATCTACCAAAAGTTTACGGTAGTGTCCAATCCGTATGACATATATATATAGTAATAATAATAAATGTGAAGATTAAAATCCAAAGAGGGCTCGATAAGGGTAAATATATATCAAATATATAAGAACCCTGAAAGCAGCGATTCTTTGCTTAAACATTAATCTGTTATTTTAATACATACACACACACACACACACACACACACACACATATATATATATATATATAAAGAGAGAGGGGTAGCGATCTTTCGTTATAGGTTTAGGCGATGTGTGTGTGTATATATATATATATAAGCTTAAACGATGTATATATATATATATATATAGTGCATGCTGTCACATTTATTTATACACTCGTGTACAGACCAATTCTCTCTCAGATGCGTATTTCAGACTTTTGTAAAAATACACGAGATTTATTGACTATATACAATATATATATACTACCAGTTTAGCCCGACGCATTATATATATATATATATATATATATATATATATATATATATGTGTGTGTGTATGTATGTATAATCCTCGGCTTTAAAACTATATAAGCCCCTTGTATTGCCATCGACTTATTTCACCTCACGTGTCACTAAATATACGCACATATACACAAATCTATATATAATTCTATTTCATGTGTAGATTCCCCGAATTGCGTTGGGGGTAACTGCTCTTAAAAAAGGTACTTCAATACATATGTAGAGTATAGGCAGCTTTATTATATACAGAAATGACTTCTACAGGACTAAAACTGTTTCATTCGTTTGAAATCATCATCAAAATCCCTCTATAATAAAATGATTATATATATGTATGTATTCCGGGGTAACCACAGTAAGTCAGGTACTCAATATATAGTAGAGTATATACAATGTGTAATATAGAAATGGCTTCTACAGGACTAGAACTGTTTCATTCGAAGGAAATCATTATGAAAGCCCTGATGATTTCCTTCGAATGAAACAATTCTAGTCCTTCCTGTAGAAACCATTTATATATATATATAACGAAGGAGGTGTGGTAAGGAACCAGATGGACCATAACGCACTACCAATACTTAGGGTAGTAGAGTGGGTATATAATATATATAGTAATAATAATAAATGTGAAGACTAAAATCCGAAGAGGCCTCGATTGATTTTTTTTCAGTTACAGAAGATCCCGTTACGAGTGAAAGCAGCGATTCTTTGCTTAAACTTTAACCTGTTATTATAATAGAATATATATATATATATATATATATATATATATATAAATACGGAACATTAAGTTTATATACATAGTAATAATAAATGTGTAAGACTAAAATCCAAAGAGGGCTCGATAAGCAAATATATAAGAACCCTAGAACAAATATTTATTAAAATAACAGATTAAAGTTTAAGCAAAGAATCGCTGCTTTCACCCTTTATTTTAATAAATATATATATATATATATAATGTTTTTTTAGCCATACATCTTCGAAATACGTACAAAATAAATGGGGATGGACTAAAGTAACTGTCTTTTGCTTATCATCATTATCATTATTATACATATATATACATATATACAGAATAAAAAGCAAGTAAACTAATATATATATATATGAGTTAACACATGGAGATATTATTGTAGTATTGGGAATCGCGGCCCTACCAAAACAATACCTATATTAATTGATCAGATAAACACTTGATAGATCTATGGTGTATATATATATATATATATATATATATATATGATAGATAATCGATCGTATTGAAATATTATTATTGGAATGATTGAGCGAGAGAAGAGACGATAAGAAAAAGGAAAATGTATGAATGGCGACATTAAATAGAGAACGGCAAGAGCTCAGCCGCTGGGCCCTGACTCACTACTATATATATATATATATATATTTACACATACATATAATAAATATATTTATAATACACATACAGATTATATATATACATGGAAAGAGAGAATCAAGGCCCGACGGCTGAGCTCTTAGCCTTCTCTCTCTCTCTCTCTCTATATATATATATATGTATATATGTATATATATATATGTATATATATATATATATATATGTATATATATATAAATATATATATATATATATATATAATGTATATCTATCTCTATCTCTCTCTATATATATATCTGTATAGACATGCATGTCTGTTATGCGTGGAAGATATGGTGAGAATCGGAAGTAACAGATCCCTAGTTTAATGGAGGAAGACGAACCGAGAGAGAGGAGAGAGGGGAATATATATTTAGCCATGTTGAGGAAATGTGTGTTGTGTAGATAAACAACATACCAAAACAATCTGGGTTGCATTCTCCAACTCCATCATTGCTTGTTCCGCCATCTTGTAAGTCCAGTATCACACTCTCACTCTTACTCATACCGCCCTATTCTTACTTCTACTCATTCTCTCTCTCTATTACACTTACTCTCTCTATTTCGCATACTCTCTCTATTACGCTTACCCTCTTTCTTAATTACTCTCTCTATTACGCTTACTTTCTTTCTTACTCACTCTCTCTCTTTCTTGATCTATTACTCACTCTTCCTCTATCTATCTGTTATTGTCTATCTATCACCCACTCCCACTCATTCTACTTATTTATTAGTCTATCTCCATCGGTGACTGTTCGTCTTCGCCGCGCTCTCTTACCATCGACATACAGAGCTAGCATCTTGTGATTTTCGCATTTTTTTTCCCCCGACCTGTCGGAGTGGTCATAGTAATTATGCATATATGCGCACTCAGGCATATATATATATATTTATAATATATATATATACATACACATAGATTCATCTATCAATACATACATATGGTGAATGGTGGGGATTTTTGAAACAAACGAAAACACAACGCAACCACGAATGATGGCGTGGCTAAGATGCTAAAATAGCCAAGTGGCTTCACGACTATCACATGATAATTCAGTAAGAGAAGATAATAGCAAAAATAATACATCGGAATAGCCAAACATTTTCACAGAGATGAAAGGGGAATATCCTATCAAAGATAGTACACGCTACCCAGTCTAGAAACCGAACCCACAATTTTATGATCGTAAGCGCCAATTGAAACTTATAAATATAATACATTGCGTCAAGGGAGAACACCTGAGCAGGATGGTTGTATAACATCCGTGAGCTTGGATGTTCACACTTGAGGATCCAGCCGGATCTGTTGAGCACTCTGTTTGAGCACTGTCCCCCTACAACCCTCTCAGGAATAAAGAAGAGGGAGAAGAAAGAATTTTCAAGGGAGAGAACTCTCGCAAACTGTTGAATTATTTCCCTTGAATAAAATATTTTTGGTATTGTGGATAACATGATAGTGCAAACTTTGTGTGGATGGAGGATTGACAATAATCGGTTGAGCGTTGGACTGAGCACCCTGTCCCCCCCCCCCCCCCCACGACACTCTCAGGAATACGTAGGCGATAAAGAAGAGGGAGAAGAATGAAGTTTCAAGGGAGACAACTCTCGCAAACTGTTGAATGATTTCCCTTGAATAAAATATTTTTGGTATTGTGGATAACATGAACTTTGTGTGGATGGAGGATTGACAATAATCGGTTGAGCGTTGGACAACCTGCTTTGCGGCATATTGATACGGCTCTGTACGTTCTTAGTTCAAATCCCGCCGAGGTTATGCTTTTCTTTTCGTCCTTAGTCGACTTTACCTGTGTAAAGTTGATTTAATCAACTTTACACAGGTACCTCCAAATTGTTGGCTTTGTGTCTAAATAGCAAACTATATTTATCAAATAATTGTTTCTACTTTAGGCACAAGGCCAGCAATTACCCAGTGCATTACTGGTACTTTATTTTATCGACCCTGTAAGGATGAAAGGCAAAGTGAACCTCGGCGGGATTTGAACTCAGAACATAAAGGGCCGTAACTCTGCCGCGAAGCAGGGTGTCTGACTCTCTACCAATACAATAGTAATGAAAATTATTGTGTACCGTGCTCAGGTGAAGATAAGTCCTAGTGTGTTTATGTAGGTAGTTTTAATGTCATGGATTCGATTCCTTGACTGGGTTGTGTGTTGTGTTCTTGAGCAAAACACTTCATTTTACATTGCTCCAGTATACTCAGCTGAGAATGGGTACCAGCAAAAGCTGGGGGTTTGACTCTGTGATGGGTTGGTGTCCTGTCCAGGAGGAGTCTTGTATTCTCAATCGCTTAACACTATGGAAACCCAGATAAGCACTGACCTAATCAGCCTCCAAGCACAAGAGACTTTAGACTTTAGGTGTGTGGACTAGTTGTGAGGGTGTTGGACTTATCATCATAATATCATGTGTTCGATTCCTGGACTGAGTTGTGTGTTGTATACTTGAGCAAAACACTTCATTTCACATTGATTTAATGGTAAGGGTGTTGGAATTATGATCATGATGTTGTGGGTTTGATTCCTGGACTGGGTTGCATGTTGTGTTATTAAACAAAACACTTTATTTCATTTTGCTCCAGTATACTCACCTGAAATTGAGTACCAGTAATAGCTGGGGGTTTAACCATGCAATGGACTGGCCTGATGAGCCTCCAGGCTCGAGAAAGACTTTATACTTGTTAATTTACGTTTACTTAATCCGCCAATCACTGAATACTTCCTCTTCCTGTTCGTCATCAACACCTTCAGCAACAGCACCAACATCATTCTCTGCAGCGAATAACAACCTCAGTTTCTTTTTATAGAATGTGCCACTGACCCCCCCCCCCCCATCTTCTCGTGTGTATCATCATCATCTTTATCACCATCATCTTCATGAGTTCAAATCCCGCCGAGGTTAACTTTGCCTTTCATCCTTACGGGGTCGATAAAATAAAGTACCAGTAATGCACTGGGATAATTGCTGGCCTTGTGCCAAAAGTAGAAATAATTATTATCATTTGGCAGTATCGGTAGAGGGTCGGACGCCATGCTTTACAGCATAGAGTTACGTCCCTTTATGATCTGAGTTCAAATCCCGCCGAGGTTAACTTTGCCTTTCATCTTTACGGGGTCGATAAAATAAAGTACCAGTAACACACTGGGATAAATGCTGGCCTTGTGCCAAAAGTAGAAACAATTATTATCATACCCAGGTAAGTCCTGTTTTGTTGTTGTTGTTGTCGTTCTTCTTCTTCTTCTTGAGAGGCTCGTGGAGGGAGAGTCCTTAAACACACCCTCCAGCAGGTCCTGTCACAACCAACCAACTCCCCTAGCGAGACTAGCCAATAAGTATATCTATATTTATTGCAATGTCTCCCAAATCGTAACAGTCTTTTAAATATTTGTTTTGTTGGATTAAAGAAAAACAAATTCTTTAAATACATTTCTGCCCATTCCTACTTTTACTTTTCACTTAAAATCTTTGATCTGTAGAGAACTTAACCTAATTTTTGAAAAAAATATTTTCTTGTATTTCAAGGGAGGCAACCTTGTTTGTTTTATTGGTCATTTTTCACGATCAAGGGAGGCAACCTTGTTTGTCTTATTGGTCATTTTTCACGAACTGAGCTCTTTTGAACTCTACTTGGTATGGTATGGTCCCGTAATTCCTGATAGGGTTGTAGGGGCACCGAATCGCCATACGGTGTTTCTTGGGCATTTTAAGTCTGGCGGAGCCCATCCCTCTCCAGGCCTGAATACAGAATATTTCTTCTAGAGAAAGATAGAAAGTGAGAGAGAAGAAATGAGAAATATATTTATATATGGAGAGATAGAGTGAGAAAGAGATATAGAGGAAGAATCGACCCAGTACTGGACTTGTATTATATATGTATATATAGATAGAATGAGAGAGAGGAAATGAGAAAGAGATATAGAGGAAGAATCCACCCCAGTGCTAGACTGGTACTTTTTTTATCGACCTCGAAAGGATGAAAGGCAAAGTTGACCTCGGTGAGATTTGAACTCAGAGAGCAGAGAACCAGAATGAATACCATAAAACATTCTATCCAACGTTCTAACGACTCTGCCAATTGGCCACCTGAATTCTACATAGAACATTTATAGTGAACAAGAGCCATTTTTTTTTTCATTACACTCACACTTTGAGCACCTTTGGTACCAAACCATTTGAAACCAGCTCTGGTTCTACAAAACGAAAGTGTTTATATTTATCTAAAATCCTTCCGTCATAATTATATGTGAGAACTTCAAGTAGAGACTAGCTTAATTATGATTTCTGGTTCAGACAGAAGGCCAACAGTTTGAAGGGGAAGGAAAAGACAATTAAATCGAAACCCTAGTGCATTACTGGTACTTTTTTGTCAATCCTGTAAGAATGAAAGGCAGAGCTAATCTTCTTCTTCGTCTTCTTCTTCTCCTCCTCCTTCTCCTTCTTCTTGGGAGAGTCATGGGGGCAGAGTCCTATAACGCTTCTTCCACTGGGTCTTGTCAGAAGCCACCGATTCCAGAATCACTGGACAGATTTTATGGGCAAAACCAATCGGTGGGAGACCCAGGGGTAGACCCTGAGCAAGTTGGTTGGATAACATCCATGAGCTTGGTTGGTTTCGCTTGGGGATCTAACCTGATCAGTTGAAGATGATAGGCAGTACCTTTTATTATAATTATAGTAATGAAAGGGTTAAAGTGTTTAGATTTATTTAAAAGCCTATATTAATTTATCTGAAAATCATAAACTCTCTTTCATTAGAAATATGGTAACAAAAGGGTTTAAGAGCAAGAGTTCAGCCATCAGGTCCCAACTCTTTATCATATAGCCATACTTTACTAACCCAAGTATCTAGTACTCTATTGAGTAATGGTCTGACCAGTTTCAAACTGAATCTATCCTGATATATCATCATCATGATCATCATCATCGTTTAAGGTCTATCTTCCCTGCTAGCATGGGTTAGACGGGAATTGTCCCACTTGAGGCAAGATTGGTCGGGTGACTGTGTCTCGTTCGTACAGGACTATCTGGTAGGTTTTCTACAGCTGGATGCCCTTCCTAACACCAACCACATTTACAGTGTGGACTGGGAGCTTTTTACCGTGTTACCTACATGACCACATTACAGCATGGACTGTCTTTTTTTGGGGGGGGGGGGGTCATCCCATGAAAGTATCTTGGTCAGCTTATGAAGGAGTGATGCTAGAGCTATGAAATTTTGCATGCATTAATTTCAACTCTTCTTATTAATAACTGCATTGTTTCTTTCCAGGAACTATGTTGAAAGATAAACCTCATTTGGTCATTCCATGTGAGTATCTTGATCAGCCTAAAGAGGTGATGCTAGAGCTGTGAAATCGTGCAAGCATGAATTTCAACAATTCTTAATAATAACTGCATTGTTTCTTTCTAGAGTCTATGTTGAAAAATAAACCTCATTTGGTCATTCCATGAGAGTCAGCCTATGAAGAAGTGATGCTAGAGATGTGAATTCTTGCAGGCATTCATTTCAATTCTTCTTATTAATACCTGCATTGTTTCTTTCTAGGTTAATTGTTTCTTTCTAGGTTAATTTCAACAATTCTTAATAACTACATTGAAAATGTTAAAAAATAAACCTCATTTGGTCATTCCATGAGAGTATCTTAGTCAGCCAATGAACTTTACAGCCTATGAACTTTTCAGCCGACTCTCGTACTTAACCGAGATTTAAATTTCTTCTTTTTTTTCTTCTTTGTTTGATTGTCAGCCGATATGAAAGGTCCCAGTAAAGTTATCGGTACAAGTTACCGTTATAATTGTCACATCACATCTCTATCAGTACGGTATAACTAGTATGATAGCTAGTCCCTCCTCCCACCCACTACGGCTATTAGTACAGTGTCACCTGTAATTACTGAGTGCTATCTCTGTACTCTGTGGCATTGACGAGTAGGAAAGTACCAAAGGTGAGAGATAGACCTACTATTGTGAGTAGTAGCAGTAGCAACAGCAGCAACATCACCAGCATCAACAACAACAACAACAGCAACACCAACACCACCACCACCACCACCACCAACACCAACACCACCACCACCAACAACACCAACACCACCACTACCACCAACAACAACAACAACACCAACACCACCACCACCACCAACAACAACAACACTACCACCACCAGCAACAACAGCAGCAGCAACAACAGCATCAACAACAACAACAACAGCAACACCAACACCACCACCACCACCAACAACAACAACAACACCAACACCACCACCACCACCACCAACAACACCACCACCACCAACAACAACAACACCAACACCACCACCACCAACAACAACAACAACACCAACAACACCAACACCACCACCAACAACACCAACACCACCAACAACAACACCACCACCACCAACATCACCAGCAACAACATCACCAACAACAACAACACCAGCAACAACACCACCAACACCAACAGCAACACCAACAACAACAACAACAGCAGCAGCAACAACACCAACACCAACAGCAACACCAACAACAACAACAACAACATCACCAACAACACCAACATCACCAGCAACAACAACAGCAGCAGCAACAACAGCAACATATAAAACAAGGCAATCATATACTCCATATGTCTTTTTAATTCTTTTACTGGTTCCAGTGGCCATACTGGGGCACTGCATATATATACAGGGTGTCCCCCCCAAAATGTATGCACACTTTGATTACTTGGACAGGTGATATTTATTAGAATGCTGTTCTAGTGTGTATACATTTTTGGGGGGGACACCCTCTATATATTCCTTTACTGGCTTTAATTAGGCGGCAAATTAGCAGAGTTGTTAGAATGTCGGATAGAATGCTTTGCAGTATTTTGTTCTGACTCTCGGCTCTTCGAGTCCAAATCCCACTGACGTCAAATTTGCATTTCATCTATTTAAAGTTGATAAAAAAAGTACCAGTCTAGTACTGGGGTTGATTCTTTTTCATTTCCTTTCACTAGTTTGCTACGGTCAACTTTGCATTTAATCCATTTAACCCTTTATTTAGCATTCAAACCGGCTGTATCCGGCCAGAATTCTCTCCCCTCTTTCTGTCCAAACCAGCCATAACCGGCCACTCATACTGACATTAAGGTATTGTTCTCAAAATAAATAGCATCAAAATCTTGTAGATTCAATATTATGTGAGATAATTATGTAGGATAAAGTCTTTACCACAAAAATACAATAGTATATAGAGATTAATGTAAATGCTAAAGGTTTAAGGTATATAAAAAAGTACCAGTCTAGTACTGGGGTCAATTCTTCCTCTATATCTCTTTCTCACTTCCTCTCTCTCACCCTCTCTATCTTTATCTGGAAGAAATCTGCTGTATTCAGACCTGGAGGGAGATGGGCTTTGCCAGGTTTAAAAATGCTCTAGAAGTGCTGTATATCAATATGGCGCCTCTACGACTCCCTCAGGAGTTACGGGTCCATACATGCTGGCTTTAGTTATTAGACTGTGACCATACTGGGATTTGAAGGGATTTAGTCTTGTATTCTTCTACTAGTTTCAGTCATTAGACAGGCCATGCTGGGGCACCACACTCTTGTGTTCTTTTACTGGCTTTAGTTATTAGACTGTGGCCATACTGGGATTTGAAGGGATTTAGTCTTGTATTCTTCTACTAGTTTCAGTCATTAGACAGGCCATGCTGGGGCACCACACTCTTGTGTTCTTTTACTGGCTTTAGTTATTAGACTGTGGCCATACTGGGATTTGAAGGGATTTAGTCTTGTATTCTTCTACTAGTTTCAGTCATTAGACAGGCCATGCTGGGGCACCACACTCTTGTGTTCTTTTACTAGCTTTAGTTATTAGACTGTGGCCATACTGGGATTTGAAGGGATTTAGTCTTGTATTCTTCTACTAGTTTCAGTCATTAGACAGGTCATGCTGGGGCACCACACTCTTGTGTTCTTTTACTGGTTGCAGTTATTAGACTGTGGCCATACTGGGGCACTGCCTTGAAGGGATTTAGTCTTGTATTATTTTACTGGTTTCAGTCATTAGACTGTTGCTATGCTGGGGCACTGCCTTGAAATAATTTAGTCTTGTATTCTTTTACTGGTTTCAGCACCGTCCCACCACAACCAACATCAACAGTAGCAGTAACACCACCACCACCACCACCACAATACCACCCCTCTATCATTATACAACCAGCACCAGCACCACCACCACCATCACTACCACCACCATCACTACTAACACACACACACACACATGTATTCAGTATCTCACATTTAGCCTTTACAGAAAAAAAAAATAACAGGAATGCCAAACTTACATCTCTCTCTCTCTTACACACACACACACTCACACACACATACACTCATACATACACTCATACACACATACACACACACTCACACAAGCACATACACACACACACACACACACACACACACACACACACACACATGAGCCATTCTTCCCTGCCGACAAAGCCAGCCAGATGCCAGCAGACATACAGACAGACAGAGTGACTGGCAGATAGACTGAAAGACAGACGGATGGGCAGAGAGGGAGGGGAGCTGTTGGAACAGCCATTCCAATTTTCAAGGGCTCACTCGGTATGGTATGGTATGGTCCCATAACTCCTGATAAAGTAGTAGGGGCACCGTAGTGACATACAGCGTTTCTTGGGTATTTTAAGCCCGACAGAGCCCATCTTTTGTCCAGGCCTGACTACAGCAAATTTCTTCCAGAGAAAGATAGAAAGTGAGAGAGAGGAAAAATGAGAAAGAGATATAGAGGAAGAATCGACCCCAGTACTAGACTGGTACTTTTTTTATCGACCCTGAAAGGTTGAAAGGCAAAGTTGACTAACAGGATTTGAACTCAGAGAGCAGACATCCAGAACGAATACCATAAAAAATTCTATCTGACATTCTAATGACTCTGCCGACACCTGGCAACTGACTTGGTAAAGGCCCACAAAATTATTAACCATCTTGCCAACAACAACCCTGAGTACCTTTTTGATTTCCATGTGTCTAACACACGTGGACATGCCAACAAAGTCAGAAAACAACACAGCTCCCATGACCTTCAAAAACATATTTTCACGCTCAGAGTTGCTGAAGCATGGAACAAACTACCTGCATCAGTTGTTAGCTGTCGAGACACTGCATCCTTTAAAACCTCCATGGAACAAACTACCTGCATCAGTTGTTAGCTGTCGAGACACTGCATCCTTTAAAACCTCCATGGAACAAACTACCTGCATCAGTTGTTAGCTGTCGAGACACTGCATCCTTTAAAACCTCCATGGAACAAACTACCTGCATCAGTTGTTAGCTGCCGAGACACTGCATCCTTTAAAACCTCCATGGAACAAACTACCTGCATCAGTTGTTAGCTGTCGAGACACTGCATCCTTTAAAACCTCCATGGAACAAACTACCTGCATCAGTTGTTAGCTGTCGAGACACTGCATCCTTTAAAACCTCCATGGAACAAACTACCTGTATCAGTTGTTAGCTGCCGAGAGACTGCATCCTTTAAAACCTCCATGCTTCCCGAGATTCGCCAACACTACACCTGATATTCCCCCCTCCATACACATGCACACGTGTATATATCATGACGCATACACTATTCACTTCCCTGACATTTGTATATTATTCTATGTACTATACATGCACCTTTGACGAGTTGTAGTGCACCTGAGCACTTTACACAATAATTTCATTATATAATTCGCCACCTTCTATCACGAGAGCTTTGACAAAAAACAAGATCACTTCATGGGCCTCAAATTTGTGGGTGGTCAACACTACCCTGATAGCAGTGACTAGGGAGGTTTTTCAGTGACCAAGAACACTAGAAGTCTCCCCTACAATAGCTTTGACAAGAGGCCTATTCTCCTCGTGGGTCTCAATCCTGCAGGTAACCAACTCTATCCCAATAGCAGTGACGAGGGAGGTGGCTAAGGGCCCAAGAATACCAGAAGGATCTCAATCCTGCAGGTAACCAACTCTACTCTGATAATAGTTAATAGGGGTCAAATATGGTCTAGGTAGTGTGGCATAGTGTGGTAGTGGTGATGTTGGTGTTGTTGTTGTTGTTGGTGGTGGTGGTGTTGCTGATAGTGGTGGTGGTGGTGGTGGTGGAGGTGTTGTTGTTGTTGGTGGTGTTGCTGATAGTGGTGGTGGTGGTGGTGGTGGTGGTGGAGGTGTTGTTGTTGTTGGTGGTGTTGCTGATAGCGGTGGTGGAGGTGTTGTTGGTGATGTTGCTGATAGTGGTGGTGGTGGTGGTGGTGGTGGTGTTGTTGTTGGTGGTGTTGCTGATAGCGGTGGTGGAGGTGTTATTGGTGATGTTGGTGTTGTTGTTGTTGGTGGTGGTGGAGGCGTTGTTGTTGTTGTTGGTGTTGCTGATGGTGGTGGTGGAGGTGTTGGTGCTGTTGATGATAGTGGTGGTGGTGGTGGTGGAGGAGGTGTTGGTGGTGTTGTTGTTGGTGGTGTTGCTGGTGGTGGTGGTGGTGTTGTTGGTGGTGGAGGTGTTGTTGGTGATGTTGGTGTTGTTGTTGGTGGTGGTGGTGAGAGGGTGGGGTTAGAAACTAGAACAGCCTCAGAAAAAAGGGAGCTATGAATGAATAGGGAATAGTTCCCAGCCCCTTTCACCCTCTCCCTCTTACTGTCTGTCCTCCTCTCACTCCCCTCACAGTTTGTCCCCCTCCCTCTTACTGTCCCCCCCCCCGCCTAGAATGTTCTAATGCACTTTAGTGATGATGAGTGCCAAGTTCTGGGATGGTGATGGCGATGGTGATGATGATGGTGATGATCATGATCATGATGGTGATGATGGTGGTGATGATGGTGATTATGGTGATGATGATGGTGAAGGTGATGATTATGGAGATGGTGATGAAGATGATGGTGATGATGGTGATGATGATGATGATGGTAATGGTGGTAATGGTGATGAAGATGATGGTAGTAATGAAGTTGATGATCAGGGTGTTTTTTGTCATCATGGTACTACATATACACACACATACATATATATATATATATATATATATATATGGTGGCTGCCAACTCGTTTTCGAGTACGGCCACTACTTTATATCCATGTAGGAGAACCCCTACCGATGCGCTGAACGAGTGTGACATTTTAGTCCAGCCAGCGACTTGAAAACTCTGGTACAAACACTACACTTGTGACAATTATTGACACATAGTGGTGGGCCCATGGTACCATGTGACGACAAGTGCAGAGAGATCTCCAGATATAAAGCAATGCCTGTGCCGTGAAGCTTTTATAGTGAGCAAAGGCACTGCACAAAGCCAGTCCCACTCTCTTAACCAAGATGATATTTACCAAAAAGAAGAACAAATCAACATGTGTATATATATATATATATATATATATATATATATACTATAGAGTAAAGCATGTCCAGAGAATTATTTGATAATATATATACATCATCTCTACTCCCAATCAGCATAATTAACCACACAAAAAAATCAATTAGACCAGGCTATAAGAATAAAAGGCATCTATGAAGAAACAGTAAATAAATACGCCAAGCGGCGTCTTCGCGTGCAACTGCTATAGAATATTTACCCAACATTTCAACAGCACGTGGAAATTAATTAAATACACGGTCAACCATACATAATTAGGTAAAAATTAATGTTAGAAATGCTTATATACATACTAGGACTAAATCACTAAATCCCACATATATACCTGTGACTTTGTTTAATTGGTGAATGTGGAAATATTTATATATATATATAAACGTGGTTGGTGTTAGGAAGGGCATCCAGCCGTAGAAAACCCGCCAGACAGTCCTATACGAGCAAGACAACCAATCTTGCTTCAAGTGGGAAAATTCCCGTCCAAATCCATGCTAGCGTGGAAGATAGACGTTAAACGATGATGATGATGATGATGATGATGATGATATATATATATATATATGTGTGTGTGTGTGTTAAGTATTTCAGAAGAAAAAGCAAAGGAAAAAAGAGTGCTCTATGTATAAAACAGAACGCTCTTTTGTCCTTTGCTTTTTCTTCGGAAATACTTAACATTTAAACAGCTCCCAACAGGAATGATCGACGCAAATTCTGCATATCTATGTGATTGGCATCTTCCAACCCGATAAGTTGAGCACTCTACGGTCATAAGGATATATATATATATATATATATATATAAATCATCATATAGAGAGAAGTATACATAGAGATATGTGTTCAATCATAGGGGATCAAAAACCATATCTCTACATATACTTCTCTCTATATACTGATTTATAAAGAGACTGGAATTTATTCCTTGTGCTAATTAATTTATAGGGAATGAATGTGAATCTTTAACTCTGTTTTTTAATTTTATATATATATATCATCATCATCATCATCAACGTTTAACGTCCGTGTTCCACGCTTGCATGGGTTTGGACGGGGGTAGTCCCACTTGAGGCAAGAGTGATTGTCTTGCTCGCATAGGACTGTCTGGCAGGTTTTCTACAGTTGGATGCCCTTCCTAACACCAACCACATTTACAGTGTGGGTCTGGGAGGTTTTTACCGTGTTGCCTACACGGCCACATTACAGCGTGGACTGTGTGTTTTTTTGTCGTGACACCTACACGATCTCATTTGTTTCGGCCTGGATGGCGCGGCACCAACATAACTTTACATAGAACGGGGTGGTGTGGATGGGGTGGGGGTGGTGGCGGGACGGGGTGTATTTTGTTAGAGATGCCTACTGGCAAGGCGGGTCTTCTCTGTTACTGAGTACCGCCAAAGGTCTCGGTCCAGTGACATTGTCTTGGAGAGGTGTAAGTGTGTGAGGTCAGAGTTTATCAGCTCGTCCCAGGTTTTTCTAGGTCTGCCTATTCTGTGGCTACCGTCTATCTTTATTGCCCTGCACTTTGTTATACAGCTATCGACTTTCATGCGCATCACGTGTCCATACCAACGTAGCCTTCTCTCGAGTAAACAACATCTGATCCCTCTTATATATATATATATATATATATATATATATATATATATATATATATATATATATATATATATATAGTGAAATAAGATAACAAGGACGATTGGTTTCTCCTTCATTACGTTTATTGGTTGGTGACACGCGTTTTGCCACTGATCAGCTCAAGGTTCAATCTGTATCGATCTCACCCGACTCGACTCTGTAATCCGCGGCTCATCAGACCCTTGTAATGTTAATAGAAAATTTTTTACCGTTACGCCTACACAACCACTTTACAGTGTGGATTGGGTGCTTTTTTGTTGTGACACCTCCACAACCACTTTGCAGTAGGAGGGATATATACACATATATATATATATATATATACTATATATATATATATATATATATATATATATATATATATATAACGAAGGAAATGTGCTAAGGAACCAGATGGACCATAACGCATCAAAGTACTCCAGAATTAGCCATCGAAACGGCTTGAGCTCAGCCGTCGGGGTCCTACTCGTTCCTATATATATATAACGAAGGAAATGTGGTAAGGAACCAGGTGGACCATAACGCATCAAAGTACTCAATACTTAGGGTAGTAGAGTGGGTAATAGGAACAAGTAAGACCCCGACGGCAGAGCTCAAGCCGTTTCGACGCCTAATTCTGTGAATTAGCCATCGAAATGGCTTGAGCTCAGCCGTCGGGGTCCTACTCGTTCCTATATATATATATATATATATATATATATATATATATATACAAACAGAATTACATGTGTGTACATCTGCCTGACTATGCAAACTGTTATATGTGTGTATATCTATCTACACTCTAGCCCCCCCCCCTCTCTCTCTCTTTACACACATACACACTTCAGACAGTTGAAATCTAATGAAAATAATCAACATTCTAATTAAGAGACTATATATTTAATATTCAAATTAATGAGAAGTCTAATTAAACTAATACAAATCATGATTATTACTTAACTAACACAGCCAAATACAAACAAACACATATGTTTATATATATATATATATATCATCATCATCATCATCATCATCATCATCATTTTACGTCCGCTTTTCCCTGCTTGCAAGGGTGGGACGGGAACTGATTCTGGCTTGATTTCTACAGCTGGATGCCCTTCCTAACACCAACCTCATTTACAGTGAGTGCTGGGTGCTTTTTTGCTGTGGCACCTCCACGACCACTTTGCAGTGGAATGATAGGGACCCCAGTCCCTATCATCTCATTTCTACAGCTGAGTAAACTAGAGCAATGTGAAATAAAGTGTCTTGCTCAAGGAAACAACGCATCACCCGGTCTGAGAATTGAACTCACAACCTTTCGATATATATATATATATATATATATATATATATATATATATATATATATATATATATATATATATATGTAAATATATACATATATATATATATTATATGTGTGTGTATATTTACTATTATCATACGTGCTTCAATACATACAAATTTACATCTGGGATGCCACTTGCACCGACACTTTCTGCAGCCGCAACCTGGTGCAGTCTGCGACTGACTCAGGTTCTGCTGCGCGTCGGGCTGAGGGGGGCCAAACTCCTGAAATACCGGTTTCTCTCTGACAGGTTTGCGGTCGTACCCCTGGCAGTGGAGACTTCTGGTGTCCTCGGCTCCAGGGCTAGCACCCTACTCACCACCGTAGGTGCGAGCCCCGTGAGTTGGAGTGGCTTTTCTAGCGCATCTCCCTTGCCGTCCTCCGGGGAAACGCCTTCTCCATTCTGTCCACCGGGGCTGTGGGTGGGACCCATTGCGTACCGTTGTAGTTGTTGTATACAGATATTAACTCATCAATTCCAATTCTAGACCCGATACATACACACAATTATATTTAATAATTGTGTTTTTTTTTATAATTGAAATTCTATTTTCATGTTGCTTTTTTTATCTCTTGATTATTTCTGCCGTCTTTTTTTTCATTTTTAATCTTTTATACCTGTCTATAATTATAAAGCAAAGATTATTCTAAAAGAAAAAAAAAAAAAAAAATTATCATCAGTTATGGCTATATGGTGGTCATAATTTTTATAAAGCAAAGATTATTCATGCAGTTGTACAGAAGACCCGACTGCCACTGCATACAAACCTACAGTCAGAAGGCACTGCTTAACCCAATGTACACCCCACTGCCCACACCCTACCCCATCCTCTCTCTCTCGTTCCGGCCACTGTGTCGATGACACAACAGTCCACACTGTAAGGTGGTTGTGTAGGAGACACAGTAAAAAGGCTCCCAGTCCACACTGTAAAGTGGCCGTGTAGGAGACACGGTAAAAAGGCTCCCAGTCCACACTGTAAAATAGTCGTGTAGAGGAAAAATGATAAAGAGATATAGAGGAAGAATCGACCCCAGTAGTAGACTGGTACTTTTTTTATCGATCCTGAAAGGTTGAAAGGCAAAGTTGACTGTAACAGGATTTGAACTCAGAGAGCAGACATCCAGAACGAATACCACAAAAAATTCCATCTGACATTCTAATGACTCTGCCGACACCTGGCAACTGACTTGGTAAAGACCCACACTGTAAAATGGTCGTGTAGGAGACACAGTAAAAAGGCTCCCAGTCCACACTGTAAAGTGGTCATATAGGAGACACAGTAAAAAGGCTCCCAGTCCACACTGTAAAGTGGTCATGTAGGAGACACAGTAAAAAGGCTCCCAGTCCACACTGTAAAGTGGTCATATAGGAGACACAGTAAAAAGGCTCCCAGTCCACACTGTAAAGTGGTTGTGTAGGCGACACAGTAAAAAGGCTCCCAGTCCACACTGTAAAGTGGTCATATAGGAGACACAGTAAAAAGGCTCCCAGTCCACACTGTAAAGTGGTCATATAGGAGACACAGTAAAAAGGCTCCCAGTCCACACTGTAAAGTGGTCATGTAGGAGACACAGTAAAAAGGCTCCCAGTCCACACTGTAAAGTGGTCGTGAAGAAGACACAGTAAAAAGGCTCCCAGTCCACACTGTAAAGTGGTCATGTAGGAGACACAGTAAAAAGGCTCCCAGTCCACACTGTAAAGTGGTCATGTAGGAGACACAGTAAAAAGGCTCCCAGTCCACACTGTAAAGTGGTTGTGTAGGAAACACAGTAAAAAGGCTCCCAGTCCACACTGTAAAGTGGTCATATAGGAGACACAGTAAAAAGGCTCCCAGTCCACACTGTAAAGTGGTCATATAGGAGACACAGTAAAAAGGCTCCCAGTCCACACTGTAAAGTGGTCATGTAGGAGACACAGTAAAAAGGCTCCCAGTCCACACTGTAAAGTGGTCGTGAAGGAGACACAGTAAAAAGGCTCCCAGTCCACACTGTAAAGTGGTCATGTAGGAGACACAGTAAAAAGGCTCCCAGTCCACACTGTAAAGTGGTCATGTAGGAGACACAGTAAAAAGGCTCCCAGTCCACACTGTAAAGTGGTCATGTAGGAGACACAGTAAAAAGGCTCCCAGTCCACACTGTAAAGTGGTCATGTAGGAGACACAGTAAAAAGGCTCCCAGTCCACACTGTAAATGTGGTTCATGTTAGGAAGGGCATCCAGCTGTAAAATACCTGCCAGAGACGCTTCCATACGAGTGAGAGACGGTCTCCCGATCATTCTCGCATCAAATGGAAAAAACCCATCTAACCCATGTTAGCGTGGAATATGATGATGATGATGATAATATATACAATGGTGGACTGGGTCTAAAAATATTGGTGGCAATGGAAAATTCGGGAATTGTAGAGACACTTTGTGAGGAATGTTTAGTTGTGGTCGCAATGATGGTGATAATGATGTTAATACATGTGTGTGTGTGTGTGTGTGTGTGTGTGTGTGCGCGTGTGTGTGTGTGTGTGTGTGTGTGTGTGTGTGTGTGCGTGCGTGCGTGCGTGTGTGTATACACAGTGAAATTTTTAATTAGAGCAGCAGACTTAATTTAAATAACATTCCTCTAATAACTGGCAATGAAAAAACAAAATGAAAAGTATCAATCCTGCAAATGTATGAAACATATTGTTGCAAATATATATATATGTGTGTGTGTTGTGTGTGTGTGTGTGTGTGTGTGTGTGTGTGTGTGTGTGTGTGTATTTATATATATATGTGTTGTTTCCTTGAGCAAGAGACTTTATTTCACATTGCTCCAGTTTACTCAGCTGGAGAAATGAGATGATAGGGACTGGGGTCCCTATCATTCCACTGTAAAGTGGTCGTGGAGGTGCCATGGCAAAAAAGTACCCAGCACTCACTGTAAATGAGGTTGGTGTTAGGAAGGGCATCCAGCTGTAGAAATCAAGCCAGAATCAGTTCCCGTTCCACCCTTGCAAGCAGGGAAAAGTGGACGTAAAATGAAATGATGATGAAATGATGATATATATGCATATATAAATATTAATTCAAAATATTAACAAAATAGATATTCTTGTGATCAAGTATATTTTATTATACATATTTCAGAGGTACTGAGTTAACTTCAACAGCACGTCCTCATCAGATAAAATAAGATGATGCATGACATACCCTGACATAGTAGATGGTTAAGATTCAGTCATGGTAGTGAGTAACATATGACAAAACTAGATCACAAGAATATCTATTTTGTTAATATTTTGAATTAATATTAATAACTCTGGAAAACCATTTCTGTTGAGTGCTTCCAATCTATTATAAAACTCATTCTTTTATTTATTCATTGAACCTTGTTTAACTTTTAAATATGCATATATATATATATATAAATATGCATATATATATATATATATATGTATATGTATATATATATATATGCATATAGATATATATATTTATATGTATATATGTATATATATGTATATATGTATATATATATGTATCATCAATACTGTTTAACGTTTATCTTCCACGGTAGCATGGGATATATATATATATATATATATATATACATTCATACATACATACATACACATATATACACATATATATATATGGTGGCTGCCAACTCGTTTTCGAGTACGGCCACTACTTTATACCCATGTAGGAGAACCCCTACCGATGCGCTGAACGAGTGTGACTTTTTAGTCCAGCCAGCGACTTGAAAACTCTGGTACAAACACTACACTTGTGACAATTATTGACACATAGTGCTGGGCCCATGGTACCATGTGACGACAAATGCAGAGAGATCTCCAGATATAAAGCAATGCCTGTGCCGTGAAGCTTTTATAGTGAGCAAAGGCACTGCACAAAGCCAGTCCCACTCTCTTAACCAAGATGATATTTACCAAAAATAAGAACAAGTCAACATCATTGGATACCATCAGGGTTGCAGGTGTTATATCAGAGTATATATATATATACATACATACATACATACATACATACATACACACACATATATATACACACACACATATATATATATATATATATATATATATATATATATATATATATATAGGGGGGCGAATTGGTAGAGATGTTAGAACATTGGATAGAATATCTGCGGTATTCATTCCTGCTCTCTTCAAATCCCGCCTAGGTCAACTTTGCCCTACATCCTTTTGCCCTACATCCTTTTGCCCTACATCCTTTTGCCCTACATCCTTTTGCCCTACATCCTTTTGCCCTACATCCTTTTGTCCTACATCCTTTTTCAATAAAAAAAAGTACCAGTCTAGTACTGGGGTCGATTCTTCCTCTCTCTGGAAGAAATTGCTGTACTCAGGCCTGGAGAGGGGTGTGCGCCAACACGCTTAACATTGCCCAAGAATCGCTGTATGTTAATACGGCACCCCTACGACTCTATCAGGAATTACGGGACCATATCATATATATATATATATATATATATATATATATATATATATACCATACCACATATATATATGCATGTGTATATTCTTGAGAATCCACAAGTTTGATGAGCTATCGATTCCAGGGTGAGGCTTGGTTACTGCCGATCATACCTTGAGCTGATTGATTACAAAATGCACGTTATGTCTGAATAAGCATATTGATACTTATATAATGATGAGTGAGAGAGAAGAGTACTCAATACTGAAGCAGAGTTTATTGTGCTACCAAAACGATCATCTTACAGTGTGAACTGGTCACTTTTTGTTGTGTCACCAACACAGCCACTTTACAATGTGCCCTGGCTTCATATATCATCATCATCATCATCATCACCGTTTTACGTCCGTTCTTCCACGCTAGCATGGGTTAGACGGGTTGTCCTGTTGTGGGCAGTGTCTGGTCGGCTGACCATGCCTTGCTCATACAGGAACTGATCTGGCTTGATTTCTACAGCTGGATGTCCTTCCTAACACCAACCTCATTTACAGTGAGTGCTGGGTGCTTATATATATATATATAACAAAGAAGGTGTGGTAAGATACCAGGTGGACCATAACATACCAGAGTACTCGATACTTAGGGTAATAGAGTGGGTATTAGGAAAAGAGCCAGGACCCTGACGGCTGAGCTCTGGCCGTTTTGCTAGCTAGATCCGAGTTCGAAACGACCGGAACTCAGCCGTCGAGGTCCTGACTCTTTTCCTATATATATTTAGAAGGTAGACGCAGTAGAGGAAGACCACGAAAAGCATGGGCGGAGGTGGTGAGAGCAGACCTCAGATCGCTGAAGCTCACGGTGGAGATGACGAAGGACCGTGACAAGTGGAGAGATGCTGTGCTGAATAGGACCCGTCCCAATCTTACAAGCAGGGAAAAGCGGACGTAAAATGATGATGATGATGATGATGATATATATATATACATACTCACTGTCCAGTGAATTTCCAACCGATAAGGTATGATTTTTATGGGTATGTCTCTATTTATAAAACAAACTTTGTATTTTATCTGATGAAAGCGTACCAATGTTGTCTTGGTACCCTTGAAATATATATAATAATATAAATATGGTTTTATAAATATAGTTTCCATTTATTTAATATCATTGAATATTTACTCCAGTAAACTGTTGAGTGCTCTAAATCAGTTATAAACATTTATATTTGTCGGACTTCCAACAAATTAAATACCCCTTCTATTTATATATATACATATATATGTGTGTGTGTGTGTGTGTTTGTGTGAATGTATGTCTGTGAGTGCGCTTGTGTTTGCACATTTATATTTATATACTCATACAAATAAATGTATGTATATGCACACACACACACACGCACACTATAAACCCATACGCATCAGCGAGTTGAAAAATTCTAGTATATATATAAATGTATATCATATATATATATTACCAAAAGTATATATTAAAAAAAAATCTTGTTTCTGTTGCCAGGTACAGAAATCGAACCTATAATTCCCTGACTCTAAAGCAAGCTTCTTAACCACTCGGCTATGCTGCGTTTTGGGCAACTGTATTAACGCAGTTATCTCCCTTGCTCAGATCCATAAAAGTTAAAACTTCTAACGTGGGAGGGAGGGAGAAAGGAGCTCTCCTGTGAAATAAAATTTACTTCAGTATTTTCTCTCTCTATTCACATGCTACATACACACACACATATACATATGTGTATATACATCCATATACCGATGTATATATATAGACATACACACACATAACTATATATATATATATATATATATATAAATGAAAATAGAGAAATTAATGTAAGCATATATAAATATATATAAATATATTTACACACACGTATGTATATATAGACACACAAACACGTATATATTTATATATACACTGAGAAAATGTATCGGTATAAATGTTAATTAATTTTTCACCTTAACACACATACACACACACATATATATATATATATACACACACATAAATCTATAAAAAAAGAAATATACATATATACACACACACCTCTCTCTCTCTCTATATATATAGATACATACACACATATACATCTCTCTCTCTCTCTATATATATATATATATATATTTCTATTTCCGTTGTGGTTGGTTGTTCCGGCCCTCCTCCTCCTCTGTCAGTCAGTAAGATCTACACACACACACACATATATATATATTACATTTTATACTACATTCTAATATATATATATACACACACTACAAACACACACATATATCTATACGGACACACACACACATACATATCTCTCTCTCTCTCTCTATATATATATATATACACACACACACATATATCTATACAGAGACACACATACAATCATTAGTTCTGGATATGGAGACCGTTGAGGCCACATCTTGGTGGCATTCCCTCAAAACAAAGTTTTGGAATGACTGGTTCTGGTTACCGAGACATTTAACATGGGAGGATTACCTGAACAAGGAACAAGGGATGTACAAACCCCAAACTGAGGATCTTCTCTGGGTACCAGTTTTAGCCATCGCCCTCTGTATTACTAGGGTACTTTTTGAAAGGTAAAGAAACTTTAAACTTAACTTTTACTCATTATATATTATATATTTCTCTCGTTTGGGGTTATTTTAAGTATTATTTTATATATTATTTAAAAAAAATGTATTTGATGTTATTTAAATCAGAGAAACCATATATATATATATGTATATATGTATATATACTCGGGGAGGGTCATATTTGTGTAATAATATTGCCAGAATTAATAACAGAACACACTCACACGATTTCAGATCAAAAACCTCGCAAAACTAATTCACACACACATATATATATATATATATATCTATAAATAAAATGATCCACACACACACACACACACACACAGACACACACACACACACACACACACACACACACACACACACACACACACACATACACACACACACACACACACACACACACACACACACACACACACACACACACACACACACACACAGACATATATATAAATAAAATAAAATGATCTATACATATATACACACACACATAAATATATATACATACACAGACACACATACATACACACATACATATCTATATATGTGTATACCTAACCTGACCTGTGTATATATATATATATATATATATATATAGTATGTAAATCCCTATGACCAAGTTTAAACGTTTATATATATATATATATATATATATATTAAAACCGATCTGCACATATATGTATATAATTATATACAGATCTGAGTATATACTCACACGAACGTGTGTGTGTGTCGGTAGATATATATATATATATATATATGAAGGCCGATCTGCACATGTATGTATATAATTATATATAGATCTGCCTATACACATTCACACACCGACACGTTTGTGCGTATATATATATATATATATATACATATACGTGTGAATATATATATATATTCACACGTATATGTGGATGTATGAGTGTGTGTGTATATATATATATATATTCACACGTATATGTGGATGTATGAGTGTGTGTGTGTATATATATATATTCACACGTATATGTGGATGTATGTGTGTGTGTGTGTGTGTGTATATATATATATATACACTTATCTGTGGATGTATGTGTGAAAGATAGCCGATCTGCACATGTATGTATAACATTTTATTTAGATCTGAGTGTACACACACAAACCTGTGTGTGTGTGTATATATATATATATATATATATATATATATATATATCTGTGTGCGAGTGCATCCAACATAATGACTGCAAGCTATCGTTTTCGTAACCGCTCCATATATTTCATACCTACACAACATGTCGCCAAGCTAACGCCCTTGGTGAAGAATGAAACTGCACCTCACACCTGAGACCTCACAACTACGCCATAGACCACACAACTACATCATAGACTATACAACTACATCATAGACTATACAACTACATCATAGACCTCAGAACTACACCATAGAGTAGTAGTGTTGTTGGCCACAGACCACACAACTACATAATAGACTACACCATAGACCACACAACTACACCATAGACCACACAACTACACCATAGACCACACAACTACATCATAGACTATACAACTACACCATAGACCTCATAACTACACCATAGACCTCATAACTACACCATAGACCTCATAACTACACCATAGACCTCATAACTACACCATAGACCTCACAACTACACCATAGACCACACAACTACACCATAGACCACACAACTACACCATAGACCTCATAACTACACCATAGACCTCATAACTACACCAAAGACCTCACAACTACACTATAGACCACACAACTACACCATAGACCTCACAGCTACACAGTAATTACAGTATCAATACCAGAGACCTCACAACACCATAGACCACACAACGCCACCACAGTACACAGTAAATACATCATTGACACCAGAGACCTCACAACCACACAGTAAAGAAAACAGCACATTAGACCTCACAACTAACTACAGTAAATACATTGATATCATAGACTTCACAACACAGCACCTTAAACCACCCGCTGCCAACAAAATTACAAACCTTACAACACCATAAACCTCACAACACATCATAATTCCCCCACAACACACCATACTCCTCACAAAACATTATGAACCTCACAACACATCATAATCCCCCACAATACATCATAATCCCTCACAACACACCATGAATCTCACAACAACCATCCAACACCACTATTGTACACCCACACACCAGTGCCATAAACCTCACATCACCGCCATAACCCACACAACAACACCTCAAACCTCGCAACACCACTATAAACCACACAACACCGTCATAAACCTTACACCACCACCAAAAACCATACAGCACCACCTCAAACCTCACAACACTGGTATAAACCAGACAACACCATCATCAACCTCACAACACTGCTATAAGCCACACAATGCCACAATAAACCACACAGCACCACCTCAAACCTCACAACACTGTTATAAACCACACAACACCATCACCAACCTCACAACACTGGTACAAACTACACAACACCTCTATAAGCCACACTGCACCACCTCAAACCTCACAACACTGATATAAACCACACAACACCATCATCAACCTCACAACACTGGTACAAACTACACAACACCCCTATAAGCCACACAATGTCACAATAAACCACACAGCACCACCTCAAACCTCACAACACTGTTATAAATCACACAACACCATCACCAACCTCACAACACTGGTACAAACTACACAACACCGCTATAAGCCACACAGCACCACCTCAAACCTCACACCACTGATATAAACCACACAACACCATCACCAACCTCACAACACTGGTACAAACTACACAACACCGCTATAAGCCACACAGCACCACCTCAAACCTCACACCACTGATATAAACCACACAACACCATCACCAACCTCACAACACTGGTACAAACTACACAACACCGCTATAAGCCACACAGCACCACCTCAAACCTCACACCACTGATATAAACCACACAACACCATCACCAACCTCACAACACTGGTACAAACTACACAACACCGCTATAAGCCACACAGCACCACCTCAAACCTCACAACACTGATATAAACCACACAACACCATCACCAACCTCACAACACTGGTACAAACTACACAACACCGCTATAAGCCACACAGCACCACCTCAAACCTCACAACACTGATATAAACCACACAACACCATCATCAACCTCACAACACTGGTACAAACTACACAACACCCCTATAAGCCACACAGCACCACCTCAAACCTCACACCACTGATATAAACCACACAACACCATCACCAACCTCACAACACTGGTACAAACTACACAACACCCCTATAAGCCACACAATGCCACAATAAACCACACAGCATCACCTCAAACCGCACAACACTGATATAAATCACACAACACCATCACCAACCTCACAACACTGGTACAAACTACACAATGCCACAATAAACCACACAGCATCACCTCAAACCTCACAGCACTGATATAAATCACACAACACCATCACCAACCTCACAACACTGGTACAAACTACACAATGCCACAATAAACCACACAGCATCACCTCAAACCTCACAACACTGCCACAAACCTCACAACACCACCATATGTGTACATACCTCTCATTATGTAGCACATATTCACGTGTTTCATGCTTGAGGATATAATTAAATTTTAATGAAACTTAGATTTATAATAACTATATTGTATATATACCTACTTATGTGCATGTATGTGTGTGTGTAGATGTATGTATATATTTGTGTGTGTGTAGATGTATGTATATATTTGTGTATGTGTAGATGTATGTATATATTTGTGTGTGTAGATGTATGTATATATTTGTGTGTGTAGATGTATGTATATATTTGTGTGTGTGTAGATGTATGTATATATTTGTGTGTGTGTAGATGTATGTATATATTTGTGTGGGTGTAGATGTATGTATATATTTGTGTGTGTGTCTAGATGTATGTATATATTTGTGTGTATGTAGATGTATGTATATATATGTGTGTGTGTGTGTGTGTGTATGTAGATGTATGTATATATGTGTGTGTGTGTGTGTGTGTGTGTATATATGTGTGTGTGTGTAGATGTATGTATATATATATATATATATATATATATGTGTATGTGTCTAGATGTATGTATATATTTATGTGTATGTGTCTAGATGTATGTATATATTTGTGTGTATGTGTAGATGTATGTATATATGTGTGTATGTGTAGATGTATGTATATATGTGTGTATGTGTAGATGTATGTATATATGTGTGTATGTGTAGATGTATGTATATATGTGTGTATGTGTAGATGTATGTATATATGTGTGTGTGTAGATGTATGTATATATGTGTGTATGTAGATGTATGTATATATTTGTGTGTGTATGTAGATGTATGTATATATTTGTGTGTGTATGTAGATGTATGTATATATGTGTGTGTGTGTGTATGTAGATGTATGTATATATTTGTGTTTGTGTGTAGATGTATGTATATATTTGTGTGTGTGTAGATGTATGTATATATTTGTGTTTGTGTGTAGATGTATGTGTATATATATATATATATATATATATACACGTGTGTGTGTGTGTCAGGATTTTACATATCTCTATTCGAACTCTACATCTCCCCATGCATTGAGTACTCCCATGATTAGTTGTCTCCTCAGTCTCAGCACCACAGACTCTACACACACATATATATATAAATGAGCTTCCCATAATTTTGGCAGGATTTCTCTGGCTGGATGCCCTTGCTTTCTCTCTCTGTATATGTGTGTATGTGTCTGTATATATATACACACACATACATATATATATATAAGCATACACACACATGTTCCTGTGGTCACCCCACTATCAAATTAACTGCAGGACTTGAAGTATTCCAATGACACTATTCAGAAGGTTGCCTCAATGAAAGAGGTGAGTTCCTTGGAATAGCTGAAATAATTTAAAACTCTACTGCCTGGAGTGAAAACAGGAGATACATGCAGTGATACACATATGGATAAGATGATCCTGGGTGGGCTAGCATCACACAATGCCAGTGAGAGCAGGACCAACTCCCAAACAGAATGTCACTGCACAGTGCCAAAGCTCCTATCCTCCATATCTAGGGTAAGACTCACTCTCTTTCTTTCCTGTAACTCCCGAAGGTTTGTAGGGGCACCGTAGTGACATACAGCGTTACTAGGGAATTTTTAAAAACCTGGTGGAGCCAATCTCTTCTCTAGGTCTGAATACAGCGAATTTCCGAGAAAGAGGTATAGAGGAAGAATTGACTCCAGCATTAGACTGGTACTTTATTTATTGACCTCAAATGGATTAAAGGTGAAGTTGATCTCAGCTAGATTTGAACTCAGCGAGAGCCAGAAGTAATACCATGAAGCAGCTTATCTGATGTCAATTCACTGCCTTAGAGTAAGGGCCATATGCTGTAATAGCTAGGGGTTAAGAAATAGCTTTACAGCTCACATCTTCGCCTTTCTGACATCATAAAGCATAGGAGTTTTGCATAAGCCTGACACGTGAAATGTCACAATGAATCCTGCTGGCAGGGTCCTTTTCTGGAAACTTGATGTGTGTGGACGAGTTGGGAGACCAACCACCATGCTGTAAGATGTACTTGAAGATGACACCAGGTTGGAAGGCAGGGGAAATTCAGACAACAATGCAGGAACTTCAACATGGCACTGGAAATGGATGTAAAGAAGGGTTTTTAATGTGCTCTTTAACCCTTTATCATCTGACCTTGTGCCAAAAGTAGAAACAATTATATATATTATTGTATTTTCACAGTAAAGGGTTTATCTTACATAATTATCTCACATAATATCGAATCTGAGATTTTGATGTTATTTATTTTGAGAACAATTCTTTAACATTAATGACATTTGTACATTATTCTATGTACTATACATGCACCTTTGATGAGTTGTAGTGCACCTGAGCACTGTACACAATAATTTCATTATTATTAGTATGAGCGGCCAATTACAGGCGGGTTGAGCAGAAAGAGATGAGAGAATTCTGGCTGGATATGGCAGGTTTAAATGCTGAAAGGGTTAATATGATGAAAAAAGCTTGAAAGATCTACATAGGGGTGCAGGCTAGATGTAGAGGTCTCCAAGAAGCATCTCAATATTCTAAGATCCCAGATGAACCCACAACCAGCATGTCAGGAAGCAGACACGAGAGCAACAGTACCAGACACCCTCAGTACATCAAAGGCCAACAAAGGAAGGATGGTTGTTATAATGTAGCAACAAAATATGTACACACACACACATATATATATATGTATGTATACACATACGTGTGTGCATGGATATAAGTATGGATTATATATATATATATATATATATATATATATATATATATGTGTATGGATACATGTAAGTATATATATACACATACCCACACACATGCACATGTTAAAAATCCATTGTTCTTGGAGTGTAAGAATTCTACTCTCTGGCTTAGTAAATCCCCCCCCCCCCTCCTCTAGAATGCCGTTGAAGTGTGTATACATTTTTTGGGGACACAATGTGTGTGTGTATATATATATATATATATATATGTGTATTCTCTGTCTTAGTATGATAACGTTAAAACACACCAGAGAAAAGAGAGAAAACTGTTAAAGTCGTTCATTGACTTTAGCGTACCATTCCGAGTACATTCCTACTCACACTGACTAGATAGGTTAAGAGAAGAGGAAGGCCTATCTGTATAAGTAGTAATAGCAGAGAGGTGGTAATGGTGGAGGTGGATCACACACAAATTGCTGTTGTTTAGCCCCAGGTCGGTCGTACTGGTGTCACAGATAAAGAAGGGGGTGAGAAGAATCTCTCTTAGTAGTAGTAGTAGAAGTTGGTAGTAGTAATAGTAGATGTTTGTGTAGTAGTAGTAGTGGTAGCAATAGTATAGTAGTAATAGTAGTAGTATAGTAGAAGTTGGTAGTAGTAGTAGTAGTAGTAGTAGTTGTTAATTTGTGGCATTAAAATGTATGAGCGATTTTCACACGATCTTTTGTGAATTTACATAGTTGCGTTAAATCTTTGACCTCACATACACACTGGATTATGATTCATTATATAGAACTATTATTATTGCTGCCGAGGTTAGCTTTGCCTTTTATCCTTACGGGGTCGATAAAATAAAGTACCAGTCACGCACTGGGGTTGATTTAACCGACTTTCCCCCTCCCCCCAAATTGTTGGCCTTGTGCCTAAATCAGAAACCATTTTTTTTTTTAAATTATTTTGGCAGTATCGTTGGAGCGTCGGGTACCATGCTTTATGGTATAGAGTTACGACCTTTAACGATTCGAGTTCAAATCCTGCTGAGGTTACTTTGCCTTTCATCCTTACGGAGTCGATAAAATAAGGTACCAGTCACGCACTGGTGTTGATTTAATTGACTTCCCCTTCCCTCAAAAATGCTGGCCTTGTGCCTAAATCAGAAACCATGTGTGTATTAGAAACCATGTGTGTTGTTGTTTAGCCCTAGGTCAGATCTAACCTCGATTGAGCGTTTTTGAGATCACAGCTCCGATACTATGGGCATGTGGTTAGAATGTCTCAGGAAAGATTTTTATGGACGAAACCAACCAGTAAGAGACCCAGGAGTAAAATCCGAGCAAGATGGTTGGATAACATCCATGAGCTTGGCTGGTCACGCTTGGGGGATCCAGCTGGATCAGTTAGAGACGGTTGCTTCTGATAGGACCCACTGGAAGGAGTGTTTGAGGACTCTGCCCCCCACGACCCTCTCAGGTATAAGTGGGCGTAGAAGAAGAAGGAGCAACGGCAAATCACCCTCAAGGCATTGGTCAACCTAGGACTACAGGTGCTCCGCTGCAAGACCGAACCCCAAACCACGTGGTTGCGAACCGAGTCATTAACTTATATGTATGTACATGTGTATTTGGCTGCTATTTCTACCGGTTTGAGCGATTGTTTACTGGTTCCCTCGTGGGGGGGGGGGGGGCGTTTAACCATAGGCAAGCCTTAAGTGAGCCAGACAAACCTATGATTAAAGACACTAGCTTTTAATATACTGTTTAATTTGAGAGAGGTTTGACTGTTGTTTCTACCGGTTTGAGCGACTACATTATAATTCCCTCGTATGAGGGTCATTTAACCCTAGGCATGCCTTGAGTGAGCGAGACACACCTATGATTAAAGGCACTCTAGCTTTTAATATACAGTATAATTTGAGCGAGATTTAGCTGCTATATATATAAATGTTGTGCTTTCCACAATCTTGGCAGGATTTTTCTGGCTGGATGCCCTCCCCCTTTCTCTCTCTCTCTCTCTCTATTATATATATATATAATATATATATATATATATATATATATATGTGTGTGTGTGTCGTAGAGGTGTCGTTTGACGTACGGTGCCTCTTGTGCAATTTACACCTGGTGGAGCCCAACCCCTCCAGGTGTGGTCTGAACACGGCCGATTGAAAAAAATATTTCCCACAAAGAGATAGATAGAGAGAGAGAGAGATAGAGAGAGAGGGGGGAGGAGGTATGTAGTAGAAGAAGAAAGATTACTGGGATGGTTCCAAAAGGAGTGGATGAAAGGCAAGCAACAGAGTTGACGTCGGCGGGATTTGAACTCGGGGAGCAGAGAAAGCCGGAACTAATACCGCAAAGAATTCTTTCTATTCGGCATTCTAACGTATGTGCAGTAATGGCGATCCTGCTGTGAAAGCGAACAAAACAGCCAATATCTAGATCTCGAGTTACGGTTAAATGTTAAATAATTTGACAAGAAACATTTATGTTTTTATTTTCATATTACATCTATTGTCTACATTGAAATAACTGTCTCTGTCCTGCTGCCTGTCAATCTATCTATTTGTCTCTCTGTCTATGTTTATCTGTTTATTGGTCTGTCTGCCAATCTATCTATTTGTCTCTCTTAGCTATGGCGAAAGAGGTTGTATGGTGGACAAGGTTGAAAGGGCTGAGGTCAGACACCTTTCTCTCCGGCCAACAACTGATTCTTTTTTTCAAATACCACTTTGGAAGAAGAATCAGGATGGAGAGAGAGAGGTGCTGTACCCCAGCAAGTTTTATGAAAGGTGGGTGAAAGTGGCGAGAATGGCCCGAGTGAATGGGCCTTCTCTCTATATCAGCCTGTAGGTTGAGGAAAAGGAGGAGGAGAGGAAGGGAGTACAAGCTCTTCGTACTCCTGGAGATGAGGGTTGCACATTTTTTTTCGGGGGTATGTGTTACCCATATAAACTGTCTCCCTCTATTGGGGAAAATCGACTAACTTTTAAATTCCATCTGTGATAACATTTTACACGTTTTTATTGTATGTAAACTTCCCCCTTTGTATTTGTCCCCTTCTTTTGTGCCCCTGTGGCTAATAAAGAAATATATCTATTTGTCTCTCTGTCTATGTTTATCTGTTTATTGGTCTGTCTGCCAATCTATCTATTTGTCTCTCTGTCTATCTGTTTATTGGTCTGTCTGCCAATCTATCTGTTTGTAGGTCTGAGTTCAAATCCTGCCAAGGTTAACTTTGCCTTTCATCCTTACGAGGTCGATAAAATAAAGTACCAGTAATGCACTGGGTTAGATTTAATCAACTTTCCCCTCCCCAAAATTGCTGGCCTTGTGCCTGTACTAGAAATCATTATTATATCATAGAGCTACATTCCTTTACGTTCTGAGTTCAATGGCCCGTGTGAATGGGCCTTCACTTTACATAAGCCTGTAGGTGGAAAGGAGGAAGGAACGAGGGAGCACCATCTCTCTGTGCTCCCGAGGAAAAGGGTTGCACACTTTTTTCGGGGGGGGGGGGGCGGCGACCCCCAAGGCGCCTCCTCTCTATTGAGGATTTTGTTATAAATTTTATTTATTGTTATATCTTATTTTATTTTTATATTTTGTTATTGCCTCCTCCTTATCGAGGACGCCTTTTTGTGTAAACTCCCCCCTTTGTACTTGTCCCACTTTTGATGCCCTAGCGGCAAATAAAAGAAACATATCTGTTTGTATGTGTCTGTCTGTCTACCTGTATCCTTGTCTGTCTGTCTGTCTGTCTATTTGTCTCTCACTCTGTCTGTCTGTCTATCACTGTCTCTTTGTCTATCTCTGTCCACCACTCTGTCTATCACTGTCTCTTTGTCTGTCTGTCTGTCCACCACTCTGTCTATCACTGTCTCTTTGTCTGTCTGTCTGTCCACCACTCTGTCTATCACTGTCTCTTTGTCTGTCTGTCTGTCCACCACTCTGTCTATCACTGTCTCTTTGTCTGTCTGTCTGTCTGTCCACCACTCTGTCTATCACTGTCTCTTTGTCTGTCTGTCTGTCCACCACTCTGTCTATCACTGTCTCTTTGTCTGTCTGTCTGTCTATCTGCCTCTCTGTCTATCACTGTCTCTTTGTCTGTCTGTCTGTCTATCTGCCTCTCTGTCTATCACTGTCTCTTTGTCGGGCTGTCTGTCAATATATTTGTCCCTCTGTCTCTGTCTACCACTCTATTTGTCTCTGTCTGTGTGTGTGTGTGTGTGTGTGTGTGTGTGTGTGTGTCTGTCTGCCTACCTGTCTGTCTGTCTGTCTGTCTGTCTGTCTGTCTGTCTCTCTGTCTGCCTACCTATCTGTCTGTCTGTATGCCTGTCTGTCAGTCCCTCTATCTTTATAATAAATAAATAAAAATCTTTATATCATATATGTGTATAAGTTTGATCACAAGACTTTCTGGATCAGAGCTGACCTGGGGTTACACACACACACACACACACACACACACACACACACACACACACACACACACACACACAATAACTTCGGTGACAACTCAAGCAAGGATGGAAAAATAAACGTTAAACGGTGTCGATGATGATGATATACATTTGTGTGTTTGTATTTATGGAAGAAGCGGTGTCGTTTCTAAAACGTAACCGGTGTTAAAAGAGGTATAAACTCGCTATTCGGCTAATATAAATCGATTAAATATGTATAATAAGATTGGATGTCATCGATTAAAACCTGGAACACCAACTACTTAAACCTGTTAACGAATATATATATACACAGGGTGTCCCCCAAAAATATATACACATATTTATTAGAATGCTGTTGAAGTATGTATACATTTTTCGGGACACCCTGTCTGTCTATATATATATATATATAATCAGGATTAAACCAGTATTAAACTAGTTAGACAGCGTACTCAATACTTGGGATAATAGTGTATGGTCTATTTTGTTATAGAAATAACTTCTACAGGACTAGAGCTGTTTCATTCCGAATAAATATGATGTTTCATTACAAATGGAACAGTTCTAGTCCCGTAGAAGCCATTTCTATAAATTAATAAAGCTGTCTATACTCTGCTAACGTATTGAGTACCTTTTTTAAAAGTGGTCACCTCCCGATATAAATCGAGAACACGCGCACACACACACACACATGGGTGTATCGGATAGAATACTTTGCGGTATTTGTTCCTGCTCTCTGAATTCAAATCCCGCCGAGATCAACTTTGCCCTTCATCCTTTCGAGGTCGATAAAAAAAAGTACCAGTCTAGTACTCGGGTCGATTCTTCCTCTACATCTCTTTCTCTGCTATATTCTGGCCTGGGCAAGAAATGGGCTCCACCAGGCTTAAAATGCCCTAGAAATGCTGCATATCAATGCGGCGCCCCTACGACTCATCGGGACTTACGAATCCATATCATACCATATACCATCATTCATTCATCATCATTTTATGTCCGCTTTTCCCTGCTTGCAAGGGTGGGACGGGAACTGATTCTGGCTTGATTTCTACTGCTGGATGCCCTTCCTAACACCAACCTCATTTACAGTGAGTGTTGGGTCCTTTTTTGTGGCACCTCCACTGACTGGTGTCTCATCTCATTTCTACAGCTGAGTAAACTGGAGCAATGTGAAATAAAGTGTCTTGCTCAAGGAAACAACACATCACCCTGTCTGAGAATTGATATATATATATGTAATGTCTAGAGAGAAAGAGAGAGAGATATGTAAGTTGTATGAAACATGTCACAAGTTAGCTTTGTGTTTTAAATTGATTTTAAAAAAAATGTGTATCTAGTAAATTTGTCGACATTGTGTGTATGTGTGTGTGTGTGTGTGTGTGTGTGTGTGTGCGCGAGTGTCAGTGAGTCTGTGTGTGTCTGTGAGTCTGTGTGTGTCTGTGTGTGTCTGTGTGTGCCTGTGAGTATGTGTCTGTGAGTATGTGAGTCTGTGCTTATGTGTGTCTGCGCT
>OZ024765.1:6609423-6619423 GCA_964016885.1 Eledone cirrhosa | reverse complement strand
TCAAAATTAAATATATTAAAATATATATAAATATGTATATATATATATATATATTGTATATATATATATATATATATATATATATATATATATATATACAATATATTAACAAATGGAAACTATATTTATAAAACCATATTTATTTTATTATACATATTTCAAGGGTGGCCCTTGAAATATGTATAATAAAATAAATATGATTTTATAAATATAGTTTCTGCCATGCTTAAGATGTCCAAGAAACACTGTATGTCAATATGGTGCCCCTACGATTCTGTTAGGAGTAACGGGACCATACCATATATATATATATACATAGGAAGGGGGGAGGTTTATGTATAAGAATAATTTCTAATTTCTGAAAGAGCATCCAGCTATGGAGAACATCTCAACCAATGGCTTGGAAGGACTTTTCAGTTGTGTCAGAGACATTACAACACTCCTTGTGTTGGTTGGTGATCTATATGATAAACACACCCAGTACACTCTGTAAAGTGGTAGGTAATAGGAAGGGCATCCTGTCGTAGAAAACCTGCCAAACAAAGGGTGGGCGGAAAGTCTCTTCAGTTGTGTCAAAGACATGACAGCCTCTCTAGTGTTGGTGATCTACACGACAAACACACCCAGTACACTCTGTCCAGTGCTGGGTAAAAGGAAGAGCATCCAGTCGTAGAAAACCTGCCAAACAAGGTCGATAAAATAAAGCACCAGTAATGCACTGGTATAATTGCTGGCCTTGTGCCAAAAGTAAAAACAATTAAATTACAGACAAGCACACAATAACAGGCTTTTAGTAATATATAGATAGATAAAGCTTTTCCCACAAAGATAGAATAGTAAATCTAGAGTAATGGAAATGGTAGGGTTAATGTATTGAGCTGTCTTCCGTGTTTGTGTTTCGTAGTAAACATTGTGTAACAGGTTCATTGCTTCTCGTGACATGACCAACAAGTTGAAGATACCTGATACGGATGGTATGGCTAATGGTTGGGAGGTGGCCGTAGAGAATGTTGTTTTTGACACAGTCGAGAGGTTTGATATTTTTAGCTTTCTTAGCACAGTGCTTCTCAAACTATCTGATGTGACCCACTGGCATTTTTTTTTTTTTTTAATGTGCCACGTACCGCTAATATTTCGTAGTAATATTAATTTATACCGAAAACGATATATATAATGAATATAATAAAAGTTGACCATTTTTTTTATCTTCTATTTATTTTGTAAACAAATAATTGTTTCTACGTTAGGCACAAGGCCAGCAATTACCCAGATCATTACTGGTACTTTATTTTATCGACCCCGTAACCTTAATCTTTACTAGTGTGAAAGGTAAGCTTGCTTCTTCTTTGTCAGTTTATCCAGTCGGGGTTCAATTGAGGACAGTGCCATGTGCAATGGAGAATGAATATCCATATTATTCCTGTAATTTATCTTGATAACCAATTCCTCAAATGATTCCTTAGCATGGCCTGGACACTGGCTGCATACCGACACTGGTGCGCGGATCACCACTTTGGGTAGCACTGTCTTAGCATACACAATGATGATGATGATGATGATGATAAAGCAAAAATATAAGCTGAAAAATCCAAGTCCCTGCTATTTTTCACTTCAACAAATATATTTTTTTCACTCTCTTCACAAGTATTGAGTGCTTATTCAGTTGTTGGTTGAATGTTTTTGAGTACAATGGCATTTAACCCTTTAATGTTCAAAACCAGCCAGATATCTCTACCTATTTCTGTTGAAACTGGCTGTAACTGGTCACTCAAACTGATGTTAAGGTATTGTTCTGAAAATAAATACTTTCAAAATCTCATAGATTCGATATTATGTGAGGTAAAGCCTTTACTGTGAAAATACAATAGTATATATAGAGTAATGTAAATGTTATGTGAGATATTATGTGAGGTAAAGCCTTTACTGTGAAAATACAATAGTATATATAGAGCAATGTAAATGTTATGTGAGATATTATGTGAGGTAAAGCCTTTACTGTGAAAATACAATAGTATATATAGAGCAATGTAAATGTTATGTGAGATATTATGTGAGGTAAAGCCTTTACTGTGAAAATACAATAGTATATATAGAGTAATGTAAATGCTATGTGAGATATTATGTGAGATAAAGCCTTTACTGTGAAAATACAATAGTATATATAGAGTAATGTGAATGCTAAAGGGTTAAAACAGTCACTTATATATATAACAAAGAGGGTGTGGTAAGATACCAGGTGGAGGCAAAACACACCAGAGTACTCAATACTTAGGGGAGTAGAGTGGGTATTAGGAAAAGAGTCAGAACCACGACAGTTGAGCTCAGCCGTCGGGGTCCTGACTATTTTCGTATATATATATACACATATATGTACACCCATATATAAATATCATCATCATCATCATACGTCCGCTTTTCCCTGCTTGCAAGGGTGGAACGGGTCCTATTCAGCACAGCATCTCTCCACTTGTCACGGACCTTCGTCATATATATCATCATCATCATCATCATCAACGTTTAACGTCCGTGTTCCACGCTTGCATGGGTTTGGACGGAGGTTTTCCCACTTGAGGCAAGAGTGATTGTCTTGCTCGCATAGGACTGTCTGGCGGGTTTTCTACAGTTGGATGCCCTTCCTAACACCAACCACATTTACAGTGTGGGTCTGGGAGGTTTTTACCGTGTTGCCTACACGGCCACATTACAGCGTGGACTGTGTGTTTTTTTGTCGTGACACCTACACGATCTCATTTGTTTCGGCCTGGATGGTGTGGCACCAACATAACTTTACATAGAATATATTTAAAAGAATAGAGGTGTAACACACGAGTTGTGATAAATTTTCACTGGAAAAAGAAAATGCTGACAAATTTTTCCCAGTGAAAAATAGTTTAATTAGGAATAAGTAAAAATTAGTAATAAGTATTGGTTAGTATTCAGTTTTAGTTTTTACCGGTTGCGCATTTCTAATGCTTTACAAAAATAATTTTGAGATAGAGCGCCCGTGATGTTTGCTCTAATCGGATTAGAGCAAACATCACGGGCGTTCTATCTCAAAATTATTTTTGAAAAGCATTAGAAATGCTCAACCGGTAAAAACTAAAACTGAATACTAACCAATACTTATTACTAATTTTTACTTATTCCTAATTAAACTATTTTTCACTAGGAAAAATTTGTCAGCATTTTCTTTTCCTTTTACTAATATATATATATATATATATATATATATATATATATATATATATATATAGCATTGGGCTTGCAATCGAAAGGTTGTGAGTTCAATTCTCAGACCAGGTGATGTGTTGTTTCCTTGAGCAAGGCACTTTATTTAACATTGCTCCAGTTTACTCAGCTGTAGAAATGAGATGATAGGACTGGGGTCCCTATCATTCCACTGCAAAGTGGTCGTGAAGGTGCCACGGCAAAAAAGCACCCAGCACTCACTGTAAATGAGGTTGGTGTTAGGAAGGGCATCCAGCTGTAGAAATCAAGCCAGAATCAGTTCCCGTCCCACCCTTGCAAGCAGGGAAAAAGTGGACGTAAAATGAAATGAAAAATGAAATGAAATAGGAAAATGTTAGACCTCAACGGCAGAGCTCAAACCGTTTTGATGGCTATTTCTGGACGCACTCTACTACCCTAGGTATTGAGTACTCTGGTGCGTTATGGTCCACCTGGTTCCTTACCACATATATATATATATATATTTAAAAGAATAGAGGTGTAACACACGAGTTGTGATCGGGAGAGGGGGGGGGTGGAATAATGAAGGGTGCTGGAGGATGTGGGATCAGGAGGGAGGGGAGTCTGCGAGGGGCTGGGTTAGGAGAAGGTTTGGGGTATTCTGGGGTTTGAGAAAAATAGTGGTGAAGGGGCTGGGAGGGATGTGGGGATGAGGGGTATCCCTTACCACACCTCCTTCGTTATATATATATATATATATATATATATATATATATGTATATATATGGGTGTACATATATGTATATATATGGGTGTACATATATGTATATATATGGGTGTACATATATGTATATATATGGGTGTACATATATGTATATATATATGTATATATATCTATGGGTGTACATATATGTATATATATATCTATGGGTGTACATATATGTATATACATGTATATATATATATATATATATGGGTGTACATATATATATATATATATATATATATATATATATATATATATATACATATAATATTTTTAAAATATTTTTATTATAATTATTTGAATTCTTTTGTTTTTAAAGGTTACATGTCCTTTGAATGCTGACATTCTTCCAGAACAATTAGGGGTCCCCTTCCCCCATTGCCCAACTTAACAAGACCCCACCACCACCACCACAACACTTCCTTCATCATCTTTCTATCAGCAGCACCCAATTTTCTCCCTGCCACCGCCCCACCTCCGGTCCTTCCTCCCTCCTGCACTACCCCCCCCTCCCCATGGTACACCATTTTATCTTTCTCCTCCTCCACCTTACACCCTTCAACCTTCTTATCATCTTTCTCAAACCCCCACCCCATCCCTAGGCCTTCATCACCCTCCTCCGTCTCCTCCACAGCCGCTCTGCACCCTACATGCACCCCCACCCAGCCCCCTCCATTACTAGCTTCCTCAAACTCCAGAGTACCCCCAAACCTTCTGCTCCTCTCCCAACCCAGCCCCTCGTAGATACCCCTCACCCCCACATCCCTCCCAGCCCCTTCACCACTATTTTTCTCAAACCCCAGAATACCCCAAACCCTCTCCTAACCCAGCCCCTCGCAGACTCCCCTCCCTCCTGATCCCACATCCTCCAGCACCCTTCACTATTCCACCCCCCCTCCCGATCCTACACCCAACCCTCTTCACCAGCTTTCTCAAACTCCAGAATACCCCAAACCCTCCACCCCTAATCCTACACCTACCACCCAGCCCCCTTCACCACCAGCTTTCTCAAACCCCAAAGTACCCCAAACCCTCCCCCCTACATGATCTGTACTATCTCTCCCCTCCCTCTCCAGTAATCCATATCTACACTACAGCCCTTTTGTTATTCCCCACATACCCTGTACACCAGTCCTTAGCCCCCCCCCCCCCCCCCCCGCCGCCGCACCGCCCATCCGTGCCACCCCACCCTCATATTTGGCTCCCTCCCATCTCCTCATTAGCCATGCTGCAACCCCCACCCCTTCAGCCTCTCTTCTCCCCTTCCCCCCCTCTCCGTTTCCTACATCATCTTCCCCAATCCCATCAGTACCACCACCACCACCACCACCACCACCAACACCACCACTCTGTCCCCCCTCACCCCTACATCATCTTCCTCCAGCCCCCTCAATACCACCACCACCACCTCTCTGCCGCCACCACCACTACCACCTCTCTGCCACTATCTCCACCACCAGCTCTCTGCCCCCCCCCCCCCCCCCCTCTCTCTCTGCCACTACCACCACCACACCACCACCACCACCACCACCACCAGCTCTCTGCCACTACCTCCACCACCACCACCTCTCTGCCCCTACCTCCACCACCACCACCACCACCACCTCTCTGCCACTACCTCCACCACCACCACCACCAGCTCTCTGCCACGACCTCCACCACCACCACCTCTCTGCCACGACCTCCACCACCACCACCTCTCTGCCACTACCTCCACCACCACCACCTCTCTGCCACTACCTCCACCACCACCACCACCTCTCTGCCACTACCTCCACCACCACCACCACCTCTCTGCCACCACCACCACCTCTCTGCCAATACCTCCACCACCACCACCACCAGCTCTCTGCCACCACCACCACCTCCACCACCACCACCTCTCTGCCACTACCACCACCACCACCACCACCACCACCACCACCAGCTCTCTGCCACCACCACCACCACCACCACCAGCTCTCTGCCCTCATCACCCCCTTCATCATCTATACTCCCATGTAAAGCGATATTATTGGTTGAAATAACTGGTCCGTTGTCCTCCTCATCCTCTTTTGTGACATTTTCTATTCTCTACTCTGGCTGGATTGACTCTGTAACACTTTGGTGCTGGGGTGGGGTTCTTGTGCTGGGGTGGGGTTCTTGTGCTGGATGGGCTTCTAATGTAAAAATGAATAAATAAAAGACACCTACTAGTTTCAATATTGACTAAATTCCTTCAAGGCAGTGAGTGCCCCAGCATGGCCACAGTCTAATGATTGAAGCCAGTAAAAGAATACAAGACTAAACCTCTCCAAGGCAGAGCCCCAGCATGGTCAGTCTAATAACTGAAACCAGTAAAAGAATACAAGACTAAATCCCTCCAAAGCAGTGCCCCAGCATGGCCGCAGTCAATGACTGAAACCAGTAAAAGAATACAAGACTAAACCCCTTCAGGGTACAAAACAACACTATGACTACATCACATTAAATATTAAAGTCTTTACTGTAATACTGTAAATTTTCACAACAATCTGTCCACCAGTAAAGATACTATAAACATTTAGTACAAAACAACACTATGACTACATTACATTAAATATTAAAGTCTGCAAATTTTCACAATCTGTCTAATAATAAAGATACTTTAACTCTTTAGCATTTAAACCAGTCATATCCGGCCAGAATTCACTCACCACTTTCTGTTCAAAGTGGCTGTAACTGGCCACTCATTCTGATGTTAAGGTATTATTCTCAAAATATATAATATCAAAATGTCATAGATTCGATATATGTAATAATTATGTGAGGTAAAGACTTTACCATAGAAATATAATAGTAAATATACAGTAAAGTAAATGCTAAAAGGTTAAATATTTAAGTCCGAAACAGTACTATGACTGCATCACATTAAATATTAAAGTCTTTACTGTAATACTGTAAATATTCACAACAATCTGTCCACCAGTAAAGATACTATAAACATTTAGTATAAAACAACACTATGACTATATCACATTAAATATTAAAGTCTTTACTGTAATACTGTAAATATTCACAACAATCTGTCCACCAGTAAAGATACTATAAACATTTAGTATAAAACAACACGATGACTGCATCACATTAAATATTAAAGTCTTTACTGTAATACTGTAAATTGTCACAACAATCTGTCCACCAGTAAAGATACTATAAACATTTAGTACAAAACAGCACTGACTACATCACATTAAATATTAAAGTCTTTACTGTAATACTGTAAATTGTCACAACAATCTGTCCACCAGTAAAGATACTATAAACATTTAGTACAAAACAGCACTGACTACATCACATTAAATATCAAAATATGATCACAATTTTGACATCAACTTTTCCATGCAGGTATGGGTTGGACAGGACATTTTGAGGCAATGTCTTACTACAGGAGACACTAGCTAACCTCATTTTAGTTACATTTTATGATACACCTGTAAAATATACTATAGAAATTTCAATTTAAAAATCCTCTTTATACTAAAATACTGACTAATCACTGGTATAAAGTTATTTTGTAATCAATCTGGGTGACTTGCTGGTATTTATTTTTTAATTGCACCTGACACTCTTCGTAATGTACACACACACATCTAGTGGCACACACACACACATCTAGTGGCACACACACACACACACTCTTAGTGGCACACACACACACACACATCTAGTGGCACACATACACATTCTTAGTGATACACACATCCTTAACGACACACACACACACACACACACACACACATTCTTAGCGACACACACTCATCCTTAGTGGCACACGCACATCCTTAGTGGCACACACACACATCCTTAGCGACACACACATCCTTAGTGACACACACAGCCTTAGCGACACACACATCCTTAGCGACACACACACATCCTTAGCGACACACACAGCCTTAGCGAAACACACAGCCTTAGCGAAACACACATCCTTAGCGACACACACAGCCTTAGCGACACACACAGTCTTAGCGACACACACACACATCCTTAGCGACACACACAGCCTTAGCGACACACACACATGCACACTCACAAACACATGCACACACTCACATGCATACATATACACATCCAAAAACACACATGCACACACATGCACACATATACACATGCACACACATGCATACATATACCCATGCACACACATGCACACATATACACATGCACACACATGCATACATATACCCATGCACACACACATGCACAAATATACACATGCATACATATACACATGCACCCCCCTCCTCACTCAGCGCTTAATATTTAGGTCACATACTGTTATGTTGCTGTTGGTTACTATGTACTGTATAAGGAAGGGGTTCAAGTCACAGCAAGTGGTTACTATGTACTGGATAAGGGTGTGAATTGGCAGTATCGGTAGAGGATCAGACGCCATGCTTTCTAGCATAGTTATGTCCCTTTATGATCTGAGTTCAAATCCCGCCGAGGTTAACTTTGCCTTTCATCCTTACAGGGTCGATAAAATAAAGTACCAGTAATTGCTGGCCTTGTGCCAAAAAGTAGAAACAATTATCTTGGTAGAGGGTTGGATGCCATGCTTTCTAGCATAGTTACGTCCCTTTACAATCTGAGTTCAAATCCCGCCGAGGTTAGCTTTGCCTTTCATCCTTACGGGGTCGATAAAATAAAGTACCAGTAATGTACTGGGATAATTGCTGGCCTTGTGCCTAAAGTAGAAACAATTATCATCATCATCTATTGGTCTCAGCCAAAATCGACTCAACAATTGATCTCCTCATGGGTCTATCGTTCATTGTGTGTGACAGCTCACACCTATGCAGGTTTAGCTGGCCTCCTCCAAAGTATATCTCGTTGGAGGTGTCTTGGGTAATTTAATGATGAGGACCCCAGTCTTATCTCATTTCTACAGCTGAGTAAACTGGAGCAGCGTGAAACAAAGTGTCTTAAAGTCCATTGCCGTTGCCAAATCCTAGATTTCAATACCAGAATCTCTGAAGATAACATCGGGACAGGAGAGCTTGCGCCCCTTGTTATTAGTGACTGTTTGTGGTTTCCAAAGCACTAATGGGGACATAGCTTCAGAGGTGGCACGATGGCAGTGGCCAACAAATTGGGATAGGAGAGCTTGCGCCCCTTGTTATTAGTGACTGTTTGTGGTTTCCAAAGCACTAATGGGAACATAGCTTCAGAGGTGGCACGATGGCAGTGGCCAACAAATTGGGATAGGAGAGCTTGCGCCCCTTGTTATTAGTGACTGTTTGTGGTTTCCAAAGCACTAATGGGGACATAGCCTCAGAGGTGGCACGATGGCAGTGGCCAGCAAATCGGGATAGGAGAGCTTGCACCCCATTATTAGTGGTTGTTTGTGGTTTCCAAAGCACTAATAGGGACACAGCCCCAGAGGTGGCACGATGGCAGTGGCCAGCAAATCGGGATAGGAGAGCTTGTGCCCCATTATTAGTGGTTGTTTGTGGTTTCCAAAGCACTAATAGGGACACAGCCCCAGAGGTGGCACGATGGCAGTATGGAAGTATACACACTTCAACAGCATTCTAATTAATTGTTTCTACTTTAGGCACAAGGCCAGCAATTTCCCAGTACTTTATTTTATCGACCCCGTAAGGATGAAAGGCAAAGTCAACCTCGGCGGGATTTGAACTCAGCATCCTAATTAATATTACCTGTACAGGTAATGATATTCAAATAAAGGTTTCTGATTTAGGCACAAGGCCAACAATTTTGGGAGAGGGGAAAGTTGGATTATATTGACCACCTTACTGGTACTTTATTTTATTGGCTTAGTAGTAGTAGTTGTATTTTATTGGCTTAGTAGTAGTAGTAGTTGTATTTTATTGTCTTAGTAGTAGTAGTAGTTGTATTTTATTAGTTTACTAAGTCAAGCCTTCACAAGTGGACTATCAACCTTGTCAGATGATGATAGTTTTTCTTTCATTCCTTCTTTCCTTCTCTCTGTTTTGTATATGGTGATGATGATGATTGTCAGTTAATTATTGACCTATTGTGATTATCTTTAACCCT
>OZ024765.1:6601923-6604423 GCA_964016885.1 Eledone cirrhosa | reverse complement strand
AAGTTTGTTATATTTAAAGTTAGTTAGTTTATGTTGTAGTTAAAATTTGTCTAAAGTTTGTTATATTTAAAGTTAGTTTATGTTGTAGTTAAAATTTGTCTAAAGTTTGTTGTATTTAAAGTTAGTTTATGTTGTAGTTAAAATTTGTCTAAAGTTTGTTATATTTAAAGTCAGTTTATGTTGTAGTTAAAATTCGTCTAAAGTTTATGTAATATTTAAAGTTAGTCAGTTTATGTTGCAGTTAAAATTTGTCTAAAGTTTATGTTGTGTCACAATTAATATTTATCTGAAATTTGTGCTGTTTTATAAAATATGAGTTTCGTTTTTCTCTCTTTAATGTCATAATTTATTTTCTTTTTCATTTAATTTTTTAGTTCTATTTATTTTCACTGTTTCTTTTTACTATTATAAAATGAAATTTAACTGTTAATAGCTTGTTTTTAGCTGGAGGTAGGTGGGTGAGAGGAAAGGGTAAATTAGTGTTTGGTGTTGGTGGTGTGGTGCAGAGAGCTACATTTAGCATCTAAATTTATATTATAATAAATAACCACAAACACACTTAACAGTAGCAACAACATTTTACTTTACTCCAACTGTCACAAACAGGCCGATAGTTAAGAAATAACGACAGCAGCAGCAACAACAACAACTATGTCCACATGTTACTGTTCTGACTGCCGATAGTTAAACAATCATTAAAAAATATGAATATTCAAATATTAATTTTAACGACCCAAGAGCTGAACATAGATCACGGGTGGGTGTGGGGGTTGGGGTACTTCAGTTAATCAATAAATAGCAGGCAATGTGTGTGTATGTCATCATCATCATCATCAATTAACATCTATCTTCCATGTTAACATGAGTTAGACATGTTTGTCCCATTTAGAGGCAAATTGGGTCAGGTGACCGTGTCTCGCTCATATAGGAGAGTTTCTAGCTGGTTTTCTACAGCTAGATGCCCTTCCTAATGCCAACCACATTTACAGCGTGTGCTGGGTGCTTTTTGCCATGTCTTTTACATCTCCACTTTATAGTGTGGGCTGGGTGCTTTTTGTCATTACATCTACATGACCACTTTACAGTGCGCTGGGTGCTTTTTGTCATTACATCTACATGACCACTTTACAGTGTGCTGGGTGCTTTTTGTCATGACACCTACACAACCACTTTACAGTGTGTGCTGGGTCCTTTTTGTCATGACACCTACACAACCCCTTTACAGTGTGGACTGGGTGCTTTTTGTCATGACACCTACACGACCACTTTATAGTGTGGACTGGGTGCTTTTTATCATGATACCTACACGACCACTTTACAGTGTGTGCTGGGTGCTTTTTATCATGACACCTACACGACCGCTTTACAGTGTGTGCTGGGTCCTTTTTGTCATGACACCTACACGACCACAGTGTGGACTGGATGTTTTGTGGTACCAATATAAAATTACAGAGTAAGGGTGGTGTGGGCAAAAATGAGGGGTGTAGGGGTGTGGGGTGTATATTGGATTAAGAGGTGCCTACTGAATGTAAGTTTAAGTCTACGTGCAAGGGAAGGCGGGTCTTCTGTATTACTGCATAGTGCCAAAGATCTCGATCCTGTGACATTTTCTTAGAGAGGTGCAAGTGTGCAATGTCAGCTTTTATCTACCTCATCCCAGGACTTTCTGGGTCTACCTACTCCATAGCTTCCATCAATATTGATCGCCCTGCACATTTTTATACATATGTATATATGTATATAAATTTGTAGAATAATGGAAAAAAACTCAGCGCAAGGAAGCTGTTAAAAGCTTTGACTGTATGCCCATATATGGACTGTACCCCTTGATAAGTTCAGCTAGATTCCCGCCATTTGAATACTGGTGCTTTAGTTCGGATCTAGCTGTCGAAACAGCTGGAGTTCAGCTGTCAAGGTCCTGAATCCTTTCATATATATATATATATATCATCATCATCATCATCATCAGGTTTAGCGTCCGTGTTCCACGCTTGCATGGGTTTGGACGGGGGTTTTCCCACTTGAGGCAAGAGTGGTTGTCTTGCTCGCATAGGACTGTCTGGCGGGTTTTCTACAGTTGGATGCCCTTCCTAACACCAACCACATTTACAGTGTGGGGCTGGGAGGTTTTTACCGTGTTGCCTACACGGCCACATTACAGCGTGGACTGTCTGGCTGGTTTTCTACAGCTGGATGCCCTTCCTAACACCAACCACATTTACAGTGTGGGGCTATAGAAAAACCTGGGACGACTTGATAAATTCCGACCTCACACACCTACACCTCTCCAAGACAATGGCGCTACACAGTAATACAGAAGACCCGCCTTGCCTAAGTACAAAGCGAAACCTACAGTCAGTAGGCACCTCTTAACAACCCCGTCCCACTACCCCCACCCCATCCACACCACCCCTTTTGATGTAAAATTATGTTGGTACCACAACATCCAGTCCGAAATAAATGAGGTCGTGTAGGTGTCACAACAAAAAAAAACACAGTC
>OZ024765.1:6594423-6599423 GCA_964016885.1 Eledone cirrhosa | reverse complement strand
TATATATATACACACACATACACATCATCATCATCAGTTTACGTCTGCTTTTCCCTGCTTGCAAGGATGGGACGGGTCTTATTCAGCATCTCTCCATTCATCACAGTCCTTCGTCATGTAGGTTATCTGCATTGATTTTTTTAAAAACCAGAATTAGTTGTTTAGGTTACATATTGAGACCCGAACCCATCCTATTTATTTTATAATGTATGGTATTTCTACTAATGTACTTTTTTTGTCATGTATAATGTTTTTTTTTTAACCCTTTAGCATTTAAACTGGCCTCATCCGGCTAGAATTCTCCTCCTCTTTCTGTTTAAACTGGCTGTAACAGGCCCCTCATACTGATGTTAAGGTATTGTTCTCAAAATAAATATCAAAATCTCTTTACCACAAAAATACAATAGTAAATATAGAGCAATGTGAGATATGTGAGGTAAAGCTTTTACCACAAAAATGCAATAATATATATAGAGTAATGTAAATATTGTGAGATATTATGTGAGGTAAAGCTTTTACCACAAAAATACAATAGTATATATAGAGTAATGTAAATGCTAAAGGGTTAACGTATTAAGGAAATTAATTGCCGCAAGAATACTACCACTTAAAATTTAATATCGCTGGGGATAAAGTAGCAAAATTTAATAAGTAGTGGGATTGAAATAAGAGCAGGGGTGGTGGAAGTGGAAAAAAATCTGAAAAATTAGTGGGGGTGGACATTATTTTAGACCTGAAAGTATCCTCATAGCATGCCAACCATTCTCCCCCAACTAAAATTCTTAATTATTTCATTACTATGATAGAGTAAGTTAACATATGGTTCATATATAATATTATGGTGGAGGATTTTAATTTAAATAAGCACTCTGGAAAATGGGTGATTTTGTTTCATAGGAGCAGAAATGGTTTTGGGCAGGTTGGTATTGCAAGACAGACAGAGAGAGAGAGAGACACACATATATATGTATATGTATATATATATATATATATATATATTATATATATACACATATACATACATATACACGTATATTTATGTATATATATATATATATGTATATGTATATGTATATATATATATATCATCATCATCATCAGGTTTAGCGTCCGTGTTCCATGCTTGCATGGGTTTGGACGGGAGTTTTCCCACTTGAGGCAAGAGTGGTTGTCTTGCTCGCATAGGACTGTCTGGCGGGTTTTCTACAGCTGGATGCCCTTCCTAACACCAACCACATTTACAGTGTGGGGCTGGGAGGTTTTTACCGTGTTGCCTACACGGCCACATTACAGCGTGGACTGTCTGGCGGGTTTTCTGCGGCTGGATGCCCTCCCTAACACCAACCACATTTACAGTGTGGGGCTGGGAGGTTTTTACCGTGTTGCCTACACGGCCACATTTACAGCGTGGACTGTGTGTTTTTTTTTTTTTTTATCGTGACACCTACACGATCTCATTTATATATATATATATATATATATATATACACACGTATATGTATGTATATGTGTGAAAACTCCCGTCCAAACCCATGCAAGCGTGGAAGATGGACATTAAACGATGATGATGATGATGATATATATGTATATATGTGTGTATATATATATATATATGTGTGTGCGTATGTATATATATATGTATATGTATATATATGTATATATATGTGTGTGTATATATACATGTATGTGTGTGTGTATATATACATGTATGTGTGTGTATATATATACATGTATATGTGTGTATATATATATATGTATGTGTGTGTATATATATATGTATGTGTGTATATATATAGATGTATGTGTGTATATATATACATGTATATGTGTGTATGTGTGTGTGTATATATATATCTGTGTATATATATACATGTATATGTGTGTATGTGTGTGTGTATATATATATATGTATATGTATATATATGTGTGTGTCTATATGTGTGTGTTTATATATATATGTATATATGTGTGTGTGTGTGTGTATATGTGTGTGTCTGCATGCTTGTCTATGCATTTGTGTATTTGTCTGTGTATATATGGTTATCTATATATGCACGTAGTGATAAAACTCCCCCCCCCCATCCCCCCCACCCACACACACGCACTACTTATGAAACCTATCATACAGCTGTACTCTTAATTAAAAGGGTGCGGGTGGTGGTGGCGGAGGGTTTGTAGGTAGGGTGGTGGTGGTGGTAGTGATAAAGCAGTGAAGCCCCCTCCCCCACCTTACACTAACCTGTGACCTGACCTCTTTCCCCATCCACCCTCTAATCATCATCATCATCATCATAATCTCAAATCCTGTCACCCAGTAGTTACCCATTTAAACAGTTAACGAATTTACACAAATTACATGGCATCCATGTTTAATTGGCAGATTTTAATTAAAGTGGAGTTTTTTTTGTATGTTTATTATTATTTTATTATTATTTTTTTTTTTTAAACTTGTTTTTGGACCCTCACCACCACCACCACCATCATCACTACTACCACCACCACCACCACCACCACCATCATCACTACTACCACCACCACCACCACCACCACCACCATCATCACTACTACCACCACCACCACCACCACCACCATCATCACTACTACCACCACCACCACCACCACCACCATCATCACTACTACCACCACCACCATCACCACTACCGCCACCTTCACCACCATCATCACTACTACCACCACCACCCATCACCACTACCGCCACCTTCACCATTATCACCACCACCACCACCATCACCACCACCACCACCACCACCATCACCACCACCACCACCACCACCATCATCACTACCACCACCACCACCATCATCACTACCACCACCATCATCACTACCACCACCACCACCATCATCACTACCACCACCATCATCACTACCACCACCACCACCATCATCACTACCACCACCATCATCACTACCACCACCATCACCATCATCACTACTATCACCACCACCACCATCATCACTACTATCACCACCACCACCATGATCACCACCACCACCATCACCACTGCCACCACCTCCACTATCATCATCACTACTACCACCACCTCCACTATCATCATCACTACTACCACCACCACCACCATCATCACTACTACCACCACCATCATCACTACTACCACCACCACCATTACTACCACCACCACCATCATTACTATCACCACCACCACCACCATCACCATCACCACTACTACCACCACCACCATCATCACTACTACCACCACCACCATCATCACTACTACCACCACTACTACCACTACTACAATTGCCTCCACCACCAACACCACCAACACCACCACCTCAACCACAATCATCACCAACACTACCATCACCACCACCACCATCACTACTACCACCACTACAATTACCTCCACCACCAACACCACCATCACCTCTACCTCAACCACAATCATCACCAACACTACCATCACCACCACCACCATCACTACTACCACCACCACTACTACCACTACTACAATCGCCTCCACCACCAACACCACCATCACCTCTACCTCAACCACAATCATCACCAACACTACCACTACCATCAGTATAATCGCCTCCACCACCAACACCACCATCACCTCTACCTCAACCACAATCATCACCAACACTACCACTACCACTACTATAATCACCTCCACCACCAACACCACCATCACCTCTACCACGACCACCACAACAACCACATGTAATTAGAAATATGGTAACAGGGTCAAATTACAAATGATTAATATATACAAAAAAGAGTGTGTGTCTGTGTGAGTCTGTGTGAGTGTGTGTCTGTGTGAGTGTGTGTAAGTGTGTCTGTGTGAGTGTGTGTAAGTGTGTCTGTGTGTGTCTGTGTAAGTGTGTGTGTCTTTGTGAGTATGAGTGTGTGTCTGTGTCTGTGTGAGTGTGTGTAAGTGTGTCTTTGTGAGTATGAGTGTGTGTGAGTGTGTGTCTTTGTGAGTATGAGTGTGTGTGAGTGTGTCTGTGAGTGTGTGTAAGTGTGTCTTTGTGAGTATGAGTGTGTGTCTGTGTGAGTGTGTGTCTGTGAGTGTGTAAGTGTGAGTGTGTGTCTGTAAGTGTGAGTGTGTGTCTGTGAGTGTGTGTAAGTGTGTCTTTGTGAGTGAGTGTGTGTCTGTAAGTGTGTGGGTGGTCGATTCTTCCTCTTTATCTCTGTCATTTTCTCTATATCACCCCCACTCTTTTTCTCTCTCTGAGTTGAAACCCCACCAAAGTCAGTTTTCCCTTTCATCCTTTTGAGATCGATAAAACTAAAGTACCAGTCATGTACTGGGGTCATGTACTGGGGAGTCGATTCTTCCTCTATATCTCTTTCTCATTTCCTCTATGTCAACCCCACTCTCTCTCTTTATCTCGTTCTCTGGGAAGAAATCTGCGCTGTTTAACCCCTAAGCATTTACATTACTCTATATTTATAATAATAATAATGAAAATATTGTGTACAGTGCTCAGGTGCACTACAACTCATCAAAAGTGTATGTATAGTACATATGGTAATGTACAAACGTCAGGAAAATGAACAGTGCATAAGTCATGATATACACATGTGTTCATGTGTATGGAAGGGGGACATCAGGTGTAGTTTTGGCGAATTTCGGGAAGCATGTGGGTTTTAAAGGATGCAGTGTCTCGGCAGCTAACAACTGACGCAGGCAGTTTGTTCCATGCTTCAGCAACTCTGAGTGTGAAAAAATGTTTCAGAAAGTCATGGGAGCTGTGCTGTTTTCTGATTTTGTAGGCATGTCCACGTGTGTTAGACACATGGAGATCAAAAAGGTGCTCAGGGTTGTTGTTGGCGAGATGGTTAATAACTTTGTGGGTATTTACCAAGTCCATTGCCAGATGTCGGAGCTTCAATGAATCCATGCCCAGGGAAGCAAGGCATTCAGAGTATGGTAGGTGTCTGATGGAGGGTATGCGCTTGGTTGCACGTCTCTGAACAGTTTCCAGGAGGTCAATGTTCTGAGCAAAATA
>OZ024765.1:6554423-6589423 GCA_964016885.1 Eledone cirrhosa | reverse complement strand
ACACAACCCAGTCCAGGAATCAAACCCATGACATTATGGTCGTAAGTCCAGCACCCTTACCACTTGGCCATGACATGACCTCCTGACATGACCTCCTGACATGACCTCCTGACATGACCTCCTGACATATGACGAAAAGCAAACAGAAAGTGGTGGAGATCAACCAAGGAGGAGTTCATCCAACAGGGGTGAGAAGGCCCTGGATTGGATTGGACTCTGTATTGGAATTAATTAACCCTTTAGCATTAACATTACTCTATATATACTATTGTATTTTCATGGTAAAGGCTTTACCTCACATAATATTGAATCTATGAGATTTTGATATTATTTATTTTGAGAACAATACCTTAACATTAGTATGAACGGCTGGTTTGAACAGATAGAGGTGAGAGAATTCTGGCCAGTTTAAATGCTAAAGGGTTAACATCAATATGAGCGGCCAGTTACAGCCAGTTTGAACAGAAAGAGGTGATAGAATTCTGGCCAGATATGGCCGGTTTAAATACTAAAAGGTTAATGAAGAATTTGAAGTATTAACTTATGTTATTTCATTATTAAAATGGTATTTGTAACATAACTTAACAAAAGGTCCTTATATCAAATTATGTTTGAAGATATTAGATAGAAACGCTTTAAAATGGGTGGTTTTGTTTAATAGAAATAGTAGCTGTTTTGGGTGGATTGGGAGCAAAAAGGTTGAGCTTGTGGTTGAAACATAAGTTAACAAAGGTTCTTATATAAAATTATGTGGGGAAAGTTTTTAGATAAATATTAAAACTTTAACTCTTTTGTTAGTACTAGAATATTTTTCAACACACTGACGAGTATGCGAACATGGGTGTGTATGTGTGTATGTGTATATGCTTACATTTATATGTATGAGTATATAAATATAAATGTGCAAACACAGACACGTTTACAAAAATACACTCACACACATACATTCACACAAACACACATTCACGCAAACACACACACATACATTTGCACAAACACACACGCAGACATACATTCACACAAACACACATATTCACACACATACATTCACACAAACACACACATAAACATACACTCACACACAGCGTAGCAAATGGAACGCCAGTTTGTTTTGGTATAGTTTTTTTTCACTATCCCTTTCCTTCCTTTTAAACACACACACACGCACGCACGCACGCACGCACGCACGCACGCACGCACGCACGCACGCACGCACGCACGCACGCACGCACGCACGCACGCACGCACGCACGCACGCACGCACGCACGCACGCACGCACGCACGCACGCACGCACGCACGCACGCACGCACACACACACACACACACACACACACACACACACACACACACACACACACACACACACACACACACACTGTGTGACAGCCGGAAGTCACTCAAATTTATATATAGATATTTCTAATGAAAGACACTGCTTATTATTCTGAAATAATTTTGAAAATAAGAATATGGAGGGATTTAGTTATATAACTTTCTCATTTACATCACTGTTTGGAACATAACCTAAAGATTATGCTGGAATGTTAGATAAATATAAACTCTTTAACCCGCTGTTATATTTCTAATGAAAGACACTGCCTATGGTTGTCAATTAATTTTGAAAATAACCAAGAATTTGGAAGAATTTATTATTATAACCGACTTTCTCATTATTATATTGGTGTTTGGGACATAGGTTAAATATAAAATTATGATGGAAGGTTTATAGATAAATAAAAACACTTTAGCCCTTTTGTTACCATATTTCTAATGAAAACACTACTTATGGCTTTCAATTTCTAGTTTCCTATAGAGCCAGATGTGCTCTTTTTTTCATTAGTTTGGGTTAGGATTAGGATGCTAGCGTGGAAGATAGATGTTAAATGAAGATGATGATGATTACCATTACTCTATATATATTATTGTATTTTTGTGGTAAAGGTTTTACCTTACATAACATTTACATTATATATACTATATTTTTGTGGTAAAGGCTTTACCTTACATAACATTTACATTATATATACTATATTTTTGTGGTAAAGGCTTTACCTTACATAACATTTACATTATATATACTATATTTTTGTGGTAAAGGCTTTAACTCACAATATCTCACATAATATCGAATCTGAGATTTTGAGGACAATACTTTAACATAAGTATTATTGGACAGTTATGGCTGGTTTGAACAGAAAGATGTGAGAGAATTCTGGCCAAATATGGCCAGTTTAACCCTTTCTTATTTATATTACTCTCTATATACTATTGTAGTTTTGTGTTAAAGGCTTTATCTTACATAATTATCTCACATAATATTGAATCTATGAGATTTTGATATTTGTTTTGAGAACAATACTTTAACATAAGTATAGGTGGCTAGTTAGAGCTGGTTTGAACAGAAAGAGGTGATAGAATTCTGCCCAGATACTGCCAGTTTAACCCTTTAGCATTTACATTACTCTATATATACTATTATATTTTTGTGGTAAAGGCTTTACCTCACATAATATCAAATCTCTGAGATGGCCAATACAGCTTGGCACCAGTGATGTCACAACTCATTTCTACAGTTGAGTCAACTGGAACAATGTGAAAATAAAATATCTTGCTCAAGGACCACAACACATCACCCGGTCCGAGAATCGAACTCACAACCTCTGAATTGCAAGCCCAATGCTCTAACCCACTGAGCCATCCGTATTTGGTATGGTATGGTCCTGTAATTTCTGAGGGAATCATAGGAGCACCATATTGACAAACAGCATTTCTAGGGCCTTTTTTTAAAACCTGGCAGAGCCCCTCTCCTGTCCAGGTCTGAATACAGTAGATATTTTTCAGAGAAGGATAGAGAGTGAGAGAAAGGAAGTGAGAAAGAGATATAGAGGAAGAATTGACCCCAGTACTAGACTGGTACTTTTTTATCAACCTGGAATGGATGAAAGGCAAAGTTGACCATAGCGGGATTTGAACTCAGAGAGCAGAGAACTGAAATGAATACTACAAAGCATTCTATCGAATGCCACCTGTCATGCATATATAGGCACACACACACACACACACAGACACACAGACACACAGGTGCAAGTGAACTTGGTTTACCTAACAAAGTCCCCTCTCTCAATACAAATCTATAAGATACAGTCCATTGATAGTAGCAGGTGTGGTGGGGCTGGGGAGGTGGTGGATGTGTGTATGAATGGTGTATGTACACACACACACACACACACACACACACACACACACACACACACACACACACACACACACACACACACACACACACACACACACACAGTTTCTGACTTACCATTACTCTATATATATTATTGTATTCCACCCGCAGGATATTGGTCAATCTGACGCTATAATAGAAGACACCTGACGACCACTCTGTTTTGCTAAGTGAATATATATATATATATATATAATATATATATATAAAATGGAAAACAAAGAATCAGTGATGCATTGGAACATAATTTATTACGTATTACAATTGTTTCTTCAGCTAACAGCTCGAGGTGCGACCTGTTTGTGGATCGAACCTGGCTCTGGATTCGCAAGTTCCTCAGACATGTCTAGTGATTTCAGAGCAAGTCCTCTTATCATACTCTACCCCGTAAGAGTGCTCAACCGGCATACCGCCTATGGACGCATCTTAGCTACCATAAGACGTGTGTGTATATATATATATATATATATATCATCATCATCATCATCATTTCATTTTACGTCCGCTTTTTCCCTGCTTGCAAGGGTGGGACGGGAACTGATTCTGGCTTGATTTCTACAGCTGGATGCGCTTCCTAACACCAACCTCATTTACAGTGAGTGCTGGGTGCTTTTTTGCCGTGGCACCTCCACGACCACTTTGCAGTGGAATGATAGGGACCCCAGTCCCTATCATCTCATTTCTACAGCTGAGTAAACTGGAGCAATGTGAAATAAAGTGTCTTGCTTAAGGAAACAACACATCACCCGGTCTGAGAATTGAACTCACAACCTTTTGATTGCAAGGCCAATGCTGTAACCACTAAGCCACTTATATATATATATATAAATGAAAGGTATATATATATATATATAAATGAAAGGTATATATATATAAATGAAAGGTATATATATATATATATATATATATAAATGAAAGGTATATATATATATATATATATATATATAAATGAAAGGTATATATATATATATATATAAATGAAAGGTATATATATATATATATATATATATAAATGAAAGATATATATATATATATATAAATGAAAGATATATATATATATATATATATAAATGAAAGATATATATATATATAAATGAAAGATATATATATATATAAATGAAAGGTATATATATATATATATATATAAATGAAAGATATATATATATATAAATGAAAGGTATATATATATATATATATATATATATATATATATATATGAAAGGTATATATATATATATATATATATATATATGAAAGGTATATATATATATATATATATATATAAATGAAAGGTATATATATATATATATATATATATAAATGAAAGGTATATATATATATATATATATATATATATAAATGAAAGGTATATATATATATATATATATATATATATAAATGAAAGGTATATATATATATATATATATATATATATATATAAATGAAAGGTATATATATATATATATATATATATATATATAAATGAAAGGTATATATATATATATATATATATATATATATAAATGAAAGGTATAGAAAACATATATATATATATATATATATATCTGTGTATATATATATATATATATTAAAGTATGGGGTTAACAGAACAGGGATATGCTAATCACATGGTTTATCAGTTGTGAAGCAGATTAAAAAAAAGCGCTCAATGACCTGTATAAATAGTACAAGATGGAGCATTGTATATTAATAAATGAAATATTAATAAAAGATTTTCTTTTCATGATACAGGGGGCCGGCCGAACGCGTGGTGTTGTTTCTTTGACGACCAACCCCTGAGTTTTAAATAAATCTAAATCAACTGAATATAGCCTCCGATCTTTTATTAATATATATATTGTTATATACTTAGGGAGGGTCATATTGTTGTAATGATATTGCCAGAAATAATAACAGAACACACTGTTTGGTTGGTTTTCGCTTCTGTATCTTTTATATGACGTAAAACGATGATGATGATGATGATTATATATATATATATTTGTTGTTGTGCTCATAATTGTTTTGGCATTAATGGTTGGATGCCCTTCCTAACACCAGCACCACTTTACAACATGGACCAGGTGCTTTTATTTGTGCCACCAGCACTAGAGATGTTGTCTTACTGGACTCAGGGGTCTTCTCCACCCCATATCATCATCATCATCATCACCGTTTTACGTCCGTTCTTCCACGCTAGCATGGGTTAGACGGGTTGTCCTGTTGTGGGCAGTGTCTGGTCGGCTGACCATGCCTTGCTCATACAGGAACTGATCTGGCTTGATTTCTACAGCTGGATGCCCTTCCTAACACCAACCTCATTTACAGTGAGTGCTGGGTGCTTTTTCGTGGCGCCTACACGTCCACTTTACAGTGTGGGCTGGGTGCTTTTTTGCCGTGGCACCTCCACGACCACCTTGCGGTGGGGGGGGGGGGGCATATTGTTTATATGCTTCAGCATGTACCCATGGGAGGTCGGGTACCCTGTATTACTGCGTGACGCCAGAAGTCACGGTCGTGTGTCATTGACTTTGAGAGGTGTAGTTGGGTAAGGTCGGCTTTTATCATCTCATCCCAAGTCATCTTGGGTCTCCCCACTCCGCGGTTTCCATCAACTTCTAGTGCTCTGCACCTTTTTATGCAGCTGTCATCCTTCATACGCATCACATGTCCATACCAGCGTAACCGCCTCTCCTGCACGCAGCATTTGATTCCTCTTATGCTCAGTCTCTCTCTCAATTCATTTATGCTTTGTCGTTCACGTATATTACTGTTACACATCCATCGGAGCATGCAGGCTTCGTTTCTCTCTAATCTACGTAAGTCTTCCACCTTCAGCGCCCAGGTCTCACTACCATGCAACATCGCTGTTCGGATACACGCATCATACAGTCTGCCTTTCATTCTGAGGGAGAAGCCTTTTGCAGCTAGCAGTGGTAGTAGTTCCCTAAACTTCTTCCATCCCGTTCTTACCCTAGTTATTGTACTTTCTGAGCACCCACCTCCGTTGCTAATTCGGTCACCTAGGTAGCAGAAGCTGTCTACTGTTTCTACAGGGCCCTCCCAGAGATTGGTGGTACTTGTTTCCTGTGGCTGTTTGCTTGCTGTTTCAGCACAGCTGCTGCATGTGAATCCTACATTCTTAATTAAGCTTCCTGAGATCCCGCTACATCTCTTGTGTACCCATTGTTTGCATTTGGGGCAAAGAATGGAGTTCCTACCTACACCTTTCCTACATACTGAGCAAGGCCATTTCCCTGAGGGGATCTGGGTTCTGTTTTCTCGTCTACTTATAAGGACCTTAGTCTTTGTCATGTTGACTTTGAGGCCCTTTCTCTCTAGTCCCTGCTTCCAGGTTTGGAATTTATTCTCTAGTTCTACCATAGATTCAGCTATGAGTGCGAGGTCATCAGCATACAGGAGTTCCCATGGGCATCCGGTCTTAAACTCCTCCGTTATTGCCTGCAGGACTATGATGAACAGGAGAGGGCTAAGAACAGAGCCCTGGTGGACCCCAACCTGTACGCTAAATTCCTCGCTATACTCATTGCCAATCCTAACTTTGCTGACTGCTCCCCTATACATGGCTTGTACCGCTTTCACAAGCCATTCATCTACTCCTAGTTTTCTAAGAGCCCACCAGATTACTGCACGTGGAACTCTGTCAAAGGCTTTCTCAAGGTCGACAAATGCCAAGTAGAGTGGCTTACTTTTAGCTAGGTACTTTTCCTGTAATTGCCTCACAAGGAAGAGCGCATCAGTGGTGCCTTTCCCTGGAACAAACCCAAATTGCATCTCGTCTATATTCACCCGGTCCCTAATCAGCTGTGCTATAACTCTTTCTGTTACTTTCATGACCTGGTCCATCAACTTTATACCTCTATAGTTTCCTCTATCTAGTGCATCGCCTTTACCTTTGTAGCAGTTGACAATGATGCTACTGCACCAATCTTTTGGTATGGCCCCCTCTAGTATTACCTGGTTAACGATACGTGTGGTTATAGTGTGACCTACAGACCCAGATGCCTTCAGCATCTCGGCAGCTATACCCGATGGACCGGTTGCCTTCCCTATCTTCATATCTCTGATTGCCTTACTTACTACGCTGCCGCTGACTTGTACTGCTGGTCCCTCTATAGGGTCTACGTGGGGTAGGGTCTCTTCTTCCCATGCATTCTCCTCATTTAGTAATCTATCATAATGACTCTTCCATGCATCTTTCTTCTCAGCACTTGTGAGGGCAAGCTCACCTTTATCATTCCGGATACACTTCTCTCCAATGACATCACAACTATCTCTGACACACTGCCTCGCAATCTTGAATACCTCCTGTTTCTGGTCCTCACGTTGTAAAACATGCTTGAATTTTCTATCCTCTGCTTCCCTCCTAGCTAAGTATACTTGTCGCCTAGCTTCCCTCTTGGTCTCTATGTAATGTACCCTGCTCCCCCCGTTCTTCCATTCTTTCCATGCCTGTCTCTTGGCCTTGACTGCTTCATCTACCTTATTGTTCCACCACCAAGTCACTCTCCTCCTGCTTGAGGTCTTACTCCAGCCACAAACCTCATCCGTCGCCTCTAGTAAGTTATTTTTTAGGAACTCCCAGTTCTCTTCTACGTTAAATGTCTCTATCTGTTCTTCTTTACTGTCGTAGGCGTTGAGTAAAATATCTTTAAATCTGTTACTGGTTGAGGGGACTTTCAGCTTCCAGATCTTTCTTCTCCAGGTTGGCCTCTGTTTCAGGGCTCGTCTAGTTCTGACCGTGAGGTCGCTGACAACTAAGCTATGTTGGGATGTACATTCCTCACTAGGGAAGGCTTTTGTGTTTACGACCGTCCATCTGTCACGTCCTCTGATGAGGATAAAATCTAACTGACTAGAGTGCTCCCCTGATCTATAGGTGATCAGGTGGTTGTCGGGTTTTTTAAAGTTTGTGTTACATATCGACATGTCATTGGCGTCGCAGAATTCTAGAAGTCTGAATCCTTCCTCATTCCTTGTGCCAACTCCATGGCCTCCATGTACTCTATTGAAGCCATCGCAGTGTTTACCTACGTGTCCGTTAAAATCTCCTGCAATGATTAGGAAGTCCTTGTCGTCTGTTAGAGCAGTAGTGTGTATTAGGGACTCGTAAAACCTATCCTTAAGTTCGTCTGGCAGCCCCGATTGGGGTGCGTAAGCTGATATTATTGTGGTAATTGTCTTATTCAGGACTAGTCTGAGTTTAATGATTCTTGCATTTACCCTGTACACTGAGATTACTTTATCTACCCACTTGTCAGCTAATAGTATACCTACACCACCCATCCCATCGTCATTTCCCACCCAGAAAAATTTGTAGCACTGGCTTTTTCCTACAAGGACTCTAGCAGACCCTCCTCTCCATCTAGTCTCTTGCACACAGCATACATCAACTTCCTTTCGCTCTAGCATTTCTACGATTTCTCCTGCTCTTCCTTTCATTGAGCCTACATTGATGGTACCAACTCGGAGTTTTGGGCATTTGTCGACACTCGTAGGGGAGGGTCTCTGGGTTGGCGCTTCACGTGGGTGCTTGGTAGCTCGCAGATTCATATTTCATCTATTGATTCAGAGTTGCTCGTGTATTCCCAGCTCATCCATCCCTAACGGTGGGAAAATTGAGGGCTAGAAGGACAGTGGTGGTGGGGTAATGGCAGGGTGTGTTGGATGCAGGGTGTGTTGATATTTTCAGATTGAATGAATTAGGTTAAAGACAGGGTAGTAAGCCTTAAAGAAGTGCATAGAGGGGGGGGGGGTAGGAACTGAGAGAGATACAATAGGAACTGAGGGTCGCATGGTAAATATCCAAGTTAATACTACATCAGTAAAATTAACAATAATAACGTCATGAAAAAAGCTACTAAGAGAAACCCTCGAAAATTTATCGCTAATACAGCAGGGAAAATTTAACGCTAATACAGCAGGGAACATCATAATATTAACGACATGAAAAAGCTACTAAGAGAAACCCTCGAAAATTTATCGCTAATACAGCAGGGAAAATTTAACGCTAATACAGCAGGGAACATCATAATATTAACGACAATATGTAGGCTAAAATACCTTCGTAGATTAGGTGGATGGCTGGCTGGGAAAATTGAATCAGCTCAGTGGTACATTTTAGCAGAGAAGAATGGCAAAGTGTCTTATCTCTTCAATATTTTCAGATTGAATGAATTAGGTTAAAGACAGGGTAGTAAGCCTTAAAGAAGTGCATAGAGGGGGGGGGGGGTAGGAACTGAGAGAGATACAATAGGAACTGAGGGTCGCATGGTAAATATCCAAGTTAATACTACATCAGTAAAATTAACAATAATAACGTCATGAAAAAAGCTACTAAGAGAAACCCTCGAAAATTTATCGCTAATACAGCAGGGAAAATTTAACGCTAATACAGCAGGGAACATCATAATATTAACGACATGAAAAAGCTACTAAGAGAAACCCTCGAAAATTTATCGCTAATACAGCAGGGAAAATTTAACGCTAATACAGCAGGGAACATCATAATATTAACGACAATATGTAGGCTAAAATACCTTATATATGTGTGTATATATAGAGGTAAGAGAATTGGATTCACAATTGTGAGGTTGTGAGTTTGATTCCTGGACCGTGCTATGTGTTATGTCCTTGAGCAAGACACTTTATTTCACGTTGCTCCTTCTAGCTGGAGTTGCGACCGATAGGATAGTATTAGCAATTGATAAGACCAACGGAAACATTGCCCCTTTGGTCCGATCTGACGAAAGTCGATTGACTGTCGATATGTATATACATTCATTGAGATAAATATAAAAACTTTAACCATTTGGTTACATATTTCTAATGAAAGACGCTGTTTATGGTTTTCAAATAATTTTGAAAATAACCATGAAATTTGAGGGATTTAATAATATAACTAACTTCCTCATTATTAAGTTGTTGTTTGGAACATAACTTAAGAAAGATAGAAATATAGATTTTTAGATAAATATAAACACTTTAAAAATACAGCTTATTATCAAAGCTGGGATGAGTCAATAATAAACAAAAGAATGATTTAAACAGTCCAACACAGTACCTTTGATGAGATATGAACTGGTATTGATTTTCAAATAAAACAGCTCTTTTGATTTTTCTTTTTGTTTTAAATGTAGTGAACTATTTAGAGTTAAAAGACATTTCTTTCAAGACGAGAGAATGATACAAACTTGAAACAACATACTGGATGTTACTATTTATTTCCTATTAAAATACAATACTTGGAGGTAGAGGTGTGTGGCCTACTGGTAAGTGTGTTGGACTAATGATCATAATGTTGTGGGTTTGAGTCCTGTACTGGGTTGTGTGCTGTGTTCTTGAGCAAAACACTTCATTTTCTGTTGTTCTAGTGGTAAAGGTGTTGGACTACTGATCATAATGTTGTGGGTTTGAGTCCTGTACTGGGTTGTGTGCTGTGTTCTTGAGCAAAACACTTCATTTTCTGTTGTTCTAGTGGTAAAGGTGTTGGACTACTGATCATAATGTTGTGGGTTTGAGTCCTGTACTGGGTTGTGTGCTGTGTTCTTGAGCAAAACACTTCATTTTCTGTTGTTCTAGTGGTAAAGGTGTTGGACTTCTGATCATAATATTGTGGGTTTGAGTCCTGTACTGGGTTGTGTGTTGTGTTCTTGAGCAAAACACTTCATTTTCTGTTGTTCTAGTGGTAAAGGTGTTGGACTACTGATCATAATGTTGTGGGTTTGAGTCCTGTACTGGGTTGTGTGCTCTGTTCTTGAGCAAAACACTTCATTTCATGTTGCTCCAGTGGTTGAGGTATTGGACTTCTGATCATAATGTTGTGGGTTTGAGTCCTGTACTGGGTTGTGTGTTGTGTTCTTGAGCAAAACACTTCATTTCATGTTGCTCCAGTGGTTGAGGTGTTGGAGTTACAATCATAATGTCATGGGTTCGAATCCTGGAATGGGTTGAGTATTGAGTTGTGTTCTTGACATACAGCATACTCTGCTGAAACTGAGTAAATACGTATATGTAAGGTCTGTTTCAGACACTAGTCCTTCATCAGAAGATATAACTAGAAAAAGGTGAAATCAAAAGAGGAAGGAACAGAAAAATTATTTTTTTTAGAAAAAGCACGCATGTATTCAGTCAGCCATTTTGAAAAAACAAAAGATGTATATGTTGATGAGAAGGGACTGTCCTGTGTTAGTTTGTTTTCCCCATTGTCTTCGCCCACCATTTTTTATTCATTTGTATGATCTTAGCCAAATAAGTCACTTTTTCAAGTTGGTATATATCATCATCATCATCATTATCATCATTTTACGTCCGCTTTTCCTTGCTTGCAAGGGTGGAATGGGTCCTTTCAGCACAGCATCTCTCCATTTGTCACGGTCCTTCGTTATCTCCTCTGTGAGCTTCAGCGATCTGAGGTCAGCTCCCATCACGTCCACCCATGGTTTTTGTGATCTTCCTCTACTGCGTCTTCCTTCTACTGGGATTACTTGGTACGTCTTCATATATGTGTGTGTATGTATATATATGTACATTCCCACATACATAAAGATGTGTGTGTGTGTCTGTATATATATATGTACATTCCCACATACATAAAGATGTGTGTGTGTGTATATATATGTACATTCCCACATACATAAAGATGTGTGTGTGTCTGTATATATATATGTACATTCCCACATACATAAAGATGTGTGTGTGTATATATATGTATATTCCCACATACATAAAGATGTGTGTGTGTGTGTGTGTGTGTGTGTGTACATTCCCACATACATAAAGATGTGTGTGTGTGTGTGTGTGTGTGTGTGTATATATATATGTACATTCCCACATACACAAAGATGTATGTGTGTGTGTGTGTATATATATATATATATATATATATATATATATGTACATTCCCACATAAAGATGTATGTGTGTGTATATATATATGTACATTCCCACATACATAAAGATTTTTGTGTGTATGTATGTATATATATATATATATATATATATATATATATATATATATATATATATATATATATAGGTACATTCCCACATACATAAAGATTTGTGTGTATACACATACATATATTTGTATACACATGCACCATTTTGTTAAATATAATTTATTCCTTGCTTTTTTTTTTTTTATCAAAAGGACAGTTTCAAATTAAGTGAAAGAAATGTCACTCACAGCGTATGTCTGGTATTTAGCACACGCACACACACACACACACACACTTATTCCTTTCAGATAGGCCATGCTGGGGCACTGCCTTGAATGGATTTAGTTTTGTATTCTTTTACTGGTTTCTGTCATTAGACTGTGGCCATGCTGGGGCACTGCCTTGAATGGATTTAGTTTTGTATTCTTTTACTGGTTTCTGTCATTAGACTGTGGCCATGCTGGGGCACTGCCTTGAATGGATTTAGTTTTGTATTCTTTTACAGAGTTTCCCTCTCCTAGAAAGGTGTTGTGACAACTGGGGGCCTTTCACTCCTTTGTGGAAAAAAACAAAAAAAGTACTATTTGGATGGCCGTTGACTCCGCTAAGTTCCTCCGTCCTTTGTCGGGTCTTGTATTTCATCCCACAGGGTGTCCAAATATCACCCTCCTCACCAAGCAAGCTTGGTTGGGTTGCCGGTTTAGTTGTCGACAACCCGACCATGAGACAGGTTGTACTGGGTTACATGTTACCAGTAGCACTCTAGAGTGACCTGACATATACATACATACATACATACACCAAACTAAAGCACAGCCAACCTGATATTGTTGTTTGAGACCACACATTGAAAACGTGCTCTGTTGTAGAGATCAGCTGCCCACTTGATGTCAATGTTGTAAGAAAAATACAAGAGAAGGAGGACATCTACGGACCATTGATGAGGAGTTTGCAGATCCACTATCCAAGATACACTTTCAGCTTCATACCCATCATTATTGGAGCTACAGGCAATGGATTGGCAGAACCAGTAGAGCGTCAGAGACCATGCTTTCCAGCATAGTTACTTTCCTTTACAGTCTGAGTTCAAATCCTGCCGAGGTTAACTTTGCCTTTCATCCTTACGGGGTCGATAAAATAAAGTACCAGTAATGCACTGGGACAATTGCTGGCCTTGTGCCAAAAGTAGAAACAATTATTGGAGCTACAGGTTACATACCAACCGGCTTGGACCAAAGTATAACTGAACTCGGATTTGTGGACAAAGAACACAGCTCCCTAATTCATAGACTACAAATGGCTGCGATAGCTGGCACCTTCAAAATTTGCAAGACATTCTTGTGATTCAAGGGATGACAATTTCTTTTCTCTTACAACCTTGCCACCTGGGAGGTGGTCAGTCAAAAATGTACTTGAAATTAAGAGAAACATACATACATATATACATTTCTATGTACCTTGTACTGATAACATCATATATTTCTATGTACATTTTCCCGATAACATCATCATCACCATCATCATTTTTATGTCCATTGTTCTGCGCTTGCATGGGCTGGATGGGTCCTTTTCATCACACCATCTCTCCACATGTTACATTCCTTTGTCATCTCCTCTGAGAGTCTCAGCAATTTAAGATCAGCTGTCACCCCCCCCCCCCCCCCCCCCACCCCCAGTCTTCCTTGGTCTTTCTCTAATGCTGCTCTCCTTCCACTTGCACCGGTCCTTTGCCATCTCCTCTGTTGGTTTTCGCTTCTGTATCTTTTATATGACGTAAAACGATGATGATGATGATGATTATATATATATTTATTTGTTGTTGTGCTCATAATTGTTTTGGCATTAATGGTTGGATGCCCTTCCTAACACCAGCACCACTTTACAACATGGACCAGGTGCTTTTATTTGTGCCACCAGCACTAGAGATGTTGTCTTACTGGACTCAGGGGTCTTCTCCACCCCATATATGTGTGTATATATAGAGGTAAGAGAATTGGATTCACAATTGTGAGGTTGTGAGTTTGATTCCTGGACCGTGCTATGTGTTATGTATTTGAGCAAGACACTTTATTTCACGTTGCTCCTTCTAGCTGGAGTTGCGACCGATAGGATAGTATTAGCAATTGATAAGACCAACGGAAACATTGCCCCTTTGGTCCGATCTGACGAAAGTCGATCGACTGTCGATATGTATATACATTCATTGAGATAAATATAAAAACTTTAACCATTTGGTTACATATTTCTAATGAAAGACGCTGTTTATGGTTTTCAAATAATTTTGAAAATAATTTCTTTGTTCCGCACTTGCATGGGCTGCATGGGTCCTTTTCATCGCACCATCTCTCCACATGTTGCATTCCTTTGTCATTTCCTCTGTGAGTCTCAGCAATTTAAGATCAGCTTTCCTCCCCCCACCCCCACTCACCCCAGTCTTCCTTGGTCTTTCTCTAATGTTGCTTCCCTTCCTGTTGCACCGATCCTTTGTCATCTCCTCTGTGAGTTTCAGTGATTTCTAGTCAGAATTCTCTCACTTCTTTCTGTTCAAACTGGCTGTAACCTGCTGCTCATACTGATGTAAGGTATTGTTCTCACAATAAATAGTATTAAAATCTCATAGATTCAATATTATGCCTTTACCACAAAAATACAATGGTGTATATAGAGTAATGTAAATGCTAAAGGGTTAAAGTGGCTGAATCCGGCCAGAATTCTCTCTCCGCTTTCTGTTCAAAACAGCTGTAACCAGCTTCTCATACTTATGTTAGGGTATTGTTCTCAAAATAAAGAATATCAAAATTCTCATAGATTCGATATTATGTGAGGTAAAGCCTTTACCGTGAAAATACAATAGTATATATAGAGTAATGTAAATGTTATGTGAGATATTATGTGAGGTAAAGCCTTTACCGTGAAAATACAATAGTATATATAGAGTAAAATAAATGGTAAAGGGTTAATGGATTTGGCTATAAGGACCAGATCCCCCAAAACTGCATGTTGTTGCTGCTACTGTTGTTGCTGCTGCTGCTGTTGTTGTTACTATTGTTGTTGTTACTGTTGCTGCTGCCACTATTGTTGTTGTTAGAAATATATTTTGAAGATAATGTTTTTGAAAATTACCAGGAGACATTTCATAAATGTCAACATTGCATGTAGTGTGTGTGTGTGTGTCTGTTTGTGTGCCTGTGTGTCTGTGTCTCTGTCTGTGTGTTTGTGTGCCCGTGTGCCTGTGTATGCCTGTGTGTCTGTGTGTGTGTTTGTGTGCCCGTGTGCCTGTGTATGCCTGTGTGTCTGTGTGTGTGTTTGTGTGCCTGTGTGTGTGTGTGTCTGTTTGTGTGCCTGTGTGTCTCTGTCTCTGTCTGTGTGTTTGTGTGCCTGTGTGTCTGTGTATGCCTGTGTTTCTGTGTGTGTGTGTGTGTTTGTGTGCCTGTGTGTCTGTTTGTGTGCCTCTGTGTCTCTGTCTGTGTGTGTGTTTGTGTGCCCGTGTGTCTGTGTATGCCTGTGTGTCTGTCTGTGTGTGTGTTTGTGTGCCTGTGTGTGTGTGTTTGTGTGTCTGTGTGCCTGTGTGTTTGTGTGTCTGTTTGTGTGTCTGTGTCTCTGTCTGTGTGTTTGTGTACCCGTGTGTCTGTGCCTGTGTGTGTGCGTGTGTGTGTTCAAAATTGTGCATGAATGTGTATGTTTTTGTGTAAGTGTACATATATGTGTGCCTGTGTTCAAAAGTGTGTGTGTATGAATGTGTAGGAGAATATATACACATGAATGTGTGTGTGTGTAGTACATGTATGTATGTAATATGAATGTGCATATGTGTATGTGTAGGAGTACATGTGTGTGTGTGTGTATAAGATGTACATATACGTGTGCATGAATGTGCATATATGTATGCGTATGAGTACATATGTGGCTATGTATGAATGTGCGTATGTGTAGGAGTACATTGTGTGTGTATGTTAATGTGTATAGAGTACATATATGTGTTTATGTATGAATATGTATATGTGTATGTGTACATATCACAACAAAAAACCATGCAGTCCACACTGTAAATATGGTTGGTGTTAGGAAGGGCATCCAGCCGTAGAAAACCTGCCAGACAGTCCTATACGAGCGAGACACGGTCACCCGACCAATCTTGCCTCAAGTGGGACAATTTCCATCTAACCCATGCTAGCGTGGAAGATAGACGTCAAACGATGATGATGATGATGATGATGATGATGACCCCCTCTCTCCCCTTCTCTAGAAGAAATTAACTGTGTTCAACTGGAGAGAAAGGGAGATAAGCTCCACCAGGTTTAACCTCTTCAGTGCTGTAGATGAGATAACTCATCCTAACATGTTTGAACTCTATTCCAACAGTTCATAACCTCAAAGCTAGATGGGGTTACTAGTTTATTGATGTGATGTTTGTCAATCATTCAGATATCATCATCATCATCATCATCATCATCATTTTACGTCCGCTTCTCCCTGCTTGCAAGGGCGAGACGGGTCCTATTCAGCACAGCATCTCTCCACTTGTCACGGTCCTTCGTCATCTCCTCCGTGAGCTTCAGCGGTCTGAGGTCTGCTCTCACCACCTCCGCCCATGTATTTTGTGGTCTTCCTCTACTGCGTCTTCCTCCCAGTGGGATTTTTTGGCACTTCTTTACCCAGCAGTCATTCTCCATGCGTTGTTAATAAATGTTTGTTTAACCCTTTAGCATTTAAACCGGCCGTATCCGGCTAGAATTCTCTCACCTCTTTCTGTTCAAACCAGCTGTAACCAGCCACTCATACTGATGTTAAGGTATTATTCTCAAAATAAATAGCACCAAAATCTCATTGATTCGATATTATGTGAGGTTAAGCCTTTACCACCAAAATACAATAGTATATATAGAGTAATGTAAATGTTATGTGAGATATTATGTGAGGTTAAGCCTTTACCACCAAAATACAATAGTAAATATAGAGTAATGTAAATGTTATGTGAGATATTATGTGAGGTTAAGCCTTTACTGTGAAAATACAATAGTATATATAGAGTAATGTAAATGTTATGTGAGATATTATGTGAGGTTAAGCCTTTACTGTGAAAATACAATAATATATATAGAGTAATGTAAATGTTATGTGAGATATTATGTGAGGTAAAGCCTTTACTGTGAAAATACAATAATATATATAGAGTAATGTAAATGTTATGTGAGATATTATGTGAGGTAAAGCCTTTACTGTGAAAATACAATAGTATATATAGAGTAATGTAAATGTTATGTGAGATATTATGTGAGGTTAAGCCTTTACTGTGAAAATACAATAATATATATAGAGTAATGTAAATGTTATGTGAGATATTATGTGAGGTTAAGCCTTTACTGTGAAAATACAATAATATATATAGAGTAATGTAAATGTTATGTGAGATATTATGCGAGGTAAAGCCTTTACTGTGAAAATACAATAATATATATAGAGTAATGTAAATGTTATGTGAGATATTATGTGAGGTAAAGCCTTTACTGTGAAAATACAATAGTATATATAGAGTAATGTAAATGTTATGTGAGATATTATGTGAGGTTAAGCCTTTACTGTGAAAATACAATAATATATATAGAGTAATGTAAATGTTATGTGAGATATTATGTGAGGTTAAGCCTTTACTGTGAAAATACAATAGTATATATAGAGTAATGTAAATGTTGTGAGATATTATGTGAGGTAAAGCCTTTACTGTGAAAATACAATAGTATATATAGAGTAATGTAAATGTTATGTGAGATATTATGTGAGGTTAAGCCTTTGCCACCAAAATACAATAATATATATAGAGTAATGTAAATGTTGTGAGATATTATGTGAGGTTAAGCCTTTACCACCAAAATACAATAATATATATAGAGTAATGTAAATGTTGTGAGATATTATGTGAGGTTAAGCCTTTACTGTGAAAATACAATAGTATATATAGAGTAATGTAAATGTGAGATATTATGTGAGGTTAAGCCTTTACTGTGAAAATACAATAGTATATATAGAGTAATGTAAATGTTGTGAGATATTATGTGAGGTAAAGCCTTTACTGTGAAAATACAATAATATATATAGAGTAATGTAAATGTTATGTGAGATATTATGTGAGGTAAAGCCTTTACCACCAAAATACAATAATATATATAGAGTAATGTAAATGCCAAAGGGTTAAAAATATAGTCATTATACTGAAAAAAAAAACCCAGCACAGCAACTGTAGCTGTGTAAAATATACATGGCAGTCAACAGGTTAAAATGGCCACGACAGCACCCCTAAACTCCATTAGGGGTTATGGCTTCATGCACACATGCAATAAAAATGTGAAGTTTTGCATGTATATCACCTCATGGCTTAACCTTTAGGGTGCTAGTAATTTATGTGAGTTGTATCCCTTGACACTGTATTATCTGTTAATGGGAGATTACTCTTATGGTGCCCCGTGTCGCCTACAGTGTGTTGAAGGTTAAGCAAACAGAAGTCTAAAGTCTGTCTCGAGCCTGGAGTCTCATCAGGCCAGCGTTTATCCCAGTTCCTGTGGTATGAAGTGACTGAGAGTACAAGACCCCCCCCCCCCCCTCTCTGCAACAGGACGCCAGACCATCGTAGTGTTAACTCCAGCTATTGCTGGTACTCATTTTCAGCTGATTATACTGGAACGACGTGAAATGAAGTGTTTTGCTCAAGAACACAACACACAACCCAGTACAGGACTCAAACCCACAACATTATGATCAGAAGTCCAACACCCTTACCAGTCGCATGTTGTTTCAAGTTTGTATCATTCTCTCGTCTTGAAAGAAATTTTGTCTTTTAACTCTAAACAGTTCACTACACTGCACTTAAAAGAAAAATCAAAAGAGCTGTTTTATTTGAAAATCAATACCAGTTCATATCTCATCAAAGGTACTGTGTTGGACTGTTTAAATCATGCTTTTGTTTATTATTGACTCATCCCAGCTTTGATAATAAGCTGTATTTTTAAAGTGTTTATATTTATCTAAAAATCTATATTTCTAACTTTCTTAAGTTATGTTCCAAACAACAACTTAATAATGAGGAAGTTAGTTATATTATTAAATCCCTCAAATTTCATGGTTATTTTCAAAATTATTTGAAAACCATAGGCAATACCTTTCATTAGAAATATGGTAATGAAAGGGTTAAAGACATAGACAGTGTCTTTCATTAGAAATATGGTAATGAAAGGGTTAAATACATAGACAGTGTCTTTCATTAGAAATATGTTAATGAAAGGGTTAAAGACATAGACAGTGTCTTTCATTAGAAATATGGTAATGAAAGAGTTAAAGACATAGACAGTGTCTTTCATTAGAAATATGGTAATGAAAGGGTTAAATACATAGACAGTGTCTTTCATTAGAAATATGTTAATGAAAGGGTTAAAGACATAGACAGTGTCTTTCATTAGAAACATGGTAATGAAAGGATTAAAGACATAGATAGTGTCCGTCATTAGAAATATGGTAATGAAAGGGTTAATGACATGGACAGTGTCTTTCATAAGAAATATGGTAATGAAAGGGTTAAAGACATAGACAGTGTCTTTCATTAGAAACATGGTAATGAAAGGGTTAAAGACATGGACAGTGTCTTTCATTAGAAATATGGTAATGAAAGGGTTAAAGACATAGTGTCTTTCATTAGAAATATGGTAATGAAAGGGTTAAAGACAAAGACAGTGTCTTTCATTAGAAATATGGTAATGAAAGGGTTAAAGACATAGACAGTGTCTTTCATTAGAAATATGGTAATGAAAGGGTTAAATACATAGACAGTGTCTTTCATTAGAAATATGGTAATGAAAGGGTTAAAGATATAGTGTCTTTCATTAGAAATATGGTAATGAAAGGGTTAATGACATAGACAGTGTCTTTCATTAGAAATATGGTAATGAAAGGGTTAATGACATAGTCAGTGTCTTTCATTAGAAATATGGTAATGAAAGGGTTAATGTCATGGACAGTGTCTTTCATTAGAATTATTGTAATGAAAGGGTTAAAAACATAGGCAGTGTCTTTCATTAGAATTATTGTAATGAAAGGGTTAATTTTACCATTATTTATGTGTGCTTTCATGTTCGTGTTTTTGACTGTTGATGCACAAATATAGATATGAGCATCTGTATACATGCAATGCACACACACATGTATATGCACACAGACATGTATACACACACACACACACACACACACACACACATATGTACAGACACACTATTTGACTGGCTGATCTGACTTTTCCAAGCTGTTGTGGCAATTTATGCCTCTTTTGTATTGTGGACTGGTGGGGTGTTGGAGTGGTGTGGTGTGTGGATGATAGCATGAATGTATATGTTTGTGGTGGTGGTGGTGATGGTGATGGTGGTAGCGAAATGGTAGCGGTAGCAGTGTGGTGGTGATGGTGGCAGTGGACTGTTGGTGGTAGCGGAGTGGTAGTGCTGGTGGTGATGATGATGGTGGTGGTGTGATAGTGGTAGCGGAGTTGATGGTATTTGGTCAGTCAAGGCTGATTGATTACTGGTAACTGGTTCTACTGGATTGATTCCAGCCAATATCTGTGTGTCTGTCTGTCTGTCTGTCTGTCACTCTGTGTGTGTATGTATGTCTGTCTGTCTGTGTATGCCTCTCTGTCTGTCACTGTGTGTGTGTGTGTATGTATGTCTGTCTGTCTGTGTATGCCTCTCTGTCTGTCTGTCACTGTGTGTGTGTGTATGCCTGTCTGTCTGTCTGTCACTCTGTGTATGTATGTCTGTCTGTCTGTCTGTGTATGCCTCTCTGTCTGTCTGTCACTGTGTGTGTGTGTATGCCTGTCTGTCTGTCTGTCACTCTGTGTGTGTATGTATGTCTGTCTGTGTATGCCTCTCTGTCTGTCTGTCACTGTGTGTATGCCTGTCTGTCTGTCTGTCTGTCACTGTGTGTGTATGCCTGTCTGTGTATCAGTGTCTGTGTGTCTGTCTGTCTGTCTGTCTGTCTGTCACTGTGTGTGTATGCCTGTCTGTGTATCAGTCTGTCTGTGTGTCTGTCTGTCTGTCACTGTGTGTGTATGCCTGTCTGTGTATCAGTCTGTCTGTGTGTCTGTCTGTCTGTCTGTCTGTCTGTCACTGTGTGTGTATGCCTGTCTGTGTATCAGTCTGTCTGTGTGTCTGTCTGTCTGTCTGTCTGTCTGTGTAAAGGAGTGTCCATCACTATATACACAATATCAATAGTTAGTGGTGTGTGTGTGTGTGTATATATATATATGTACACACATACCTTTTGCACGTACACACATATATAAATATATATATACTTGTTCACCCCCCCCCCCCCCCTACACACATATGCAAGCAGAGAAAAGCAGACGTAAAATGATGCTGATGATGATGATGATGATATACCTTTTTCATGCACACACCTTTCATATATACATAGGTACACTATATCATTGCTCAGTGGTGTGTGTGTGAATATATACATATATATATATAAATAAATAATGGTAGGTGTGGCTATATGTATATTTATGAATGGGCCTTTGTTTCTCTCTCTCTCCCTTTCTCTTCTCACTCCCCCCTCTCTCTCTTCTCACTCACTCTCTCTCTATGTATATAGAAAGAGGCTACTACATGAGCTCGTGGTCAATCGCCTACCTCACTAATGCACACAACTCCACCATATGTATTCAGTACTACTCTGGCTTGGTCTTCCTGGTCTCGTACCACAGACTCTCAACACACACATACACACATGCACAAACACACACACACGTGAGTGTGTATTGACCTGTGAAAATAAAACAATAGTCGAAGATAAGTTGTTAGTTAGTTCATTGTTTTACAATCGTTTCAGAGGGTTGATTGATCATGGTAGATCTATATATTGACTAGTAGGAAGTGGTTATGTCATTTTTTATTTCTAGTCTCAATATCTCTGATCCATGACACTGCCTTCTTCAGAAACGGTGAACTATGACCTCCCCACAAGCAGGTGGACACCACTATATATATATATATATATATATCATCATCATCGTTTAACGTCCATATTCCACGCTTGCATGGGTTTGGACGGGAGTTTTCCCACTTGAGGCAAGAGTGGTTGTCTTGCTCGCATAGGACTGTCTGGCGGGTTTTCTACGGCCGGATGCCCTTCCTAACACCAACCACATTTACAGTGTGGAACTGGGAGGTTTTTACCGTGTTACCTACACGGCCACATTACAGCGTGGACTGTGTGTTTTTTTTGTCGTGACACCTACACGACCTCATTTGTTTCGGGCTGGATGTTGTGGTACCAACATAACTTATGTATATATATATATATATATCACAGAAAAAAGAGAATCAGTGTTGTGACGAAAGGAATTTATTGGACATATTACAATTGTTTCTTGGGCGACCAGCTTGAGGCATGATCGATGTGGTGATCAAACCTGACTCTGAAATCGCACAGTCCTTGGATACGTCTCGATTCTCTGAAGCAGATTTTCATTGTCCTTTAACATCGAATTCCTTCATTTGTTGATTTAGATCCTGTTGTTGTCAACAGGATCTAAATCAATAAACAAAGGAATTATATTAGGAATAATATTAGTTGTTGCTGGACTAGATATAAGAAAGAGACTTACTTATATATCATTAGAATTTGTATAATCGTCTCTACGAATTGTTCATTGAGTTTCCTTAGTTGAGTAATATAATTGTTTCTACTTTTGGCACAAGGCCAGCAATTACCCAATGCATTACTGGTACTTTATTCTATCGATCCCGGAAGGATGAAAGGCAAAGTTAACCTCGGCGGGATTTGAACTCAGATCATACAGGGAGGTAACTCTATGCTTCAAAGCATGGCATCCGACCCTCTACCAATACTGCCAATATAATAATCAATATATATGCATAGATTTAAGCTTTTGATATATATATACCTGAGTGCGGGTATAGATTTATGTTACCCATTTACGTGTGTTGTATTGAGGCAATTAAATTTGTGTCCACTCTGGGATTTTTGCATAACCTTACCTATTGAGTACGCTGAGATGCAACCATTACTAGCAGGGAAACCTTATGCTAGTCCTGTCAACTTTTTATTATATATATCATCATCATCATTATCACCATCGTTTAACGTCTATCTTCCACGCTAGCATGGGTTAGACAGGAATTGCACTACTTGAGACAAGATTGGTCGGGTAACTGTAGGTTAACTTTGCACGCAGAGAAGGCAGGTAATCTGTATTACTGCGTGGCGCCAAAGATCTCGATCCAGTGACATTGTCTTAGAGAGGTGCAAGTGTGCATGGTCGGAATTTATCAAGTTGTCCCAGGTTTTTATTATATATATATATATATATAATATATATATATATATATATATATATATATATTTCGTTTATATATATATATATTTCGTCACACACAAAAACAAGATGGTGCAGGACAGAACAAAGGAGAGGCACAAAAACAAAGAAAAGAATCCCCAGTCACTGAAGAGGTCACAGAATGTGTGACGAAAGAACTTTGACAATATATGAACAATCGTCTGGTTGTGGAACCAACCAATCGGAAATTTATAAATTCCTAAATTTATAAATTTAATTTATAATAAATTGAAGTGAAAGCAACTGGTGCGTGTGTTTCTTATTGGCAACATGACCCTCCCTAAGTATAACAATATATATTTATATATATATATATATATATGGAGGCACATGGCTTAGTGGTTAGAGCATTGGCCTTGCAATCAAAAGGTTGTGAGTTCAATTTTCAGACCGGGTGATGTGTTGTTTCCTTGAGCAAGACACTTTATTTCACATTACTCCAGTTTACTCAGCTGTAGAAATGAGATAAGGACTGGGGTCTCTATAATTCCACTGTAAAGTGGTCGTGGAGGTACCACGGCAAAAAAGCACCCAGCACTCACTGTAAATGAGGTTGGTGTTAGGAAGGGCATCCAGCTGTAGAAATCAAGCCAGAATCAGTTTCCGTCCCACCCTTGCAAGCAGGGAAAAAGCGGACGTAAAATGAAATGATATATATATATATATATATATATATATATATATATATCACACAGACTTTTGTAGTTTTTTGAAGCATTTTGAATAGGAAACAATGCATTGTTTGATTTTCAAAATTATTTAAATGATTCTCTCTATCTTTCTCTAATTTCAGATATATTGCCACCCCAATAGGGAAGAGTCTTGGTATTCGTGAAATCAGCCACAGGAAACCAGCTCCTAGCATTTATCTCGAGGAAGCTTTCAAAAAAAGCAGAACTCCTAATCATCAGGCATTAGAAGTAGGTCTTCTTTTTATTATTATTATTATCGGTGGATTGGCAATATCGGTAGAGGGTCGACACCATGCTTTGCAGCCAAGAGTTACGGCCCTTTATGGTCTGAGTTCAAATCGCGCCGAGGTTGACTTTGCCTTTCATCCTTACGGGGTCGATAAAATAAAGTACCAGTAATGCACTGGGATTATTGCTGGCCTTGTGCCAAATATAGAAACAATTATTATTATTATTATTATTATTTTTTGTTACATCCCCTATTTTTGTTTTTTTACATGCAGAAATGCCCATTTGTACCGTACTGTATTGTCCTGAGCTGTCCTTAATGTTATACTTTGTGTCAACCCTCGTGGTTAATAAAGAAAACATTATCATTATTATTATTTTGGCAGTATCAGTAGAGCATTGGGCACCATTTAGCATTTCCATTACTATTTACTATTGTATTTTTGTAGTAAAGGCTTTATCGTACATAATTATCTCACATAATATTGAATCTATGAGATTTTAATACTATATATTTATTTTGAGAGCAATACCTTAACATCAGTATGAGCAGCCGGTTTGAACAGAAAGAGGTGAGAGAATTCTGGCCGTATACAGCTGGTTTAAATGCTAAAAAGTTAAGGCAAGTTGACTTGAACCGAGTATTGAAGCCTGTTGATGTGGATCCAGAAAGGCTTTATCCCACATAATATCAAACCTATGAGATTTTGATATTATTTATTTTGAGAACAATACTTAACACCAGTATGAGTTTGAACAAAAAGAAGTGAGAGAATTCTGGCTGGATATGGCTGGTTTAACTCTTTAGCATTACATTACTTTATATATACTATTATATTTTCACAGTAAAGGCTTTATCTCACATAACTATCACATAATATTGAATCTATGATATTTTGATATTATTTATTTTGAGAACAATACCTTAACATCAGTGTGAGTTTAAACAGAAGGAGGTGAGAGATTTCTGGCTCTATACGGCCAGTTTAAAGGATTATAAAATTAAATTGAAATTGTTATTGTTTCTTAATGTTTCAGGGATATTCTAAGAAATTAGAACTGTCAGTCAGACAAATACAACGCTGGTTTCGTCTACGAAGGAACCAAGAGAAAGCAAACACGCTTACTAGATTTACAGAATCCTGGTAATGTATTGGCACTTCCCTATGTTAGTTTTGTTTTGGAACGGGTCTCATGGCTCCCTGTGTCACACCTTCATATCTTAGCTAGCTATTTCTCCTGGCTGGGGGGACACCTTTATATCCTAGCTAGTTATTTCTCCTGGCTCCCTGTGTCACACCTTCATATCCTAGCTAGCTATTTCTCCTGGCTCCCTCCGTGACACTATATCCTAGGTAGCTATTTCTCCTGGCTCCCTGTGTCACACCTTCATATCCTACCTAGCTATTTCTCCTGGCTCCCTCCGTGACACCATATCCTAGCTAGCTATTTCTCCTGGCTCCCTCTGTGACACCATATCCTAGCTAGCTATTTCTCCTGGCTCCCTGTGTCACACCTTCATATCCTAGCTAGCTATTTCTCCTGGCTCCCTGTGTGACACCATATCCTAGCTAGCTATTTCTCCTGGCTCCCTGTGTGACACCATATCCTAGCTAGCTATTTATCCTGGCTCCCTGTGTGACGCCCTCATATCCTAGCTAGCTATTTCTCCTGGCTCCCTCTGTGACACCATACCCTAGCTAGCTATTTCTCCTGGCTCCCTGTGTGACGCCCTCATACCCTAGCTAACTATTGATGAGTGTGGATAACAGATGTGGGACAGATGTATGAAATAGTGGTGATATATTATGGTATTACATTACGCTGTGATATCACTAACACAGATATTTTATAACACACTATAACACTATGTTATACCAATGTATGAAACTGTGATATCACTGTATATAAAACTGTGTGATACCAATGTATGAAACTGATATCACTGTATATAACACTGTGATACCAATGTATCAAACTGTGATATCACTGTATATAGCACTGTGTGATATCACTATATATATATCACTATACACCACTATATATAAAACTGTGATATCACTATATAACACTGTGATATCACTATATATAAAACTGTGTGATATCCCTGTACAACTCTATATGATATCGCCATATAACACTGTGTGATATCACTATATATATATCACTATATACGACTGTATATATAAAACTGTGATATCACTGTATTTTACTGTCTATAACACTGTGTGATCATCATCATCATCATCATCGTTTAACGTCCATATTCCACGCTTGCATGGGTTTGATATCACTGTATATCACTATATACCACTATATATATAAAACTGTAATATCCCTGTATAACTATATGATATCTCTATATGCCACTGTATATAATACTGTGATATTACTATATATACCACTATATACGCCTGTATATATTAAACTGTGATATCACTGTATTTCACTGTATATAACACTGTGTGATATCACTGTAAACCATTATATATAAAACTGGGATATCACAATATATCATTGTGTGATATCACTATGTCCCACTATATATAAAACTGTGTGGTATCCCTGTATAACTCTATATGACACCACTATATACCACTATCTACGAATATATATAACACTGTCTGATATCACTATATATACTACTATATGTAACACTGTGTGATATCACTATATATACTACTATATATAACACTGTCTGATATCACTATATATACTACTATATATAACACTGTGATATCACTATATATACTACTATATATAACACTGTCTGATATCACTATATATACTACTGTATATAACACTGTGTGATATCACTATATATACTACTATATATAACACTGTCTGATATCACTATATATACTACTATATATAACACTGTGATATCACTATATATACTACTATATATACTACTATATATAACACTGTGTGATATCACTATATATACTACTATATATAACACTGTGTGATATCACTATATATACTACTATATATAACACTGTGTGATATCACTATATATACTACTATATATAACACTGTGTGATATCACTATATATACTACTATATATAACACTGTGATATCACTATATATACTACTATATATAACACTGTGTGATATCACTATATATACTACTATATATAACACTGTGATATCACTATATATACTATTATATATAACACTGTCTGATATCACTATATATACTACTATATATAACACTGTGTGATATCCCCATCACTATATATACTACTATATATAACACTGTGTGATATCCCCGTATAACTTATTTTTCTCTCTGTTTCAGCTGGAGGTTTACTTACTATTTAATCATATTGATAATTGGTACTATAATATTGTCTAATGTAAGTATTACTATCACTACATCGGCCTCTTCCACCTCCTTACCTATTTTCACCAATATTACCACCACCACCACCACCACCATCAGGGGTGGTTGATTGGTAGGATCGGTAGAACATCAGACACCATGCTTTGCAGCATAGAGTTATGGCCTGCTGCGGTTAGCTTTGCCGTTCATCCTTTACGAGGTCAATGAAATAAAGTACCAGTAATGCACTGGGGGTAATTTGTGCATTTGTTGTTGTTATGAGAACGGTATCCTCAGATGAAAAATCCGATTTTGTGATATGCCACAGGCAAAAAACACATCCTTCTACTCGTGCGCCTGGCTGACATTTAAGCTCCCAAAGGGTCTTTCCCAGCTGTTATGTTCACAATTTGTTGAGCTAGGTGTTATCATCATCATCATTTAACGTCTATCTTCCACGCTAGCATGGGTTAGACGGGAATTGTCCCACTTGAGGCAAGATTGGTCGGCTGACTGTGTTTTGTTCGTATAGGACTATCTGGCAGGTTTTATACGGCTGGATGCCCTTCCTAACACCAACCACATTTACAGTGTGGACTGGAAACCTTCTACCGTGTTACCTACACGACCACTTTACAGTGTGGACTGGGAACCTTTTACCGTGTTACCTACACGACCACTTTACAGTGTGGACTGGGAACCTTTTACCGTCTTACCTACACGACCACCTTACAGTGTGGACTGGGAACCTTTTACTGTGTTACCTACACGACCACTTTACAGTGTGGACTGGGAACCTTTTACCGTGTTACCTACACGACCACTGTACAGTGTGGACTGGAAACCTTCTACCGTGTTACCTACACAACCACTTTACAGTGTGGACTGGAAACTTTTTACCGTGTTACCTACACGACCACTTTACAGTGTGGACTGGAAACCTTCTACCGTGTTACCTACACGACCACTTTACAGTGTGGACTGGAAACTTTTTACCGTGTTACCTACACGACCACTTTACAGTGTGGACTGGAAACCTTTTACCGTGTTACCTACACGACCACATTACAGTGTGGACTGGAAACCTTCTACCGTGTTACCTACACGACCACCTTACAGTGTGGACTGGAAACTTTTTACCGTGTTACCTACACGACCACATTACAGTGTGGACTGGGAACCTTTTACCGTGTTACCTACACAACCACTTTACAGTGTGGACTGGGAACCTTTTACCGTGTTACCTACACGACCACCTTACAGTGTAGACTGGGAACCTTTTACCGTGTTACCTACACGACCACTTTACAGCGTGGACTGGGTGTTTTCTTTTGACATGACACCTACTCGGTCTCATTAGTTTGGACTGGATGTTGTGGTACCAACATAACTTTACAGAGAAAGGGGTGGTGTTGGTGGGAGTGGGAGGATAGAGCAGGGGTAGTGGGTTGGGGGTGTATATTTGGTTAGGAGGGGCCTACTGACTTTGCACGTAAGGAAGGCGGATCTTCTGTATTACCACATGTCGCCAAAGATCTCGATCCAGTGACATTGTCTTAGAGAGGTGTAAGTGTGTAAGGTCGGAATTTATAATGTCGTCCCAGGTTTTTCTGGGTCTACCTACTCCGTTAACTTCCATCAATTTTGATCGCCCTGCACTTTTTTTATACAGCTGTCGTCTTTCATGCACATCACATATTCCATTTTGTTTTTCTTTGCAGAAAGTCTGGTTTTGGGACTCAACAGAATGCTGGCCTAATTACCCACATCAGGTAGAGGAGAAACTAATATTTCTTCTATTTCATTCCTTGTTCTCATGGTTTACCTCCAGCTTGGCCTACCATCTTATGATTTAGGCCATGCTGGGGTACTGCTGCTTTCAGTCATTAGACTGGGGCACTGCTGGTTTCAGTCATTAGACTGCGGCCATGCTAGGGCACTACTGGTTTCTGTCATTAGACTGTGGCCATGCTGGGGCACGGCACTGAAGAGATTTAATCTTGTATTCTTTTACTGGTTTCAGTCATTAGACTTTGGCCATGCTGGGGCAGTACAGGTTTCAGTCATTAGACTTTGGCCATGCTGGGGCACTGCCTGGAAGGGATTAAGCCTTGTATTCTTTTACTGGTTTAGTCATACACTCAGACACACACTCAAACACACACACACACACTCAAACACACACACACTCAAACACACACACACACACACTCAAACACACACACACTCAAACACACATGCACACTCCTTTCTCACTCTCTCTTTTTGTTGCTTTTGTAACAGATGGAATTTGATATAAAGCTCATACACACACACACACACACACATTTACACATACACACACATATTTACATGGTAGTAGTACTACTAGTAATAGTGGTGCTGGTGGTGGTAGTAGTAGTAGTAGTAGTAGTACTAGTAATGGTGGTAGTAGTAGTACTAGTAATGGTGGTGGTGGTGGTGGTGGTGGTGGTGGTAGTAGTAGTACTACTAGTAATGGTGGTGGTGGTGGTGGTGGTGGTAGTAGTAGTAGTACTACTAGTAATGGTGGTGGTGGTGGTAGTAGTACTACTAGTAATGGTGGTGGTGGTAGTAGTAGTACTAGTGGTGGTGGTGGTAGTACTACTAGTAGTAGTGGTGGTGGTGGTGGTAGTAGTAGTACTACTAATAGTAGTAGAGATAATAGTAATATTATCATGCTAGTAGTAGTAGTAGTAGTAGTAGTGACAGTGGTGGTAGTAGTAGTGGTTGTGGTAGTAGTAGTAGTAGTGTGATGATCTTAGCTGTCATACTCCAATAATCACATTCCCCCACCCATACTACTTCACCAAGAAGTGTACCAGGTGTGGGTTAATGCACACACACACACACACACACACACACACACACACACACACACACACACACACACACACTTATAGTTGTCTGTGTGCAACATAAACCAGTGTCTATCTATCCATCTATCTTATTCTTCTTTTGACTTTGTCTATCTATCTATCTATCTACCCTGTGGCTAATATCTATCTATCTATATAAACCTTCTTTAGGTACCACTTTAAAAGGAGAATCAGGGTGGAGAGAGAGGCACTGCACCCCAGTAAATTTACTGAAAGGTGGGTGAATGTGGCAAAAATGGCCCGAGTGATTGGGCCTTCTCTGTTTGTAAGCCTGTAGGTTGAAGAAGAGAGCAAAAGGAAGAAAGGAGCACTTGCACAACACGCTCCTAAAGTTGAGGGTTGTTCTATCGACAGGGTATTAAACAACCCATTTGTGGCACCTCCCCCCTATTGGGGATTTTGATTGTTATAATTGTTTATTTTATATTTTTACATGATTGTATGTAAAATCCCCGGCATGTCTCTGTTTTGTCCCCTTTTCTTGTACGCCCTTGTGGCAAATAAAGAAATATATCTATATAAACCTGTAGGTTGAAGAAGACAAAAGAGGGAAGATGGGAACACCTACAAAACGTGCTCCTGGTGTTAAGAGTTGTTCTGTCTACGGGGTGTAAAACAACCCTGGAGTAACATTCCCCCCTATTGGGGATTTCGATTATTTTATTTTAATATATAGTTTATTGTTATTTATTAATGTTAAAGTTTAAACAACTTTTATATAAAACCTCTGCCGTCACGTCTTGTAATGTCCCATTTCTTGTGCAACCATGTGGCAAATAAGCATACCTATCTATTTATCTATTCATCTATCTATCTATATTTGCCTATCTATTTATATATATTTACCTATCTATCTATCTGCCTACCTGTCTGTCAAGTTCTCTATCTATTTATCTGTCTATTTAGCTGTTTGTCTAGCTATGTTTACTTAGTCTGATCTAATGATCAGCTGATAGTATCAGTAATAGAAAGACCAATGGAAACATTGTTTCCTTGGTCTGATCTGATGATCAGCTCCTTTCTTCTGCCAGGAGTTGTGACTGACAGATAGTATCAGTAATAGAAAGACCAATGGACACATTGTTTCCTTGGTCTGATCTGATGATCAGCTCCTTTCTTCTGCCAGGAGTTGTGACTGACAGATAGTATCAGTAATGGAAAGACCAATGGAAACATAATTTCCTTGGTCTGATCTGATGATCAGCTCCTTTTTTCTGCCAGGAGTTGTAACTGACAGATAGTATCAGTAATGGAAAGACCAATGGAAAGATTGTTTCCTTGGTCTGATCTGATGATCAGCTCCTTTCTTCTGCCAGGAGTTGTGACTGACAGATAGTATCAGTAATGGAAAGACCAATGGAAAGATTGTTTCAGATATGGAAACATAATTTCATCAGTCTGATCTGGCAATTAATTCCTTTCCTTTCCCTAAATAGTGATGTTGTGGCTAATATCCAGGTTTTTCTTTTGCAGCATGTGCCTTCTGAAATCTATTGGTACTATCTTGTTGAGCTGTCTTACTATGTGGGTTCGAGTCTCATGCATTTCACCGATGTTCGTAAGAAGGTAGGTACTGGTGACATTCAGATTCTGTGTGTGTGTGTGTGTGTGTGACGCTGTGTGTGTGTGTGTGTGTGTCACTGTGGAACTGTGGATGGACACACACACACTCGTGTGCAAATGTAGACATATACGTAAAAACATAAATACACATATACACATATACACTCATGCCGTAAAATATATATATGCACACATATACACATATAATGCCGCACATATATACACATACAATGCCACACATATACACAACACACACACACATACAATGCCACACATATACACACATATAATGCCACACATATACACAACACACACACACATACAATGCCCCACATATACACAACACACACACATACAATGCCACACATATACACAACACACACACATACAATGCCACACATATACACAACACACACACACATACAATGCCCCACATATACACAACACACACACATACAATGCCACACATATATACAAGACACATATAATGCCACACATATGCACACACACATACAATGCCCCACATATACACAACACACACACATACAATGCCACACATATATACAACACACATATATAATGCCACACATATGCACACACACACACACACACAATGCCACACATATACACATACACATAATGCCACACATATACACAACACACACACACATAATGCCACACATATACACATGTATATCTATCTATCTATCTATATATATATATAATGCCTTTATGGTAAATAAAGAAATATATATAGCAAGACACACACACACACACACACACACACACACACACACACACACACACACACACACACACACACACACACACACACACACACACACACACACACGATTGACAAGACACCCACACACGCATGGCCAGATATAGCCCTCCCCTTCCCCGCCACCACCACCACCACCATTGTACATCTACTCCCACCACCACCCTATAATCCCTCCAACAAGGGACATCAGTAATCAGATTAAATAAGACTGGATTAATTAAACAAATTACTTTCATCACCACCACCACCACCACCACCACCACCACCACCACAACCACCACCACCACCACCACCACCACCACCACCACCACAACCACCACAACCACCACCACAACCACCACAACCACCACCACCACCATTATCACAGTCATCATCGTCACCACCAGAACCATCACTATCATCACCATCACCACCAACACAAACATCACCACCATCACCACCACCACCACCATCACCAGAAACATCACCACCACCACCACTACCACCACCATCACCACCACCACCATCACATGTATAGGATCACCATCATTACAACGATAAAATACACCCAGTCCACTCTGTAAAATGGTAGTGCTGGTGTCATGATAAAATACACCCAGTACACTCTGTAAAGTGGTAGTGTTGGTGTCATGATAATATACACCCAGTCCACTCTGTAAAGTGGTAGTGCTGGTGTCATGATAATGTACACTCTGTAAAGTGGTAGTGTTGGTGTCATGATAAAATACACCCAGTCCACTCTGTAAAGTGGTAGAGCTGGTGTCATGGTAATATACACCCAGTACACTCTGTAAAGTGGTAGAGCTGGTGTCATGGTAATATACACCCAGTCTACTCTGTACACCATATTCAAGTTATTTCTATCTCTAGATCTTTATATTTGGAGAGTTTCTCTACTTCCTTGGAAGATATATTGTCGTCTGTGGTGATAGATAGATCTGTTAGAAGGCATTTTCTTTCTCTGTGGTCTTTGACTATAATATCTGGTTGGTTGGCTTTTGTTCTCTCTGTCTGTATATATTGGCACCACCCAGAGAATGGTTGCTTTGTCATTCTCTGACACTTTTTATGGTGTGTGTTTATTAAGTAGGGCAGTGGATTGGCAGTATCGGTAGAGGGTCGGACGCCATGATTTGACGCATAGAGTTACGGCCCTTTCCATTCTGAATTCAAATTGCACCAAGGTTAACTTTGCCTTTCATCTTTACGGGGTCGATAAAATAAAGTACCAGTCACGCACTGGGATCGATTTAATCGACTTTCCCCTCCCAAAATTGCTGGCCTTGTGCCTATATAAGAAATCCAGCATTTTATTGAAAGATGGGTGAGAGAGGTAAGAATGGCCCGAATGAATGGGCCTACTCTGAGTATGTGCCTGTAAATTAAAGGTGGAAAACTGGGAGAGGGCACTTGCTCTGGTGGTCAGGGTCACCGTGGCTTTTTTAATGGGCTTTCTCCACGAATGTCCCTTGGAAGTCTCCCCCCTATTGGGGAATTTTTCATTGTTTCTTTTTTTTGTTACATCCTCTGTTTTTTGTTTTTTTTACACGCAGAAATGCCCATTTGTACCATCCTGTACTGTCCTGTACTGTCCTTAATGTCTACTTTGTGTAAACCCTTGTGGTTAATAAAGAAAGCATTATTTTACAGGACTTCTGGGAACTATTCATCCACCATATTGTTACCATGACACTGATGTTTATAGCTTGGATCCAGAACATCATCCGAATATCTTGTCTCATTCTTCTAGTGCACGATATGGCTGACCCTTTTCTTGAGGTAAATATCAACCCTTTCAACCTTGTCACCCCCTTCCCCATCTTGTGTCAAAATAAGGCCCAGACATGATAAAATACACCCAGTCCACTCTGTAAAGTGGTAGTGTTGGTGTCATGATAAAATACACCAG
>OZ024765.1:6511923-6541923 GCA_964016885.1 Eledone cirrhosa | reverse complement strand
AGATTTTGATATTATTTATTTTGAGAACAATACCTTAACATCAGTATGAGTGGCCAGTTATGGCCAGTGGCCAGATATGGCCGGTTTAAATGGTAGAGGGTTAAGGCAAAAAAGTGAGTTTTGTTACTCTGGAGTTTCGCCTGTTTACCACAGGATCTGATGACCCTGTGGTAAACAGGTGAAACTCCAGAGTAATGAAATGATGGTGATGGTGATGATGTTGATGACGGTGATGACGATGATGATGTTGGTGATGATGGTGATGATGTTGACAGTGATGGTGATGATGGTGGTGATGATGTTCATGATGTTCATGACGGTGATGACGATGATGGTGATGATGTTGGTGATGATGGTGATGATGTTGACAGTGATGGTGATGATGTTGGTGATGATGGTGATGATGTTGACAGTGATGATGATGATGATGATGATGATGATGATGATGATGATGGTGATGATGGTGATGATGTTGGTGATGATGGTGATGATGTTGACAGTGATGATGATGATGTTGATGTTGATGTTGATGATGATGATGTTGGTGATGATGGTGATGATGTTGACGGTGATGTTGATGTTGATGATGATGATACTGATGAACATCTTCCCCTTCTTTTCTATTCTTTTAACCCTTTGCAGGTGAAAAAAGACGAACGCAGCGAGAGCGAGGAACTTGTGAGCGATACGGAAACAGAGACAGCACAGAAGCCTGCGGTGAACAACTGCAAATAGAGCAATGTGCACATGGTGCAGCAACTACAGCAGCAGTCTGAAGACGGATGTGTGTGTGCATGTGTGTGTGTGTGTGTGTGTGTGTGTTTGTTTGAACAACTGCACATAGGAGGAGGGTGAGCACGGTGCATGCAGTGCAGCAGCAGAAACAGCAGCAGTTCTCTGAAGATGGACATGTGTGTGTGCGTGTGTGTGTTTGTGTGCGTGTTTGTTTATGTGTTTGTTTATGTGTGTATGTGAATAACTGCACACAGAAAGAGGCAGCAAAGCACATATTGTGCAACAGTACGCTGGACATGGATGTGTGTGTGTGTCTATGTATGTATGTGTCTGTCTGTGTGTCTATGTATGTCTGTGTCTGTGTGTATCTATGTATGTATGTCTGTGTGTCTATGTATGTAGTGTCTGTCTGTGTGTCTATGTATGTATGTGTCTGTGTGTGTATCTATGTATGTATGTCTGTGTGTCTATGTATGTAGTGTCTGTGTGTGTCTATGTATGTATGTCTGTGTGTATGTATGTGTTTGTGTGTGTGTGTCTATGTATGTATGTGTCTGTGTGTGTCTATGTATGTAGTGTCTGTGTGTCTATGTATGTGTATGTGTGTGTGTCCATGTATGTATGTGTCTAGGTGAGTGTGTCTATGTATGTGTCTGTGTGTGTCCATGTATGTGTCTGTGTGTGTGTCCATGTATGTATGTGTCTGTGTCTATGTTTGTATGTATGTGTGTGCCTATGTATGCATGTGTGTGTCTTTGTATATCTATGTATGTAAGTCTATGTGTGTGAGTGTGTGTGTGTCTTTGTATATCTGTGTTTGTGTGTGTGTCTGTCTGTCTGTCTGTCTGTCTGTCTGTGTGTGTGTTTGTCTATCTCTGTGTATGTGCCTTTGTATGTTATGTGTCTGTGTATGTGTCTATATGCTTGTGTGTGTGTGTGTACCAGATATATCCACATGTAAAGTGTGTGTAAGTGTATGCATGTGTGTTTGCATGTTTTCATTAGTGCGTATATGTATGTGTGTGTTTGAGGATGGCTTGGCCTTCATGGGGGGGAGGGGGCTAGAGGTCGAGGGTTGGAAGGCGAGGAAGGAGAAAGAAGGGGTGAACAAAGTGATGGGGGAAGGGGACTTTATGGCTGGTGGTGATGGTGGTGTGGATGATGGTGATGGTGGTGGTGTTGATGATGGTTGTGGTTGTGGTGGTAGTGATAATGGTGATGAAGATGGTGGTGGTGGTGATAATGGTGTTGATGGTGGTGGTGTTAATGATGATGGTGATAGCGGCAGCAATGGTAGTGATGGTGGTGGTGGTGGTGGTGGTGGTGGTGAGGATATGGTTTGAAAATGTGAGCATAGGGGAAGTGGAAGAGGTGATGATGATGTACCACCACTTCTACCATTACCACCACACACCACCATCACCATTACTGCTACTACTATTACCACAACTTCTACTACTACTACTACTACTACTACTACTACTACTACTACTACTACTACTACTACTACTACTACTACCACCACCACCACCACCACCATTACTACCACAATAACAACAACAAACACTGCTACTGCCACCACCACCACCACCACCACCACCATGAATACCACTAGTACTAATACCACCACCACTACTAATACCACCACACCAACAATAACAACTACTATCACCACTAACACAACAACAACAACAACAAATAACTCTACCACTACCACAATAACAACCACTACTATCGCAACAAATACTACTACTACTACTACCACAACAACAACAACCACCACCACCACTACCACCACAAATCTACTACTACTACTACCACTACCACAACAACAATAACAACCACCACCACCACCACCACCACAAATCTACTACTACTACTACTACCACAACAACAATAACAACCACCACCACCACAACAACCACCACCACCACAAATCTACTACTACTACCACAACAACAATAACAACCACCACCACTACCACCACAAATACTACTACTACTACTACTATTACTACTACTAATACTACTCTTACTGCTGCAACTACTATTAATGCTGTGGACAGACAGAATCGGTGGAGTGATGAATGTAACTGCTGTGCCCTATTTAGTCTATGGTTGTCTATGGTCTGAGTTCAAATCCCGCTGAGGTTGGCTTAGCCTTTCATTGTTTCTGGGGTCGATACCATATAAATGACCCCTGCCCCCTCCTCCAAGGTTTTAAGGGAAGGGGGCCCCGAAATAATGGCTGGCTGCAAAATCCCCCACCCTCACTCACACACCACACCCCTAACTATCTCGCACCACGCCACCCAGATTGCTGGCCTTGTGCCTAAATTAGAAACTATTATTATTATTATTTATTTTTTTTTTTTATTATTGAGGCGGTTGTTTGGCAGTATCGGTAGAGCGTCGGACGACATGCTTTGCGGCATAGAGTTACGGCCCCTTATGATCTGAGTTCAAATCCCGCTGAGGTTAACTTTGCCTTTCTTCCTTACAGGTTTGATAAAATTAAGTACCAGTAATGCAGTGGGGCTGATTTAATTCACTTTCTCCCCCAAATTGTCAGTAAAATTAAGTACCAGTAATACAGTGGGGCTGATTTAATCGACTTTCTACCCCAAATTGTCAGTAAAATTAAGTACCAGTAATGCAGTGGGGCTGATTTAATCGACTTTTCCCCCAAATTGTCAGTAAAATTAAGTACCAGTAATGCACTGGGGTTGATTTAATCGACTTCTCCCCCAAATTGTCAGTAAAATTAAGTACCAGTAATGCACTGGGGCTCATTTAATCCACTTTCTCCCCAAAATTGTCAGTAAAATTAAGTACCAGTAATGCACTGGGGTTGATTTAATCGACTTCTCCCCCAAATTGTCAGTAAAATTAAGTACCAGTAATGCAGTGGGTCTGATTTAATTCACTTTCTCCCCCAAATTGTCAGTAAAATTAAGTACCAGTAATGCACTGGGGCTCATTTAATCCACTTTCTCCCCAAAATTGTCAGTAAAATTAAGTACCAGTAATGCACTGGGGTTGATTTAATCGACTTCTCCCCCAAATTGTCAGTAAAATTAAGTACCAGTAATGCAGTGGGGTCGATATAATCGACTTTCTCCCCCTTCCCGTCAAATTTGTTGGCCTTGTGCCTAAAGTAGGCAGTATGAAGAGCGGTGGATTGGCAGAATCAGTAGAGCATCGGGGGGGAGAATATATTGCAGCATTTACTGCCATACTTGACCTCTCGAGTTCACATCCTGTTGAGGTCAACTATATCATACTTCTGGAAGAGGAAGTACCAGTAATCCACTTTCTCCCCCCCTCTCCCCACCAAAAAAAATTGTTGGCCTTGTCCCTAAATCAAGCCGTTATCATTATTATTATTATTATTATTATTATTATTATTATTATTATTATTAAATAAAGTAAAGAATGATAAATAAATAATTAAATAAAAAAGAAAATCATTACCATCATTATTTTTTTATTATTATTATTATTATTATTATTATTATTTATTATTTATTATTATCACTATCATTATTTGGCAGTAATCGGTAGAGCGTCGGACACCATGCTTTGCAGCATAGAGTTACGGCCCCTTGCATTCTGACTTCAACTCCTGCCGAGGTTAGCTTTGCCTTTCATCCTTACGGGGGTCGATAAATAAAGTACCAGTAATGCAATGGGGTAGATTTAATCGACTTTCCCCTTCCCCAAAATTACTGGCCTTGTGTCTAAAGTAGAAATAATTATTAAGAAATATATATTTTTTATACTTTTACAGCTTTCTGTCATTAGATAAAGGCAGTATTGGTAAATCTAGCTTATTTTTTTAGTTTATATATATATATATATATATATATATATATAAATATTAAAACAATGAAATTAAACACAAAACTGTTAATTCATAGTAAAACACATTATTTTACGATCGTTCCTGGGGGGTAGTTCCCTGTATGTTCATTCAATTATTGATCTATGTAAAACATATTACAAAATATCATAGTAAGAAAAAGATACACACGTCTTCACTACCCACCGTCTTCAGAAATAATATATATATATATATATATATATATATATATATATATATATAAAATAAAGTTAAATAAAAGTCAAATGATTAAAATTTAGCTTCGTTTATTACTGCTATATATATTTTAGTGACAGCCATCTTTGGCTGTGACCTCTTCAGGCAGTTTGAATTAGTATGGTATAGACAAGTACATATGTTGTTGAGGTGTATAATATTGTCAATACTCTGATATACCCAGTTCCTTGTTGGGTTGTTATTTCATTGAGGAACTGGAATCATAAACTCAAAATATATATATATATATATATATATATATTATATATATATGGGATAACAAGTTATTGTTTAAGGTAATCCAGTTAGAGGTTGCAAGTACCCTGTGTTGAAGATAGTTTTAACGTATGGCGTTGTTTGACTCAACAAGAGGTTTCCTTGCCGGTCATTCATGCAGGTCATTCTTGGAGTAATAGTAGTGAAAGAGTGAAGAATAACATGGTCGGCTGTACAAAAAGGGTTTTATTTACAGTATAAATAAAACCCTTTTCACTATATATATATATATATAGAGAGAGAGAGAGATTTTGAGTTTATGTTGGTTGTATACCAACACCTCAGTATGCAGGCTGGAGCACTCGACGAAGTGCGCAGGTTGGTTTGGTTACTCCGGAGTAGTGTAAAATAAAGTTAAATAAAAGTCAAATGATTAAAATTTAGCTTCGTTTATTACTGCTATATATATTTCAGTGACAGCCATCTTTGGCTGTGACCTCTTCAGGCAGTTTGAATTAGTATGGTATAGACAAGTACATATGTTGTTTAGGTGTATAATATTGTCAATACTCTGATATGCCCAGTTCCTTGTTGGGTTGTTAATTCACTGAGGAACTGGAGTCATATGGCTCCAGTTCCCCAGTGAAATATATATAGCCACTGTAATATATATAGCAGTAATAAACGAAGCTAAATTTTAATCATTTGACTTTTATTTAACTTTATTTTATATATATATATATATATATATCTAGGGCAGGTAAAATTCCCTATTTCTTTTCAATGGCTGACAATATCTTACCGGCGCCACTCGAATAAGGTAGTTATTTAACCCATTAATGGGGCCTTAACAGGTACTACTACTCCGGGTCAGAGCAGACCTGGGAGTTATGACAACTAAGGGGTAACTCCACATTCCCCACAGCTCCTGAACTCCCGAACTGGAGCCTTGCCAGTGGATGTAGTTTAATGTCATACCCAGGACATATATATATATATATATATATATGTCATACCCAGGACATACATATATATATATATATACACACACACATATGTATGTATGTATATATATATATGTAAATCAAGATGGAATGAGTTTGAAACTAATTTTACCAGTACTCAATAGAGTACTCGATACTTGGAGTAGTAGAGTATGCTATATTGTAAAGAGTCTTGACCCGACAGCTGAGCTCTTGCTGTTTCAACAGCTAGTTCCAGGCTGGAACTAGCTGTTGTTAAAATGGCAAGAGCTCAACTGTCGGGTCCTGATTCTTTATTATATATATATATACACACGCACATACACACACTCATCATCATCACCGTTTTACGTCCGTTCTTCCACTCTAGCATGGGTTAGACGGGTTGTCCTGTTGTGGGCAGTGTCCGTTCGGCTGACCTTGACTTGCTCATACGGGAACTGATTCTGGCTTGATTTCTACAGCTGGATGCCCTTCCTAACACCAACCTCATTTACAGTGAGGGCTGGGTGCTTTTTTTTTTTTTTTTTCCGTGGCACCTCCACGTCCACTTTACAGTGTGGGTGATTTTTTTGCTGTGGCACCTCCACGACCACTTTGCAGTGGAACGATATATATATATATATATATATATATACATGCATACACAGAGATACACACACACTCACACATGTATATATATATACGCACACATGCATATATATAAATATATATATATATACATACAGAGATACACACACACTCACACACACATATGTATACATATATATATACACACACACACATGCATATATATAAATATATATATATATATATATATATACATACAGAGACACACACACTCACACACACATATGTATACATATATATATACACACACACATGCATATATATAAATATATATATATATATATACATACACATACACAGAGATACACACACACTCTCACACACATATGTATACATATATATACACACACACACATGCATATATATAAATATATATATATATATATATACATACACATACACAGAGATACACACACACTCACACACACATGTATACATATATATACACACACACACACACATGCATATATATATATATATATATATATACATACACATACACAGAGATACACACACACTCTCACACACATATGTATACATATATATACACACACATGCATATATATAAATATATATACATACACATACATAGAGATACACACACACTCACACACACATATGTATACATATATATACACACACACATGCATATATATAAATATATATATATATATATAAATATATATATATAAATATATATGAATGGTTTCCAAAAAGGAATGAAAGGGATCTACATTTAATGAGAAGGTACATATTTCTAAGCTATTTCTGTATATATCATCATCATCATCATCACTGTTTAATGTCCATTTTCCACAGTAACAGGGCCACTCGTCTAACCCATGCTGGCATGGAAAATGGACATTAAAAGTTGATGATGATATATATATATACAGAAATAGCTTCTACAGGACTAGACCTGTTTCATTTGTTCCCTGTTTTAATCCTGTAGAAGTCATTTGACTATGAAATATGCTTATACATGCTCACTAAATATATAAATATATATATATATATATATATATTTATATTTATATATATATATATATGTATATAAAATATATCTTGAGACTTGTTAGCTTGTTTAAAGATCTGTATTTTATTATTTTTAGCCCCGAAAAATACATCAATCCAAGCCACAACTGCCTCGCCACCTCCCTCATATGTGTATATATGTGTGTATACATGTGTGTATATATGTGTGTATACATGTGTGTGTATATATATGTATGTTTGTGTTTCATCATCTTGATTATTTACTGCTCTAACAAAAATGAACAAAATTAATTAAGAATAAAGAAAAATATATTAAGATAAAAAAAAATATATATATAAAAATATAATTAATTAATTCAAGAAATTAATTAAAATCAAAGAAAAAAAAAACAAAAATAAAAATATATATAATTAATTACAAAACGTAAAAAAATAATAATCATTTCATTTCCCGTTTTAATTCATGAATGGCCATGATTTACTAGAGTCAGTAGAGTTTCGGAGTAAATACCTCGGTATTTAGTTTGGCCCTCTCTCTGTGTGCACTCTGAGATCAAACCTCGCTGAGGTCAACTTTGCCTTTCATCCTTTCGAGGGTCAATAAAAAATAAAGTACCAGTAATACACTGGGGGCAGGAGCCCGGATTTGGCAGAATTGTTAAAGGGAATCGGATGGGATCCTCTGTGGAGTAACTTGATTTGGTTCTGTGTGCTTTCTGTGTTCAAACCCTGCCTCCTTCTGCCCTCTGCCAGGTGTTGCCACCGGCAGATGGTATTAGCAATGGAAACGTTGTTTCCTTGGTCCGATCTGATGATCAACTCCTTTCTTTTGCCAAGTGTTAAACCAACAGCTAGTAACAGCAATGGAAACATTGTCTCCTTGGTCCGATCTGATGATCAACTGATATTAACAGCAATGGAAAGACCAATGGAAACATTGTCTCCTTGGTCCGATCTGATGATCAACTGATATTAACAGCAATGGAAACATTGTCTCCTTGGTCCGATCTGATGATCAGCTGATATTAACAGCAATGGAAACATTGTCTCCTTGGTCCGATCTGATGATCAGCTGATATTAACAGCAATGGAAAGACCAATGGAAACACTGTCTCCTTGGTCCGATCTGATGATCAGCTGATATTAACAGCAATGGAAAGACCAATGGAAACACTGTCTCCTTGGTCCGATCTGATGATCAGTTCCTTTAAACTTTTTTTTTTTAATTAAACAAAAATGTGTCGTTTTGTTGTATTTTTATTCTTTCTAATTTGTTTTTTTTTTATATATATATATAATATAATTAATTAATTTAAAAAAAGGAATTTTAATGAGAAATAAATAAATAAATAATTTGTGTTGTTAATCATCATTTTTTTTTTTCATAATTAAATTTTTTACATTAGTTGCTTTTCTATCATTTTTTTTTCTTCAGGTTTCAGTCACACCGACCCCCCCCTCCGCATCACCTGTGGATTGATACTAGAGCTGTGAAATCTTGCAGGCATTAGTTTCAACTCTTCTTATTAATAACTGCATTATTTCTTTCCAGGGACTATGTTGAAAAATAAACCTCATTTGGTCATTCCATGAGGGTATCTTGGTCAGTCTATGAAATTTTCAGCTGACCATTGTAGTAATCGAGACTTAGATTTTGAAACTCAGATCAAAAACATGGGTAGGCTTTATACTGGGCATGGGCAGCCCCTACTGCCATTACCAGTGTTCATAATAATGAAATTATTGTGTAAAGTGCTCAGGTGCACTACAACTCGTCAATATAGTACATAGAATAATACACAAATGTCAGGGAAGTACATGTGTGTATGTGTTAGCTGTTCTGTTGGCGGATCTCGGGAAGCATGGAGGCCTTAAAGGATGTATGGAGCTAATCACACCATTGCCCTTCCCCCACTATAATAAAAAAAAAAAACTAAAGTGTCTGAAGCCCAGGAGTTCATCAGGCTGGTGCATATCACAGTTTCAATGACATGAAGTGGTTGAAAATATAAGACTCAACCCCTGGACAGGACGGTAGTCCATTGCAGGGTTAAACTCCCCATCTATTGCTGGTATTCATTTTCAGCTGAGTATACTGGAGCAACATGAAATGAAGTGTTTTGCTCAAGAACACAACACAATGCAGTCCAGGAATTGAACCCACGACATTATGATCATAAGCCAAACACACTTACCACAAGGCCACCTCTGATTACCCTTCAGTGGACAATCAGCGTTTCATCTCTTTTGTCGTATCTAGTTTGACCCTCTAACACACTCTGCCCTCTTCCACGACCCCCTTGACACACTCTGCTCTCCTCCCTGACCCTTTAACCTGCAGACTTAGAAATCATATGTACTGTTTCACCATCATCACGACCAACCTTACTGGATCCAACGCTCGTACTTTCCCGGTAAGGAACCACTTCTGGATCTACATCAGCAGGCTTTGATACTCGGTTCAAGTCACTTTGACTTAACCCCTTTAGCATTTAAACCAGCCATATCCAGCCAGAATTCTCTCACCTCTTTCTGTAACTGGCCACAAAAATATAATAGTAAATATAGAGTAATATAAATGCTAAAAGGTTCAAATTGGCTGTATCCAGCCAGAATTCTCTCACTTCTTTCTGTTCAAACTGGCCATAACTGGCTGCTCATACTTATGTTGAGGTATTGTACTCAAAATAAATAATATCAAAATCTCATAGATTCGATATTCTGTGAGATAAAGCTTTTACTACAAAAATACAATAGTAAATATTGAGTAATGTAAATGATAAAGGGTTAAACCGGTCATATCCGGCCAGAATTCTCTCACCTTTTTCTGTTAAAACCAGCTATAACCAGCTGCTTATATTTATATTAAGGTATTGTTCTTAAAATAAATATCAAAATCTCAGATTCAATATTATGTGAGATATGTGAAATAAAACCTTTACCATGAAAATACAATAGTATATACAGAGTAATGTAAATACTAAAGAGTTAATCTTAAAACAAAATTTCCCATCATGCAATAGTGTTGATAATTTGCTGACACATTGCAAATACTCCATTTTGATTTATTGACCAAAGATTGGTAAGGAAATATTTTTAACCTCTATTTCTTGCATATAATAATTTATTTACACAATTATTATGAGTTAAATGCTGAGAGAAGTTTACTATTAAGAGAATATATACGGTGTGTTTTTAAAAACCCTACTATTTATTTAAAATACTGTAAAATAGATATATTTTTATAAATCCATGTAAATTGTTATCATTTGATTTGTTTACGGAATTCTCCAGTATTTAAATCATCCCCAGTGCCTCTTCTATGTGTTTGAGGGAGATTTGATTGCTATTTCTAGAAGGTTTTAAGGCAATGTGTGGTGTGATTTAACCTTTTAGCATTTACATTACTCTATATTTACTATTATATTTTCATGGTAAAGGCTTTACCTCACATAATATCTATATTACTCTATATTTACTATTATATTTTCATGGTAAAGGCTTTACCTCACATAATATCTACATTACTCTATATATACTATTATATTTTCATGGTAAAGACTTTACCTCACATAATATCTACATTACTCTATATTTACTATTATATTTTCATGGTAAAGGCTTTACCTTACATAATATCTACGTTACTCTATATAAATACTATTGTATTTTCATGATAAAAGCTTTACCTCACATAATATCTACGTTACTCTATATAAATACTATTGTATTTTCATGGTAAAGGCTTTACCTTACATAATTATCTCACATAATATCGAATCTATGAGATTTTGATAGTCATTTTGAGAACAATACCTTAACACTGATTCCTAACGTGGGGCGCACACCCTACAGGGGGCAGTTTGAAAATGATGTTACCTTATTACTTATACGCCAAGGCAACTTTGGTAGACATTACTGTCAGCAACTCCTGTCTCACCTCCTCCACATGTTATTGTACATCTGGCATCACCCATACACCAATTTATTTACACTTTGTAGTTTATCATCGCTATTTTCATCTCAAACAGGGGCATAAAAATGTTTAAGATGTTGAGGTGGGGCATGGGGCAGAAAAGGTTGGGAATGACTGCCTTAACATCAGTATGAGTGGCCAGTTATGGCTGGTTTGAACAGAAAGTGGTGAGGGAATTCTGGCCTGATATGGCCGGTTTAACCCTTTGGTATTTACATTACTCTACATTTACTATTATATTTTTGTGGCCAGTTACAGCCAGTTTGAACAGGAAGAGGTGAGAGAATTCTGGCCGGATATGGCCGGTTATGTCAAAGTGACTTGAACCGAGTATCGAAGCCTGTTGATGGGGATCCAGAAAGGGTTCCTTACCAGGAAAGTATGAGTGTTGGATCCAGTAAGGTAATTCTGGCTGGATACAGCCGGTTTAAATCTTAAAGGGTTAAAGGAGATTTCGCTGCCATTTTTAGCATTTTATGTGTATGTACATGTGTGCATATTTGCATATGTATATATAGTATACTCTTTCATTTCAGATACTATATACACCCCTGTTTATATATATATGTGTATATATATATATATATATATATGTCAATAGTGGTGTATATGAAAGAATATACTCTATATTTATGTACAATATACAGGCAAATTTACGCAGATAGATAATCATACTATATATTTGTCCATATATGGACATTTGGTTAGAATGTCTCAGGAAAGAATCACTGGACATATTTGTAGCTCAGAGATCAGAGAATCACTCCAGGTAGAGCTGCTACTTCTCTGAATTGAGAGATCACAGCTCTGATACTATGGACATGTGGTTAGAATGTCTCAGGAAAGAATCACTGGACATATTTGTAGCTCAGAGATCAGAGAATCACTCCAGGTAGAGCTGCTACTTCTCTGAATTGAGAGATCACAGCTCTGATACTATGGACATGTGGTTAGAATGTCTCAGGAAAGAATCACTGGACATATTTGTAGCTCAGAGATCAGAGAATCACTCCAGGTAGAGCTGCTACTTCTCTGAATTGAGAGATCACAGCTCTGATACTATGGACATGTGGTTAGAATGTCTCAAGAAAGAATCACTGGACATATTTGTAGCTCAGAGATCAGAGAATCACTCCAGGTAGAGCTGCTACTTCTCTGAATTGAGAGATCACAGCTCTGATACTATGGACATGTGGTTAGAATGTCTCAGGAAAGAATCACTGGACATATTTGTAGCTCAGAGATCAGAGAATCACTCCAGGTAGAGCTGCTACTTCTCTGAATTGAGAGATCACAGCTCTGATACTATGGACATGTGGTTAGAATGTCTCAGGAAAGAATCACTGGACATATTTGTAGCTCAGAGATCAGAGAATCACTCCAGGTAGAGCTGCTACTTCTCTGAATTGAGAGATCACAGCTCTGATACTATGGACATGTGGTTAGAATGTCTCAGGAAAGAATCACTGGACATATTTGTAGCTCAGAGATCAGAGAATCACTCCAGGTAGAGCTGCTACTTCTCTGAATTGAGAGATCACAGCTCTGATACTATGGACATGTGGTTAGAATGTCTCAGGAAAGAATCACTGGACATATTTGTAGCTCAGAGATCAGAGAATCACTCCAGGTAGAGCTGCTACTTCTCTGAATTGAGAGATCACAGCTCTGATACTATGGACATGTGGTTAGAATGTCTCAGGAAAGAATCACTGGACATATTTGTAGCTCAGAGATCAGAGAATCACTCCAGGTAGAGCTGCTACTTCTCTGAATTGAGAGATCACAGCTCTGATACTATGGACATGTGGTTAGAATGTCTCAGGAAAGAATCACTGGACATATTTGTAGCTCAGAGATCAGAGAATCACTCCAGGTAGAGCTGCTACTTCTCTGAATTGAGAGATCACAGCTCTGATACTATGGACATGTGGTTAGAATGTCTCAGGAAAGAATCACTGGACATATTTGTAGCTCAGAGATCAGAGAGTCACTCCAGGTAGAGCTGCTACTTCTCTGAATTGAGAGATCACAGCTCTGATACTATGGACATGTGGTTAGAATGTCTCAGGAAAGAATCACTGGACATATTTGTAGCTCAGAGATCAGAGAGTCACTCCAGGTAGAGCTGCTACTTCTCTGAATTGAGAGATCACAGCTCTGATACTATGGACATGTGGTTAGAATGTCTCAGGAAAGAATCACTGGACAGATTTTACGGGCAAAACCAACAAGGAGGAGACCCAGTGGTAGACCTCGAACAAGATGGTTGGATAACATCCATGATCTTAGCTGGTCTCGCTTGGGGAATCCAGTCGGATCAGCTGGAGACGGCTGCTTCTGACAGGACCTGCTGGGAGGAGTGTTTGAGGACTCTGTCCCCACGACCCTCTCAGGAATAAGTGGGTGATGAAGAAGAGGAAAAAAAAATTAAGTAAGTTATAAGGAAACAAACTCCATGATATAAATTTTAGTTGATTCACGACAATTTTATAGTCAAAGGAAGATAATTCTGAAAGAGTTGGAGCGGTGATGTATTTGTTTTATCTAAAAGAGTTATTTACCTTGAAAACTTTTAACCTCAGGAGTGGATATTTACGTGATCAATACAAATGCTGGAAATAACAGCTCAGCTAGACCGTATTTTCCAAACCGGCAAAGAAAATTCATAACATTACATGACAATATTAGCCAGGGGAGCAGAGATAGCTTAGCCATAACATGGCAGAGTTATTAGCCACAGAGGCAGAGATGTCCATAACATTACATGACAGAATTATTAGCCACAGGGGCAGAGATGTCCATAACATTACATGACAGAATTATTAGCCACAGGGGCAGAGATGTCCATAACATTACATGACAGAATTATTAGCCACAGGGGCAGAGATGTCCATAACATTACATGACAGAATTATTAGCCACAGGGGCAGAGATGACCATAACATTACATGACAGAATTATTAGCCACAGGGGCAGAGATGTCCATAACATTACATGACAGAATTATTAGCCACAGGGGCAGAGATGTCCATAACATTACATGACAGAATTATTAGCCACAGGGGCAGAGATGTCCATAACATTACATGACAGAATTATTAGCCACAGGGGCAGAGATGACCATAACATTACATGACAGAGTTATTAACCACAGGGGCAAATATGTCCATAACATTACGTGGCAGTTATTAGCCACAGGGGCAGACATGACCATAACATTACATGACAGAATTATTAGCCAAAGGAGCAGAGATAACCATAACATTACATGACATAATTATTAGCCACAGGGGCAGAGATGACCATAACATTACATGACAGAATTATTAGCCACAGGGGCAGATATGTCCATAACATTACATGACAGTATTAGCCACAGAGGCAGATATGTCCATAACATTACATGACAGAATTATTAGCCACAGGGGCAGAGATGTCCATAACATTACATGACAGAATTATTAAACAAAGGGGCAGAGATGTCCATAACATTACATGACAGAATTATTAGCCGCAGGGGCAGAGATGACCATAACATTACATGACAGAATTATTAGCCACAGGGGCAGAGATGTCCATAACATTACATGACAGAATTATTAGCCACAGGGGCAGAGATGACCATAACATTACATGACAGAATTATTAGCCACAGGGGCAGAGATGACCATAACATTACATGACAGATGTCCATAACATTACATGACAGAATTATTAGCCACAGGGGCAGATATGTCCATAACATTACATGACAGAATTATTAGCCAAAGGGGCAGATATGTCCATAACATTACATGACAGAATTATTAGCCACAGGGGCAGAGATGTCCATAACATTACATGACAGAATTATTAGCCATAGGGGCAGATATGTCCATGACATTACATGACAGAATTATTAGCCACAGGGGCAGAGATGACCATAACATTACATGACAGAATTATTAGCCACAGGGGCAGAGATGTCCATAACATTACATGACAGAATTATTAGCCACAGGGGCAGAGATGTCCATAACATTACATGACAGAATTATTAGCCACAGGGGCAGAGATGTCCATAACATTACATGACAGAATTATTAGCCACAGGGGCAGAGATGTCCATAACATTACATGAGAGAATTATTAGCCACAGGGGCAGAGATGTCCATAACATTACGACAGAATTATTAGCCAAAGGGGCAGATATGTCCATAACATTACATGACAGAACTATTAGCCACAGGGGCAGAGATGTCCATAACATTACATGACAGATTTATTAGCCACAGGGGCAGAGATGTCCATAACATTACATGACAGAATTATTAGCCACAGGGGCAGAGATGTCCAGAACATTACATGACAGAATTATTAGCCAAAGGGGCAGATATGTCCATAACATTACATGACACAATTATTAGCCACAGGGGCAGAGATATGCAAAACATTACATGACAGAATTATTAGCCACAGGGGCAGAGATGTCCATAACATTACATGACAGAATTATTAGCCACAGGGGCAGAGATATCCATAACATTACATGACAGAATTATTAGCCACAGGGGCAGAGATGTCCATAACATTACATGACAGAATTATTAGCCACAGGGGCAGAGATGACCATAACATTACATGACAGAATTATTAGCCACAGGGGCAGAGATGTCCATAACATTACATGACAGAATTATTAGCCACATGGGCAGAGATGTCCATAACATTACATGACAGAATTATTAGCCACAGGGGCAGAGATGTCCATAACATTACATGACAGAATTATTAGCCACAGGGGCAGAGATGTCCATAACATTACATGACAGAATTATTAGCCACAGGGGCAGATATGTCCATAACATTACATGACAGTATTAGCCACAGAGGCAGAGATGTCCATAACATTACATGACAGAATTATTAGCCACAGGGGCAGAGATGTCCATAACATTACATGACAGAATTATTAGCCACAGGGGCAGAGATGTCCATAACGTTACATGACAGAATTATTAGCCACAGGGGCAGAGATGACCATAACATTACATGACAGAATTATTAGCCACAGGGGCAGAGATGACCATAACATTACATAACAGAATTATTAGCCACAGGGGCAGATATGACCATAACATTACATGACAGAATTATTAGCCACAGGGGCAGAGATGACCATAACATTACATGACAGAATTATTAGCCACAGGGGCAGATATGTCCATAACATTACATGCCAGAATTATTAGCCACAGGGGCAGAGATGTCCATAACATTACATGACAGAATTATTAGCCACAGGGGCAGAGATGACCACAACATTACATGACAGAATTATTAGCCACAGGGGCAGAGATGACCATAACATTACATGACAGAATTATTAGCCACAGGGGCAGATATGTCCATAACATTACATGACAGAATTATTAGCCACAGGGGCAGAGATATCCATAACATTACATGACAGAATTATTAGCCACAGGGGCAGAGATGTCGATAACATTACATGACAGAATTATTAGCCACAGGGGCAGAGATGTCCATAACATTACATGACAGAATTATTAGCCACAGGGGCAGAGATGTCCATAACATTACATGACAGATTTATTAGCCACAGGGGCAGAGATGTCCATAACATTACATGACAGAATTATTTGCCACAGGGGCAGAGATGTCCATAACATTACATGACAGAATTATTAGCCAAAGGGGCAGAGACAGCCATAACATTACATGACAGTATTAGCCACAGGGGCAGAGATGTCCATAACATTACATGACAGAATTATTAGCCACAGGGGCAGACATGACCATAACATTACATGACAGAATTATTAGCCAAAGGGGCAGATATGTCCATAACATTACATGACAGAATTATTAGCAACAGGGGCAGATATGTCCATAACATTACATGACAGAATTATTAGCCAAAGGGGCAGATATGTCCATAATATTACACGACAGAATTATTAGCCACAGGGGCAGAGATGTCCATAACATTACATGACAGTATTAGCCACAGGGGCAGAGATGTCCATAACATTACATGACAGAATTATTAGCCAAAGGGGCAGAGATGTCCATAACATTACATGACAGTATTAGCCACAAGGGCAGAGATGTCCATAACATTACATGACAGAATTATTAGCCACAGGGGCAGAGATGTCCATAACATTACATGACAGTATTAGCCACAGGGGCAGAGATGTCCATAACATTACATGACAGAATTATTAGCCACAGGGGCAGAGATGTCCATAACATTACATGACAGTATTAGCCACAGGGGCAGAGATGTCCATAACATTACATGACAGAATTATTAGCCACAGGGGCAGAGATGTCCATAACATTACATGACAGAATTATTAGCCACAGGGGCAGACATGACCATAACATTACATGACAGAATTATTAGCCACAGGGGCAGAGATGTCCATAACATTACATGACAGTATTAGCCACAGGGGCAGAGATGTCCATAACATTACATGACAGTATTAGCCACAGGGGCAGAGATGACCATAACATTACATGGCAGTTATTTGCCAAAGGGGCAGAAATAGCCATAACATTACATGACAGAATTATTAGCCACAGGGGCAGAGATAACCATAACATTACATGACAGAATTATTAGCCAAAGGGGCAGATATGTCCATAACATTACATGACAGAATTATTAGCCACAGGGGCAGACATGACCATAACATTACATGACAGAATTATTAGCCACAGGGGCAGACATGACCATAACATTACATGACAGAATTATTAGCCACAGGGGCAGATATGTCCATAACATTACATGACAGAATTATTAGCCACAGGGGCAGAATATGTCCATAACATTACATGACAGAATTATTAGCCACAGGGGCAGAGATGACCATAACATTACATGACAGAATTATTAGCCACAGGGGCAGAGATGACCATAACATTACATGACAGAATTATTAGCCACAGGGGCAGATATGTCCATAACATTACATGACAGAATTATTAGCCACAGGGGCAGATATGTCCATAACATTACATGACAGAATTATTAGCCACAGGGGCAGATATGTCCATAACATTACATGACAGAATTATTAGCCACAGGGGCAGACATGACCATAACATTACATGACAGAATTATTAGCCACAGGGGCAGATATGTCCATAACATTACATGACAGAATTATTAGCCACAGTAGCAGACATGACCATAACATTACATGACAGAATTATTAGCCACAGGGGCAGATATGTCCATAACATTACATGACAGAATTATTAGCCACAGGGGCAGAGATGACCATAACATTACATGACAGAATTATTAGCCACAAGGGCAGAGATGACCATAACATTACATGACAGAATTATTAGCCACAGGGGCAGATATGTCCATAACATTACATGACAGAATTATTAGCCACAGGGGCAGAGATATCCATAACATTACATGACAGAATTATTAGCCACAGGGGCAGAGATGTCCATAACATTACATGACAGAATTATTAGCCACAGGGGCAGAGATGTCCATAACATTACATGACAGAATTATTAGCCACAGGGGCAGAGATGTCCATAACATTACATGACAGAATTATTAGCCACAGGGGCAGAGATGTCCATAACATTACATGACAGAATTATTAACCACAGGGGCAGAGATGTCCATAACATTACATGACAGAATTATTAGCCACAGGGGCAGAGATGTCCATAACATTACATGACAGAATTATTAGCCACAGGGGCAGATATGTCCATAACATTACATGACAGAATTATTAGCCACAGGGGCAGAGATATCGATAACATTACATGACAGTATTAGCCACAGGGGCAGAGATGTCCATAACATTACATGACAGAATTATTAGCCAAAGGGACAGAGATGTCCTAAACATTACATGACAGAATTAGCCACAGGGGCAGAGATGTCCATAACATTACATGACAGAATTATTAGCCACAGGTGCAGAGATGTCCATAACATTACATGACAATATTAGCCACAGGGGCAGAGATGACCATAACATTACATGGCAGAATTATTAGCCAAAGGGGCAGAGATAACCATAACATTACATGACAGAATTATTAGCCACAGGGGCAGAGATAACCATAACATTACATGACAGAATTATTAGCCACAGGGGCAGAGATAACCATAACATTACATGACAGAATTATTAGCCACAGGGGCAGAGATAACCATAACATTACATGACAGAATTATTAGCCACAGGGGCAGAGATAACCATAACATTACATGGCAGAATTATTAGCCAAAGGGGCAGAGATAACCATAATATTACATGACAGAATTATTAGCCACAGGGGCAGAGATGACCATAACATTACATGACAGAATTATTAGCCAAAGGGGCAGAGATAACCATAACATTACATGACAGAATTATTAGCCACAGGGGCAGAGATAACCATAACATTACATGACAGAATTATTAGCCAAAGGGGCAGAGATAACCATAACATTACATGGCAGTTATTTGCCAAAGGGGCAGAAATAGCCATAACATTACATGACAGAATTATTAGCCACAGGGGCAGAGATAACCATAACATTACATGACAGAATTATTAGCCACAGGGGCAGAGATGTCCATAACATTACATGACAGTATTAGCCACAGGGGCAGAGATGTCCATAACATTACATGACAGAATTATTAGCCACAGGGGCAGAGATGTCCATAACATTACATGACAGTATTAGCCACAGGGGCAGAGATGTCCATAACATTACATGACAGAATTATTAGCCACCGGGGCAGAAATAGGCATAACATTACACGACAGAATTATTAGCCACAGGGGCAGAGATAACCATAACATTACATGACAGAATTATTAGCCAAAGGGGCAGAGATAACCATAACATTACGTGACAGTTATTAGCCACAGGGGCAGAGATGTCCATAACATTACATGACAGAATTATTAGCCACAGGGGCAGACATGACCATAATATTACATGACAGAATTATTAGCCACAGGGGCAGATATGTCCATAACATTACATGACAGAATTATTAGCCACAGGGGCAGACATGACCATAACATTACATGACAGAATTATTAGCCACAGGGGCAGACATGACTATAACATTACATGACAGAATTATTAGCCACAGGGGCAGATATGTCCATAACATTACATGACAGAATTATTAGCCACAGGGGCAGACATGACCATAACATTACATGACAGAATTATTAGCCACAGGGGCAGACATGACCATAACATTACATGACAGAATTATTAGCCACAGGGGCAGATATGTCCATAACATTACATGACAGAATTATTAGCCACAGGGGCAGATATGTCCATAACATTACATGACAGAATTATTAGCCACAGGGGCAGATATGTCCATAACATTACATGACAGAATTATTAGCCACAGGGGCAGACATGACCATAACATTACATGACAGAATTATTAGCCACAGGGGCAGATATGTCCATAACATTACATGACAGAATTATTAGCCACAGGGGCAGAGATATCCATAACATTACATGACGGAATTATTAGCCACAGGGGCAGAGATGTCCATAACATTACATGACAGAATTATTAGCCACAGGGGCAGAGATATCCATAACATTACATGACAGAATTATTAGCCACAGGGGCAGAGATGTCGATAACATTACATGACAGAATTATTAGCCACAGGGGCAGAGATGTCGATAACATTACATGACAGAATTATTAGCCACAGGGGCAGAGATGTCCATAACATTACATGACAGAATTATTAGCCACAGGGGCAGATATGTCCATAACATTACATGACAGATTTATTAGCCACAGGGGCAGAGATGTCCATAACATTACATGACAGAATTATTTGCCACAGGGGCAGAGATGTCCATAACATTACATGACAGAATTATTAGCCAAAGGGGCAGAGACAGCCATAACATTACATGACAGTATTAGCCACAGGGGCAGAGATGTCCATAACATTACATGACAGAATTATTAGCCACAGGGGCAGACATGACCATAACATTACATGACAGAATTATTAGCCAAAGGGGCAGATATGTCCATAACATTACATGACAGAATTATTAGCAACAGGGGCAGATATGTCCATAACATTACATGACAGAATTATTAGCCAAAGGGGCAGATATGTCCATAACATTACACGACAGAATTATTAGCCACAGGGGCAGAGATGTCCATAACATTACATGACAGTATTAGCCACAGGGGCAGAGATGTCCATAACATTACATGACAGAATTATTAGCCAAAGGGGCAGAGATGTCCATAACATTACATGACAGTATTAGCCACAAGGGCAGAGATGTCCATAACATTACATGACAGAATTATTAGCCACAGGGGCATAGATGTCCATAACATTACATGACAGTATTAGCCACAGGGGCAGAGATGTCCATAACATTACATGACAGAATTATTAGCCACAGGGGCAGACATGACCATAACATTACATGACAGAATTATTAGCCACAGGGGCAGAGATGTCCATAACATTACATGACAGTATTAGCCACAGGGGCAGAGATGTCCATAACATTACATGACAGTATTAGCCACAGGGGCAGAGATGACCATAACATTACATGGCAGTTATTTGCCAAAGGGGCAGAAATAGCCATAACATTACATGACAGAATTATTAGCCACAGGGGCAGAGATAACCATAACATTACATGACAGAATTATTAGCCAAAGGGGCAGATATGTCCATAACATTACATGACAGAATTATTAGCCACAGGGGCAGACATGACCATAACATTACATGACAGAATTATTAGCCACAGGGGCAGACATGACCATAACATTACATGACAGAATTATTAGCCACAGGGGCAGATATGTCCATAACATTACATGACAGAATTATTAGCCACAGGGGCAGAATATGTCCATAACATTACATGACAGAATTATTAGCCACAGGGGCAGAGATGACCATAACATTACATGACAGAATTATTAGCCACAGGGGCAGAGATGACCATAACATTACATGACAGAATTATTAGCCACAGGGGCAGATATGTCCATAACATTACATGACAGAATTATTAGCCACAGGGACAGATATGTCCATAACATTACATGACAGAATTATTAGCCACAGGGGCAGATATGTCCATAACATTACATGACAGAATTATTAGCCACAGGGGCAGACATGACCATAACATTACATGACAGAATTATTAGCCACAGGGGCAGATATGTCCATAACATTACATGACAGAATTATTAGCCACAGTAGCAGACATGACCATAACATTACATGACAGAATTATTAGCCACAGGGGCAGATATGTCCATAACATTACATGACAGAATTATTAGCCACAGGGGCAGAGATGACCATAACATTACATGACAGAATTATTAGCCACAAGGGCAGAGATGACCATAACATTACATGACAGAATTATTAGCCACAGGGGCAGATATGTCCATAACATTACATGACAGAATTATTAGCCACAGGGGCAGAGATATCCATAACATTACATGACAGAATTATTAGCCACAGGGGCAGAGATGTCCATAACATTACATGACAGAATTATTAGCCACAGGGGCAGAGATGTCCATAACATTACATGACAGAATTATTAGCCACAGGGGCAGAGATGTCCATAACATTACATGACAGAATTATTAGCCACAGGGGCAGAGATGTCCATAACATTACATGACAGAATTATTAACCACAGGGGCAGAGATGTCCATAACATTACATGACAGAATTATTAGCCACAGGGGCAGAGATGTCCATAACATTACATGACAGAATTATTAGCCACAGGGGCAGATATGTCCATAACATTACATGACAGAATTATTAGCCACAGGGGCAGAGATATCGATAACATTACATGACAGTATTAGCCACAGGGGCAGAGATGTCCATAACATTACATGACAGAATTATTAGCCAAAGGGACAGAGATGTCCTAAACATTACATGACAGAATTAGCCACAGGGGCAGAGATGTCCATAACATTACATGATAGAATTATTAGCCACAGGTGCAGAGATGTCCATAACATTACATGACAGTATTAGCCACAGGGGCAGAGATGACCATAACATTACATGACAGAATTATTAGCCAAAGGGGCAGAGATAACCATAACATTACATGACAGAATTATTAGCCACAGGGGCAGAGATGACCATAACATTACATGACAGAATTATTAGCCAAAGGGGCAGAGATAACCATAACATTACATGGCAGTTATTTGCCAAAGGGGCAGAAATAGCCACAACATTACATGACAGAATTATTAGCCACAGGGGCAGAGATGACCATAACATTACATGACAGAATTATTAGCCACAGGGGCAGAGATGTCCATAACATTACATGACAGTATTAGCCACAGGGGCAGAGATGTCCATAACATTACATGACAGAATTATTAGCCACAGGGGCAGAAATAGCCATAACATTACACGACAGAATTATTAGCCACAGGGGCAGAGATAACCATAACATTACATGACAGAATTATTAGCCAAAGGGGCAGAGATAACCATAACATTACGTGACAGTTATTAGCCACAGGGGCAGAGATGTCCATAACATTACATGACAGAATTATTAGCCACAGGGGCAGATATGTCCATAACATTACATGACAGAATTATTAGCCACAGGGGCAGACATGACCATAACATTACATGACAGAATTATTAGCCACAGGGGCAGACATGACTATAACATTACATGACAGAATTATTAGCCACAGGGGCAGATATGTCCATAACATTACATGACAGAATTATTAGCCACAGGGGCAGACATGACCATAACATTACATGACAGAATTATTAGCCACAGGGGCAGACATGACCATAACATTACATGACAGAATTATTAGCCACAGGGGCAGATATGTCCATAACATTACATGACAGAATTATTAGCCACAGGGGCAGATATGTCCATAACATTACATGACAGAATTATTAGCCACAGGGGCAGATATGTCCATAACATTACATGACAGAATTATTAGCCACAGGGGCAGACATGACCATAACATTACATGACAGAATTATTAGCCACAGGGGCAGATATGTCCATAACATTACATGACAGAATTATTAGCCACAGGGGCAGAGATATCCATAACATTACATGACGGAATTATTAGCCACAGGGACAGAGATGTCCATAACATTACATGACAGAATTATTAGCCACAGGGGCAGAGATGACCATAACATTACATGACAGAATTATTAGCCACAGGGGCAGAGATGACCATAACATTACATGACAGAATTATTAGCCACAGGGGCAGAGATGACCATAACATTACATGACAGAATTATTAGCCACAGGGGCAGATATGTCCATAACATTACATGACAGAATTATTTGCCACAGGGGCAGAGATGTCCATAACATTACATGACAGAATTATTAGCCACAGGGGCAGAGATGTCCATAACATTACATGACAGAATTATTAGCCACAGGGGCAGAGATGACCATAACATTACATGACAGATGTCCATAACATTACATGACAGAATTATTAGCCACAGGGGCAGATATGTCCATAACATTACATGACAGAATTATTAGCCACAGGGGCAGATATGTCCATAACATTACATGACAGAATTATTAGCCAAAGGGGCAGATATGTCCATAACATTACATGACAGAATTATTAGCCACAGGGGCAGATATGTCCATAACATTACATGACAGAATTATTAGCCACAGGGGCAGATATGTCCATAACATTACATGACAGAATTATTAGCCACAGGGGCAGACATGACCATAACATTACATGACAGAATTATTAGCCACAGGGGCAGATATGTCCATAACATTACATGACAGAATTATTAGCCACAGTAGCAGACATGACCATAACATTACATGACAGAATTATTAGCCACAGGGGCAGATATGTCCATAACATTACATGACAGAATTATTAGCCACAGGGGCAGAGATGACCATAACATTACATGACAGAATTATTAGCCACAAGGGCAGAGATGACCATAACATTACATGACAGAATTATTAGCCACAGGGGCAGATATGTCCATAACATTACATGACAGAATTATTAGCCACAGGGGCAGAGATATCCATAACATTACATGACAGAATTATTAGCCACAGGGGCAGAGATGTCCATAACATTACATGACAGAATTATTAGCCACAGGGGCAGAGATGTCCATAACATTACATGACAGAATTATTAGCCACAGGGGCAGAGATATCCATAACATTACATGACAGAATTATTAGCCACAGGGGCAGAGATGTCCATAACATTACATGACAGAATTATTAACCACAGGGGCAGAGATGTCCATAACATTACATGACAGAATTATTAGCCACAGGGGCAGAGATGTCCATAACATTACATGACAGAATTATTAGCCACAGGGGCAGAGATGTCCATAACATTACATGACAGAATTATTAGCCACAGGGGCAGAGATGACCATAACATTACATGACAGAATTATTAGCCACAGGGGCAGAGATGACCATAACATTACATGACAGAATTATTAGCCACAGGGGCAGATATGTCCATAACATTACATGACAGAATTATTAGCCACAGGAGCAGAGATGTCCATAACATTACATGACAGAATTATTAGCCACAGGGGCAGAGATGACCATAACATTAAATGACAGAATTATTAGCCAAAGGGGCAGACATGACCATAACATTACATGACAGAATTATTAGCCAAAGGGGCAGAGATAACCATAACATTACGTGGCAGTTATTAGCCACAGGGGCAGAGATGTCCATAACATTACATGACAGAATTATTAGCCACAGGGGCAGAGATGACCATAACATTACATGACAGAATTATTAGCCACAGGGGCAGATATGTCCATAACATTACATGACAGTATTAGCCACATAGGCAGAGATGTCCATAACATTACATGACAGAATTATTAGCCACAGGGGCAGAGATGTCCATAACATTACATGACAGAATTATTAGCCACAGGGGCAGAGATGTCCATAACGTTACATGACAGAATTATTAGCCACAGGGGCAGAGATGACCATAACATTACATGACAGAATTATTAGCCACAGGGGCAGAGATGACCATAACATTACATAACAGAATTATTAGCCACAGGGGCAGAGATGACCATAACATTACATGACAGAATTATTAGCCACAGGGGCAGAGATGACCATAACATTACATGACAGAATTATTAGCCACAGGGGCAGATATGTCCATAACATTACATGACAGAATTATTAGCCACAGGGGCAGAGATGTCCATAACATTACATGACAGAATTATTAGCCACAGGGGCAGAGATGACCACAACATTACATGACAGAATTATTAGCCACAGGGGCAGAGATGACCATAACATTACATGACAGAATTATTAGCCACAGGGGCAGATATGTCCATAACATTACATGACAGAATTATTAGCCACAGGGGCAGAGATATCCATAACATTACATGACAGAATTATTAGCCACAGGGGCAGAGATGTCGATAACATTACATGACAGAATTATTAGCCACAGGGGCAGAGATGTCCATAACATTACATGACAGAATTATTAGCCACAGGGGCAGAGATGTCCATAACATTACATGACAGATTTATTAGCCACAGGGGCAGAGATGTCCATAACATTACATGACAGAATTATTTGCCACAGGGGCAGAGATGTCCATAACATTACATGACAGAATTATTAGCCAAAGGGGCAGAGACAGCCATAACATTACATGACAGTATTAGCCACAGGGGCAGAGATGTCCATAACATTACATGACAGAATTATTAGCCACAGGGGCAGACATGACCATAACATTACATGACAGAATTATTAGCCAAAGGGGCAGATATGTCCATAACATTACATGACAGAATTATTAGCAACAGGGGCAGATATGTCCATAACATTACATGACAGAATTATTAGCCAAAGGGGCAGATATGTCCATAACATTACACGACAGAATTATTAGCCACAGGGGCAGAGATGTCCATAACATTACATGACAGTATTAGCCACAGGGGCAGAGATGTCCATAACATTACATGACAGAATTATTAGCCAAAGGGGCAGAGATGTCCATAACATTACATGACAGTATTAGCCACAAGGGCAGAGATGTCCATAACATTACATGACAGAATTATTAGCCACAGGGGCAGAGATGTCCATAACATTACATGACAGAATTATTAGCCACAGGGGCAGACATGACCATAACATTACATGACAGAATTATTAGCCACAGGGGCAGATATGTCCATAACATTACATGACAGAATTATTAGCCACAGGGGCAGAGATATCCATAACATTACATGACGGAATTATTAGCCACAGGGGCAGAGATGTCCATAACATTACATGACAGAATTATTAGCCACAGGGGCAGAGATGACCATAACATTACATGACAGAATTATTAGCCACAGGGGCAGAGATGACCATAACATTACATGACAGAATTATTAGCCACAGGGGCAGAGATGACCATAACATTACATGACAGAATTATTAGCCACAGGGGCAGATATGTCCATAACATTACATGACAGAATTATTTGCCACAGGGGCAGAGATGTCCATAACATTACATGACAGAATTATTAGCCACAGGGGCAGAGATGTCCATAACATTACATGACAGAATTATTAGCCACAGGGGCAGAGATGTCCATAACATTACATGACAGAATTATTAGCCACAGGGGCAGAGATGTCCATAACATTACATGACAGAATTATTAGCCACAGGGGCTAGAGATGTCCATAACATTACATGACAGAATTATTAGCCACAGGGGCAGAGATGTCCATAACATTACATGACAGAATTATTAGCCACAGGGGCAGAGATGTCCATAACATTACATGACAGAATTATTAGCCACAGGGGCAGAGATGTCCATAACATTACATGACAGAATTATTAGCCACAGGGGCAGAGATGTCCATAACATTACATGACAGAATTATTAGCCACAGGGGCAGAGATGTCCATAACATTACATGACAGAATTATTAGCCACAGGGGCAGAGATGTCCATAACATTACATGACAGAATTATTAGCCACAGGGGCAGAGATGTCCATAACATTACATGACAGAATTATTAGCCACAGGGGCAGAGATGTCCATAACATTACATGACAGAATTATTAGCCACAGGGGCAGAGATATCCATAACATTACATGACAGAATTATTAGCCACAGGGGCAGAGATGTCCATAACATTACATGACAGATTTATTAGCCACAGGGGCAGAGATGTCCATAACATTACATGACAGAATTATTAGCCAAAGGGGCAGATATGTCCATAACATTACACGACAGAATTATTAGCCACAGGGGCAGAGATGTCCATAACATTACATGACAGAATTATTAGCCACAGGGGCAGAGATGTCCATAACATTACATGACAGAATTATTAGCCACAGGGGCAGAGATGTCCATAACATTACATGACAGAATTATTAGCCACAGGGGCAGAGATGTCCATAACATTACATGACAGAATTATTAGCCACAGGGGCAGAGATGACCATAACATTACATGACAGAATTATTAGCCATAGGGGCAGAGATGTCCATAACATTACATGACAGTATTAGCCAAAGGGGCAGAGATGTCCATAACATTACATGACAGAATTATTAGCCACAGGGGCAGAGATGTCCATAACATTACATGACAGAATTATTAGCCACAGGGGCAGAGATGTCCATAACATTACATGACAGAATTATTAGCCACAGGGGCAGAGATGTCCATAACATTACATGACAGAATTATTAGCCACAGGGGCAGAGATGTCCATAACATTACATGACAGATTTATTAGCCACAGGGGCAGAGATGTCCATAACATTACATGACAGAATTATTAGCCAAAGGGGCAGATATGTCCATAACATTACATGACAGAATTATCAGCCACAGGGGCAGAGATGTCCATAACATTACATGACAGAATTATTAGCCACAGGGGCAGAGATGTCCATAACATTACATGACAGAATTATTAGCCACAGGGGCAGAGATGTCCATAACATTACATGACAGAATTATTAGCCACAGGGGCAGAGATGTCCATAACATTACATGACAGAATTATTAGCCACAGGGGCAGAGATGACCATAACATTACATGACAGAATTATTAGCCATAGGGGCAGAGATGTCCATAACATTACATGACAGTTATTAGCCAAAGGGGCAGAGATGTCCATAACATTACATGACAGAATTATTAGC
>OZ024765.1:6504423-6506923 GCA_964016885.1 Eledone cirrhosa | reverse complement strand
AATATATATCGTTAACATGAAATCTTTGTAACTCATAGAAACTTTCCCTATTTAATAAAAATATATTTATGGACGAATTGTGTTCGGTTATTTTGTTTTTCTAAAAGACATTTGCAAAGAAATAAAGTTTTAAATGGTATCAGCAAGCGTTCCGGTTGAAAAGTTGAAAAGGATTCCTAAAAAATATAAACAGTTGAAATAGTTTTAAAGGGATCGACTGAAAAAAAAAAAACAGTTCGAATTCGTTTTTCATCTACCCAGTCTTGATTCGAAACTGCAACCTGGGTTTCATATCTGTCAGACATCATTTCTATTTGTGTAGGACCTGCATTGATTTGGTATTACTTCAATACTGTGTGTGTCAAATTCGAATCACCTACGATTAGGACTTGCCTTATTCACATATATTTGTCTGCATGTCAGTCAGATTCGACCTCACTAAGTTTGGCGTTAATTTGGTTGTTAAAAAATACTCAAATAAAATAACTTTTACACCCCAGCTAGGTATTGAACCTATAACTACACTATACAAGCATTACAATCGTGCAATCTTATCCACTAAACCACAAAGTCACTTACAGATCTGCTCTTAAAAATATAGTATTTAAACAACAAATTAAAATAATAGATACTTATTTATGTAATAATAAATACAAATGCCGCAGAACACACACACATATATATATATACATAGATATATAATACCAGAGATCAATAGAAAAATGAAAGGGATATATATATATGCATGGTAGAAATAGCAGCCAAAATCCAGCGATCAACAGTTTAGGAAATAGCAGAAAGCAGGACACACGCACGCATGGGTTACCTCCTTTTTCGCGTAAACAAGTCTATGCGTGGCAATCCCTCAAGGCAGGGGACAGAGGAAGCGACAGATATAAATAACCTGTCTCAGACCAAGCAACGGCAGTTCGGAGCAGTTCTCGAGAGAGAATAACCATGTAAAACATTGCTTTCTACAGACTCTTTGGGGTCTACAGACATCCACAGACCTTTACTCTCTGCCTGGTCTTACAGGATCTCACCTTCTCTGACCACTCGTTATTTCACTATAACAGCAAAAACATCGTCAACCTTTATAACTTGTAGTAACTTATTCTTTGTTCATATATTAAGTGAAGTAAAGTAAATGTTGTATCAAAACGAAACCATCTATTATGTTATTTCCTCTCTAACAACACTTACTAACTTTTAATTCGCTTCAAGTATGCACACACACACACATGTATATATATATATATATATGCGTATCTGTGTGTATATATATATATATATACGCGTGTGTGTATAGAGACGAACATATGAATATATGTGTGTTTGTATATATATATGTATATATACATGTATATATATATATATATACACTCCCGTATATATATATATGTATGTGTGCGTGTATATATATATATTAACCAAGAGTGATGGCCCAGCATGGCCTCAGCCGGATATGGCTGGAATAGGTAAAAGAGAGAAAGAGATATGTATGTTATACATACATACAATATAAATATATGTATGTATTTATATATATATATATATATATATAATTATATATATATATATATATTTATATATATGCGTATGTTCGTATGTGTGTATATGTGTATATACATACAAATATATACACGCACACACACATATATAGCTGCTTTCACACTTTAAAAGTTGCTTTGGCTGCTATTTCTAGCATATTTATTATAGTTTATTATAGAGACCGGAAGTGGACAGAAGAGAAAAACTTGGCTTAAAATCAGTCAAACTTTTTTAAACAAAACAGAAATTTTTGCCAAGAAAGATAACTCTTGTCTTACTTAAACCCGAAAATCGAGACAAAAATTTATTTCTTCCTTCCTATTTGGTGGTGTTTGCTGGTATTTGACTGTTATTTCTAGCATAAATTTAGAGGCATTTAAGAAATAGCTGCCCAAAACTGTTTAGAAAGAAACACACACACACACACATATATATACGTATACACACACGTACGAACAAACGCATATATATATATATATATATAAATACACCTGATTATATGTTGGTGTGTATATATATATATATATATATATATATATATATATATATATATATATATATACATATATACACACACAAACACATATATGTCCGTGTGTGTGTGTACGTGTGTATATACAGACATACATGTATATATGTGTATGTGTCTCTGTATGTATATATATGTGTATACGTACACAAACATACATATAACTATATGTGTGTCTATATGTATATATATATATATATATATATGAATATATATATATATATATATATATATATATATATATATATATATATATATATATATATATATATATATATATATATATATATATATATATATATATATATAGACACAACACACACACACACATTAGCCGTCGAAACGGCATGAGCTCTGCCGTCGGGGTCTTGAACATTTTCCTGTGTAAATATATATATGTATATATAAATATATATATAT
>OZ024765.1:6474423-6499423 GCA_964016885.1 Eledone cirrhosa | reverse complement strand
AAGGTCCTCAGATACGTCTTGATTCTACGAAGCAGATTTTCCTATATATATATATATACACACTCGTGGGTGTGAATCCTCTCGTCTATGTCTGATATATATATATATATATGTGTGTGCTATTTCTTCATTATCTTTCTCTTTTTTATTGTTCTCAGTCAGGATATGGATTAGTCTGGATTCGAACATGCGATCACCTTATTTATCATATAGAATCTTTAAAGCTTTCATGATTTTTATGTAAACCAAGTTGTAACCTCGCATTTTGAGGTGTTAAATTTATTTTTAAGTATTTCTTTTATTCGTCTTCGTTGATCGATCGTCTAAGGCCATGCTGGAGCACCATATCGAATATATTTAATTGTTAATATATTCTTTTGCTCAGACATACAGCCTCACATATTTATTTATTCTTTTATTCGTTTCGCATTTTAAATTGGCCAAGCTGGGTCATCGCCTTTATTACATATTTGGCCGTATAACACACACACACACACACACATCTTAGCCTTATCCTTCGTAATTAGATAAGACCACAAGCACAACTTCACGCCAACACACTGTTTCCCCATTAAAGTTTGGAGGTCTTCCCATCAATTCCAGTGCCTCTTGCTGTGTACGGAAGCAAACCTTGTACGACATTCAATCAGTCATGCACTTACTTTGAGGGGAAGAAGGGTTTCTGTATATTTGTTTAAGCGTGGGATGGCTCTGCCAAGGAATATTTTGAGCCTTTCTGAGAAGAGTAATGAAACATTCATCTTAGCAGTTCTTTAGACGGGAGTGTAAGGTTGAAGTCACAGAACCAGAGAGAAGGATAGGCTCTCCTGACAAACTATAGTTACACCTCAACACGGACGGCTTAAAGAAAAGTTACCTGCTATAAACAAATGTTAGAGAAATACCGGTGTAACACTAATTATGTTACCGGTGTAATTATTTTACCTTTAAATCACAACCCGCTAACTTAAAACTGTGTTAGGGTTAGATTATTAGTTGTAATAAACAGTTTACAGGCGTAGAGGTATCTGAATCTGCTAGAAATAGCAGTCAAAGCAACACACATATATATATATATATATATAGAGAGAGAGAGAGCAGTGGCACACCGCCGGTTACGACGATGTGTTTTCCTGTTTTCATTTCTAACAGCATGAAGAAAGGCATGGGCGACACCACATCTTTTAATTTCGATTTTGAAAGTAGGTTTATAAATATTAATTTTCAGCATATTAATGTAACTGTGCTGATGGCATAGTGGGAGTTATTAGACACGGTGGAGACTTCGGTCAGAGTTTCAATCCTGGTCAGTATCTACGCTAAATAAATTAAAGTTTTTTCAGTTTTTATTTCTAAGAGATAAAATAAAAATGGTCAGAATTGAAGCCCTGACCAAGATCTCTACGATGTCTAATAACTCCCACTTGGCCACTAAGACAGCTTTGAAAATCTACTGAAAATTAATATTTATAAATCTACTTTCAAAATCGAAATAAAAAACTTTGAGGGGAGGAACGGTTTCTGTATATTTATTTAAGTGTGGGATGACTCTGCCAAGGAATATTTTGAGCCTTTCTGAGAAGGGTAATGAAACATTCATCTAAATGGTTCTTTAGACATTCATGCCTTCCTTAGTGTTGTTAGTCATATTTTATCTCTTAGAAATAAAGACAGGAACAGTCGTCGTCGTAACCGACAGAGTGCCACTGCTCTCTCTCCCCCTCGTTCATGCCTTCCTTAGTGTTGTTAGTCATATTTTATCTCTTAGAAATAAAGACAGGAACAGTCGTCGTCGTAACCGACAGAGTGCCACTGCTCTCTCTCCCCCTCGTTCATGCCTTCCTTAGTGTTGTTAGTCATATTTTATCTCTTAGAAATAAAGACAGGAACAGTCGTCGTCGTAACCGACAGAGTGCCACTGCTCTCTCTCCCCCTCGTTCATGCCTTCCTTAGTGCTGTTAGTCATATTTTATCTCTTAGAAATAAAGACAGGAACAGTCGTCGTCGTAACCGACAGAGTGCCACTGCTTTCTCTCTCTCCCTCGTTCATGCCTTTCTTTGTAGTCATATTTAGGGTCGACTTATCAACAACCTTGTTCCTTTCTGATCCACCAAGGCACTTTTGTTGTTTGGTTGAAAGCGTCCCTATAGCAAGATTGGTTGAATTGTTACTTGGAAGAGTTTGATTTTGTTGCAAACTGATCATGCTTGGGCCTCCTTTCTGGTGGTGAAATGCTTCTCAGAGTCCATGATCCAGGACCCAAGATACTTGAAATCCTTGACTTGCTTGATATCACTGCCATTGATTGCATTGATGCTGTTGCTTGTACAGTTTGATATGAGCTCTGTTTTATTCTCATTGGGATGAAGGCCAACGAGGGTGGCTGCTTCCTGGAGATATCTCAAAAGTTGTCGTGCATTTTCTAGGCAATCTGCAAAGAAATATATGTCGGCCTCCCACACATATCTGTTGTCGTACGTAAAAGGAGAGTAAGATTTGCTGGCCACTGCCATCATGCCACCTATGAGGCTGTCACCATTAGGGCTTTGGAAACCACAAGCAGTCACTAATAACAGGGGGCGCAAGCTCTCCTAAGATGTTATCTCCAGAGATTCTGGTGTTGAAATCCAAGATTTGGCAATGGCAATGAATGATAGACCCACATGGAGATCAATTGTTGAGTCGATTTTGGCTGAGGCCGCTCGATGATGATGATGAAAAGTGCCTTCTCCATTATACAGTGGTGGCCACGACTGGACTCCGAAACCATTGGTAGCACATTCATGTTATGTGTATGAAACTTTTTTTACACTATATATATATATATCTACTTCTTCTTCTCTCACTTATTCCTAAGAGGTTTTGGTGGCAGAGTTCTCAAACACCCCTTCCAGCAGGTCCTGTCAGAAGCAGCTGTCTCCAAGCATGACCAGCCAAGCTTATGTATGTTATCCAACCATCTTATTTGGAGTCTACCCTTGGGTCTCCTGCTTGTTGGTTTTGCCCATAAAATCTGTCCAGTGATTCTTTCCTGAGACATTCTAACCACATGTCCATAGTATCAGAGCTGTGATCTCTCAATTCAGAGAAGTAGCAGCTCTACCTGGAGTGACTCCCTGATCTCTGAGCTACAAATCTGTCCAGTGATTCTTTCCTGAGACATTCTAACCACATGTCCATAGTATCAGAGCTGTGATCTCTCAATTCGGAGAAGTAGCAGCTCTACCTGGAGTGACTCCCTGATCTCTGAGCTACAAATATGTCCAGTGATTCTTTCCTGAGACATTCTAACCACATGTCCATAGTATCAGAGCTGAGATCTCTCAATTCAGAGAAGTAGCAGCTCTACCTGGATTGACTCCCTGATCTCTGAGCTACAAATATGTCCAGTGATTCTTTCCGGAGACATTCTAACCACATGTCCATAGTATCAGAGCTGAGATCTCTCAATTCAGAGAAGTAGCAACTCTACCTGGAGTGACTCTCTGATCTCTGAGCTACAAATCTTTCCAGTGATTCTTTCCTGAGACATTCTAACCACATGTCCATAGTATCAGAGCTGTGATCTCTCAATTCAGAGAAGTAACAGCTCTACCTGGAGTGACTCTCTGATCTCTGAGCTACAAATCTTTCCAGTGATTCTTTCCTGAGACATTCTAACCACATGTCCATAGTATCAGAGCCATGATCTCTCAATTCAGAGAAGTAACAGCTCTACCTGGAGTGACTCTCTGATCTCTGAGCTACAAATCTTTCCAGTGATTCTTTCCTGAGACATTCTAACCACATGTCCATAGTATCAGAGCCATGATCTCTCAATTCGGAGAAGTAACAGCTCGACCTGGAGTGACTCTCTGATCTCTGAGCTACAAATCTTTCCAGTGATTCTTTCCTGAGACATTCTAACCACATGTCCATAGTATCAGAGCTGAGATCTCTCAATTCAGAGAAGTAGCAGCTCTACCTGGAGTGACTCTCTGATCTCTGAGCTACAAATCTTTCCAGTGATTCTTTCCTGAGACATTCTAACCACATGTCCATAGTATCAGAGCCATGATCTCTCAATTCGGAGAAGTAACAGCTCGACCTGGAGTGACTCTCTGATCTCTGAGCTACAAATCTTTCCAGTGATTCTTTCCTGAGACATTCTAACCACATGTCCATAGTATCAGAGCTGAGATCTCTCAATTCAGAGAAGTAGCAGCTCTACCTGGAGTGACTCTCTGATCTCTGAGCTACAAATCTTTCCAGTGATTCTTTCCTGAGACATTCTAACCACATGTCCATAGTATCAGAGCCATGATCTCTCAATTCGGAGAAGTAACAGCTCGACCTGGAGTGACTCTCTGATCTCTGAGCTACAAATCTTTCCAGTGATTCTTTCCTGAGACATTCTAACCACATGTCCATAGTATCAGAGCTGAGATCTCTCAATTCAGAGAAGTAGCAGCTCTACCTGGAGTGACTCTCTGATCTCTGAGCTACAAATCTTTCCAGTGATTCTTTCCTGAGACATTCTAACCACATGTCCATAGTATCAGAGCTGTGATCTCTCAATTCAGAGAAGTAACAGCTCTACCTGGAGTGACTCTCTGAGCTACAAATCTTTCCAGTGATTCTTTCCTGAAACATTCTAACCACATGTCCATAGTATCAGAGCCATGATCTCTCAATTCGGAGAAGTAGCAGCTACAACAGATATATATGGCAGCATAACCAGTTTGTTAAAGCACTAGCTGATGCTGTGGAAGGGAGTTTGAAGAGGATGAACAACAATGACAGGTAAACAGCAAGTAATGGAGAAAAGTAGGGTGAAGTTTTGAAGTTTTTGTAAAGGGGATCACACCGCCAGTCACTGTAAGAAAGAAGAGATTCATTAAGATCAAACAAATTAATCTACAAATTTACAGATATTTTATTTAACTAATTCTGGGTCTAAACTCTTGCTTAACCCTTTAGCATTTAAACCGGCCATATCCAGCCAGAATTCTCCCATCTCTTTCTGTTCAAACTGGCTACTCATACTGATGTTAAGGTATTGTTCTCAATTTATATAACCTCAAAATCTCACAGATTCGATATTTTGTAAGGTAAAACCTTTACCACGAAAATATAATAGTATATATAGAGTAATGTAAATGCTAAAGGGCCATACATTAAACACACACATACACACACACAGATATACACACACACAAATAATAATGGTTTCTGATTTAGACACAGGGTCAACAATTTTCAGGGAGGAGGAGAAAGTTTATTAAATTGACCCCAGTGCATTACTGGTACTTTATTTTATCAATCTCTGTATGGATGAAAGGCAAAGCTAACCTTGGCAGGATTGGAATTCAGAATGTAAAGGAACTCATAACTCAATGCCGCGAAACATGGTGTCCAATGCTCTACCGTTCCCGCCAATTCACCACCCTTCCAAACACACACACACGAAAAAAATGATAATAATAATATTGAAACAACACTTAATTAACTCAGCTTGTTAGAAATATAATTAGGTTTTGTTTTGTTTTAAATAATTAATGTCATCACACAGGGAATATGGGGAGGGGGTTCTTCAAAATATATTTCTGAGCACAAGAATTATACAAAAATATTTCTGAGGTATTTCAGTTTCTTTTTGTGTTTTTTTAAAAATCTTTCTGTTTTTTTGTTTGTTTGTTATTTTCCATCTTTCTCAGCAGAAATTAAAAAATTAATAATTAAAAATAAGAATCATTTGTCCTATAAATGTAATTATGTCATTAATGTAACTAACATTCTTCTCATTAAATTTGGAACATAACTTAACAAAGGTTCTTACATAAAATTGTGATGGGAGGTTTTTAGATAAATGTAAACACATTAACACTTTCATTACTATATTTCTAATAATCAAGAATTTAAACTGGTGTTTGGAACATAACTTAATAAAGGTTCTTACATAAAATTATGATGGAAGGTTTTATAACTAACTTTCTCATTATTAAGGTGGTGTTTGGAACATGACTTAACAAAAGTTCTGACATAAAATTATGGAATGGTTTAAGATAAATATAAATACTTGAACCCTTTCATTACCATATTTCTAATAATCAAGAATTTAAACTGGTGTTTGGACATAACATAACAAAGGTTCTTACATAAAATTATGATGGAATGGTTTAAGATAAATATAAACACTTTAATCCCTTTGTTACCATATTTCTAATGAAAGACACTGTCTATGTCTTTAACCCTTTTATTACCATATTTCTAATGAAAGACACTGTCTATGTCTTTAACCCTTTTATTACCATATTTCTAATGAAAGACACTGTCTATGTCTTTAACCCTTTTATTACCATATTTCTAATGAAAGACACTGTCTATGGTTTTCAAACAATTTTGAAAATAATCAAGAATTTGGAGGGATTTAATAATATAACAAACTTTCTCATTATTAAGATGATGTTTGGAACATAACTTAACAAAGGTTCTTACATGAAATTAAGATGGAATTGTTTAAGATAGATATAACTATTAAGCTCTTTTGTTACCATATTTCTTATGAAAAACACTGTCTATGATTTTCAAATAAAAAAGAATTTGGAGTTATTTAGTAATATAACTAACTTTGTTGTTATAAAATTTGGAACATAATTTCAGAAAGATTCTTACACAAAATTATGATGGAATGGTTTTAGATAAATATAAAAACTTTAACCCTTTCATTACCATATTTCTAATGAAATACACTGCCTATGATTTTCAAATAATTTTGAAAATAATCAAGAATTTGGAGGGATTTAGTAATAACTAACTTTCTTATTATTAAATTTGGAACATAATTTCAGAAAGGTTCTTACACAAAATTATGATGGAAGGTTTTTAGATAAATATAAACACTTTGAAACAAACAGTTTCGTATACTAGAACCAGGGACGGTTTCAGGTAGTTTGATAATGTAACAGGTAATGTTGCTTGTGTGGGGGACAATTCACTGGACTCTCGATATTCACTGAGCACAAGAAGAATTTTCCACTGAGTTTTCTTCCTGTAAATTTGGGTTTTGTCGCTGCACAATTGAAGAAGAATCATCGCATGGTAGAAGCAGGAAAAATGTTAACATGTCTCCCTTACCCTTGACTTTGATGTAACCTCGCTGTTGAGTTTGGTAGCCAAGAGGTACCAACACATTGTTGAGTTCTTGGGTGATCTGAAAAAATGGACAGAGAGAAAGCTAGGATATGGTGAGAGAGAGAGAGATAGATAGAGAGAGAGGGAGGTGATAGAGATAGAGAGAGAGGGAGGAGATAGAGAGAGAGGGCAGAGATAGAGAGAGAGAGGGAGGAGATAGAGATAGAGAGAGATAGATAGAGAGGGAGGAGATAGAGATAGAGAGAGATAGAGAGAGAGAGAGGGAGGAGATAGAGATAGAGAGAGAGGGAGGAGATAGAGAGAGATAGAGAGAGAGGGAGGTGATAGAGATAGAGAGAGAGAGAGAGATAGATAGAGAGAGAGGGAGGAGATAGAGAGAGAGGGCAGAGATAGAGAGAGAGAGGGAGGAGATAGAGAGAGATAGATAGAGAGGGAGGAGATAGAGATAGAGAGAGAGAGGGAGGAGATAGAGATAGAGAGAGAGGGAGGAGATAGAGAGAGATAGAGAGAGAGGGAGGTGATAGAGATAGAGAGAGAGAGAGAGATAGATAGAGAGAGAGGGAGGAGATAGAGATAGATAAAGTTAGGATGTGGTGAGAGCAGGGGCCTCGTTTGCCTAAAAAATGTGAGGAGGGCAAACCAACATTTGTTGATTCTTAAAGGACCATAAATAGCTTAAGGTGTCTCTCCTGGACCCTATCACATAAGTAAAATGTTACTCTAATTAAATTTTATATATTTAAATGAAGTTCAGATATAAAAGAATAAGCTTAAAAAGAATATATTATATCAAATAAACAAAAAATAAAATATAGACATTTGAAAAAGTGTGTGTGTGTGGGGGTGGGGGTGACTTGTCCCCTGGTACACCCTGAAACAAGGCCCTGGGGTGAAAGAGATAAAGAAAGTTAGGATATGGTGAGAGAGAGATAAAGAGAGAGAGAGTGAGGGGAGAGGGAGGGACCAGCTGTACAAGTCAGCAATAGTAAGCAAGGCAATGAAGGATATGAAGACAGGCAAGGCAACTGTGCTATAACCCACCTACCTGTATATAAGTTAACCCACCTACCTGTACATAATTAGCCCACCTACCTGTATGTAAGTTAACCCACCTACCTGTATATAATTAGCCCACCTACCTGTATATAAGTTAACCCACCTACCTGTATATAATTAGCCCACCTACCTGTATGTAAGTTAACCCACCTACCTGTATATAAGTTAACCCACCTACCTGTATATAATTAGCCCACCTACCTGTATGTAAGTTAACCCACCTACCTGTATATAATTAGCCCACCTACCTGTATATAAGTTAACCCATCTACCTGTATATAAGTTAACCCACCTACCTGTATATAATTAGCCCACCTACCTGTATGTAAGTTAACCCACCTACCTGTATATAATTAGCCCACCTACCTGTATGTAAGTTAACCCACCTACCTGTATGTAAGTTAACCCACCTACCTGTATATAATTAGCCCACCTACCTGTATGTAAGTTAACCCACCTACCTGTATATAAATTAACCCACCTACCTGTATATAATTAGCCCACCTACCTGTATGTAAGTTAACCCACCTACCTGTATATAATTAGCCCACCTACCTGTATGTAATTAGTTCACCTACCTGTATATAATTAGCCCACCTTACTGTATATAAGTTAACCCACCTACCTGTATATAATTAGCCCACCTACCTGTATGTAAGTTAACCCACCTACCTGTATATAATTAGCCCACCTACCTGTATGTAAGTTAACCCACCTACCTGTACATAATTAGCTCACCTACCTGTATATAATTAGCTCACCAACCTGTACATAATTAGCCAACCTACCTGTATATAATTAGCCCACCTACCTGTATGTAAGTTAACCCACCTACCTGTATATAAGTTAACCCACCTACCTGTATATAATTAGCCCACCTACCTGTATATAAGTTAACCCACCTACCTGTATATAATTAGCCCACCTACCTGTATGTAAGTTAACCCACCTACCTGTATATAAGTTAACCCACCTACCTGTATGTAAGTTAACCCACCTACCTGTATATAATTAGCCCACCTACCTGTATATAATTAGCCCACCTACCTGTATATAATTAGCCCACCTACCTGTATATAATTAGCTCACCTACCTGTATACAATCTGGCGTACCAGTGCTGTCCATACGACTGGCTACATTTACAGTGTTGCCCCAGATGTCATAATGGGGTTTCCGAGCTCCTATAACACCTGCAACTACAGGTCCCATGTTCATACCTGAAAAATAAACAGTTGTACAACATATATATAACATAAATGGACCTTATTTTTATCTAAAGACATTTTTTACAATTCCAACCCCTCAATCTACCTCATTTCTCATTCTTTCTTCTGATGAAGGACTAGCGTCCGAAACGTTAAGACTCTCTTCCTGCTATTTCAAGCGTTAACCTAATATATACCTTCCATATATTGTACCGATTGTCGTGACACCTACACGACCACTTTACAGAGTGGACTGGGTGCTTTTTGTTGTGACACCCACATGACCACTTTACAAAATGGGCTGGGTGTTTTTGTCATGACACCTACACGACCACTTTACAGAGTGGACTGGGTGCTTTTTGTTGTGACACCTACACGACCACTTTACAGAGTGGACAATGGGTGGATGATGGAAATTCAAAAATGATAAACATTTACATATGATGATGGAATTTAAAAATGAACAAAGAATTTACCAAAGATTATAGAAATTTAACCCCATAAAAGAAAATGAGAAAAAAGAATCCCAAAGCAAAACTTACCGATTCTCATTTGGAAGTTGTTGAAGGAATGTTGGTTAATAGTTTTTAGTTGGCGCTGGATGTAGAAAGCATATTCTACTAAAGCCACAATATGTTTGGAACCAGGAAAGTTCTCTTCGGTATCTAGGCCTGACGCTGCCATGTAGGTGTAACCTATGGTCTTTATCTTCTGGATACAGGAGAACTGGGGCTCTTCTAGGATCTGTAGGGGTAGAGAGAAGAGAGCAGGGGATGACGATGAGTGAAGGTTAGATAGGGGAGAACTGGGGCTCTTCTAGGATCTGTAGGGGTAGAGAGAAGAGAGCAGGGGATGACGGTTAGATAGGGGAGAACTGGGGCTCTTCTAGGATCTGTCGGGGTAGAGAGAAGAGAGCAGGTGATGACGATAAGTGATGGTTAGATGGGGGAGAACTGGGGGCCTTGTAGGATCTGTGGGGGTAGAGAGAAAAGAGCAGGGGATGACGATGAGTGAAGGTTAGATAGTGGAGGACTGGGGACCTTGTAGGATCTGTGGGGGATAGAGAGAAGAGAGAGGGGGATGTTAGATAGAGGAGGACTGGGGCCCTTTTAGGATCGGGGGGGGGGGGGTAGAGAGAAGAGGGAGGAGGAATGGGGCCCTTCTAGGATCTGTGGGGGTAGAGAGAAGAGGGAGGAGGATTGGGACCCTTCTAGGATCTGTGGGGCTAAAGAGAAGAGAGAGGGGGACTGGGGCTCTTCTAGGATCTATGGGGGTAGAGAGAAGAGAGAGGGGGATGTTAGATAGAGGAGGAGTGGGGACCTTGTAGGATTTGTGAGGGTAGAGGGAGAGGTGGGGGATGATGTAGAGTGAAGGTCAGATATGACAAACAAGCCTCATTTTTAAAGCCATGTCAGTAGAATGAGCCCCTCATTCTTGCTCTTGTGTTGGCATGTAAACAGAACTGCAGACACTAATGTTTCTGGGTATCACCCTTCATCAGTACAGCTCACTGTTCAACTGCCAACTGTCATACCCAGAAACATTAGTGTCTGCAGTTCTGTTTACATGTCAACACAAAAGCAAGAATGAGGGGCTCATTCTATTGACAAGGCTTTAAAAAAGAGGCTTGTTTGTATAATTGCAAACGAATCAAATATTATTATTAATATTGAAAAAACTCAGATTACATTTATTGTATTCAGCCATGTAGAGCGAAAATTTTATTTTTATTTATATATATATATATATATATATAGGAAAAAGTATGACCCCCGACGGCAGAGCTCAAGCCGTTTCGACGGCTATTTCTGGACTAAATTAGAATTTTTAGCCTGGTGAATAAATAGCCGAACTTTTCAAGGGAGTACTTCCTTATATTGACAACTACAATCTTCCCATATAAAGAAGTACCCCCTTGAAAAGTTCGGCTATTTATTCACCAGGCTAAAAATTCTAATTTAGTCCAGAAATAGCCGTCGAAACGGCTTGAGCTCTGCCGTCGGGGGTCATACTTTTCCCTATTTCCCACTCTACTACCCTAAGTATTGAGTACTCTGGTGCGTTATGGTCCATCTGGTTCCTTACCACAATTCCTTTGTTATATATATATAGGGGAAAGACACAGAAGAGTGTTTTTCTTGACAGGAATTTCAAACGACCAGCGTGGGGAGAATCTAAGCTAATAGAGGTGTAGGAAAAACATTAAAATTAAAAGTATAAATTAAAATGAGAAACCAACCCCATACCGAGATCACACATGTACAAACTCACCAGGAGAATGTTTCACCATTTAAGTGGGTTCCAATACATCAGCATGTGGAAGGCCGATATTGTTCGCACTACTAGAGAGAACTAAAGTAAACCACCTGTAGCACGTGTAGATATAAGGGGAATGCGTGCGCGAGGCAGTAACCGGTGGAATGAACAGAACAAGCTGCTAGAGATGACAGCCTATACTGTTCAATTTAAGGTGCTCAACAGCAGAGAGAGCGCAAGGAGCAAATATCAAGTAAAATAACGGAGTAAAGGACTCGCGTATAATTCTGTAATTAATGAGCTCAAAGTAAAGAGTTTTCCTGGGCACTTTTTCCTTTGAGCTCATTTAATTACAGGATTATACGCGAGTCCTTTGCTCCGTTATATATATATATATATATATATACTCAGCTGAAAATGAGTACCAGCAATGGCTGGGGATTTAACCCTGCGATGGACTGGCATCCTATCCAGGGAGAAGCAGTGTACTCTGTCACTTCACACCATGAAACCGGGATAAGCACTGGCCAAATGAGCCTTCTGGCTTAAGACAGACTTTTGTATTTTCATGGTAAAGGCTTTACCTCACATAATTAACAGAAAGAAGCGAGAGAATTCTGGCCAGATATGGCTGTTTTAAATGCTAAAGGGTTAATGTAAGGTTCTTATATAAAATTATGTTGGAAGATTTTGATTTATATGGTAACCCTGTATTTCAATTACTTAATGAAGAATTTTGAGGGATTTACTAAAATTATTAATTATTTCATTACTAAGATAATAATTTAAGATACGGTTCTTGTATAAAATTATGTTGGAAGATTTAAATCTAAATTGGAAACCTTTTAAAATGAGTGATTTTATTTCATAGAACCAGAGCTGGTTTTGAGTGGGTTGGTATCATCATCATCATCATCATCATCATCATCATCATCATCATCATCATCATCATCATCATCATCATCATCATTTTTATGTCCACTTTTTCCCTGCTTGCAAGGGTAGGACGGGAACTGATTCTGGCTTGATTTCTACAGCTGGATGCGCTTCCTAACACCAACCTCATTTACAGTGAGTGCTGGGTGCTTTTTTTGCCGTGGCACCTCCACGACCACTTTGCAGTGGAATGATAGGGACCCCAGTCCCTATCATCTCATTTCTACAGCTGAGTAAACTGGAGCAATGTGAAATAAAGTGTCTTGCTCAAGGAAACAACACATCACCCGGTCTGAGAATTGAACTCACAACCTTTCGGTTGCAAGCCCAATGCCGAAAGATTGTGAGTTCAATTCTCAGACCGGATGATGTGTTGTTTCAAAAGTGTTAATTACCTCGTCAAAATCTGCAATGATCTCATTAAGCAGACGAAGGCATTCTGCGCCCTCGTTGTTGCCGACCAATTCCATGTAGAACTCCGAGAAGTTTGAGATTGATGCAAACATGACACAGGCATTGTCACAGTCTTGGTAGTAAAGGTCCTGGAGAGGAAGGAGACATAGATGGGTAGAGGGTGACACATACATATAGATATATATATAGACATACACATAGATATATAGACATAAACACACACATAGATATATATACACACACATGTACACATAGATATATAGATACACACACATACATACACATAGATATATAGAGACACACACACATAGATATATAGACATACACACACACATAGATATATAGACATACACACACACATAGATATATACACACATACACATAGATATATAGACATACACACACACACATAGATATACAGACACACATACACATAGATATATAGACATACATACACACATAGATATATAGATACACACACACATAGATATATAGACACAGACATACATAGATATATAGACATACACACACACATAGATATATAGACATACATGTACACATAGATATATAGATACACACACATACACATAGATATATAGACATACACACACACATAGATATATACACACATACACATAGATATATAGACATACACACACACACATAGATATATAGATACACACACATACATACACATAGATATATAGACATACACACACACATAGATATATACACACATACACATAGATATATAGACATACACACACACATAGATATATAGACACACACATGTACACATAGATATATAGATACACACACATACATACACATAGATATATAGACATACACACACACATAGATATATACACACACATGTACACATAGATATATAGATACACACACATACATACACATAGATATATAGACATACACATACACATAGATATATAGACACACATACACATAGATATATAGACATACATGTACACATAGATATATAGATACACACACATACATACACATAGATATATAGAGACACACACACATAGATATATACACACACATGTACACATAGATATATAGATACACACACCACATACATACACATAGATATATAGACATACACATACACATAGATATATAGATACACACACATACATACACATAGATATATAGACATACACACACACACATAGCTATATAGACATACACATACACATTGATATATAGACATACACACACACATAGATATATATACATACACACACACATAGATATATACATACACATAGCTATATAGACACACATACACATAGATATATAGACATACACACACACACATAGATATACAGACATACACACAGAGATATATAGACACACACATACATAGATATATAGACATACACACACACATAGATATATAGACACACATGTACACATAGATATATAGATACACACACATACACATAGATATATAGACACACACATACACACATAGATACACACACACACATACACGTAGATATATAGAGACACACATACACACAGATATATAGACACACATACATATAGATATATAGACATACACACACACATAGATATATAGACATACATGTACACATAGATATATAGATACATACACATAGATATAGAGACACACACACATAGATATATACACACACACACACACATAGCTATATAGACATACACATACACATAGATATATAGACATACACACACACATAGATATATATACATACACACACACATAGATATATACATACACATGTACAAATATACACATAGCTATATAGACACACATACACATAGATATATAGACATACACACACACACATAGATATACAGACATACACATACACATAGATATATAGACATACATGTACACATAGATATATAGAGATACACATACACACAGAGATATATAGACACAGACATACATAGATATATAGACATACATGTACACATAGATATATAGACACACATGTACACATAGATATATAGATACACACACATACATACACGTAGATATATAGACACACATACACACATAGATATATACACACACATGTACACATAGCTATATAGACATACACATACACACATAGATATATAGACACATACACACACACATAGATATATAGACACACACACACATACATAGATATATAGACACACACACACATACATAGATATATAGACATACACACACACACAGATATATAGACACACACATTCATAGATATACACACACACTGACAGACAGACAGACACACACACATACATATATATATACACACATACATATACATATACACAGGCAGACATATATATACACACATATATATATATACATATATATACACATACACATCTCCTTCGCACCCTTGTACCAATTAAAACAGTCATTATGCAAATGTTAAACAATTAATCCACAATTTGAGAGGGGCTGGGGTGGTAGGGGGTGCATCACCCCTCACTCCCTCCACCACACCTTCCATCATCAATCCACTGAGTTATCTAATGACAACATACCACCCTCTATCACCCTCACCACCACCATCAACACCACCACTACCACCACCACCACCACTACCCCCATCCCCTCTAATTAAGGATTAGATTGTAAAAATCCATTAATCCTGCAGTTTGGGATTTGGTAATGGCAGTTAATTAAACATCACCTGGTTGATGGATTCTAGAAAATATATATATATATATATGGCACATGGCTTAGTGGTTAGAGCATTGGCCTTGCAATCGAAAGGTTGTGAGTTCAATTCTCAGACCGGGTGATGTGTTGTTTCCTTGAGCAAGACACTTTATTTCACATTGCTCCAGTTTACTCAGCTGTAGAAATGAGATGATAGGGGCTGGGGTCCCTATCATTCCACTGCAAAGTGGTCGTGGAGGTGCCACGGCAAAAAAGCACCCAGCACTCACTGTAAATGAGGTTGGTGTTAGGAAGGGCATCCAGCTGTAGAAATCAAGCCAGAATCAGTTCCCGTCCCACCCTTGCAAGCAGGGAAAAACGGACGTAAAATGATGATGATGATGATGATATTATATATAGTAATAATAATAAATTTGAAGACTAAACTCCAAAGAGGGCTCGATAAGGATAAATAAGCAGTGATTCTTTGCTTAAACTTTAATCTGTTATTTTAATAAATATATATTATATATATATATATATATATATTAGGTATAGGATTATCCTAGATGTAGTAATGGTTAATTACTACACTGGATATGGTTGACGTACGGTGAGAGGTTACTCTACGAGTTATGGAAGAATTGTTGAAGAAACTTAGTTACTGATCCTTCTGTATTCCGGAATGTCTACCTGTTATTATTCATTCTTTATATATATATATATATATATATATATATATATATATATATATATATATATATATATATATGAACAAATAAGACCCCGACGGCTGAGCTCAAGCCGTTTCGACGGCTAATTCTGGACTAATTCCAGTCCAGAATTAGCCGTCGAAACGGCTTGAGCTCAGCCGTCGGGGTCTTATTTGTTCCAATTACCCACTCTACTACCCTAAGTATTGAGTACTTTGGTGCGTTATGGTCCACTTGGTTCCTTACCACATTTCATTCGTTATATATATATATATAGGTGGATTGGCAGTATCGGTAGAGGTTCGGACGCCATGCTTTGACGCATAGAGTTACGGCCCTTGCCATTCTGAGTTCAAATCCCGCCGAGGTTAACTTTGCCTTTCATCCTTACGGGGTCGATAAAATAAAGTACCAGTAATGTACTGGGTAATTTTCTGGCCTTGTGCCAATAGTAGAAACAGTTATATATATATATATATATATATATATATATTATATATATATATCATCATCATTTTACGTCCGCTTTTCCCTGCTTGTAAGGGTGGGACAGGAACTGATTCTGGCTTTATTTCTACAGCTGGATGCCCTTCCTAACACCAACCTCATTTACAGTGAGTGTCTCTGATCAAATCATCTGAATATTGTATTCCGATGATTTGATCAGAGACACCCACTGTATTTAAGGTCAAGTGACGCAATTTCTGGTGATCAGCGGCCTTTAGACTCATTTGATCAATGAAACAGTTGTTGATACTGTAAATAAAACCCTTTTTGTACAGCTGACCATGTTATTCTTCACTCTTTCACTACTATTACTCCAAGAATGACCTGCATGGGAATTCTCTTAAACTCGCCACCTAACTAAGGAAACCTCTTGTTGAGTCAAACAACACCGTATGTTAGAACTATCCACAGTACAGAGTACTCACAACCTCTAACTGGATTACCTAAAACGATAACTTGTTATCCCATATATATATATATATATATATATATATATATACATATACATACACATATATGTGTGTATGTGTATATATATATATATATATATATATATATATATATATATAATGGAAAAATTTGAACAGGGACAAAACAGAGAGGCAGTACAACGAATGTTTATTAATTTCACGCTCTGGAGAGTGGGGTGTTGGTGGGGGACGATATATATATATACATATATATATATGTGTGTATGTGTATATATATATATATATACATACACATATATGTGTGTATGTGTATATATATATATATATACATACATACACATATATGTGTGTATGTGTTACCTCATCCTTCTTCAGTTGGTTCTTCAAGAAATGTTGTGCGACATTCAAAGGTAAAATATTGGTGACCAGCTTCAGGTTGTAAGCCTTCATCTTTTGCATCTGCTCCATCTCATCAATGGCCTGGGACACGAACACATAGAAAGATTGGCAAATATATAAAAATTACAACAAGGTAACATAATTGTTTCTAGTTTTGGCACAAGGCCAGCAATTACCCCGGTGCATTACTGGTACTTTATTTTATCGACCCCGTAAGGATGAAAGGCAAAGTTAACCTCGGAGGGGTTTGAACTCAGATCATAAAGGGCCGTAACTCTATGCTGCAAAGCATGGCGTCTGACGCTCTACCGATACTGCCAAACCACCTAATATAATATAAAATGGGTAGAGTTAGTAGAAGGTTGGATGTATGGCTTGAGGACTTGGTATTACCATTACACCTGATAGACCACACCTGTCCTGACTTTACCTCTGATACACCTCACCTGTCTTTACCTCTGATACACCTCACCTGTCCTCACACCAGATACACCACACCTGTCTTTACACCTGATACACCACACCTGTCTTTACACCTGACACACCTCACCTGACTTTACCTCTGATACACCTCATCTGTCTTTACCTCTGATACACCTCACCTGTCCTCACACCAGATACACCACACCTGTCTTTACACCTGATACACCACACCTGTCCTCACACCAGCTACACCACACCTGTCTTTACCTCTGATACACCTCACCTGTCTTTACCTCTGATACACCTCACCTGTCTTTACCTCAGATACACCTCACCTGTCTTTACACCTGATACACCACACCTGTCTTTACACCTGATACACCTCACCTGTCTTTACTTCTGATACACCTCACCTGTCTTTACACCTGATACACCTCACCTGTCTTTACACCTGATACACCACACCTCTCCTCACACCAGATACACCACACCTGTCTTTACCTCTGATACACCTCACCTGTCTTTACACCTGATACACCACACCTGTCCTCACACCAGATACACCACACCTGTCTTTACACCTGATACACCACACCTGTCTTTACACCTAATAGACCACACCTGACACACCTCACCCGTCTTTACACCTGATACACCTCACCTGTCTTTACCTCTGATACACCACACCTGACACACTTCACCTGTCTTTACACCTGACACACTTCACCTGTCTTTACACCTGATACACCACACCTGTCCTCACACCAGATACACCTCACCTGTCTGTACCTCTGATACACCACACCTGTCCACACACCTAACACACCTCACCCGTCTTTACACCTGACACACCTCACCCGTCTTTACACCTGATGCACCTCACCTGTCTTTACCTCTGATACACCTCACCTGTCTTTACACCTAATAGACCACACCTGTCCTCACACCTGACACACCTCACCTGTCTTTACACCTAATAGACCACACCTGTCCTCACACCTGACACACCTCACCTGTCTTTACACCTGATTGACCACACCTGTCCACACACCTGACACACCTCACCCGTCTTTACCTCTGATACACCTCACCTGTGCACACCTGTCCTACTTACCTCCCACTTCCACAGACTGTCCAGTCTAGCCGTAGACTCCACCTGCCTGGCGTGTATAAACAGTATAACGGTGAGGAGGAATATCATAAATGTTGTCTCATATTTCAGGTTTATGCTGGACACGGGAAGATCGGAGTTGATGTTGACACTGTCGTACATGTTAATGGAAACAACACCTCGTTAGAAACAGGGCAATAAGAATAATAATAATTGTTTCTACTTTAGGCACAAGGCCAGCAATTACCCAGTGCATTACTGGTACTTTATTTTATCGACCCCGTAAGGATGAAAGGCAAAGTCAACCTCGCCGGGATTTGAACTCAGATCATAAAGGGACGTAACTATGCTGGAAAGCATGGCGTCCGACCCTCTACCGATACTGCCAATCCACCGCCTTTAAGAATAATAATAATAATAATTGTTTCTACTTTAGGGACAAGGCCAGCAAATTACCCTGTACATTACTGGTACTTTATGGAGGGTCTGTGGTTTTAAAACCACATACCCTCCATCTCAATTCTACTTTTGAAAAGCATAGGAACTGTGAAACCAGTAAAGGAAACAAATAAATATTCTTAAAAAGACTCCAGTTGCATTTTCAATTTCATCTTTTTTCCTTATACTTTCACTCTTGTAGGACACCTCGGTTTTTTGTTTTTTTTCATTTAAAAAAAACCTAATTTTCTTATATATATATATATATATATATATATAAAGTGGACGTGGAGGCACCACAGAAGAAAAGCACCCAGCCCTCACTGTAAATGAGGTTGGTGTTAGGAAGGGCATCCAGCTGTAGAAATCAAGCCAGAATCAGTTCCCGTATGAGCAAGGCATGGTCAGCCGAACAGGCACTGCCCACAACAGGACAACCCGTCTAACCCATGCTAGCGTGGAAGAACGGACATAAAACGATGATGATGATGATATATATATATATATATATATATATATATATATATCCAGGGAGTGTAACTTGGAGTAACTGTAGGTTCACCCGGGTGAGCACTCGATGTTTAGGTTCACTTCAGTGTCGGGGTGTAGAGCTAGACAGAGTGTATTATAGTGAAATAATATAACAAGGACGATTGGTTACTCCTTCATTACATTTATTGGTAGGGGACGCGCGTTTCGCCACTGCTCAGCTCAAGGTTCGATTTGTATCGATCTGACCTGACTCTGTAACCCGCGGCTCGTCAGACCCCTTACAATGGTAATGGAAAAATTATATATATATATTGTTATACTTTGGGAGGGTCATGTTGCCAATAAGAAACACACGCACCAGTATATATATATATATATATATATATATATATATATATATATATATATATATATATATATATATATATGACCCTCCCAAAGTATAACAATATCGGTTTCAACACACGATTTCAGATAAAGAATCTTGCTAAACAAATTCAGAAACGAAATATATATATATATATATATATATATATATATATATATATATATATATGCATGCATATATATATATAGATAAAGAGAGAGGAGGGTATGTAATATAAAAAAACGATTATGATAGCTGCCTTACCCGATGTTGAGTTTGAGAAGAAGGTCCTTGTTGTCGAAGAGGTTTGACTGAGTGGTGAAGACGAGGGTGACATAGATGGTTGCCATGACAACGGTGAGGAACAGCTTGAACAAGGAGCCACTCTGCAGGAACACTCCGGTGCTGATCATGGCCAGGAACACACAGAATGTGAAGTACTGGATGGCGGCACAGATTGGTGTCATGGTGGTGGCACAGTGGAGGAGGAAGAGAGAGAGAGAGAGAGATGATAGAAACAGTTATATATCACTCGGTTGAGATTTTACAAATACTCTGTCTGTCTATGTATCAGTCTGTCTGTGTGTCTGTCTGTCTATCTGTGTATATGTCTGTGTGTCTGTATATCTGTCTGTGTATAGAGTAATGTATATAGAGTAATGTAAATGTTATGTGAGATATTATGTGAGGTAAAGCCTTTACTGTGAAAATACAATAGTATATATAGAGTAATGTAAATGTTATGTGAGATATTATGTGAGGTAAAGCCTTTACTGTGAAAATACAATAGTATATATAGAGTAATGTAAATGTTATGTGAGATATTATGTGAGGTAAAGCCTTTACTGTGACAATACAATAGTATATATAGAGTAATGTAAATGTTATGTGAGATATTATGTGAGGTAAAGCCTTTACTGTGAAAATACAATAGTATATATAGAGTAATGTAAATGTTATGTGAGGTAATTATGTGAGGTAAAGCCTTTACTGTGAAAATACAATAGTATATATAGAGTAATGTAAATGTTATGTGAGATATTATGTGAGGTAAAACCTTTACTGTGAAAATACAATAGTATATATAGAGTAATGTAAATGTTATGTGAGATATTATGTGAGGTAAAACCTTTACTGTGAAAATACAATAGTATATATAGAGTAATGTAAAATGTTATGTGAGATATTATGTGAGGTAAAACCTTTACTGTGAAAATACAATAGTATATATAGAGTAATGTAAATGTTATGTGAGATATTATGTAAGGTAAAGCCTTTACTGTGAAAATACAATAGTATATATAGAGTAATGTAAATGTTATGTGAGATAATTATGTAATTATTTACCACAATGTAAATGCTAAAGGGTTACGGGGGTCAATAAAATAAAGTACCAGTAATGCACTGGGGTAATTACTGGCCTTGTGCCTAAAGTAGAAGCAATTATCTAGTTATGATAATATTTGTTTCTACTTTTGGCACAAAGCCAGCAATTACCCCAGTGCATTACTGGTACTTTATTTTACCGACCCTGTAAGGATGAAAGGCTAAGTTAACCTCGGCGGGATTTGAACTGAGACCATAAAGGGCCGTAACTCTATGCTGGAATTATAATAATAATAATGTTATGAATACTTACCTCTGGGAAATGTGTGGTGGGTAAGTAGTTTGTACAGAGGTTCTGTTGACTGTCTAGTGTGATGCTGAGGTCCTTGAGGAAGGACACGTTGAATTGATGGTCACCGGTGAGATTGTTGAGGCAGGAGAGGAGACTGGAGCTTTCCATACTGAACTGTAGTGGGGGTGGGGGAAGGGTGAGAGAGGGGAGCAGGGGTGGGTATGTGAAGAAGGGGGGGGGGTAGGTGGGGGGATGGGTGGTGGCGGCGTAGGGGTGAGGGGTGACGAAGTGGGGGAAGTTGGAGATGGTTAGGTGAGGGGGGGAGTAGGGGAGAGAGGTAGAGGTCAACATTGAGCGGGGAGGGTGAAAGTGGGTGGGGTATGGGTAGACAGAGAAGGAACAGAGGGAGGGAAAGGGAGAGATGGTGACAGAGAGAGAGAGAGAGAGAGAGAGAGAGGGAGGGAAATGGAGAGAAAAAAGAGAAAGAAATCCATTAATGTCGAAATATCTTTCAGTATAATTTGTAATGTGTATACAAATATATACACACGCATATTTGTGTGTGAGTGTGTGTATATATATATATAAATAATAAGGCGTGTGGCTGAGTGGTTAGAGAATTGGATTCGCAATGGTGAGGTTGTGAGTTCGATTCCCGGATCAGGTGATGCGTTATGTCCTTGAGCAAGACACTTTATTTCACGTTGCTCCTTCTACCTGGAGTTGCGACCGATAGATAGTATTAGCAACTGGAAAGACAAATGGAAACATTGTTTCCTCGGTCCGATTTGACAAAAGTCGATCAACTATGTCCACACATACACACACACACATATATATATATATACACATATATATATATACACATACACACGTCGAAATGGCCGGAGCTCAGCCGTCGGGGTCCTGACTCTTTTCATATTACCCACTCTTCTACCCTAAGTATTGAGTACTCTGGTGCGTTATGGTCCACCTGGTATCTTACCACACCCTTTTTGTACACACACACACACATATATATATATGAAGAGAAGAGGCTGGGTAGTTGCTGGATAAGGTATAATTAAAAATAAGAAGAAAGTATGAACGGGAGAAAGTTTTCCTTCATTTTCCTTTATCAGTTGTCTGCTAGAGGTCCTGGATATTTCTAATATATATATATCATCATCATCATCATTTTACGTCCGCTTTACCCTGCTTGCAAGGGTGGGACGGGAACTGGTTCTGGCCTGATTTCTACAGCTGGATGCCCTTCCTAACACCAACCTCATTTACAGTGAGTGCTGGGTGCTTTTTTGCTGTGGCACCTCCACGACCACTTTGCAGTGGAATGATAGGGACCCCAGTCCCTATCATCTCATTTCTACAGCTGAGTAAACTGGAGCAATGTGAAATAAAGTGTCTTGCTCAAGGAAACAACACATCACCCGGTCTGAGATGTATATATATATAAATATAAATGTAAATATATATATATATAAATATATATATATATATAAATGAGATTGAGTTCATGTAGATGGCACGACAAAAAAAAAAACACAAAAAAACACACACACACACACACAGTCCACGCTATAATGTGGTCGTGTAGGTGACACGGTAAAAAGTTCCCAGTTCCACACTGTAAATGTGGTTGGTGTTAGGAAGGGCATCCAACCATAGAAAACCTGCCACATAGTCCTATATGAGCGAGACACGGTCACCCGACCAGCCTTGCCTCAAGTGGGACAACTCCTGTCTAACCCATGCTAGCGTGGAAAACGGACGTTAAACGAAGATGATGATGATGATGATATATATATATATATAAGGAGGCACATGGCTTAGTGGTTAGAGCATTGGCCTTGCAATCGAAAGGTTGTGAGTTCAATTCTCAGACCGGGTGATGTGTTGTTTCCTTGAGCAAGACACTTTATTTCACATTGCTCCAAGTCAACAGGTTAAAATTAACTTTATTCATATTCGCTGTTATATATGTATGTATGTGACAGCTCACACCTATGCAGGTTTAGCTGGCCTCCTCCAAGGTATATATCTCGTTGGAGGTGTCTTGGGTAATTTAATGATAGGGACCCGAAATAAAATGAAATAAAGGACACATCACCTGGTCCGAGAATTGAACTCACAACCTTTCGATTACAAGCTCAATACTCTAACCCCTAAGCCATGCGCCTTCACGCTGTTATATATATTTCGGTGATAACCATTATGTAACAGATACGACCTCATCAGACAGCTAGAATTTTCATATCAATTAATCAAAACAACAGAAGTCAGCTTTATTTCCTCTTTATGTTTTTCCGTTATTTCTAGCTTCTGTTTTATCATAGCTGTTGCATTAATGGTTATCACCAAAATATATATAACAGCAAATATGATTAAACAAAGTTAATTTTAACCTGTTGACTTACACTTCTTGTTTATAAATATACTCAAGAGTAAACAGACCCACCTGTTTATGCACACCGATATATGTGGATGTATGTATATATATATATGTATACATATATATATATATATACATGTATATATATATATATATACATGTATATATATGTATATATATACATGTATATATATGTATATATATACATGTATATATATGTATATATATACATATATATATATATATATGTATGCATGTATATATATATGCATATATATATATGTATATATATGCATGTATATTTATATATATATACATATATGTATATATGTATATATAAATATATATGTATATATGTATATATAAATATATATGTATATATGTATATATAAATATATATGTATATATGTATATATAAATATATATATATATATGTAT
>OZ024765.1:6454423-6459423 GCA_964016885.1 Eledone cirrhosa | reverse complement strand
CCCACCCCACTACACTACACTACACTAACACTACACTACACCACACCACACTACACCACACCACACAACACCACACTACACTACACCAGACCACACTACACCACACCACACCACACTACACAACACCACACCACACAACACTACACCACCATCAGTATCTAAGTCAAAGACTGTCCTCACCTTTTCTTCATATTCCTTTTTGTAGAACTTGAGTGAAATGGGTTTTACATGTTCAGCCCTCAATTGGTCAACACTGCGAGCATCTATGGCGCGATCTAGATACTCATTTACCTCGTCTTCAGGGTCCTTGGTTGATATCTGGTTCCCATAACCAAGTCTGCCATGGTGGGGAAGAAAAACAAACTCATTATAAAAGAAACTTGGAATGGCAGAATCGGTAGAGCGTCAGACACCATGGTTCGCAACATAGAGTTATGGCCCTTTACGTTCTCAGTTAAAATCTCACTGAGGTTAGCTTTGCCTTACATCCTTACGAGGTCGTGGAAATAAAGTACCAGTAACGCACTGGGGTAATTGTGCATTGTATGTATGTGTTTGTGTGAATACATGTGTGTGTGTGTGTTTGTGTGAATGTATGTGTGTGAGTGAGTATTTTTGTAAGTGTTCTGTATTTGACGTTTATATTTATATACTCATACCATATAAATGTATGTATATGCACATACACACACACACATACAAACAAACACATACACACGCATATACATACACACCACACACACACATACATAAACACAAACACACACAAGCACACACATACACACACGCGTATATAAACACACAAACACATGCAGATACACACACAAACACACACATACATATATACAAACACACACACACACAAACATACATACGCACACACCACTCAAACAAACAAACACACACAGACATACCCCCCCCCCCCCCCCCCACCGCCACACACAAGCCCCCCCCCCCCACACATACATACACACAAACACACACCACACACGCCCCCCCCCCGCACACATACACACACACAAGCCCCCCCCCCACACCAATCTCCCCCCCCCCCACACAAAGCCCCTCCCCCACACCCACACCAATCTCCACCCCCCGCACACACACACACACACTACACACAAGCCCCCCACACACACAAAGCCCCTCCCCCACACCCACATCAATCTCCACCCCCCGCGCACACACACACACACTACACACAAGCCCCCCACACACACAAAGCCCCTCCCCCACACCCACACCAATCTCCACCCCCCACACACCACACACAACCCCCCCCCCCCCCACACACACCACACACAAGCCCCCCGCACACACAAAGCCCCTCCCCCACACCCACACCCATCTCCACCCCCCACACACCACACACAACCCCCCCCACACACACCACCACACACAAGCCCCCCACACACATACACACACACCACACACAAGCCCCCCCCACACACAAAGCCCCTCCCCCACACCGGTCCCCACACACCACCCCCACCCACCATGTAGTAAAAGAAACCCTGTAGTCCTCACTTCTGGTGTATTCCGACATTGCTTTTAAAGCTCAGTTTTTTCTGGTCTCTGTGTCTTTGGTTCCGGCTTTCAACAGACTCCATCTTCTTTGGCTGGGAATGAAGAAGATATATCAGCAATTAGGGGTAACGAGCCATTTATTTACATTTAATAAAGGTCCTTATCTCTCTCTCTCTCTCTCTCTCTCTCTGTCTCTGTCTGTCAGTCTGTATGTGTCTGTGTGTTTGTGTGTCTGTGTGTCTGTCTGTGTGTGTCTGTGTGTTTGTGTGTCTGTCTGTGTGTGTGTGTCTGTGTGTTTGTGTGTCTGTCTGTGTGTGTGTGTCTGTGTGTCTGTGTGTTTGTGTCTGTGTGTTTGTCAGTCTGTCTGTCTGTCAGTCTGTCTGTCTGTGTGTGTCTGTCTGTGTGTCTGTCTGTGTTTGTGTGTCTGTCTGTGTGTGTGTCTGTGTGTCTGTCTGTGTGTCTGTCTGTCGGTCTGTCAGTCTGTGTGTTTGTCTGTCTGTCTGTCGGTCTGTCTGTATGTGTCTGTCTGTGTGTGTCTGTCTGTGTGTTTGTGTGTATGTCTGTCGGTCTGTCTGTATGTGTCTGTCTGTGTGTTTGTGTGTATGTCTGTGTGTCTGCCTGTCGGTCTGTCTGTCTGTGAGACTTTCGGTATCACACATACACATAACCCTACACTCACACACCACTACACACACACACACGCACACATACACACACCACTACACACACACACCGCCACACACACACGCACACATACACACACCACAACACCACACAGAGACTCTGCTACACACACACACGCTCTCCTAACCACTCTGCTTACCTTCTGTCTGTAGGAATCTGCCTTTATGAAGAATGTTTTGATTTGGTTGTCCCTTAAATAGTTATTCCTTTTGTCCCCTTCTCCAGGGATCAGCTCATAGTCATCCCCCAGATAATTGACGGTATCTTCTGTAACATGGACCCACCTGGAAGACAAACATCAGACACTGTCATTCACTGGTAGAGAAATCAATCCATGTTTGTCTTGTCATTCCTTGAACTATCATCATCATCATCATCAACGTTTAACGTCCGTGTTCCACGCTTGCATGGGTTTGGACGGGGGTTTTCCCACTTGAGGCAAGAGTGATTGTCTTGCTCGCATAGGACTGTCTGGCGGGTTTTCTACAGTTGGATGCCCTTCCTAACACCAACCACATTTACAGTGTGGGGCTGGGAGGTTTTTACCGTGTTGCCTACACGGATACTATATATATATAAATGTTGAGTATATGTTGGTTGTTTACCAACACCTCAGTCTGTAGGTTGGAGCACTCGACAAAGTACGCAGGTTGGTTTGTTGGCAAATCTAGGTTACTGTAAGCATTTCTTATATATATATGTATGTATGTGTGTGTATATACGTATATATATATGTATATATGTGTGTATACGTATATATATATAGAGGCAGTGATTTTCTCAATGGCTAGGAATTCAGTCCACGCTTTGCTATTTCCTATCCACTGAATTATTTTTTAATAAGTTTCCAGTGTCCACGCTTTGCCTGGATACTTAGATGAGAATAGACCTCCCTGACGACGGAATGCTTCTCTGTATCTTCTTCGGAAAATATATTTATTCCATTCCAGAAACTAATTAGTTGGAAGTAATATTTTAGTAAGTAAGTTAATTTTATAATTTTCTTATTTTACGTCTCTCATATATATATATATATATATATACGATCACACACACACATATATATATATATATACACGTATATATTCCTTATTAATCCAAAAAAATTTTGAGTATATGTTGGTTGCTTACCGACACCTCAGTATGTAGGTTGGAGCACTCGACAAAGTACGCAGGTTGGTTTGTTTACTCCGGAGAGTAATGTAAAATAATTGTTTCTACTTTAGGCACAAGGCCAGAAATTACCCAGTGCATTACTGGTACTTTATTTTATCGAGCCCCGTAAGGATGAAAGGCAAAGTCAACCTTGGTGGGATTTGAACTCAGATCGTAAAGGGACGTAACTATGCTGGAAAGCATGGCGTCCGACCCTCTACCGATTCTGCCAATCCACCACGGAGTAATGTAAAATAATATGTGTAAGTCAAATATGTTAAAGTTGGCTTCGTTTATTCTAATTCGCTGCTATATATATTTCAGTGACAGCCATTATTGTCTGTGACCTCATCAGGCAGTAAGAATTAATGTAGAAAAAAACAGGTAAACATGGTGTTGAAATGTGTTGTACCCTGTTAATTCATCGATATGTCCAGCTCCTGGGTGTGTTGTTAGTCCTCAAAGGTCTGACTAGTTTAATACTGGTTTAATCGTGTCACAGTTTGAGGTCGGTGTGGAAGTCGGACATTCGTAAAGACCTGAAGATCCGTCTTTTCGTTGCTGTAGTGGAGTCTGTGCTGCTGCACAGGTCTGAGACTTGGACACTGACCAAGAGACTCACCCAGATGGTGGATGGGTGCTACACGAGAATGCTGAGGATGGCTCTGAACATTAATCAGTATACACTGAGGATGAAGAACTCAGAGCTGTATGGGAGCCTCCCAAAAGGCAACTCGAGAGTAGCAGAGAGGAGACTGAGGTTAGCTGGACATGCTCACCGACATCCAGAGTTGACACTGCACTCAGTGCTCCTGTGGGAGCCCCTACACGAACACACTGGAAGAGGGAGACCCAGGCTGACATATGTTGATGCCCTAAGGACAGACACTGGTCTCTGGGAGATGCAGGACATGGCATCAATGATGAAAGACAGAGACCGCTGGAGATAACTCGTCCATGGATCTCGGGAATTTTACCCGCCCTAGATAGATAGATAGATATATAATGTTGAACATGAAAACAAATAATACAAGGTTTAGTAGTTAATTAACCCATTGTTCTACAGTCGTTTCAGAGTGAAAAAATATAAAAAATACTCACCCTGGTCTACCACCAGCTTCCATGGCATTGGCCAGAGTGACATCATTAGACCACACATCAAACTGCCACTTGCGTAAACCCAACACACCGCAGTGCACTCGACCGCTATGTATTCCCACACGCATATCTACATTGGTCTGGGTGACAGCACGGACAAGGCTGAGAAAAAAGACATGCATTCATAAGTTTCTTTAAATCACTTCACTCTATTTTCACTTTAAATCACGTCACTCTATTTTCACTTTAAATCACGTCACTCTATTTTCACTTTAAATCACGTCACTCTATTTTCACTTTAAATCACGTCACTCTATTTTCACTTTAAATCACGTCACTCTATTTTCACTTTAAATCACTTCACTCTATTTTCACTTTAAATCACGTCACTCTATTTTCACTTTAAATCACTTCACTCTATTTTCACTTTAAATCACGTCACTCTATTTTCACTTTAAATCACGTCACTCTATTTTCACTTTAAATCACGTCACTCTATTTTCACTTTAAATCACGTCACTCTATTTTCACTTTAA
>OZ024765.1:6446923-6449423 GCA_964016885.1 Eledone cirrhosa | reverse complement strand
CCTTTGGCCATTGGTCAACTGGTGTAAGATGACCGGAAGTAGACTTTCTTTGCCAAGTGCCTCTTGGTGATGATTGCTGCCACATTGCAGACTTCCCGACCAAAGAATTGATTCAACAAGCAGAAAAGACAACAAAGGCAAGAGAAAGAATTGTGTATGTTGTTTGTTCTGTGTCTTGTGGTTGTTGGTTGTGTTGTAAGGCTTACCAACATGGATACAATGAACAGCGGGTCAAATAGAGCGGATATAGAGAGTAAACATAATATTGCTAGAGTACATCACAGCATAACACCACACCGCACCACACCACACCACAGCATAACACCACACCACACCACACCACACTACACAACACCACACCACACCACACCATACTACACCACACCAAACCACACCACACCATACAACACCACACCACACAACACCACACCACACCACACTACACCACACCACACCACACCACACCATACTACACCACACTACACCACACCACACCAAACCACACCACACCATACTACACCACACCACACCACACCACACCACACCACACCACACAAAACTCAAGTACGGGTGTAGATTTGAGGTACCCATTTACGTGTGTCGTATTGAAGCAAATAACTTTGTGTCCACTCTGGGATTTTACATAACCTTACCTATTGAGTACGCTGCGATGCAACCATTACTAGCAGGGAAACCTTATGCTAGTCCTGTCAACTTATATATATATATATATATATATATATATATATATATATATATATATATATATATATATATATATATATATATATATATATATATATATATATATATATATATATATATATATATATATATATATATATATATATATATATATATATATATACACAAGTGTGAAGGCGTGTGGCTGAGTGGTTAAAGAATTTGATTCACAATCTTAAGATTGTGAGTTCGATTCCTGGACCGGGTGATGCGTTATGTCCTTGAGCAAGACACTTTATTTCACGTTGCTCCTTCTACCTGGAGTTGCGACCGATAGATAGTATTAGCAACTGGAAAGACTGACGAAAACATTGTTTCCTCGGTCCGATTTGACGAAAGTCGATCGATCCTTTATATATACAAGTGGAAGCTTAGTAAAATCGAAGCTTTGGCTGTGGACAAGCAAAGTCGACCTACAATAAGAATGAATTAGCAAAGCACTCAATAAGGGTAGGTCCTTAGAGTAATAACATACGTTTAAATAGCTTGACAAATAAACATTGCGGTAGGCAAAACCTAACCATACAATACCAAAGTAACGAAAAAACTAACAGGTTAAAAAGATACGCACACACACATACATTCACACAAACTCACACACACTGTGTGACGGACAGACGGATGGAGAGAAATGAAGTAAGCATGCTCTGATGTATGTGCAATGTCAATGTGCATGAATGACCAAGCATAGATGAGATGAGAGTGAAACTGTGTATAAGAGGGATAAGTTGTGCAGGAGAGAAGACTGCATTGGTATGGACATGTGATGTGCATGGGGGATGACCACTGGGTAAAGAGGTGCCAAGAAATCCCAGTAGAAGGAAGACGCAGTAGAGGAAGACCACGAAAAACATGGGCGGAGGTGGTGAGAGCAGACCTCAGATCGCTGAAGCTCACGGAGGAGATGACGAAGGACCGTGATGAATGGAGCTGTGCTGAATAGGACCCGTTCCACCCTTGCAAGCAGGGAAAAGCAGATGTAAAGTGATGATGATGATGATGATGATGATTAGCATGGGTTCGACAACAACAACAACAATAACAACATCAGTCTTACCTGACGCTGTCATATCGTTTGAGGTAGATCTTGTGAAACATGCTGTGTTTCGGTTGCCCTGTGATGTCCGACTTCATCTCCATGGCAATATGTTGTGGGAGTACGGACAACAGCAAGCTCTCCTGGAGTAGGAAAAGGGGGGCAGCCATATTAAGAAAAAAATAAATTTAGAAAACAAAAATAAATAAATTTAGACAATAAAAAAATATTGAATTTAGAAAACAAAAAATATGTGTATGTATGTACAGTTTTGTATATATATATATATTTATATATATATATCCGCCTTGCCTAAGTACAAAGCGAAACCTACAGTCAGTAAGCACCTCTAACAAAAACACACCCCCGTCGCACTACCCCCTTCCAATGTAAAGCTATGTTGGTACCACAATATCCAGTCCGAAACAAATGGGGTCGTGTAGGTGTCACGACAAAATAACACACAGTCCACGCTGTAATGTGGCCATGTAGGCAACACGGTAAAAACCTCCCAGACCCACACTGTAAACGTGGTTGGTGTTAGGAAGGGCATCCAGCCGTAGAAAACCCGCCAGACAGTCCTATGCGAGCAAGACAACCACTCTTGCCTCAAGTGGGACAATTCCCGTCCAAACCCATGCGAGCGTGGAATATGGACGTTAAACGATGATGATGATGATATATATATATATAATATATATAATATAGATATATATATAT
>OZ024765.1:6431923-6444423 GCA_964016885.1 Eledone cirrhosa | reverse complement strand
CACCACTACCACTACTACTAACACCCCCACTACTACCACCACCACCACCTCCACCTCCACCACTACCACCACCATCACCACCACTACCACCACCATCAACACCACTACCACCATCACCACCACCACTACCACCAGCACTACCACCACCACCACCTCCACCACCACCACCACCACTACCTCCACCATCACCACTACCACCACCATCACCTCCACCACCACCACTACCACCACCATCAAAACCACCACCGCCACCACCACTACCACCACCACCACTACCACCAGCACTAACACCACTACCACCACCATCACCACCACTACCACTACTACCACCATCACCACCACTACCACCAGCACTAACACCACTACCACCACCATCACCACCACTACCACCACCACTACCACCAGCACTAGCACCACCACCACTACCACCACCACCTCCACCTCCACCACCTCCACCACTACTACCACTACCTCCACCACCACCATCAACACCACCACCACCACTACCACCACCATCAACACCACTACCACTACCTCCACCACCACCACCGCCACCACTACCTCCACCACCACCATCAACAGCACTACCACCACCACCTCCACCACCACTACCACCACCACCACCATCAACAGCACTACCACCACCACTACCACCACCATCAACACCACTACCACTACCTCCACCACCACCACCGCCACCACTACCACTACCTCCACCACCACCATCAACAGCACTACCACCACCACCTCCACCACCACTACCACCACCACCACCACCACCACCACCATCAACAGCACTACCACCACCACCACCACCATCAACAGCACTACCACCACCACCACCACCACCATCAACAGCACTACCACCACCACTACCACCACCATCAACACCACTACCACTACCTCCACCACCACCACCGCCACCACTACCACTACCTCCACCACCACCATCAACAGCACTACCACCACCACCTCCACCACCACTACCACCACCACCACCACCACCACCACCATCAACAGCACTACCACCACCACCTCCACCACCACTACCACCACCACCACCACCACCACCACCATCAACAGCACTACCACCACCACCACCTCCACCACCATCAACAGCACTACCACCACCACCACCACCACCACCATCAACAGCACTACCACCATCAACACCACTACCACCACCACCTCCACTACCACCACCACCACCACCACCACTACCACCACCACCATCAACACCACTACCACCACCACCTCCACCACCACCATCAACAGCACTACCACCACCACCACCACCACCACCACTACCACCACCACCATCAACACCACTACCACTACCACCACCACCACCACCACCACCATCAACAGCACTACCACCACCACCACCACCACCACCACCATCAACACCACTACCACCACCACCATCAACACCACTACCACCACCACCACCACCACCACCATCACCACCACCACTACCACCACTACCATCAACACCACTACCACCACCACCTCCACCACCACCAACATACCTGCTGTTGATTCTCCCGTTGAGTGTGAAGTCTCATTTGTATCCAGCGCCGTGTCTCTAAGAAGGCCTTCCTCTGGGCGGACTCACAGGGGTACCGGGTGAACACCCCAGCAATGTTCACTGCTAGAAATAGCAGCGCATTGCAGGAAGCCTAGGGGGAGAGAGAAGGAGAGAGAACAAGATAATGTTGGAGAGATTTCGCAGCAGCAATGTCATAATAATAATAATATTGTTTCTACTTTTGGCACAAGGCCAGCAATTACCCCAGTTCATTACTGGTACTTTTTACTTCATCGACCCCGTAAGGATGAAAGGCAAAGTTAACCTCGGCGGGATTTGAACTCAGACCATAAAGGGCCGTAACTCTTTGCTGCAAAGCATGGCGTCTGACCCTCTACCGATACTGCCAATCCACAATAATGGTTTCATTTATTGGTCACAAGGGCCAACATATAGGGGACAATACAATAGATGGGGACAGTGGGGGTTTTACACAAAATTGGAGTAAAAAATAGGATAACAATAACAATAAACAAGAAAAAATACAACAGTGAAAATTCCTAATAGCTGGAGATAACCACCCAGGGTTGACTCAGGTACCCCACCAAGCCTGGCGCTTGGTCAGAGTAGGCCCACTCACACGGGCCATTCTCATCACATTCACCCACCTTTCAGCAAATGTACTGGGGGGCAGCACTTCCCTCTCCACCCTCACCTTCCTTTCCAAATGAAATTTGAAAAAGTTGATGAGGTATTGGCCGAAGAGAAAAATGTTGTGTATCTGGTACCACCTACACCAAGGTAACTTTGGAAGACATTACTGTCAGAAACTCCTGTCTCACCTCCTCCACATGTTATTGTACATCTGGTACCACCTACACCAAGGTAACTTTGGTAGACATTACTGTCAGCAACTGCTGTCTCTCCTCCACCACATGTTATTGTACATCTGGTACCACCTACACCAAGGTAACTTTGGTAGACATTACTGTCAGCAACTGCTGTCTCACCTCCTCCACATGTTATTGTACATCTGGTACCACCTACACCAAGGCAACTTTGGTAGACATTACTGTCAGAAACTCCTGTCTCACCTCCTCCACACATGTTACTGTACATTTGGCATCACCCATACACCAATTAGTTTACACTTTGCAGTTGATCATCGCTGTTTTTATAACAAAGTGGGGCATAAAAATAAGAAAATAAAAAATAAAATAAAATTGTGCGTTAAATACCTGTTTTGTGGTGAAGATTTCATAATAATTTAACAGCAGTGTTGCGACAAGGTTGATGAGGCAGAGCAGTATACCACTTAACATGGCAAGCTGCATTTCAAGAGGTAGCAGAGCGTAGATTAAATAAACACAAAACACCACGCACCATACCCCTTCAGTCATGCTGTGGAGGTTGCTGGTTGTGATGACCGTTACAAGAATAAGACATAGGATGAAGACCATTGCGAAGCACATGTAACGCATATGAGCTCGAGTGAAGCAACTTTTGTTGCAGACAATCACCTGTATGAGGAGAGCGATGAAGGTGAGAGACAGTACGGTGCCAGGAGCAAAATGCTTCATACCCCCAGCATAATAGATAATGATGAGAAGAATGCAAATGAATGAGACGAGTAGAATGAAAAGAGTGAGGTTGGTTTTGTTCAATTTGAAGAAATAACGTTGATAAAGCTCTTCTAACGCTTTGTTGAAGATCTTCGACTGGAAGGGTTTCCTGAGGAATCGGAGACCAAACTGTCCACAATCCGTGTCAGAGAAGACTGGCACTTCAGCTGTCATGTGTTCACTTTTAACATCTTTCGTGGCAGCACTTTGGTTCCCAGCTGCTTCAAACCTTTCCTCGGCCCGGTCCCAGGCTGTTTTGCGTGTCTGTGAACTACTGCGAGATACAGAATGTCTCTGTTGAGAAAGTGGTGAGATTCTCCCAGTTTTGCTGAAAGCTTGAGAGGTCTTCCTCTTCAGCATGCTGTTACCGTTCAAACAGTGGCTGGACATCAACGCTGAACTGTCCAGGGTCTTATTCTGGGAGCAAGTAGTAGGCAGAGTCTGCGGAGGGATTTCCAAGTTACTACTGGTCAATGTGGGAGAGTGGACGGTTAAATTAGAGTTTGACTCGACAACCCCATTGCTGTTTGAATGGTCAACGGGTTCTACCGGTGGTTGTGGCTTCGTTGACGAGTCGAGGGCCACTGAGACTGTGCCAACATCTGCTTCTGTAGGTTCCAGCTCACGGCCCTCTAAATGGTTGGTGCCATCATTCACACTAAGTCCATTCAACATATTTGTAGGTTTCAGGGGCTCCACATTGGAGCTCACTTTTCTTGATGTCGGTAGACTCTGCTCTTGGCCCTTGCAGCACTCTGTACTGTTTTTCTTGCCAATCCCCTCCTGGGGCACTTCTTCCGGCAGGTTGGGCTGCTTCGTTTCGTCTGCATTCTGATCTAAAGAGGGAAAAAAAAAGAAGGAAAAATAAATAAATAACATTACCATCACCATCATCATCATCATCATCATCATCATCATCAACATCATCACTGTCATCATCATCACCATCATAATCATCACCATCATCATCATCAATATTATCATCATCACCATCGTCATCATCCATATTATCATCATTACCATCACTATCACCACCACCATCATCATCATCATCACCACCATCACCATTTTTACATGTGCTATCCACACCTGCATGGGTTGGACAGATTGCGATGGTCTAGGACCAGACAGGTCAAGGTTGAAATGAAAGTCGAAGTCTCTGTTAAGTCTAGGTCAAGGTCAGACTCCATAATATGATCAGACTCAGCGTCAAGGTCAAATTCTGAATTCAGAATCACGGTCAGACACAATATCAAGGTCAGACTCAGAAACATGGTCGGTCAGACACAATATGATGGTCAGACTCAATGTCAAGGTCATACTCAGTGCCAATATCAGACTCAGAAACAAGGCCATGGAGGCCAATCTTGCTTATTACAACACTGCAGTCTAAACACCACCAGAGAAACAACGAAATATGAGGAAATACAAGAATTAACAATACAAGGGCAATGCCCCAGCATGGCCTCAGCCGGATGGCTGAACTGAGTAAAAGAGTAATACTTTCTATTGAGGAGGGGGTGGGGTGATTATGTCAACAACATCCCCAGTATTTTACTGGTATATTATCTTATCAATCCTGAAATAATTGTTTCAACAGTTAGTCAGAAGACCAGCAATTACAGGAGGAAAAGTTGGTCTAATTGGCCCCAGAGTGTTACTGGTACTTCATTTTATCAACTCCGAATAATGGTTTCTTATATAAGCACAAGGCCAGCAATTTTGGGGGAGGGGAAAGTCGATTAAATTGACCCCAGTGCGTGACTGGTACTCTATTTTATCGACCCTGTCAGGATGAAAGGCAAAGTTAACCTCAACAGGATTTGAACTCAGATCATAAAGGGCCGTAACTCTATGCCGGAAAGCAACAACAACACTACCACCAACACCACCAACAACAACAACACCAACACCACCACCAACACCAACACCACCAACACCAACAACACCACCACCAACAACACTACCACCAACTACACAAACACCACCACCAACACCACCACTAACAACACCACCACCAACAACACCAACAACACTACCACCAACTACACGAACACCACCACCAACACCACCAACACCAACACCACCAACAACACCAACAACACCAACAACACCAACACCACCAACACCAACACCAACACCACCACCAACACCACCAACAACACCACCAACACCAACACCACCAACAACACCACCAACACCACCAACAACACCAACAACACCAACAACACCAACAACACTACCACCAATAACAACATCAACAACACCACCACCACAACCTCAACACTACCACCAACTACACGAACAACACCACCACCACCACCGCTACCACTACCAACAGCAACACCGCCACCACTACCACCACCACCACCACCACCAACAGCATCAACACAGCCAATACCACCACCACCACCAACTACACCACCAACAACACCACCAACAACAACACCAACACCAACACCACCAACACCAACACCACCAACACCAACAACACCACCAACAACACCAACAACACCACCACAACCTCAACACTACCACCAACTACACGAACAACACCAACAACAACACCAACAACACCAACAACACCAACAACAACAACACCAACACCACCAACACCACCACCAACAACACCAACAACACTACCACCAATAACAACATCAACAACACCACAACCTCAACACTACCACCAACTACACGAACAACACCACCACCAACAACACCACCAACAACAACAACAACACCACCACCAACAACACCACCAACACCAACACCAACACTACTACAACAACAACAACACCAATATTAAGACAAGACAAACCTGCCAGGTGATATCCGACTTCTGAGAAACTCCTAACCACATGGAAATACATAATCCTAGTAGTAGTAGTGGTGGTGGTGGTGTAGCAGTGGTGGTGTAGTGGTGGTGGTGTAGTAGTGGTGGTGGGGTGGTGGTGGTGTAGTAGTGGTGGTGGTGGTGGTGTGGTAGTGGTGGTGGTGGTGGTGTGGTGGTGGTGGTGTGGTGGTGGTGTAGCAGAGGTGGTGGTGTGGTGGTGGTGGTGGTGTAGTGGTGGTGGTGTGGTGGTGGTGGTGTGGTGGTGGTGTAGCAGAGGTGGTGGTGTGGTGGTGGTGGTGGTGTAGTAGTGGTGGTGGTGGTGTAGTGGTGGTGGTGGTGTGGTGTAGTGGTGTGGAGGTGGTGATGGTGGTGTTGTAGTGGTGGTGGTGGTGGTGGTGATGTTGTAGTGGTGTAGTGGTGGTGGTGGTTTGGTGTAGTGGTGGTGTGGTGGTTTGGTGGTGGTGTGGTGGTGGTGGTGGTGTAGTGGTGGTGGTGGTGTAGTGGTGGTGGTGTGTTGTAGTGGTGGTATGGAGGTGGTGGTGGTTTGGTGTAGTTGTGGTGGTGTTGTAGTGATGTTGGTAGTGGTGGTGGTGGTGTGGTGGTGGTGTGGTGGTGGTGTAGGTGGTGGTAGTGAGATGGTACTGGTGGTGTTGGCAGAGGTAGTGGTGGTGGTGGTAGTGGTGGTGTTGGCAGAGGTAGTGGTGGTGTTGGCAGAGGTAGTGGTGGTGGTGGTAGTGGTGGTGTTGGCAGAGAGGTGGTAGTGTGTTGGTGTTGATGTTCTGATATTGTACTAAGTATATTCCAAGAACAATCTGAGACACACTAGGTGAAGGTGGGTGGGTGTGGAGTGGGTGGGTGTACTGGGGGAGTGGGTGTAATTGTGTATATATGTGTAGGTGTGTGCATGTATGTGTAGGTGTATGTATGTATGTGTGTGGTATACATCAGTAGACACACACACACTTATACATACACACACACACACACACAATGTGAATACAGACACACAAACACACAAAGAGCAGCTGCAAAACTGTTAATGTACAAATACATATGTGTGCGTGTATGTGTGTGTGTGCATGCATGTATATGAAGCCAACACTAATGTACATGTATGTATATATATATATATATAGATGTATATATACATATATATTCATATACATACATATATATATATATATATATATATATATATATATATATATATATATATATATATATATCGTTAAAAAGCTTTCTCAGATATTGTATTTATATATATATATATATGTGTGTAGATAAATCTACCAAAACATACGGTAGTGTCCAATCCGTATGAAGAACTCAATGTCATCCAAATATCATGAAAAGAGAAGATGTATTCAAAGATTTTTTTTCGATGAAAATCACAGGAAAACAGAGTCAAGATAAATTAATAAAAACAATGAATAAAAACAAAGAAACAGTTCCTTACATAAAAAAATTCATCATTTTACGATCGTTTCTAGGATATATATGTGTGTGTTGGTATGTATATCATATAGATCTATGTAAAAATTTTACAAACTATCGGAGGGAATATACATACCTACACATATATATGTCTTCAGAAAATAAATGATTTATTTTCTGAAGACAGCATATATATGTGTAGGTATGTATATGTCTTCTGAAGACAGCATATATATGTGTAGGTATGTATATGTCTTCTGAAGACAGCATATATATGTGTAGGTATATATATTCCCTCTGATAGTTTGTAAAATTTTTACATAGATCTATATGATATACATACCAACACACATATATATTCTAGAAACGATCGTAAAATGATGAATTTTTTTATATAAGGAACTGTTTCTTTGTTTTTATTCATTGTTTTTATTAATTTATATATATATATATATATATATATATATATATATATATATATATATATATATATATATATATATATATATATATATACATATATATAGATATATACATATATATATATGTATGTATATGAATATATATGTATATATATATATATATATATATTTATATACATATATATAGATATATACATATATATATATGTATGTATATGAATATATATGTATATATATATATATATATTTATATACATATATATAGATATATACATATATATATATGTATGTATATGAATATATATGTATATATATATATATATATTTATATACATATATATATATTTATATACATATATATATATATATATATACATATATATATATGTATGTATATGAATATATATGTATATATATATATATATATATATATATATATATACATATATATATATATATACATATATATATATCAAGCCAGCCAAAGTCAGTAGTGGGGTCCCACAGTAGTGGGGTCCCACAAGGCACTGTGTTGGGCCCACTTCTCTTCATCATCTATATTAATGACATCACTGACATCATCAAACACAGCAACATTAAAATTTTCGCTGATGATTCCAAGCTCCAAAAGGTCATCAATGGCGTGGATGACCGGATAAGCCTTCAGGCAGACCTACTGGCTGTTACCCAATGGGCAGAAAAGAACAACATGTTACTGAACGAAGACAAATTCGAACTGATCCACTTTGGAAAAGAGGATGCTCTGAAACTCCCGTACTCCCTTCCCTCCGGGGAAACTCTCGTGGCATCTAACAACATCAGAGACTTGGGAGTAACCGTGGACAGCAACATAAGCTGGACCACGCATATAAGCAGCAAAGTTGACATGGCCCGCAGAATGTGTTCCTGGATTCTCAGAACCTTCCAGTCGAGAGATTCCCGCACCATTATCCTTCTCTTCTCTACTTTTGCCCGACCACACCTTGAATACTGTTGTCCACTGTGGTCTCCCCACACGAAACAAAGTATCATGAAACTTGAAGCTCCTCAAAGGGCAATCATGAAAAAGATAGATGGCATGTCAGACCTTGACTACTGGGGTCGATTAGAAAACCTGAAACTTTACTCACTCCAACGTCGCCGTGAGCGTTATATTATCTGCATGATGTGGAAAATGTTCCATCATCACTGCCCAAATGATGTTGGCATCGCCTTCAAGATACACCCAAGGCTTGGGCCCCGTGCTATCCGTCCCATTCAAAAATCTAAATCGCAACTCATAACAACAATACGGCACAATTATTTCACCTCAATCGGCCCTGCTCTCTTCAACATCACACCAGGACACGTCAAAACAGAAACTGACCACACAAAATTCAAGAAGTCTTTGGACAAATTCCTCCAAGTAATCCCGGACAAACCACCCACACCCGGATATGTCTCCGCAAACAATAATTCTCTTCTCGAATGGGCCATGGTGCCCAAATCCTGAATTGAAAGACTTCGCCAGGTGGTGCTATTAAGTTAGACATGGCCTGGGCCAATACTGGCCAAAACATTTCAAAGTTATTCAAAGTTACATATATATATATATATACACATATATATATATATATATATATATATATATATATATATATATATATATACATATATATATATATATACATATATATATATAGAGAGAGAGAGAGAGAATTCACAAGAATCAAAGCCATGTTCAAAGCATTTATTCACTTACAATTGTTTCATCCAAACCTAGGCTTGGAGTCTTTGGAGCATTTTTCAATGTTTGTACACATAATTGACCAGTTAAGCCAGTTTCAACAGAAAGAGGTAGAGAATTATGGCCAGTTTTGGTCGGTTTGAACACTAAAGCGTTAAGACATCTCTCTAGGAGAAGGTCACTCTGATATAAAACCTGCGACTTGGTTTGCATCAAATGTTGTAGACCAGTTCTACTTTTTGGGGTAAATACATTGTTTAGAGAGAGGGATTGGCCCCGTACAAAGCATTTCCTCACTTAAAAAAGCTTCAAGCACAGGCAACGCTTGATATGCAACATTTTTTGCAATGCATGGTATTGCTGGCCATAGGCAAGACCCTAGCAGGATTAAAAAGCCACATCTGTAATGCACATGCTCCAGTATCAAGTGATGGCATTACTCGAAATCGAGTTGGTCATCATATATATATTATTCTTTTACCTGTTTCAGCCATCCGGCTGAGGTCATGCTGGGGTACCGCCCTTGATATATATATATATATATATATATATATATATATATATATATATTTTATTTTAAAGACTATTCGCTATGAGTTTTAAAGTAGTAACTATGTCACTTACTTATTTTCGGCAAAAACAAAGGGAGAGTGATCGACAGTCTGTTTCTCGCTTGTTGGTGTTTATCAAGACCACACACTCCCCTGCTTTTGTCGAAAATTATAGAAGCTGGATTCTTATAGAATTCCAGTAAACGGCAACAATTGAGAAAGAGACTGTCGATCATTCTCGCTTTGTTTTTGCTGAAAATAAGTAGGTGACATAGTCGCTACTTTAAAACTCATAGCAAAAGGTCTTCAAAATGTTTTTAATTAAACATACGGTATATTGCCAAATATACTATACATACATTCATGTATACATCGCTATTTCAGACCACCAATCCTAATATATATATATATATTTATACATATATGTGCGTAGGCAGACAGACAAATAAATAGATAAATAGATATGTTTCTTTATTAGCCAATAAATAGATAAATAGATAGATAGATGGATAGACAGACAGATGGGAAGATAGATAGATAGATGCGTAGATAGATATATTTCTTTATTTGCCACAAGGCCGCACAAGAAAAGGGGACAATACAAAGACATATGGCAGGGATTTTACATTCAATCGTGTAAAAAAAATTTTAACATACAAATTCAACAATCGAAATCCCCAATATTTGGGAGGCGTTACAAATGGGTTGTTTTATACGCAGTAGATAGAACAACCCTCAACTCCAGGAGCATGTTGTGCAAGTGCTCCTTTCTTCCTTTTGCTCTGTTCTTCAGCCTACAGGTTTATCCCTTTAGTGTTTAAACCGGCCAGAATTCTCTGCCTCTTTCTGTTGAAACTGGCTGGAACTGGTCACTCAAACTGATGTTAAGGTATTGTTCTCAAAATAAATACTTTCAAAATCTCATAGATTCGATATTATGAGAGATATTATGTAAGGTAAAGCCTTTACCATGAAAATATAATAGTATATATAGAGTAATGTGAATGCTAAAGGTTATATACAAAGAAGGCCCAATCACTCAGGCCATTCTCGCCACCTTCACCCACCTTTCAGTAAATTTACTGGGGTGCAGTACCTCTCTCTCCACCCTGATTCTCCTTCTAAAGTGGTACCTAAAGAAGGGAATGAGTTGTTGTCTGGAGAGAAAGGCATCTGTCCTCAGTCCTCTCAATCTTGTCCACCATATTACCTCTTTCACCGTAGATGGGTAGATAGATAGACAAATAGATAGATAGATAGATGTGTAGATAGATATATATAGTTATGTGTGTGTGTAGAATAAAGAAAGCATATGTGTGTGTGAGAGTGTATGTGTGAGTGTGTTTGAGTGTGTGTGTGAGAGAGAGATAGTGTGTGTGAATGTGTGTGAGAGATAGTGTGTGAGTGTGTGAGAGAGAGATAGTGTGTGAGTGTGTGTGAGAGATAGTGTGTGAGTGTGTGTGTGAGAGATAGTGTGTGAGTGTGTGTGTGAGAGATAGTGTGTGAGTGTGTGTGAGAGATAGTGTGTGAGTATGTGTGAGAGAGAGATAGTGTGTATGTGTGTGAGTGTGTATGAGTGTGTGTGTACTTCCATATAGAAGTGAATTACTGTTGCTGTGTACCTGTTTATTTAGCAGTTACAGAACTAATCCTTAGCTATTGTCATCATCATCAACAGCATAATCATCATCATCATCAGCACCAGCCCCAAAAACATCATCATCAATGCCACCACCATCATCATCATCATCATTGCCACCACCACCATCATCATCATTCGTTAAGTGCTGGTCATTAGCTGAACAATCAACACAAAAGTAACCTCTTAACGAAGAAAAACACAGTCCTGACCTAAGCAGAGCAGTCAAATTAATTACTTGACCTTTCGTGACCTCTCATTGACCCAACAGCCACCCAGCCCACCCCCATCTCTATAATAGGGCAGATCAAACAGAGATTGTTATTCTTGTGAATTGTGAGTGTTTAATTAATTAATTAATTGGTCAATTTACTAATTAGCTGGTCAGCTATGTGGTCAAGATAAAGAATCACTGGACAGATTTTACCAGCAAAACCAACTGGCAGGAGACCCAAGAGATAACAGCCATGAGCTTGGAAATCAAATGTTCACTTTAGATAGAGCCACTATTTTTCCAAAATGAGAGATCACAGCTCCAATACTATGGACATGTGGTTAGAATGTCCCAGGAAAGAACTGCTGGACAGATTTGTAGCTTGGAGATCAGAAAGTCACTCCTGGTAGAGCTGCTACTTCTCCAAATTGAGAGATCACAGCTCTGATACTATGGACATGTAGTTAGAATGTCTCAGGAAAGAACTGCTGGAGATATTTGTAGCTTGGAGATCAGAAAGTCACTCTAGGT
>OZ024765.1:6416923-6421923 GCA_964016885.1 Eledone cirrhosa | reverse complement strand
GCAAGGTCCTCAGATATGTCTTGATTCTATGAAGCAGATTTTCCAAATGCCTTTTTACATCGATATCCTTCGCCTGTCGGCTTAGATCCTGTTGTTATCATTCCATATATATATATATATATATATATATATATATATATAACGAGGGAAATGTTCTACTTACCGTTTCGACCTCCTCCCCCTCCCCCTCCCCAGTATCCTCTTTGACCTCACACCCAGCTGTAGCTGGCACTACCAACGCATGAATGGGTCTACTCCACCCCCTCTCCCTTTTTCTCCTACCGGCAGGTTTAGCTACCCCTTCCCCCACCAACTTGCCATCACAGATTTACTACTAACTTGTGATGTGACCAATCCTGGTGATTATCTCTTTCACCATATATGGAATTACCCCTTGATAAGTTCGGCTATTTAAATACCAGAATAAATTTTCATTCAGTACAGAATTAGCCGTCGAAACGGCTTGAGCTCAGCTGTCGGGGTCTTACTTGTTCCTATATATATATATATATATATATATATATATATATATATATATATATATATATATATATATAATTGAGATAAGCAGAACAAGTAAACATTAAACAATCTTTTAAATAAATTAAAATAAATTAAAATAAATTAAAATACGATTTTATGTATATTCTCCCATGTGTGTAGAGAAAAAAAACCTTGTACCTAACTGCTATTTTTAGTAGCGTGGCAAACAACACGTCTATAATATTCCCACTTTTACTAACAACCAGTTTATGTGTGGGTCATTTTAACGACCTGACCTTACGCGCGCTGGCAGTAGGCGATATATTTACAAACTGTGAGACTTTACGTCCTATGTAATGGAAATAGCTTTCTGAAGAGCCGATCTTTCCATTGGAAGTCCTTTGGATTCCCAATCTTTTGTGAGGTGAAACCATCGGTAAAAGCAATTTGGACAGGTAAATATTTAAATTGTATTTTAATTTATTTAAAAGATTGTTTAATGTTTACTTGCTCCGCTCATCTCAATTTTATAGTTCTGGTATCTCAAATTAATACCATTCAACTACAAATGTATTATAGACACCCTATATATTTCCGTGGGTACTTAGTACTTGTGGAGATATTAATCTCATTTTGACATATAGAGTTACGGCCCTTGCAATTCTGAGTTCAAATCCTGCCGAGGTTAACTTTGCCTTTCATCCTTACGGGGTCGATAAAATAAAGTACCAGTAATACACTGGGATAATTGCTGGCCTTGTGCCAAAAGTAGAAACAATTATATGTATATATATATATATATACATATATATATACACACCCCCGTCCCACTACCCCCACCCCATCCACACCACCCCTTTCAATGTAAAGTTATGTTGGTGCCACAACATCCAGTCCGAAACAAATGAGGTCATGTAGGTGTCACGACAAAAAAAAAACACAGTCCACGCTGTAATGTGGCCGTGTAGGTAACACGGTAAAAACCTCCCAGTCCACACTGTAAACGTGGTTGGTGTTAGGAAGGGCATCCAGCCGTAGAAAACCCGCCAGACAGTCCTATGCGAGCAAGACAGCCACTCTTGCCTCAAGTGGGAAAACTCCCGTCCAAACCCATGCAAGCGTATAAGATGGACGTTGAACGATGATGATGATGATGATATATATAAATATATATATATATATATGAATATGTCATTTATTTTGTCTGACCTGTTTAGCTTGACTTGTTTTTTTGGCAGAGGTGGTTTATGAATACTTAACCGCCTTCTCAGTTTTGTATGGCCTTTATAACCTATGTTTATTGCTCTGGTCTTTTTTAGCCCATGGAGCGCTTGCCAGCTTGACTTGGAATTTGCGTTACGTTTCGCTTTTTCTACCCGCCGAAATGCGATTCACAATTTATATTTATATATATTTATATTTTTCAAATGCAGGAGGGCGCTATAGAAGTGGTGGATAGCTTCCGGTACCTAGGAGATCAGATTAGCATGGGAGGAGGGTGTTCCGAGGCCATAGTATCTAGAATAAGGACGGGTTGGAAGAAGTTTAGGGAGCTGCTTCCTCTGTTGACGAAGAAGGGTTTCTCCCTGCGTTCGAAAGGCCGGTTGTATGATGCCTGTGTGAGGAGCGCGATGCTGCATGGTAGTGAGACTTGGGCAGCAACTGCAGAGGATATGCGACGGCTGGAGAGAAATGAGGCAAGCATGCTCCGTTGGATGTGCAGTGTAAATGTGCGTGAACGACCCAGCATAAATGTGTTGAGAGAGAAACTGTGTCTGAGAGGGATAGAATGTAGTGTGCGAGAGAGGAGACTAAGGTGGTATGGACATGTGATGCGCATGGAGGATGACCGATGGGTGAAGAAGTGCCAGGAAATGCCAGTTGAAGGAAGACGTGGTAGAGGTAGACCACGAAAAACATGGGCGGAGGTGGTGAGAACAGACCTCAGATCATTGAAGCTCACGGTGGAGATGACGAGGGACCGTGACGAGTGGAGAGATGCTGTGCTGAATAAGACCCGTCCCACCCTTGCAAGCAGGGAAAAGCGGACGTAAAATGATGATGATGATGATATATATATATATAAATACAAGTATGCACACTCAGACATATAATACAACTATCATCCTAATTCTACCAACACCACCATCAACAACAACACCATCACCAACAACACCAATAACAACACTACCTCCACCACCACTAACAACTACACCACCACCACCACCACCACCACCACTACCAACACCACCACCACCACTACCGACAACAACACCAACAACAACACCACCACTACCGACAACTACACCACCACCACCACTACCAACAACACCACCACCACCACCACCACTACCAACAACTACACCACCACCACCACTACCAACTACACCACCACCACCACCACCAACAACAACTTAAGTGGAACAATAAAAAATAAATACAAGTTTTAAAATACCAATTATCTACAGCCATGTGGTGTGTATATGTGTGTGTGTATGTGTATGTGTGTGTGTATGTCTGCGTATGTCTCTGTATTTCTATACACAAATACATAAACATATACACATAGATATACACACAGATATATATACACACATATATATATACACATATATATATATACATGTTATGAATATAAGCAGTAGAGATATTTAATTTGTTGCTAATTCAACAAATATAAACTGATTCAGAGCACTCAAGAGATTTCTGGAGTAAATATTCAATGACATTAAATAAATGGAAACTATATTTATAAAACCATATTTATTTCATTATACATATTTCAAGGATACCAAGTTAAATTATGGTATGCCTTCATCAGACAAAATACAATATATATCAGTTTTATAAATAAGCATTGACGTACCTTTTCAAAATGCTTGTTTGGGAGTGAAGGAAGCACCAATCACAACAGTGTTGCCAACAGCCATACAAACAGTTTCTCTGCGTCCCCATCGCTTTGGAGACCTTACTTTGGGGATTACCCTCGTATATAAGTACATATATATATAATGCATATATACATATATATATAATTGTTTCTACTTTTAGGCACAAGGCCTGTAATTAACCAGTGCATTACTGGTACTTTATTTTATCGACCCCGTAAGGATGAAAGGCAAAGTCAACCTCGGCGGGATTTGAACTCAGATCGTAAAGGGACGTAACCCTGCGAGAGTCAAGTCTGTTGGTTCGAGGGGCACAACTATTCAACTCCATTCCGGTACATGTCAGAAATCTATCAGGATGCAGTGTGGAATCATTCAAATTGCAGCTGGATAGATACTTAAGCACCATTAGAGATGAACCCCATCTCCCAGGATATACACAACGAGCACAAACTGACTCAAACTCGCTCCTACACATGTCAAAATTAAACAGAGAATCCAACCTGGCAACCACACCAGACTCTGAGGCTGGAGTCTTCGACTTGGCCTGAGCATGGACTCAAACTCAAATGAAATGAAATGAAATGAAACTATGCTGGAAAGCATGGCGTCCGACCCTCTACTGATACTGCCAATCCACCGCCCTTTATATATATATATAATGCCAGTTGAAGGAAGACGTGGTAGAGGTAAACCACAAAAAACATGGGCGGAGGTGGTGAGAACAGACCTCAGATCGCTGAAGCTCACAGTGGAGATGACGAAGGACCGTGACAAGTGGAGAGAAGCTGTGCTGAATAAGACCCGTCCCACCCTTGCAAGCAGGGAAAAGCGGACGTAAAATGATGATGATGATGATATGTATAATGTCAACATGAATGGACCTGTTATTTTTATCTAAGACATTTTTTCCAATTCCACCCCGCCCGTCCCTTCAATCTATCTTATTTCTCATTCTTTCTTCTGATGAAGGACTAGCGTCCAAAACGTTAAGACCCTCTTCCTGCTATTTCAAGCGTTAACCTAATATATTCCTGCCATATACTGTATCGATTGTGTTGTTATTTCTCTTTAACTTTTACATACATATATATATATATATATAATATATGCATTAGAAATATGGTAATGAAAGGGTTAAAGACAGACAGTGTCTTTCATTAGAAATATGGTAATGAAAGGGTTAAAGACAGACAGTGTCTTTCATTAGAAATATGGCAATGAAAGGGTTAAAGACAGACACTGTCTTTAATTAGAAATATGGTAATGAAAGGGTTGATGAGAAAGTTAGTTATATTACTAAATCCCTCCAAATTCTTGACTACTGTCAAAATTGTTTGAAAACCATAGACAGTATCATTTGTTAGAAATATGGTAATGGAAGGGTTAAAGTGTTTATATTTATCTAAAAACCATCCATCATAATTTTATGTAAGAACCTTTGTTAAGTTATATTCCAAACACTGACATAATAATGAGAAAGTTAGTTATAAAATCTTCATAATTTTAAGTATGAACCTTTAACCTATTAGCATTTACATTACTCTATATTTACTATTATATTTTCATGGTAAAGGCTTTACCTCACATAGCATTTACATTACTCTATATTTACTATTATATTTTCAT
>OZ024765.1:6406923-6409423 GCA_964016885.1 Eledone cirrhosa | reverse complement strand
ATGACAGCAATAAATACCAGAGTGTAATGTTCGTCAATGCAACCCCTAGAAGTGAAATAGCTTACAGATTTAGAAGAGCTCTAGACAAACAAAAATTTAAAAATAAGATAGTTGAAAGATCAGGTATTCCCATAAAAACCCTAATTAATAAAACATATCCTTTTGAGAAAACCCCTGCACTGATAGGAAAGCCATAGTCTGCCAGTTAAGCCCACAAATTAACTGTAAAACTAAGAAAAGAATGCAGTATACAGCATAAGGGCTAGTAGAGTATGGTTACATAAGTCAGGACCCCAATGACTGAGCTCAGGTCTGGAACTAGCTGTTGAAATGGCAAGAGCTCAGCTGTCGGGGTCCTGACTCAGTCATATAACCATACTCTACTACCCCAAGTATTGAGTACTCTGGTGAGTAATGGTCTAACCAGTTTCTAATCCATCTTCATTTATATATATATATAAAGGAATGCAGTATATAGCATAAGTTGTACAGAGGGACAGTGTGGGAATAGGGACACAACTTACAGAGGTGAGACAGCCCGTAGCATAGGAGAAAGGATAAGTGAACTCCAGGATGGGAAAACTTATCAGTACTCTACCAACATGCCAAAATGGAACATGGAGGCACATTAGAGAATAAAGACCATAGCAATAAAGATCATATCTACACACAGAAAAGACGCAATGCACCAACAGATTACGAAAGTGACAAACATTAACAAACTCCAACGAAAATTAAACAGAAAACTTGAGTGGAATAGCAACAACATCACAACTAGTAATTAAGGAGAAGATAAAGACATACAGAGACATATAAGAGCCAAACTAATAAAACAAACCAGACATAAACAGATAGAACAAACAACCAACTAGTGACAAGTAATTAAATGTATGAATAAAATAGATAGATAAATAAAGAAATAAAAAGACACACACACAAACGTGGATATAACACATGCGTAGCCTGAGTACACAGCTCACAAAAACAAGATGGTGCAGGGCAGAACAAAGGAGAGACAAAATAACTTTAAAAGTAATCACTGAGGAGATCACAGAATGTGTGAGGAAAGAGTTTTGACAATCAACAACTAAACAACCATTTGGTTATTAACCCTTTAGCATTTAATCCGGCCAGGATTATCTCACCTCTTTCTGTTCAAATCGGACCTAACTAGCCACTCATATTTATGTTAAGGTATTGTTCTCAAAATAAATATCAAAATCTCATAGATTCAATATTATGTGAGATATTATGTAAGATAGTCTGCCAGTTAAGCCCACAAATTAACTGTAAAACTAAGAAAAGAATGCAGTATACCGCATAAGGGCTAGTAGAGTATGGTTACATAAGTCTGGACCCCAATGGCTGAGCTCAGGTCTGGAACTAGCTGTTGAAATGGCAAGAGCTCAGCTGTCGGGATCCTGACTCATTCATATAACCATACTCTACTACCCCAAGTATTGAGTACTCTGGTGAGTAATGGTCTAACCAGTTTCTAATCCATCTTCATTTATATATATATATAGATATATATATATATATATATATATATATATATATATATATATAGATATATATATATAGATATATATATATAGATATATATATATAGATATATATATATAGATATATATATAGATATATATATATAGATATATATATATAGATATATAGATATATATATATAGATATATATATATAGATATATATATATAGATATATATATATAGATATATATATATAGATATATATATATAGATATATAGATATATAGATATATAGATATATATATATATATATAGATATATATATATAGATATATATATATAGATATATATATATAGATATATATAGATATATATAGATATATATAGATATATATAGATATATATAGATATATATAGATATATATAGATATATATAGATATATATAGATATATATAGATATATATAGATATATATAGATATATATAGATATATATAGATATATATAGATATATATAGATAGATATATATAGATAGATATATATATATAGATATATATATATAGATATATATATATATATATAGATATATATATATAGATATATATATATAGATATAGATATAGATATAGATATAGATATATATATATAGATATATATATATATAGATATATATATATATAGATATAGATATATATAGATATATATATATATATAGATATAGATATAGATATATATATATAGATATATATATATATAGATATATATATATATAGATATATATATATATAGATATATATATATATAGATATAGATAGATAGATATATATATAGATAGATATATATACATATATATATCAATGATATTAAATAAATGGAAACTATATTTATAAAACCATATTTATTCTATTATATATATTTCAAGGGTACCAAAACTTTGGTACGCTCTCATCAGATAAAATACAAAAGTTGTTTTATAAATATTACATATCCAAAAAAAAAAAGAACTTATTGTT
>OZ024765.1:6391923-6396923 GCA_964016885.1 Eledone cirrhosa | reverse complement strand
TATATAACCCATCCTAGCATGGAAGATAGACGTTAAACAATGATGGTGATGATGATGATATATATATATATATATATATATATAATCAGTAGAAGGGGTATTTAATTTGTTGGAAGTCCAACAAATATAAATGTTTATAACTGATTTAGAGCACTCATATATTCGGTTATTTGTTGGAGATTTCTTCATAGAAGCCTTATTCTTATAGCCTGGTCTATTCGATTTTTTATATAGTTAATTATGTTAATTGGGAGAGGAAATGGTATATATTTTATCTGGTGATTCTATAGACATGTTTTATGTTATATATATATATATATATATTTGTGTGTGTGTATATATATATATATATATATATACAGAGAGAGAGAGAGAGAGAGAGAGAGTCTGCAGTAAAATATTTTGTTGACCTTGCACTATATAAGTATGCCTCTGAGTCTGTAGAAATATGTGTATATACACACATACATACATATATGTGGTGTGTATACACACCTCATATATGTATGTATGTGTGTATGTATATACAACACACCAACACATATATACACACACACCCACACCTATACACACACACACATATATACACACACACACACACATATATATATATACACACACATACACATACATACATACACATACATACATATATATATATATATATATATATATATATATATATATATATATATATATATATATGTGTATATATATATAGAGATAGATATACACACAAATGTTTTTTCTGTCACATATGAGAGGACATCAACCTTTTGTTGTTGTTGTTACAGCAGCAGCATCAGCAGCAGTAGTAGTAGTAGTAGTGCTGGTGGTAGTAGTAGCAATAGTAGTGGTGGTGCTGGTAGTAGTAGTGGTAGTAGTAGTAGTAGTGGTGGTGCTGGTAGTAGCAGCAGTAGTAGTAGTAGTAGTAGTGGAAGTAGTAGTAATAGTGGTGGTGGTGGTAATGGTGGCGGTGGTGGTATTAGCAATAGCAGCAGTAGTAGTAGTAGTAGTGCTGGTGCTGGTGGTAGTAGTAGTAGTAGTAGTAGTAGTAGTAGTGCTGGTGGTAGTAGTAGTAGTAGTAGTAGTAGTAGTAGTAGTGCTGGTGCTGGTGGTAGTGGTAGTAGAAGTGGTGGTGGTGCTGGTAGTAGTAGTAGTGGTGTTGGTATTAGCAGTAGTAGCAGCAGTAGTAGTGGTGGTGGTAGTAATAGTAGTAGTAACCGATACCTTCATTCAAAATTTTGTTAAAATACACACATATACACACATGTATATGTGTGTATATGTGTATCATACACACACATGTATATGTGTGTATATGTGTATCATATACACACATGTATGTGTGTGTATATGTGTATCATATACACACATGTATGTGTGTGTATATGTGTATCATACACACGCATGTATGTGTGTGTATATGTGTATCATATACACACATGTATATGTGTGTATATGTGTATCATATACATACATGTATATGTGTGTATATGTGTATCATATACACACATGTATATGTGTGTATATGTGTATCATATACACACATGTATATGTGTGTATATGTGTATCATATACACACATGTATATGTGTGTATATGGATATCATATACACACATGTATGTGTGTGTATATGTGTATCATATACACACATGTATATGTGTGTATATGTGTATCATATACACACATGTATATGTGTGTATATGGATATCATATACATACATGTATATGTGTGTATATGGATATCATATACATACATGTATATGTGTATAAGTGGGAGTGAGCGTGGTTGGAGGTTCATAAGCACGAGTGTGTGTATATATATATATATATATATATATTGTTATACTTGGGAAGGGTTATAAAATAAAATAAACAAACAAGCAAATAAATAAATAAATAAATATATAGACAGACTGAATAAAAAAAATAAAAAAAAATGGCGTAGACATACAACACAACAGGAGGAAAAAATATAACACCACTGACGATGTTGCAGATGTGCAACGAAAGATTTATGTAAATTATGTAAACTCTATATATGTGTTTGTGTCTATATTGTATCTGTATTATTTTTGACCGTCGGTCAGTCAATGGCAACATTGAGGACCGAGTAAGTTAGATCGCAGATATAAAAGACAGCGAGAAGCGAAAACCAACCAAACAGTGAGTGTGTTCTGTTATTAATTCTGGCAATATTACGCAAATATGACCCTCCCCAAGTATAACAATATCTGTTTCGACACACGATTTCATATAAAAAACCTCGCTAAACTAATTCATCGCCGCTATATATATATATATATGTATATACAATATATTAACAAATGGAAACTATATTTATAAAACCATATTTATTTCATTATACATATTTCAAGGGCCACCAAAGCAGATTATGGTGCACTTTCATCAGATAAAATATAATATAGATTAGTTTTATAAATAAATATTGATATACCCTGAAAAAATGCAACCTTCACAGTTGGAGTCTCCTTGACTATCCAGGAGACTCCGATGAAAGTGCACCATAATCTGCTTTGGTGGCCCTTGAAATATGTATAATGAAATAAATATGGTTTTATAAATATAGTTTCCAGTTGTTAGTATATTGTATATTTACTCCAATAATTTGTTGAGTGCTTTATATCAGTTATAAAAATATTTTGCTTGTTGTATCCCAACAAATTAAATATAACCTCTACATATATATATATATATTAACCCTTTAGCATTCACATTACTCTATATATGCTATTATATTTTCATGGTAAAGGCTTTACCCCACATAATATCTCACATAATATCGAATCTATGAGATTTTGAAAGTATTTATTTTGAGAACAATACCTTAACATCAGTTTGAGCGACCAGTTACAGCCAGTATCAACAGAATTCTGGCCGGTTTTGGCCAGTTTGAACATTAAAGGGTTAAATAGTTAAACAATATTCAATGAGTACATCAAAGAATGAGTTTTACAGTAGATTGGAAGCACTCTACAGAAACATATATTTTCCAGAGTTATTAATATTAAAAAGGTAGTACTACCTTGATTAAATCTTAATATTACCTTGATTAAATCTTAACCATCTAACATCTCAGGGTATGTCATGTATCATTTTATTTTATCTGATGAGGACGTACTGTTGAACCTGATTCAAGTACCTCTGAAATATGTATAATAAAATTTCATTGATCACAAGAACATTTATTAATATTTGAATTTTAATATATATATATTTATATATATAAATATATATATATTTATATATATATATATATGCATAACGGTTACTATGTTAGCACATTTTTGTGCGTGTACAAACACATACACACACACAGATATCATCATCATCATCATCGTCATTTGGCATCTGCTTTTCTTTGCTTGCAAGGGTGATGTCCTCTGGGTGAAGAAATGCCAGGAAATCCCAGAGGAAGGAAGCTGCAGTTAGAGGTTGGCCAAGAAACTCATGGGCAGAGGCTGTGATAGCTGACCACAATTTGCTAAGACTGACAGAAGAGACGACGAAGGGATGTGACAATTAGAGAGATGCCGCACTGAGAAGGACCCGTCCAACCCATGCCAGCATGGAAAAGTGGATGTAAAAAGGATGATGATGATGGTGGTGGTGATGATATATTAGAGAAATCTTCCCTTCGTAATGTATTATTAATATATTGAACACCAGCCTGTGTGTACCACATCAAAATTGGTAGAATAGACAGAACGTGGGGTGCTTTTTATTTATTACACCATAATTTTCTGATTGGGGCAACACAATTATGCCTCACCACCCCGGCTACCAATTAGGAAACACTCTATAGCACAATTGTGAGCATATATATAATATATATATATAAAATATATATATATAATCCTTATCGAGCCTTCTTCGGATTTTAGTCTTCACATTTATTATTACATGGAGCATGACCGCTGGGTAAAGAAGTGCCAAGAAATCCCAGTAGAAGGAAGACGCAGTAGAGGTAGACCACGAAAAACATGGGCAGAGGTGGTGAGAGCAGACCTCAGATCGCTGAAACTCACCGAGGAGATGACGAAGGACCGTGACAAGTGGAGAGATGCTGTGCTGAATAGGACCCGTCCAACCCTTGCAAGCAGGGAAAAGCGGACATAAAATGATGATGATGATGATGATATATATATATTGGAAAATGTGTGAAATCCTTGGTACAGTTAGGTATATTTGCAAAAAAGAAAGGAAAAGAATGACTTCACTTGTAGTTCTAAACAATTTGATTTAATTTTATAATATTATAAAATTATAAATTTTTATAATATTATAAAATTAAATCAAATTGTTTAGAACTACAAGTGAAGTCATTCTTTTCCTTTTTTTCAAATATATATATATATATATATCACACACTGTAAATGTGGTTGGCGTTAGGAAGGGCATACAGCCGTAGAAATCCAGGCAGAAGCAGTCCTATATGAGGAAGACAGAGTCATCAGCCGTTTCAACTGCTAGATCCAAACTCAGATCTAGCCATTGAAACAGCTGGAGCTCAGCCGTCGGGGTTCTGAATTTTTTTTATATTTATATATATATATATATGAGTGTATGTGTATCCCAGGTTCAATCGGGGGTAACCACAGTAAGTAAGGTACTCAATACATAGCAGGGTATAAATATTTAATATAGATATGGCTTCTACAGGACTAGAACTGTTTCATTCGAGGGAAATCATCAGGAAAGCCTGATGATCTCCTTCGAATGAAACAGTTCTAGTCCTGTAGAAGCCATTTCTATATATTAAATATATATATATGAGTTGTGGGGTCTGTTCATGTGTATGAATATATGTTCAGAGGCAGGTAGCTTAGTATGAGTGTGTGTGTGTGTGTGTGTGAATCTGTATGTGAACATGTGTGTATGTATGTTTGCATGTGTGTCTGAGACTGTATAAGTGCAGGCGCGTATGTACTTGTGTGAGTGGGTTTTTGTATATGTGGGCGTGTGTAGGTGTATGT
>OZ024765.1:6374423-6376923 GCA_964016885.1 Eledone cirrhosa | reverse complement strand
ACCACCACCACCACCACCACTACTACTACCACTACCACCACTCATACAACCACCCATGGTGTTGTCATTTTAAGAGTACATAAAAATGAAAGCATAAATAATTCACATGCATGCACATATATGGATAGATAACATGTATATAATGTATATATATATATATATATATATATATATATATATATATATATATATATATACATATATATATAGAGAGAGAGAGATAACATATATGTAGATATCTCTCTCTCTCTCTCTCTCTCTCTCACTCTCTCTCTCTCTCTCTCTCTCTCTCTCTCTCTCTCTCTATATATATATATATATATATATATATGCACACATCATCATCATCATCGTCTAATGCCCATTTTCCACGCTAGCATGGGTTAGACACATACACACAAATACAGATATATAAGCACACACATACATACATACATATATATATATATATATATACATGCATACACATGTAAATACACACATGTACACACACACACACACACATATATACATACATGTATACACACATATATACACACGTACACATATATATCCATATACACACATAAATATACACATGTACACACCCATACTTATTATTCAGTCCAGTTTATTATAAATAGATTTTGTATACATTTAATCTTATCAGTAAAAAGTTTGGTTAATCTCATTTAAGTTTTCTCTATTTTATCTCCAGTTAAAAAAAACAACAGAACATCTATATTACAGTTTAACACTTTAGCATTTAAACCGGCTGTATCCAGCCAGATTTCTTTCTGTTCAAACCAGCCGTAACCAGCTGTTTATATTGACATTAACCCTTTAGCATTTACATTACTCTATATATACTATTGTATTTTTGTGGTAAAGGCTTTACCTTACATAATTATCTCACATAATATTGAATCTATGGGATTTTGATGTTATTTATTTTGAGAACAATACCTTAACATCAATATGAGCGGCCAGTTACAGCCAGCTTGAACAGAAAGAAGTGAGGGAATTCTGGCCGGATATGGCTGGTTTAAATGTTAAAGGGTTAAGGTAATGTTCTCAAAATAAATAATATCAAAATCTTATAGATTCCATATTGAGATAAAGCCTTTACTGTGAAAATACATAGTAAATAAGAGTAATGTAAATGCTAAAGGGTTAAACTGGCTGTATCTGGTCAGATTTCTTTCAATTCTTTTTGTTCAAACCAGCCATAACCTGTATATAATATATACCAAGTTAAGTCAAATATTTTTAAGCTTAAATTTATGGGGCCGACTATTAGATAGATACTAGTTTTAAGGGCTTGAAATTCAAGCTAGAATCCAAAGTACCATATCAGTAACAGAAGCCTAACTGATCTCTCAACAAATGAAAACACAAACACAATGAATTACAGTAATATTATCAATTCTATGTATCAAAACTCACATCCTGGTAAATGCCCAGTTATGTCACTAGAGCATCCCTAGGACTCCATCAACAGTTAAGGACTCATAATACTTGTATTAATCTTTTATGTGTTCATTCATGAGCTAAGATCATGCTCAGACACTGCTATTCAATTAACAAAAACAAAGTTGTAAGTTCAATTTTCAGCAACGGGTGACTTCTTTCAGCAAGACATTTTATTTCGCATTACTCCAGTCCACCGTGACCTTGAGCAAGACACTTTATTTCATGTTGTTCCAGTCCACCATGTCCTTCAGCAAGAGATTTTGTATCATGTTGCTCCACTCCATTGTATCTTTGAGCAAGACACTTTATTTTGTGTTGCTCCAGTCCATTGTGTCCTCCAGCAAAACACTTTATTTCATGTGTACTAGGCATGATTTCTACAGTTGAATGCCCTTCTTAACACCAACCACATTTCAGTGTTTACTGGGAGCATGGTTTCTATGGCTGGATACCTTTCCTAACACCTTACAAAAAGGACTGGGTGCTTTTTACCATGACAGTAGCACTATCATCTTACAGAGTGTATTTTATCATGTCACCAGCACTACCACTTTACAGAGTGTACTGGGTGCATTCTATTGACACCAGCTCTACTACTTTATAGAGTGTACTGGGTGGGTTCTATTGACACAAATACTACCATTTTACAGGGTGTACTGGGTGCTTTTTATCAGGTTACCATCACTACCGTCTTATAAGGTGTATTGGGTACTTTTTACCGTGAAACCAGAATTACCATCTTACAAAGTGTATTGGGTGTATTTTATGCTGACACAGGCACTACCATGTTTTAGAGTGTACTGGGTGTATTTTACCATGACACCAGCACTTTTACCTTACAGAGTGTATTGGGTGTATTTTATTGACACCAGTATTACAACCTTACAGACTGTACTGGGTGCATTCTATTGACACCGGCACTACTACTTTACAGAATGTACTGGGTGCATTCTATTGACACCAGCACTACCATTTTACAGAGTGTACTGGGTACTTTTTATCATGACAGCAGCACTACCACTTTACAGGGTGTACTGGGTGCTTTTTA
>OZ024765.1:6354423-6369423 GCA_964016885.1 Eledone cirrhosa | reverse complement strand
CTCTTCTTCTTAATAACTGCATTGTTTCTTTATAGGTAAACTGACATCTGACTTCAAATGTAAGGAGAAACAACTTCTTTTGAAAATGGGACAAAATTTGGCATAGTGGTGTTAGAAAAAGGGTTCAGCCCTCAAGGACATTCACGCTGACATGGTTGCTACATTAGGGGATGATGCTCCAGCTTTATCAACAGTGCAAAAGCGAGCAGTTGAATTTAGGAGAGGAAGGGAGAGTCTTGAAGAAGATCCAAGGTGTGGACATCCTACAACCACCACCACCGAGGAAAACATTGATCCTGTTTACCACATGGTGATGGATGACAGGTGATTGACTATAAATAAAATAGCCAATGTTATTTGCATATCCCACGAGAGTTGAGAATATTCTACACAGTGAACTTGGCATGATGAAGGTTTCTGCTAGGTGGGTGCCCTGTCTTCTGACACCTGATCAAATGTGTACCAGGTTAATCACATCCCAGGAAACTCTGACATCGTTTGAAGCAGATCCAACTGGTTTCCTTGAACATTTCCTAACCCAAGATAAGTATTGGGTTCATCACTTTGAGCCAGAGACAAAGAGTCAATCCATGCAGTGGAAACACCCTTCCCCGCCTGCTCCAAAGAAGGCCAAGGTCATTTCATCCACAGGGAAGGTGATGGCCTCGGGTTTTTGCGATGCAAAAGCATTGTGTTTATTAACTATCTTCAAAAGGGCCACACCATCAATGGAGAGTACTATACAAACTTGCTGAGACAGCTACGAAAGACTATCAAAATGAAACACCCAGGAAAACTGACAAAATGGGTCTTGTCTCATCAGGACAATGTTCCAGCATACAAGTTCCTGGTTACTATGGCTGCTGTGTGTGACTGTATCTCTGAACTTGTTGATCATCCTTTGAAGCTTGTGTCTATCTCAATAATTGATTTCAAGGAGATATATCATGGCAAGTGTCATGGCCAGACAACGACACTTCATGATTCAAATATATATGCCTATATATATATATATATATATATATATATATATATGTCAGGTCACCAGTTGGTGCTACTGGTAACATGTATCCCGGTACAACCTGTCTCATGGTCGGGTTGTTGGCGACTAAACTGACAACCCCACCAATGTTTCTTGGTGAGGAGGGTGACTTTGGACATCCTGCAGGACTAAAAACAAAACCTGTCAAAGCGCAAAGGAGCTCTTAAGAGTCAATGGCCATCCAAAATCATCAGAAGAGATGACCCCTTGGCCTTTGTCAAGGCAGAATTCTAGAAGGAAAACTCTGATATAACACCTGCAACCCTGATGGTATCCAATGATGTTGACTTGTTCTTCTTTTTGGTAAATATCATCTTGGTTAAGAGAGTGGGACTGGCTTTGTGCAGTGCCTTTGCTCACTATAAAAGCTTCATGGCACAGGCATTGCTTTATATCTGGAGATCTCTCTACACTTGTCGTCACATGGTACCAGCACTATGTGTCAATAATTGTCACAAGTGTAGTGTTTGTACCAGAGTTTTCAAGTCGCTGGCTGGACTAAAAAGTCACACTCGTTCAGCACATCGGTAGGGGTTCTCCTACATGGATATAAAGTAGTGCCGTACTCGAAAACGAGTTGGCAGCCACCATATATATACAATGTTTAATATAGAAATGGCTTTTACAGGACTAGAACTGTTTCATTCGAAGAACAGTTCTAGTCCTGTAGAAGCCATTTCTATGTTAAACATTGTATTAACTCTACTATGTATTGAGTACCTTACTCGCTGTGGTCACCCCTGATTAGAGGAGACTGAGGTTAGCTGGACATGCTCACCGACATCGAGAGTTGACACTGCCCTCAGTGCTCCTGTGGGAGCCCCTGCATGGACACACTGGAAGAGGGAGACCGAAGTTAACATATGTTGATGCCCTAAGGACAGACACTGGTCTGTTGGAGACGCAGGACATGGCAGCGATGATGAGGGACAGAGACCGTTGGAGAGAACTCGTCCATGGATCTCGGGAATTTTACCCGCCCTAGATAGATAGAGATATATAGACATACATACATATATATATAGACATACATACATATAGACATATATATATATATATATGTAAATCCATAAATCCTGAACACACACAGAAGGGGGCAGGAAAGATATATAAATAAGAGGAGGGGGGGAGAGAGAGGGAGGGGGAGAGGTGCTAGAGAGAGGTGTCTGGGTATAGAGTGGGAAACCAGTAGTGGCGTTCATCTTGTGCTTGATCATCAACCCAGGCAAGACCTTCTTTTACCATGTACTCCTGGAATAGAGAGAGAGATATATATCATTATCATCATCATCATAGGGCGGTGGATTGGCAGTATCGGTAGAGGGTGGGACGCCATGCTTTGACGCATAGAGTTATGGACCTTGCCATTCTGAGTTCAAATCCTGCCGAGGTTAACTTTGCCTTTCATCCTTACGGGGTCGATAAAATAAAGTACCAGTAATGCACTTGGTAATTGCTGGCCTTGTGCCAAAAGTAGAAACAATTATCATCATCATCATTTAACGTCCATTTTCCATGCTAGCATGGGTTAGACAGGTTGTCCCATTAGAGGCAAGTTGGGTCAGGTGACTCTGTCTTGCTCATATAGGACTGTTTCTGACTAGGTTTCTACAGCTGGATGCTCTTCCTAATGCCAACCACATTTACAGTGTGGACTGGGTGCTTTTTGTTGTGACACCTACATGACCATTTTACAGTGTGGACTGGGTGCTTTAGTCATGACACCTACACAACCACTTTACAGTGTGGACTGGGTGCTTTTTGTCATGAAAGCAACACAACCACTTTCCAGTGTGGACTGGGTGCTTTTTGTTGTGACACCTACATGACCATTTTACAGTGTGGACTGGGTGCTTTTGTCATGACACCTACACAACCACTTTACAGTGTGGACTGGGTGCTTTTTGTCATGACACCTACACAATCACTTTACAGTGTGGACTGGGTGCTTTTTGTCATGACATCTACATGACCCCTTTACAGTGTGGACTGGGTGCTTTTTGTCATTAAAGCAACACAACCACTTTCCAGTGTGGGCTGGGTGCTTTTTTTGCCGTGTTGCCATCATGACAACTTGACATATATATATATCCGTATGTAGTTGATGGCTGAGACAAGACTTATGGTTGGAGTAAAGCATCAGCCAGACAGAGGGAAGACCTGGTGGTGGAACAGCAGAGTAGGTATAACCATTAAAGACAAGGAAAGACTGGAAAAATGGAGGTAGCAGAGACTGATACCAAGTAGCTAAGAAAGAAGCTAGGCGACAAGTATACAATATTAGAGTAATGTTATAATAACGTTAAAATAATAATGTTATAACGGACAACAGTTTAATACATACCAAAGACTTAATGGCTCTTTCTTTCTCCCAGCTCAGTGATTCTGATACCATGGTGATAGTCACATGACCATTTTTCTGAAATAACAAGATTAGGTTGATGATGGTAGTTAACATACTTGTGGTGATGGCAGAGATGATGGTTATGGTGGTGGAGGAGTTGGTGGTTGTAATGGCGGTAGTGATAGTAATGGTGGAGGTGGTGGTTGCTGTTGTAGTGGTGGTGGTTGTGTTATACAAAACTGTTTTATACAGTTTATATTTATCTAAAAACCTTCCATCATAATTTTATGTAACACCCTTTATTATTTTATAGTGTTATAAACTTAATACTGACGAAGTTTGTTATATTACTCCAAATTCTTTGAAAACCATAGCCAATGTCTTTCATTAGAAATATGGTAATGAAAGGGTTAATGGGTTTATATTTATGTAAAAATCTTCCATCATAATTTTATGTAAGAACCTTTATTAACCTTTTACCATTTACATTATATATACTATTGTATTTTCACGGTAAAGATTTTATCTCACATAATATCGAATCTATGAGATTTTAATATTTATTTTGAGAACAATACCTTAACATCAGTGTGAGTAGCAAGTTACAGCTAGTTTGAACAGAAAGAGGTGAGGAAATTTTGTCTGGACATGGCCGGTTTAAATATTAAAGGGTTAATAATGACAAAGTTAGTTACATTACCAAACCCTTCCAAATTCTTGGCTATTTTCAAAATCATTTGAAAACCATAGACAATGTATTTCATTAGAAATATGGTAATGGAAGGGTTAAAATGTTTATATTTATGTAAAAATCTTCCATCATAATTTTATGTAAGAACCTTTATTAAGTTATGTTCCAAACACTGCCATAATAACAAGAATGTTAGTTATATCACTAAATCTCTCTAAATTCTTGATTATTAAACAGGCCACATCTGGCCAGAATTCTAACACCTTTTTCTGTTCAAACTGGCCGTAACTAGCTGCTCTTACTTATGTTAAGGTATTGTACTCAAAATAAATACTATTAAAATCTCGTAGACTCAATATTATTTGCAATAATTTTTTTTTTTCAAGCTACAATAATTATTTATTTACAACAGTTTATAACTTTGTCTATAAATCCGTATTGTGAGCAAATAGGGTCCCATGTGTTGGCCTCCCAACAGCCCCGGCGGACAGGATGGAGAGGGCATTTCCCCGGAGGATGGTAAGGGAAATGCGCCGGAAGAGCCATTCCAACTCGCGTGGCTCACACCAGTGGCTGGCCAGCTCAGTGCCTATGGAGGTGAATAGGGAGGTTGTCCTAGGGCCAAGGACACCAGAAGTCTCCACTGCTATGGCTAGCCATCTCAGTGCCTATGGAGGTGAATAGGGAGGTTGCCCTAGGGCCAAGGACACCAGAAGTCTCCACTGCTATGGCTAGCCATCTCAGTGCCTATGGCGTTGAGTAGGGAGGTTGCCCTAGAGCCAAGGACACCAGAAGTCTCCAAAAGTATTTACTGTGAAAATACAATAGTATATACAGAGTAATGTAAATACTAAAGGGTTAAAGCAATCATTTCAGGAAGACTAGTGAGGATTCTTTTTACCTGTGCCAGTTGTAATACGGTGCTGTGGTCCATGGTAAGCTCACCAGGTACTGACTGTACGAGGTAGGTTTTTCCAATAGGTAGAAGGGTGAAGCCATTTCCAAGAGTCTTTAGCTTTTTGATTGCACACAGAAGGTCATCACTGAGGTAGAGAGAGATACAGGTAAATAGACAGACAGGTAGGTAGATAGAGAGGCAGGTAAAAAGACAGACAGGTAGAGATACGTAGGTAGAGAGACAGACAGGTAGATAGTGATAGGTAGATAGAGATATGAGTAGATAGAGAGACAGAGAGGTAGAGGGGTGTAGATAGAGAGACAGGTAGATAGAGAGAACGATAGACTGATAGAAGGAGAGATAAAAAGAAAGGACAGATAGATAGACAGACAGACATACAGATACACAGACAGAGGTATATAAACCACAAGGACACAGACAGACAGACACACACACAGACATACTCAGACAGACAGACACACAGGCATACATACTGACACACGGACATACTGAGACAGACAGACAGGTGTATATAAGGTACGACTTACTAACTAATCTCCTGTGTATTTTTTCCCTTCGATCCCTCAAGTTTGTCTTTCAATTCCTCCAAACCGATGAGACCTACAAGGTGTATATAGTATAGTGTGTATATAGTATAGTGTGTATATAGTATAGTGTATATATAGTATAGTGTGTATATAGTATAGTGTGTATATAGTATAGTGTGTATATAGTATAGTGTGTATATAGTATAGTGTGTATATAGTATAGTGTGTATATAGTATAGTGTGTATATAGTATAGTGTGTATATAGTACAGTGTGTATATAATACAGTGTGTATATAATACAGTATATATATACCTCCACGACCACTTTGCAGTGGAATGATAGGGACCTCAGTCCCTATCATCTCATTTCTACAGCTGAGTAAACTGGAGCAATGTGAAATAAAGTGTCTTGCTCAAGGAAACAACGCATCACCCGGTCTGAGAATTGAACTCACAACCTTTCGATTGCAAGGCCAATGCTCTAACCACTAAGCCATGTGCCTCCCTGGCACATATATATAAATGTATGTATGTATGTATGTATACGAACATACATATATGTATACAGACGTACAGTAGTATGTATATATATACATACATGCACACATATATATATATGCACGTATCGGTTTACCGAACATTTATTATAATGCTCGGTTTGTTTGTTTACATTTAAGTAAGAGTGAGAAATGAAATTTTGTTTCATTCTATTCCATTTATATATATATATATATATATATATTTATATATAGTACAGTGTGTATACAGTAAAGTATATATATAGTACAATGTATATATACAGATATACAGTATTCAACTTACCCCCATTGCGGTGACTAGTGGCCATACATACTTCAACAATTTTCACAGCCAATTCATAGTAGAAGTCACCAACTCCTAACATTTCAGACCAGAAACCTTTACTGGCTGAAAAACAATAAAAATAATATAATAAAAATAATACAAGACTAAATCCCATGAAGGCCGTGCCCCAGCATGGCCACAATCTAATGACTGAATCCAGTAAAAGAATAAAAAATAATAAAATAATAAAATAATTACAGGCAAGTGGGTCAACACCAATGGAGGCACACATCTTCTGAAACTGGACACGGAATTCCGGATCTTTCTTAATTTGGTCTTTGTGTTTGCTAGCAAAATCCTCCAGGTTCATTTTAAACATGTCCATATGTTTGGCCATCTGAGAAAAATAATACAAAAATTATAATATTTACAACTCAAAAAAGAATATGATTGGTAATACACGAGGCCAAAATGTGATTCCTCCTTTTGGAATAACGATACTCAATGAAGTATGTAACTCGGAGATCAAAGAGTCACTCTAGGTAGAGCCACTACTTCAAATTGAGAGATCACAGCTCCGATACTATGGACATGTGGTTAGAATGTCTCAGGAAAGAATTGCTGGAGATATTGTAACTCGGAGATCAGAGAGTCACTCTAGGTAGAGCTGCTACTTCTCCAAATTGAGAGATCACAGCTCTGATACTATGGGCATGTGGTTAGAATGTCTCAGGAAAGAATTGCTGGAGATATTGTAACTCGGAGATCAGAGTCACTCTAGGTAGAGCTGCTACTTCTCCAAATTGAGAGATCACAGCTCTGATACTATGGGCATGTGGTTAGAATGTCTCAGGAAAGAATTGCTGGACAGATTTAACAGGTAAAACCAACAGGTAGGAGACTCTGGGGTAGACCCCCGAGCAAGATTTAGTTTTAGCTGGCTACGTACAAAGTGACATCTCATATGAGGTTTCTTGGGTGTTTTAATGATAGGGACCCCAGAAATCTTGCATGCATTAATTACAACACTTCTTATTAATAACTGCATTGTTTCTTTCCAGGGATTATGTTGTAAAATAAACCTCATTTGGTCATTCCATGAGAGTACCTTGGTCAGTATATGAACTTTTCAGTCAATACTCGTATAGTAATGGAAGGGTTAAACAAACAGAAACAGAGATATTTACCTGAGCCAGTTGGTCCTCAGCGATAACATTTCCTTTATCCTTGTAACGAGCCTGGAATACAAAGACAACCTCGTTAGTCAGAACCACATTTATACCTTTTGATACAAAACCACCCTGAAATGGCCCCACGTTCAATGATACTAAGTTATTTGTTTTAATCTAAATCAAAGGTTCTCAAACCATCACCCACCCCACAACCCTATTTCCAGAGAGATCTACCTACACACAAATTGTAAATAATATATAATAAAATCGTTAATTTATATATAATAAATAATATAATATATACTATGTATAAATAAATAAATATATATTTTTTATTGTAAATAATATATATAGACCGGCTGATGTGTTGTTTCCTTGAGCAAGAGACTTTATTTCACATTGTTCCAGTTTACTCAGCTGTAGAAATGAGATGATAGGGACTGGGGTCCCTATCATTCCACTGCAAAGTGGTCGTGGAGGTGCCACGGCAAAAAAACACCCAGCACTCACTGTAAATGAGGTTGGTGTTAGGAAGGGCATCCAGCTGTAGAAATCAAGCCAGAATCAGTTCCCGTCCCACCCTTGCAAGCAGGGAAAAGCGGACGTAAAATGATGATGATAAAAATGATGATGATGATTATATAATAAATAAAATCGTTAATTCATATATCATAAATAATATAATATATACCACGTGTAAATAAATGTATTTTTTATTTGACTCTATTTATATATATATGTATCATTTGATGTTTGATATAATATTATACCATCCCTACCGCCCACTGGACCTTCTCAGCCCCCCCCCCCCCCACCCAGGGGGCAGTAGCACACACTTTGATTACCTCTGATCTAAAGTCTGTCTCAAGCCCGGTAACTCATCAGGCCAGAGCTTATCCTGGTTTCTATGGCATTAAGGGACTGAGAATACAAGACTCTCCCCTGAACAGGACGCCAATCCATCGCAGGGTTAAATCCCCAGCTCATGCTGGTATTCATTTTCAGTTGTGGGCGCCATATTGGCATACAGCATTCCTAGGGCATTTTTTTAAACCTGGAGGAACCGATCTTCTCTCCAGGTCTGAATACGACAGATTTCTTCCAGAGAAAGAACTGACTCCAGTATGTGTACATGTATGTTTTTTGTGTGTATGTACCATGAACAATAAGTGCCCCGAAACGGAGAGAAACGGGGGCAACATGGGGAGATTTTACATAAAGAAAGCTAAACCTTTTTTCCACAAGAGAAGACATCTCTAACCCACTCCACTTTGGGGTGGGTGATCTCCCTGTCGGACGGGGAGAGTTGACAGGTCTGGTGTGTATATGTGTTCGTGTTTATCTATGTGCGTGCATGTAAGGATTACAGGTAATGTTCGGATTTGAGTAGAGAACCGTAACAAATACCGTTTAGCATTCTATCAGACGTTCCCACGACTCTGCCATATATACACACATGCATCATCATCATCATCACCGTTTTACGTCCGTTCTTCCACGCTAGCATGGGTTAGACGGGTTGTCCTGTTGTGGGCAGTGTCTGGTCGGCTGACCATGCCTTGCTCATACAGGAACTATATAAATTTATATAAATGTATATACACTTCCTTCAACAGCATTCTAATAAATACTGCCTGTACAGGTAATCAAAGTGTGTATACATTTTTTGGGAACACCATGTATGTATGTATCATCATCATTTAACGTCCATCTTCCATGCTAGCATGGGTTAGACGGTTTTGTTCCATTTGATGCGGGATTGGTCGGGAGACCGTGTCTCGCTCGTACAGAACTGTATATATAAATCAGAATGGGTGCAGTAAAAACTAGTTAGACCATTACTCATCAAAGTCCCCGATACTTGGGGTAGTAGAGTGGGTAATATGAATGATTCGGGACCCCGACGGTTGAGCTCTTGCCGTTTCAACAGCTAGATCCGCACGTTTGGATCTAGCTGTTGAAACGACAGGAGCTCAACCGTCGGGGTCCCGATTCCTTCATATATATATACGGGGTGTCCAAAAAAAATGCATACACACTTTGATTACTTGTACAGGCAATATATATTAGAATGCTGTTGAAGTGTGTATATATTTTGGGGGGGACACTCTGTGCGTATGTATGTATGTATATATATATATAATTATACAATTACAGTTATATTAAAATAATTCAGACATAAGTAAAACGGACAACAATAAACAAAAGAATTTTACTTGAGCCAAGTTCTTGTTCTTGACGGCGGCTACGCCGATGCCTCGTCTATGCATGGCCTCGGTGACTGTGTATATGGATAGCAACTGTTTTAAACGGGAATTTGTGCTCAAAACAAAAAGGAATATCTTTTACCGGGAAAAAGAAATACCACCAATGGTGGATATGAAGATTACTTTACTTTTCTTTCAGGAAAGTTTCACTTCTCAAGGGAAATAATTAAAAAATATTAGAGTTGTCTCCTCTTTAGTAATATGTATGTATGTGTAAATATAGATATTTGTGTGTGTGTGTGTTTGTATATATATGTATGTATGTGTCTGTATATATTTATATATGTATCTCTATATATATATATGTATATGTGTCTGTATATATATGTGTATACATATATATATATGTGTGTGCGTATGTATGTCTCTATATATATATGTGTGTGCATATATGTGTCTGTATATATTTATATGTGTATGTATATATATGTATGTGTCTGTATATATATATCTGTGCGTATGTTTGTATATATGTATGTGTCTATATATATATATATATATATATATATATATGTGTGTCTGCGTATGTTTGTATGTATAAGTGAACAAACACAATGATGTAAAGGGCCGTAACTAAATGCTGCAAAGCATTTAGTCCAGCGCACTAATAACTCTAGCACTTCACCCCACCCTACTGATGTAGGAAGGGGGGAGGTTGTAACAAAAACTGGAATGATGTGGTGAAAAGAAAAACGAAACAGTGAAAGGAAAATGTTCAAACAATATCATTATTTTCGCAAAAATGTCTAAAGCTGTTTCTATCGATTACTTTATCTTTTTATTTTACTGAATCTATGAAAAATAATTTTTAAAAAAGATGAACGTATATTGAATACAGATCTACAAACGAAGACATCTAACATCGAAGGAGTAATTGAAATTGAACAGGGATAAAAAAGTAAATTTTGTTCTATGCTGAACCGGTGTTACACGAAGTAAGTCTCCAACAATAAACTTTTAAAAATACCTTAGCTTTATCATTATATATTTTAAAATACCTTAGCTTTATCATTATATATTTTAAAATACCTTAGCTTTATAATTATATATTTTAAAGAAGAAAAATGTCTAAATTGTTTATTTAATGGAAGCGTAGTTTGAGAAATAGAAACACTACTTGATTGTTTTATGTAGAAAATCTCTCAAAGTCATGAAAATCTATTGACGTTATGTAAACTGAGCAGTCTTGCCCGGTGTCTACCCCCAGGGTCTCTTACCGGTTGGTTTTGCCCGTAAAATCTGTCAGCGATTTTTTTCCCTCAACAGTATCTAATAAAAACTATTAAAGGGAACAGAAAAGTCAGAACAAAAAAAAAAGTATCAAGAAACGAAAGAAAGGGAGAGGATGAGGGACAGACGCCACACTCCAGTCTGAGCGGTGCCTCAGCTGCGCTCCACGGACAAAATGGCAAAGACACTACATCGGAGAATGGCCAGAGACACCCGCCGCAACAGCTACATCCACTTCAAGGGGCTTCCTTCCTCAAGCCGGCCGCTGTCTTTCGATTTTTATGGAGGAAATCGGCAGTGTTGGGACCAAGGACACTAGAGGTCTCGCCTGATACCAGTACAAAGAGGAAGCGGTCCATGAGATGCTGGTATTTGACTATCCTCCTTTCTTCTGCGGTAATATGGATACCAAAGGCACCAGAGCTCTCAACAGAGACCGGTACAACGAGGAAGCGGTCGGTCAGGCGCCGGTATTTGATTGTTTTCCTCTCCTCTGTGGTAATGCGAGGGCCAAGGACACCAAAGGTCTCGACAGTGACCGGTACAAAGAGGAAACTGTCAGCCAGGTCTCGGTATTTGACTATCTTCCTCTCTTCTCTGGTAATGTGGAGACGAAGGACACCAGAGACCGGTACAGAGAGGAAGCGGTCAGTCAGTCATACCCCCCACCCCGTATTTGATATTTAAGTTACAGAAACACACGCACACAAATAATATAGAGCTTGGAATGGTTTGTTGGGGAACACTTCAAAATAAATAACCTCTAAATCATGAAATCATATGATTATATTATATTGAAATAAACGATACCAGGTCGAAGCTAGGATCGTCATCCAATATATATATATATATATATATATATAACGAAGGAAATGTGGTAAGGAACCAGGTGGACCATAGCGCACCAAAGTACTCAATACTTAGGGTAGTAGAGTGGGTAATAGGAACAAGTAATACATATGTATATATATGTATATATATATATATATTAGTGTAATTATACTATAATAGTGTGTATACAATGTATATATGTTGTAGAAATGAGTTGTGATGATTCTGGTGCCAAGCTGTATCAGCCTTTGCCTTTCCCATAGACATCTTATATAGTGTATATATATATATACACTATACATAATATGTATATGATGTATATATAGTGTATGTATACTGTACATAGTGTGTATATAATGTATATATAGTGTACATATAATTTATATATACTCTATATCATGTGTATATATGATTTGTGACATCACTGATGCCAAGTTGTCCCTTGGACAACATCTGGGGCATGGAGAAGTGAGACTGGTACACATGGGTGACTGCTGGTCTTCCACAAACACACCATGCTCAGAATTGTGCCTCGGAGAGGAACTTTCTAGTTGAAATCCCATGGGCATTCATGACTGAAGGAAATCTTTACTTTAGCCAACGAAAGGTATGGGCAGCATTCCCTGAGCAATACAATCTCAACTACATTTTTGTAATATATTTTCAGATGTTGTTGAAATAGAAGAAAAGCAGAGGAAGAAAGAACCTGGGAGAAATAAGTTGCTGTATATAAACATCTTGAAATTCTGACATCTCTGGGAATAATGATACGATTCTGTTATGAAGTTAATCTCCTTCAAATGCCATCTGTTGGTTCCAGTTTAAAGACATTTGTTATATACACCAGTCGAGAGATTCTGCCTCTCACTCTTAGACCCCAGCAGATTATAATTCCTACATGTTTTGTAAGTGTCAACAGTATTTTCCATTCAACTCCTTTTGTTACCATATTTTCCTCACAACACTCGTTATGGTTTAAAAACTGACGAAAAAGACAATATTAAAAGTATTTTGTGGTGTTTTAAAGGGTAAAAATTTCATTACAAATGCAGGGTACATTTTTTAACCCAAAAATGTGCACAGCCTTTTTTATTCAGTCCCTTTCATTACCATACATCTAATGAAAGACACTATCTATGTCTTTAACCCTTTTGTTACCCTTACATACAAACTTAAACTTACAGTCAGTAGGCACCTCTTGGCCCAATGTACACCCCAACCCACACACCCTTACTACATGCTCCCACTTCCGTCCACTGTAAAGAGGTTGCATAGGACACACGGTAAAATGGCTCCTAGTCCACACTGTAAATGTGATTGGTGTTAGGAAGGGCATCCAACCATAGAAAATCTGCTACAAACATTTCTGTACGAGCGAGACGCGATCACCTGACCAATCTTGCTTCAAGTGGGACAAACCCATCTAACAAACCCATCTAACTACCTGTCTTTAACTCTTTCATTACTTTATTTCTAATGAAAAACACCACCTATGTCTTTAACCCTTTCATTACCATATTTCTAATGAAAGACACTGTCTATGTCTTTAACTCTTTCATTACTTTATTTCTAATGAAAGACACTGTCTATGTCTTTAACTCTTTCATTACCATATTTCTAATGAAAGACACTGTCTATGTCTTTAACCCTTTCATTACCATATTTCTAATGAAAGACACTGTCTATGTCTTTAACTCTTTCATTACCATATTTCTAATGAAAGACACTGTCTATGTCTTTAACCCTTTCATTACCATATTTCTAATGAAAGACACTGTCTATGTCTTTAACCCTTTCATTACCATATTTCTAATGAAAGACACTGTCTATGTCTTTAACCCTTTCATTACCATATTTCTAATGAAAGACACTGTCTATGTCTTTAACCCTTTCATTACCATATTTCTAATGAAAGACACTGTCTATGTCTTTAACCCTTTCATTACCATATTTCTAATGAAAGACACTGTCTATGTCTTTAACCCTTTCATTACCATATTTCTAATGAAAGACACTGTCTATGTCTTTAACCCTTCCATTACCATATTTCTAATGAAAGACACTGTCTATGTCTTTAACTCTTTTATTACCATATTTCTAATGAAAGACACTGTCTATGGTTTTCAAATAATTTTGAAAATAATCAAGAATTTGGAAGGATTTAGTAATATAACTAACTTTCTCATTATTAAACTGATGTTTGGAACATAACTTAACAAAGGTTCTTACATAAAATTGTGATGAAAGGTTTTTAGATAAATATAAACACTTTAAAATAGGGGGTTTGGGGTGGTTTCATGTCAAAAGGGGACCAGAAAAACATGAATAATATATCGAAACTTATTTTTCAATGCAGTTAAGTTCAAATTCATTTCCTGGTCACAAGAGGAAGCGAAACCCAGTGCCCCTGGATAGTTACAACACTCTAAATGTCGGCCTCAAAAGCAGTGTAGAGGAAGTGAGGGAAGCTTATTTACAACTTGCTAAGAAGTTCCATCCCGACAGTGGATCAGAAAGTGCCAACCCAGAAAAGTTTACCCAGATCCAGGATGCTTATTATGTAGTTATGGTATGTATTGTCATCATAACCATCATCATCATCATCATCACCATTATCATAACCACCACCATCACCATCACCACCTCCATCATCATCATAACCATCACTAGCATCACTAATCATCATAACCATCACCATCATTATCATAATCACCACCACCATCACCATCATCATCATAACCACCACCACCACCATCATCATCATCATCATAACCACCACCACCATCATCATCATTATCATAACCACCACCATCATCATCATCCTCATAAACATCATCATCATCATCATCATCATAACCATCACCATCATAGCCACCACCACCATAACCACCACCATCACCATTATCATCACAACCATCACCATTATCATAACCACCGCCACCACCATCATCATTATAACTACCCCCAGCATCACTATCATTATCATAAACACCATCCTCATCATAACAGGCCACTCGTACTAATGTTAATGTATTGTTCTTAATATAAATAATATCAAAATCTTGTAGATCCAATATTATGTGAGGTAAAGCCTTTACTGTGAAAATACAATAGTATATATAGAGTAATGTAAATGTTATGTGAGATATTATGTGAGGTAAAGCCTTTACTG
>OZ024765.1:6346923-6349423 GCA_964016885.1 Eledone cirrhosa | reverse complement strand
TTGAACTCAGATCGTAAAGGGACGTAACTATGCTGGAAAGCATGGCGTCCGACCCTCTACCGATACTGCCAATCCACCGCCCTAAGTCATGATATAATAATGATAACAATAATGAAATATTGTGCACAGTGCCCAGGTGCACCACAACTCATCAAAAAAGTGCATGTACAGTACATAGGGCAATGCACAAACATCAGTAAAATGAACAGTGCACGAGTCATGATACACACATGTGTGCATGTGTATGGAAGGGGTACATCAGGTGTAGTTTTGGCGTATTTCAGGAAGCATGAGTGTCTTAAAGGATGCAGTGTCTCGGCAGCTAACAATTGACGCAGGTAGTTTGTTCCATGCTTCAGCAACTCTGAGCGTGAAAAAAATTTCAGAGCTATTACCCTCTTTTCAAATGTGAAACGGAAACAGTTCAAAACAAAAACAATCAATGTTTCTCTCTCTCTCTCTCTCTCTCTCTCTATATATATATATATATATATATATATATATATATATATATATATATATATATATATATATATATATATGCAAAAGTTTTATTTAAAATTGTTGGGTTACAACAAGTAAATATTTTATAACTGATATAAAGCACTCAACAAGTTTTTGGAGTAGATATACAATATTAAACAAATGGAAACTATATTTATAAAACCATATTTATTTCATTATACATATTTCAATATGGTATTTTAATATGGTATTTCATTATACATATTTCAATATGGTATTTTAATATGGTATCCCTGAAATATGTATAATGAAATAAATATGGTTTTATAAATATAGTTTCCATTTGTTTAATATCGTATATCTATATATATATATATATGTATGTATTATGGTCCCATAACTCCTGATAGAGTCGTAGGGGAGCTGTATCGACATACATTTTAAGCCTGACAGAGCCCATCCCTCCCCAGGCCTGAATACAGCAGAGTTTTTCCAGAGAAAGATAGAAAGTGAGAGAGAGGAAATGAGAAAGAGATATAGAGGAAGAATCGACCCCAGTACTAGACTGGTACTTTATTTTATCGACCTCGAAAGGATGAAAGGCAAAGTTGACCATAGTGCCATTTGAACTCAGAGAGTAGGGAGCCAGAATGAAGACCATAAAACATTCTATCCGACATTCTAATGACTCAGCCAATTCGCCGCCTATTCTGTTATTGATATATATTTGCGTATATGAGTATGGAGAGATATGCATGTGTGTATATATAGATTTTACGTTATTATTGTGTACATGTGTGAGCTTGTGTGTGTGCATATGTGAGCAAAAGATCATTTATGTGTCATCGTCATCATCATCATCATCATTTTACGTCCGCTTTTCCCTGCTTGCAAAGGTGGGACGGGAACTGATTCTGGCTCGATTTCTACAGCTGGATGCCCTTCCTAACACCAACCTCATTTACAGTGAGTGCTGGGTGCTTTTTTGCCGTGGCACTCTCCACGACCACTTTGCAGTGGAATGATATGGACCCCAGTCCCTATCATCTCATTTCTACAGCTGAGTAAACTGGAGCAATGTGAAATAAAGTGTCTTGCTCAAGGAAACAACACATCACCCGGTCTGAGAATTGAACTCACAACCTTTCGATTGCAAGCCCAATGCTCTAACCACTAAGCCATGTGCCTCCATGTGTGTGTTCGTATTTCCATGTAGGCGCACATACACTTATGTGAGAATCTATACGTCTACGTACTATTACGTATAAGCGCGTGTTTGAGTGTGTGTATGTTTATGTTCTGGATATTTATTTATATATTTTTTCCCCTCAAATTTTTGCCCGTTATTTAATTTCAGCCTCACTTTCATATTTCCTAAATTTTCTTTTCAAATCCATACTTAATAAACATTCCATATTATTCGTTCTGACGACTGAAGACAGACATAAATATCTGTCTTCAAGAAACCACTGGTAAATGAATTAATTATCTTATGTTGTTTATTACATAACTAAAAAGCTCTGTAGACTACATAGAGCACTCTCCTTTCCTTTACCTTTCCTACGGAAATACCTCATACCTCATATATATATATATATATAAATATACACACACACACATATATATATATAGGAAAATGTATGATCCCGAAGGCAGAGCTCAAGCTGTTTCGAAATATTACCCACTCTACTACCCTACGTATTGAGTACTCTGGTGCGTTATGGTCCCTCTGGTTCCTTACAACAGCCCCTTCGTTTTATATATATATATATATGGAGGCACATGTCTTACATGGCTTAGTGGTTAGAGCATTGGCCTTGCAATCGAAAGGTTGTGAGTTCAATTCTCAGACCGGGCGATGTGTTGTTTCCTTGAGCAAGACACTTTATTTCACGTTGCTCCAGTTTACTCAGCTGTAGAAATGAGATGATAGGGACTGGGGTCCCTATCATTCCACTACAAAGTGGTCGTGGAGGTGCCACGGCAAAAAAGAGCACGCAGCACTCACTGTAAATGAGGTTGGTGTTAGGAAGGG
>OZ024765.1:6309423-6341923 GCA_964016885.1 Eledone cirrhosa | reverse complement strand
TAACTGTTGTGGAACTACTTCTACCTAACTGTGTTCTACTACTACAGATATAACCCTCCAGTATTCTACTATTATATATATATATATATATATATACATATATGTAAATATCTTTAAGTCGTTTGGAAGCCTCGACAATGCAAATGGGTAAATCTCCGGGTAACAAGGTCCGGTGGTGGAGAGAGAGATGTAAGTGGGTGTACGTTGAGATGCATGGTGTGTATAACATGTGTGAGATGTGTAGAATGAAGGGAAGAGTATAAAGGATAAAAATAAAAATAACAACACAAGAGAGAGTTACCTTGGAAGAGATTTAATAGTCCCTATATATTTCGGATTCACATCCATCAACTGGGGTTTTTTTCCGGGGTGGGGGAAAAGGTTGTCTGTCGGACAAACAGCGAAAGACGCGTTCCGGACTTGTCCGACAGACAACCTTTTCCCCCACCCCGGAAAAAAACCCCAGTTGATGGATGTGAATCCGAAATATATAGGGACTATTAAATCTCTTCCAAGGTAACTCTCTCTTGTGTTGTTATTTTTATTTTTATCCTTTATACTCTTCCCTCCATTCTACACATCTCACACATCTTATACACACCACGCATCTCAACGTACACCCACTTACATCTCTCTCTCCACCACCGGACCTTGTTACCCGGAGATTTACCCATTTGCATTGTCGAGGCTTCCAAACGACTTAAAGATATTTACCTATTGTTCCACAATGCTTCAAGCAAACTTCAATACTCTCTTAATTATATATATATATATATATATATATATATATATATATATATGTAAACAGAAATAACAACACAATTGGTACAGTATATACCAGTAATGCACTGGGGTTGATTTAATAAACTTTCCCCTCCTCTTAGAATTACTAGTCTTGTGTCTAAAGTTGAAACAATTATTATTGACAAAGTAAAGTACCAGTAATGCACTGGGGGTTGATTAAATCAACTTTTCCCTTCCCCAAAATTGCTGGCATTGTGCCTATATAAGAAACCATTATTGACAAAATAAAGTACCAGTAATGCACTGGGGGTCGATTTAATCGACTTTACCCCTCCTCTTCAAATTACTGGTTTTGTGCCTAAAATTGAAACAATTATTATTGAAAAAAGCAAAGTACCAGTAATGCACTGGGGGGGTCGATTTAATCGACTTTACAACTCCTCTTCAAATTACTAGTCTTGTGTCTAAAGGTGTAACAAATTATTAAGGTAGTCTTTGGAGCATAACTTGAGGAATGTTCTTGCATTAAATTACAACAGGAGGTTTTTAAATAAATATAAACACTTTAAAATATACTGCTGTGTATAAACACTTTAAAATATACTGCTGTGTATAAACACTTTAAAATATACTGCTGTGTATAAACACTTTAAAATATACTGCTGTATATAAACACTTTAAAATATACTGCTGTGTATAAACACTTTAAAATATACTGCTGTGTATTATGGAATCTGGGGGTGGTTTCTGTTAGTTTCCTATCAAAGAAAACATAACCATTTGATTGGATACAGTTCACAATTCTCCTCATTACACTGATCAATAAAATTGCTACTGAGATCAATATTTCACTGATTTTGATTTTTGATTTTTGCCATATCTATGGTTGAATTGTAATCCCATCATAATCTGGGGTTTTTTTTGTTTTTAATTTTTGTTTTCTTCGGGATATTTTTATTTATTTATTTATTTTCTTCAACCAAAAACTTTGTCAGATATATATATATATATATATATATATATATATATATATATATATATAACGAAGGAAATGTGGTAAGGAACCAGATGGACCATAACGCACCAAAGTACTCAATACTTAAGGTAATAGAGTGGTTAATAGGAATGAGTAGGACCCCGACGGCTGAGCTCAAGCCGTTTCGACGGCTAATTCTGGACTGAATTAGCGTCGAAACGGCTTGAGCTCAGCCGTCGGGGTCCTACTCATTCCTCTCTCTCTCTCTATATATATATATAAATATATATATATATAAATATATATATATATAAGGATTAGAATACTGGAGCGTGTTTGAGTCAAACACCCTCTTCGTATTATAGAAATGACAGTAAAAGGTATAGCTCAATGCAGTTAAACAGAGCCAAAAAATTAAGAGAGTAAAACAAAGAATCCTTTAATACATCAAAAGTTTTTATTAGCCGACAATGTTTCGTCCTATTAAGGACTCATCATATATATATATATATATATATATATATATATAAATATATGTATATATATATATATATATATATATATATATATATATATATATATATATATATATATGTATATAGGAACGAGTGGGACCCCGACGGCTGAGCTCAAGCCGTTTTGACGGCTAATTCTGGTCCAGAATTAGCCGTCGAAACGGCTTGAGCTCAGCCGTCGGGGTCCCACTCGTTCCTATTACCCACTCTACTACCCTAAGTATTGAGTACTTTGGTGCGTTATGGTCTACCTGGTTCCTTACCACATATCATCCGTTATATATATATATATATAAACATATATATATATATATATATAAATATATATATATATATATATATATATATATATATATATATATATAAACATATATATATAGATATATATATAAATATATATATATATATATACATGGAAAGTTATATTTAAATTGTTGGGTTACAACTAGTAAATATTTATAACTGATATAAAAGCACTCAACAAGTATTTGGAGTATATTTACGATATTAAATAAATGGAAACTATATTTATAAAACCATATCTATTTCATTATATATATTTCAGGGATATCATATTAACAATATGTTATGCCTTCTTCAGACAAAATACAATATAGACAGTTTTATAGATAAATAGATTTGACATACTGTTCAACATCGACTTGTATTTGAAAAAGAGACACTGCCAAATCAACTTTTCAAATACAAGTCGATGTTGTACGGTATGTCAAATCTATTTATCTATAAAACTGTCTATATTGTATTTTGTCTGAAGAAGGCATAACATATTGTTAATATGATATCCCTGAAATATATATAATGAAATAGATATGGTTTTATAAATATAGTTTCCATTTATTTAATATCGTATATATATATATATTATATAGCTATATATATATAAATATTATAAAGCTATATATATATATCTTTGTTCAGTCATATTTATATATGTATATATTTGTGCATGTATGTATGTATATATATATTTTTTTTTCTGTTTCTATATATTTATATTTGTGTGTGTGTGTACATATATATATGTATATATGTATATACACAAATACATATGATGGTGATGATTATGATAAACACGTGCATATATATATATATATATGATTATGATAAACACACACACATATATATATTTATATATATATAAATATATATATATATATATATATATATATATATATATATATATATATATATATACATATATCTACATACACACACACAGACACAAACATACATACATCAAAATTTTACATCAGGGTTTTCAAAATTATTTGTAAAGTCATTAGAAATATGGTAATAAAAGGGGTTATTATATATATAACTGGCCTCTCATACTTATGTTAAGGTATTGATAATAATAATAATAATAATAATGAAATTATTGTGTACAGTGCTCAGGTGCACTACAACTCATCAAAGGTGCATGTATAGTACATAGAATAATGTACAAATCTCAGGAAAGTGAACAGTGTATGAGTCATGATATACATGTGTGTGTGTGTATGGAGGGAGAATATCAGGTGTAGCGTTGGTGAATTTCAGGCAGCATGGAGGTTTTAAAGGATGCAGTGTCTCGACAGCTAACAACTGATGCAGGGAGTTTGTTCCATGCAGGTTTTAAAGGATGCAGTGTCTCGACAGCTAACAACTGATGCAGGTAGTTTGTTCCATGGAGGTTTTAAAGGATGCAATGTCTCGACAGCTAACAACTGATGCAGGTAGTTTGTTCCATGGAGGTTTTAAAGGATGCAGTGTCTCGACAGCTAACAACTGATGCAGGTAGTTTGTGCCATGGAGGTTTTAAAGGATGCAGTGTCTCGGCAGCTAACAACTGATGCAGGTAGTTTGTTCCATGGAGGTTTTAAAGGATGCAGTGTCCCGACAGCTAACAACTGATGCAGGTAGTTTGTTCCATGGAGGTTTTAAAGGATGCAGTGTCTCGGCAGCTAACAACTGATGCAGGTAGTTTGTTCCATGGAGGTTTTAAAGGATGCAGTGTCCCGACAGCTAACAACTGATGCAGGTAGTTTGTTCCATGGAGGTTTTAAAGGATGCAGTGTCTCGAAAGCTAACAACTGATGCAGGTAGTTTGTTCCATGGAGGCCTTAAAGGATGCAGTGTCTCGACAGCTAACAACTGATGCAGGTAGTTTGTTCTATGGAGGTTTTAAAGGATGCAGTGTCTCGGCAGCTAACAACTGATGCAGGTAGTTTGTTCTATGGAGGTTTTAAAGGATGCAGTGTCTCGGCAGCTAACAACTGATGCAGGTAGTTTGTTCCATGGGGGTTTTAAAGAATGCAGTGTCTCGACAGCTAACCACTGATGCAGGTAGTTTGTTCCTTGGTTCAGCAACTCTGAGCGTGAAAAAATGTTTCCAAAAGTCATGGGAGCTGTACTGTTTTCTGACTTTGTTGGCATGCCCACGTGTGTTAGACACATGGAATTCAAAAAGGTGCTCAGGGTTGTTGTTGGCAAGATGGTTAATAATTTTGTGGGTGTTTACCAAGTGCACTGCTAGATTTGGGGCTTCAGTGTATTCATGCCCAGGGAAGCAAGGCATTCAGGGTATGGTAGATGCCTGATGGAGGGTATTTGCTTGGTTGCACGTCCAGGAGGTCAATGTTCTGAGCAAGATAGGGGTTCCAGACTTGTGTGCAAATTCTAAATGTGGCCATACTAGAGTTATATACAGCTGTCAATAGATAGCTGGAAAATCACAAGTTGTTTTAGAGTATACTTTATCTCTTTACAGCAACACAATTGAACGTGTCGTGGAGGACCTCATCCTGGACGCTATGTCAAAGGGAGAATTCCAAAATTTGTCCGGGGCCGGAAAACCTTACGCTTTCCAAAACATGAATTCCGCCCTCGACCTCCATACTCACAAACTCAACCAGGTATTAATTGACAATGGTTACTCACCTGAATGGATTTCAATGATGAAAGACATAAGGTAAATGTTGTTGTTGTTGTTGTTGTTGAGGTCTTATTATTTTATTTTTTGTGGGGGAGGTGGCTGTTGTGGGGATTTCAGGGGCAGGGCAGTGTTAGGGTTTAGGAAGTGTACCCCCTGATTGATGGGTGGGGTGTTTAAATATGCATCATCACCATCATCATCATTATCATTGTCATCATTAACATCATTATCTTCACAAGTATCATCATCATTGTCATAAAGATTGCCATCATCATCATCATCATCATCATCATACATTCATTTTTCCACATTAGCATGGGTTAGACAGGTTGTCATGTTATGAGACAAGTCAGGTCAGGTGACCACATCTTGATCATACGGATCTGTATTATGGCTTAGTTCTATAGCTGTATACCCTTCCTAACACCAACCACTTTACAGAGTGAACTGGGTGCTTGTTTATCATGTCACCAACACAACCACCTTACAGAATTAACTGGGTGCTTTTTTGTCATGTCACCAACACAACCACCTTACAGAGTGAACTGGGTGCTTTTTGTCATGTCACCAACACAACCACCTTACAGAATGAACTAGGTGCTTTTTATCATGTCACCAACACAACCCCCTTACAGAGTGGACTGGGTGCTTTTTACCATGTTACCACCTTACAGGGTGAACTGGGTGCCTTTTATCATGTTACCAGCATGACCACTTTACAGGGTGGACTGGGTGTTTATTTGTCATGTCACCAACACAATCACTTTACAGGGTTGTTGTTGTTGTTGTACTATCTATGTAGGTTGTTTTGTTTGTTTATCATCTTCTTTGTTCTTATTTTTTTCTTTGTTTATTTCTCTTTTCCTTTCTTTAGAGAACACATCACCCTTTTGCGGCACAACATTGCTCAACACATTACGACAGGGTCTGCACAACCCAGCCCCCACGCAGTCGAGAAGTTCCAGACCGGTATCAGAGATATAAACGTTAAAATAGACAAATACAACATGATAGTTCCAATTCTTCGCAAGCAGATGGTCCACTATGACTACAAGAAGGATCTGGCCTCTGTACAAGCCACACCCCACCATTACATTAAACCAGAACTAAACAAACTCTCTGCCAAATCCTGTCCCCAGAAAGATGCCTTAAACAGCGATCCAATTAATTGGTCACAAGTATGGAAGGACATAAAGGCAGTATTTAAGTGAATACATATCAGTGATTTCACTCTTTTGTTATAATATTATGTTCACAAGTATAGAAGGACATTAAAGCAATATTTAATGGAAATAAATACATATGTTTGTGTTTATGTGTATATATGTATCATCGTGATCATCATCATCATTCAATGTCTACTTTCCATGCTAGCATGGGTTAGACTGGTTGTCCCATTAGAGGCAAGTTGGGTCAGGTGACAGTGCCTTGCTCATACAGGACTGTTTCTGGCTAGATTTTTACAGCTGGATGCCTTTCCTAACACTAACCACATTTACAGAGTGGGCTGGGTACTTTTTGTTGTGACACCTACACAACGACTTTACAGAGTGGGCTGGGTACTTTTTGTTGTGACACCTACAAAACGACTTTACAGAGTGGGCTGGGTACTTTTTGTTGTGTCACCTACACAACCACTTTACAGAGTGGGCTGGGTACTTTTTGTTGTGACACCTACATGACCACTTTACAGAGTGGGCTGGGTACTTTTTGTCATGACACCTACATGACCACTTTACAGAGTGGACTGGGTACTTTTTGTTGTGACACCTACACAACGACTTTACAGAGTGGGCTGGGTACTTTTTGTTGTGACACCTACACAACGACTTTACAGAGTGGGCTGGGTACTTTTTGTTGTGACACCTACACAACGACTTTACAGAGTGGGCTGGGTACTTTTTGTTGTGTCACCTACATGACCACTTTACAGAGTGGGCTGGGTACTTTTTGTTGTGACACCTACACAACGACTTTACAGAGTGGGCTGGGTACTTTTTGTTGTGACACCTACACAACGACTTTACAGAGTGGGCTGGGTACTTTTTGTTGTGTCACCTACATGACCACTTTACAGAGTGGGCTGGGTACTTTTTGTTGTGTCACCTACATGACCACTTTACAGAGTGGTCTGGGTACTTTTTGTTGTGACACCTACACAACGACTTTACAGAGTGGGCTGGGTACTTTTTGTTGTGTCACCTACATGACCACTTTACAGAGTGGGCTGGGTACTTTTTGTTGTGTCACCTACACAACGACTTTACAGAGTGGACTGGGTACTTTTTGTTGTGACACCTACACAACGACTTTACAGAGTGGGCTGGGTACTTTTTGTTGTGACACCTACACAACGACTTTACAGAGTGGGCTGGGTACTTTTTGTTGTGTCACCTACATGACCACTTTACAGAGTGGGCTGGGTACTTTTTGTTGTGACACCTACACGACCACTTTACAGAGTCGACTGGGTGCTTTAGTCGTGTTCAGTTGTGCCATTCATGTATATTACTATTACATATATATATGTGTGTGTGTGTATATATATATGTGATTGTGTGTGTGTATATATGTGTGTGTATATATATATATATATATGTGTGTGTGTGTGTATATGTATGAAGAAGAAAAGGAAGGAGGGAGGGAAGAAGAAAGAGGGTACAGAAAGGAAGGAGAGAGGGAGGTAAAAAGAGAAGAAAAGTATGTGTGTGTGTGTCTGTGTGTGTGTGTATGTGTCTCTGTGCGTCTGTGTGTGTGTGTGTCTATGTGCATGGGTGTGTGTGTCTGTCTGTGTGTGTGTGTGTGTCTGTCTTTGTGTGTGTGTGTGTGTGTGTGTCTGTCTGTCTTTGTGTGTGTGTGTGTGTGTGTGTGTCTGTCTGTCTTTGTGTGTGTGTGTGTGTGTGTGTCTGTCTGTCTTTGTGTGTGTGTCTGTGCGTGTGTGTCTGTCTGTCTTTGTGTGTGTGTGTGTGTGTGTCTGTCTGTCTCTGTGTGTATGTGTGTGTGTGTCTGTCTATCTTTCTGTGTGTGTGTGTGTGTGTGTGCCTGTCTCTGTGTGTGTGTGTGTGTGTCTGCGTGTGTTTTGGTTGTAATGAATAGTTGCTTTAGTTGAAGAGTTGTTGTTGTTGTGAGGAGGGATTGATTATAGTGAGGCTGTGACACTGATAAAACACAGATATTGATCACCTCCAATACTGATTTACATAAATCAATCACAGAAAATACCACCTTCATTATCATCATCACCATCAGCATCATCACCATCAGCATCATCACCATCACCATCACCTACACTACCACCATCACCACCACCACAAACACCTACACCATCACCATCACCACCACCACAAACACCTACACTACCATCACCACCACCACCACAAACACCTACACTACCATCACCACCACCACCACAAACACCTACACTACCACCATCACCACCACCACAAACACCTACACTACCATCATCACCACCACCACAAACACCTACACTACCACCACCACCACCACCACCACCACCACCACCACCACCACCACAAACACCTACACTACCACCATCACCACCACCACAAACACCTACACTACCACCATCACCACCACCACAAACACCTACACTACCACCATCACCACCACCACAAACACCTACACTACCATCACCACCACCACCACAAACACCTACACTACCATCACCACCACCACCACAAACACCTACACTACCACCATCACCACCACCACCACCACAAACACCTACACTACCACCATCACCACCACCACAAACACCTACACTACCACCATCACCACCACCACAAACACCTACACTACCATCATCACCACCACCACAAACACCTACACTACCACCATCACCACCACCACAAACACCTACACTACCACCATCACCACCACCACAAACACCTACACTACCACCACCACCACCACCACAAACACCTACACTACCATCATCACCACCACCACAAACACCTACACTACCACCACCATCACCACCACCACAAACACCTACACTACCATCATCACCACCACCACAAACACCTACACTACCACCACCACCACCACCACAAACACCTACACTACCACCATCACCACCACCACAAACACCTACGCTACCACCATCACCACCACCACAAACACCTACGCTACCACCACCACCACCACCACAAACACCTACACTACCATCATCACCACCACCACAAACACCTACACTACCACCACCATCACCACCACCACAAACACCTACACTACCATCATCACCACCACCACAAACACCTACACTACCACCACCACCACCACCACAAACACCTACACTGCCACCATCACCATCACCACAAACACCTACACTACCACCACCACCACAAACACCTACACTACCACCACTACAAACACCTACACTACCACCACCACCACTACAAACACCTACACCACCACCACCACTACAAATACCTACACCACCACCACCACCACTACAAACACCTACACTACCACCACCACCACTAGACCACAACCACAACCACCACTAAAAACACCTACACTACCACCACCACCACTAGACCACAACCACCACCACCACTACAAACACCTACACTACCACCACCACCACTACACCACCACCACTACACCAGCCCCACTACACCACCACCGCCACTACACCAGCACCACTACACCACCACCACCACCATACCTGCCTTTAATCCTCCCTCCCTCCTTTTTTTCTGTAGTAAATTATTCTGTATATTGGCAATATGAAGAGATGAGATAAAGACTGTAGCTGTAATGGAAGCTGTTAGTTGTGTCCACCTGGTTCTTCTGATAACAGAACCTCTAATCTTGTAATACATTTTTGTTTATCACAGATATACTGCGGTTTCACCAATTTGCAAATATAAAATGTTATGAGGAAGCTGGTTAAAAATTATTTTTGGTACATATACAGTGTAAGCCCAGCATTCAGAGTGCCACCATTCACAGCCTCGGTTATTCGCGAAATTTTCCTTAGAACCTAACTAATAATTGTTTGTGGAAACCACCACATATTTGCAGAATCATGATTTTTTAATGGCTTTTTTAAAGGCAATATATATATTTTAATGCTAAATTATTAATAACAATATACATGAAGGCGCATGGCTTAGTGGTTAGAGCATTGGGCTTGCAATCGAAATGTTGTGAGTTCAATTCTCGGACCGCGTGATGTGTTGTTTCCTTGAACAAGACACTTTATTTCACATTGCTCCAGTTTACTCAGCTGTAGAAATGAGATGATAGGGACTGGGGTCCCTATTATTCCACTGCAAAGTGGTCGTGGAGGTGCCACGGCAGAAAAGCACCCAGCACTCACTGTAAATGAGGTTGGTGTTAGGAAGGGCATCCAGCTGTAGAAATCAAGCCAGAATCAGTTCCCGTCCCACCCTTGTAAGCAGGGAAAAGTGGACGTAAAATGAAATGATGATGAAATGATGATATATATATATATACATATATATATATATAACAACACTAGACAGATAATAAGTTAAAAGTTAACTTATTATCTGTCTAGTGTTGTCATATATATGTATATATATATATATATGTATGTATATATATATATATATATACATATATATATATATATAACAACACTAGACAGATAATAAGTTAAAAGTTAACTTATTATCTGTCTAGTGTTGTCATATATATGTATATATATATATATATATATATATATATACATATATATATATATATAACAACACTAGACAGATAATAAGTTAAAAGTTAACTTATTATCTGTCTAGTGTTGTCATATATATGTATATATATATATATATATATATACATATATATATATATATATACATATATATATATATATATACATATATATATATATATATACATATATATATATACATATATATATATATATATATATACATATATATATATATATATATATGTATATATATATATATGTATATATATATATGTATATATATATATATACGTATATATATATATATATATATATATATATATACATATATATATATATATATATGACAACACTAGACAGATAATAAGTTAAAAGTGAGTCTGAGCTCAACATTAAAAGATTAGTGGCAGGAAATGCCTGAGATTAATAACTTTTCAATTTTCTCGTTAAGGGTTCTGGAGTAACGAGAGACATAAATGGCACACAGAGACACAGAGACACCTTTACATATATATATATATATAGACACACATAGACACCTTTACATATATATATATATATATATATATATAGACACAGAGACACCTTTACACACATATATATATATATATATAGACACATAGACACCTTTACATATATATATATATATATATAGACACAGAGACACCTTTACACACACATATATATATATATAGACACATAGACACCTTTACATATATATATATATATATATATAGACACAGAGACACCTTTACACACATATATATATATATATATATATATATATATATATATATATATATAGACACATAGACACCATTACATATATATATATATATATAGACACAGAGACACCTTTACATATATATATATATATATATATAGACACATAGACACCTTTACATATATATATATATATATATATATATATATATAGACACAGAGACACCTTTACATATATATATATATATATATAGACACATAGACACCTTTACATATATATATATATATATATATATATATATACATACACATAGACACCTTTACACATATATATATAGACATATAGACACCCTTACACATATATATATATATATATAGACACATAGACACCCTTACACATATATATATATACACATATAGACACATAGACACCTTTACACATATATATATACACACACATAGACACCTTTACACATATATATATATATAGACATATAGACACATAGACACCTTTACACATATATATATAGACACATAGACATCTTTACACATATATATATATACACATAGACACCCTTACACATATATATATATACACACATAAACACATAGACACCCTTACACATATATATATATACACACACACATAAACACATAGACACCCTTACACATATATATATATACACACACACATAAACACATAGACACCCTTACACATATATATATATACACACACACATAAATACATAGACACCCTTACACATATATATATACACACACATAAACACATAGACACCCTTACACACATATATATACACACACACATAGACACATAGACACCCTTACACATATATATACACACACACATAGACACCTTTATACATATATATATACACACATAGACACATATATATATATATATACACATAGACACCTTTACACATATATACACATATAGACACCTTTACACATATATATATACATACATATAGACACCTTTACACATATATACACACACACAGACACATAGACACCTTTACACATATACATACACACACATAAACACATAGATACCCTTGCACATATACACACAGACACATATACATACACACACACAGACACAGATACATACACACACACACTTAGACACACACACACACATAGACACATACACATACACACATAGAGACACGCGCAAACAGCCTCACACACATAAACACTCTCACATCATCATCATCATCATCATCATCATCTTCGTTTAACGTCCATCTTCCACGCTAGCATGTATATGCATTGACGCATACATAGACACCTTCACACACACACACACACACACACACACCGTCACACACACACATTCACACACACATAAACATACACACACACAGACACCCTCACACACACACACATAAACACACACACACAGACTCCCTCACACACCCATAAACAACCACATACACACACACAAACAACATCCACACACATACACAGAAACCCACAAACATCCACACACACACACATAAACATACATACACACACACAGACACCTTCACATACAAACAACCACATACACACACATACATCAAAATCTAAATATTTTTGTATTTCATGGTAAATGCAATTTTGCTCATTAGGGGAGATTTAGCTCGTTAAGCTTAATTGAGAGTTCTTCTCGTTAATATTTACTTTATTATGTTAATTAGGAGACTAAGAAAAACAGTTAACATCAATAACAACAATAACATACACACATATATACACATATATACATGCATACACATATGTACACACATATATATACATATATATATATATATATATATATATATATATATTCATATATATATATATAGTAATAATAATAAAATTGAAGACTAAAATCCAAAGAGGGCTCGATAAGGAAAATATATATCAAATATATAAGAACCGTAGAGCAAATATTTATTAAAATAACAGATTAAAGTTTAAGCAAAGAATCGCTGCTTTCACCCTTAACGGGATCTTCTGAAACTAACAAAGTCAATCTGTAAACGCAGAACTGGATATTTCAAAAAACGTTGCAACCGGAGGAAGACGATACTTTGGTTCGTGGAAACGTTCGCTGGCAAAGAACGGGAAAAAACGAATAATACGTCATTAATAGGAGCGGTGAAAAACAATTACGCGCAAAGACAGAACCACGTTTATGGTTTTGCTTAAACTTTAATCTGTTATTTTAATAAATATATATATATATATATATATTCATAAATCATCATCATCATCATCGTTTAACGTCCATCTTCTACGCTTGCATGGGTTTAGACAGGAGTTTTCCTACTTGAGGCAAGATTGGTTGTCCTGCTCGTATAGGACTGTCTGGCGGGTTTTCTACGGCTGCATGCCCTTCCTAACACCAACCATGTTTACAGTGTGTACTGGGAGGTTTTTACCGTGTTACCTACACGGCCACATTACAGCGTGGACTGTGTGACACCTACACGGCCTCATTTGTTTCGGACTGGATGTTGTGGTACCAACATAACTTCACATTTAAGGGGGTGGTGTGGATGGGGTGGGGGTAGTGGGACGGGGGTGTATTTTGTTAGAGGTGCCTACTGACTGTAGGTTTCGCTTTGTACTTAGGCAAGGCGGGTCTTCTGTATAACTGTGTATCGCCAAAGATCTCGGTCCAGTGACATATATATATATATATATATATATATATAAAAATTCATAGGCTGTCTATGAAGGAGTGATGCTGAAGCTATGAAATCTTGCATGTATTAATTTATTAATTTCAACTCCTCTTCTAAATAACTGCATTGTTTCTTTCCAGGTAAACTGACATCTGACTTAATAAGTAACTAGTAGTGACTTGTCTTGAAAATGGAGAAAATTTGGCATAGTGGCATTATCAATTCTCTGCAAGACTTCTTTTTTTTTAGACTTGTACTTTAGACTTGTTATAAAGAAACCTTCCATGATCATTACTTCCAACAACTTCAGGTCATCATAATGTTTTGTTTTTTTAAGGTTCACAAACATTTATTTACAAATAGTTTATAACTTTGCCTATTAATCTGTATAGTGAGAAAATAGGGTCCCATGTGCTGACCTCCCCCCAGCCCCGGCAGACAGGATGGAGAAGGCGTTTCTCGCGAGGCTCACACCTGCGGCTGGCTAGCTCAGCCCCTATGGTGGTGAATAGGGAGGTAGCCCTAGGGCCAAGGGCACCAGAAGTCTCCACTGCCAAGGCTAGCCAGTTCAGCGCCTATGGTGGTGAATAGGGAGGTAGCCCTAGGGCCAAGGACACCACAAGTCTCCACTGCCAAGGCTAGCCAGTTCAGCGCCTATGGTGGTGAATAGGGAGGTAGCCCTAGGGCCAAGGACACCACAAGTCTCCACTGCCAAGGCTAGCCAGTTCAGCGCCTATGGTGGTGAATAGGGAGGTAGCCCTAGGGCCAAGGGCACCAGAAGTCTCCACTGCCAAGGCTAGCCAGTTCAGCGCCTATGGTGGTGAATAGGGAGGTAGCCCTAGGGCCAAGGACACCACAAGTCTCCACTGCCAAGGCTAGCCAGTTCAGCGCCTATGGTGGTGAATAGGGAGGTAGCCCTAGGGCCAAGGGCACCAGGAGTCTCCACTGCTACGGCTAGCCAGTTCAGCGCCTATGGTGGTGAATAGGGAGGTAGCCCTAGGGCCAAGGACACCACAAGTCTCCACTGCCAAGGCTAGCCAGTTCAGCGCCTATGGTGGTGAATAGGGAGGTAGCCCTAGGGCCAAGGACACCACAAGTCTCCACTGCCAAGGCTAGCCAGTTCAGCGCCTATGGTGGTGAATAGGGAGGTAGCCCTAGGGCCAAGGACACCACAAGTCTCCACTGCCAAGGCTAGCCAGTTCAGCGCCTATGGTGGTGAATAGGGAGGTAGCCCTAGGGCCAAGGGCACCAGAAGTCTCCACTGCCAAGGCTAGCCAGTTCAGCGCCTATGGTGGTGAATAGGGAGGTAGCCCTAGGGCCAAGGACACCACAAGTCTCCACTGCCAAGGCTAGCCAGTTCAGCGCCTATGGTGGTGAATAGGGAGGTAGCCCTAGGGCCAAGGGCACCAGAAGTCTCCACTGCTACGGCTAGCCAGTTCAGCGCCTATGGTGGTGAATAGGGAGGTAGTTCTAGGGCCAAGGACACCGGAAGTCTCCACTGCTAGTGGTGAATAGGGAGGTAGTTCTAGGGCCAAGGACACCGGAAGTCTCCACTGCCAAGGGCACGACTGCGAACCTGTTGGAGAGCGACCGGTACTTGGAGAGCTTGGCCTCCTCAGCTCGACATGCAGCAGTACCTGGGTTAGTCGCAGACTGCACCAGGTTGCGGCTGGAGAAAGTGTCGCTGACAGCTGAATATCCTTCCTAACATCAACCACTTTACAGAGTATACAGCGGCCATTTTATCAGGACTCCTGCACTGTCATTTGACAAAACTGCAGAAAGCTTTCATCCCTTTTATAGTAATGTTTTGACCGCTGGATGTCCTTCCTAACCCCAAACTACTAACAGAGTGTACTAGGTGCTCACACACACACACATGTATTTTTTATACTTTTATAGGTTTTAACTGTGGACAAACAAAGAGTTATCATCATCATCATTTTACCATTTTACATCTACTTTCCATGTTGCCATAAACTGGACAGGTTGGTACATACATACATGTATATATATGTATGTATATATATATATATGTGTGTGTATGTGTATGGGTATATATACATGTGTGTGTGTATGTATATGTGTGTGTGTATGTTTGTGTGTGTATATATATGTGTGTATGTATGTGTGTGTGTGTACATATATATGTATATATGTATCTATATATACATATGTCTGTGTGTATCTACACACATACATACATATATATACATGTGTGTGCGTTTGTGTATGTATGTATATATATATATACACACATGTACATACATATATATATATATATGTATATATATATATATATATATATATATATATACACACATACACACATATATACATACATATATATATATATATATATATATACACACATACACACACATATATACATATGTATATATATATAAATATATATATATATATATGTACACATATATATGTATATATATGTGTGTGTTTCTATCCATAAACCACTGACTGTATAATATTACCTCTTTGATCATGTGAGTTGTGAAACTGAATATGTAAAGCTTTGATGAATTGCAGACGAATTGTCTACCATGACACTTCTTCTCCATCTGCCACACTATAGTATACCACAACACCACACTACCTCACAACCACACTACCTCACAACACCACACTACCACAACACCACATCACACAACCTCCACTACTCAATATATATATTTATTTATATATATATATATATACACACACACGCACACGCACATATATGTGTATATATATCATTATAATCATCATCATCATTTTTACATCCGCTTCTTCCTGCTTTTGCAAGGGTGGGATGGGAACTGATTCTGGCTTGATTTCTACAGCTGGATGCCCTTCCTAACACCAACCTCATTTACAGTGAGTGCTGGGTGCTTTTCTGCCATGGCACCTCCACGACCACTTTGTAGTGGAATAATAGGGACCCCAGTCCCTATCATCTCATTTCTACAGCTGAGTAAACTGGAGCAATGTGAAATAAAGTGTCTTGCTCAAGGAAACAACACATCACCCAGTCCGAGAATTGAACTATACAAACTTTCAATTGCAAGCCCAATGCTCTAACCACTAAGCCATGCGTTTTTACATACATACATACATACATATATACACACATACATACATACCCTGTTTAGCCTTTCATGTACATTAACCATTTACAAGTATGCAAGTGTAATCGTAAGATTTGCAGACTTGTCTCACCCACCCTTACTACCATCTAAACTGCTATTAAAATCTATATATCTGTTAAGAAGATTTTCTATCAGACAATTATATATCAGGAATAATTTGTTTGGAGAAGCAGCTTAACTTAATACAATCTTGTAATGGTTCTCATCATCAGCATCATCATCACCATCATCATCATCATCATCATCATTACCATCATCATCGTTTAATGTCCATTTTCCACGTTAGCATGGGTTAGACCAGTGGTTCCCAAACTATTTTTCTCTGGGCCACATTTTCAGAATGAAAGTTTGCTCACTCCTCACAAAATTTTATGTGATAAAAAGTACATTTAAAAATAAAATTAATAATCGTTCCTACTTTTGGCACAAGGCCAGCTATTATCCCAGTGCATTACTGGTACTTTATTTTATCGACCCCGTAAGGATGAAAGGCAAAGTTAATCTTGGCGGGATTTGAACTCAGAATGGCAAGGACCGTAACTCTATGCGTCAAAGCATGGCGTCCGACCCTCTACCGATACTGCTAATCCACAATAATGACTAATAGTTCATCATCATCATCATCATCATCATCAGGTTTAGCGTCCGTGTTCCACGCTTGCATGGGTTTGGACGGGGGTTTTCCCACTTGAGGCAAGAGTGGTTGTCCTGCTCGCATAGGACTGTCTGGCGGGTTTTCTACAGCTGGATGCCCTTCCTAACACCCAGTTCATTAAATATAATTGTTTCTACTTTAGGCACAAGGCCGGCAATTACCCAGTGCATTACTGGTACTTTATTTTATCGACCCTGTAAGGATGAAAGGCAAAGTCAACCTCGGCAGGATTTGAACTCAGATTGTAAATGGACGTAACTATGATGGAAAGCATGGCGTCCAACCCTCTACCTTTACTGCCAATTCACCGCCTTCATTAAATATAATATATAATATAAATAACTTATAATATGATTAAAGTACACAAATTTAATGAAAGGTATGAGCTTATTTTGACTAGTAATCTCTTTTATATTAGGTCTAATTTGAGATAAACTCTCATCTCCTCTTCATCACAAAGAAGCCTTTCCCTTTTTTGGTTTTTGATATTTGTCAGAACTGAAAATCTTTAAAATCTTTGTCTTTCAATCATTCCGTCTCTCCTGCTATCCTCTTCCACCTCACTGTTTCGGAACCTCTTGGTTAGACGGTTCTGTTTGTAGAATTCTAGTTAAACCCTTTTGAAATGAAACCACCTGAAATCGTCCCTGGTACTCTGATAGAAAGCTGTTTATTTTAAAGTGTTTATTATTATTATCAGAAGCAGTAGGGCCACGCTTCGCAGCATAGAGTTACAGCCCTTTATGATCTGAGTTCAAATCCCGCCAAGGTTAACTTTGCTTTTCATTCTTATGGGCGTCGATAAAATAAAGTACCAGTCACGCACTGGGGTCGAATTAATCGACGTTCTCCGCCCCCAAAATTGCTGGCCTTGTGCCTATAGTAGAAATCATTATTATCAGGGGCGATGTGAGCATTTCTGAATTGTATGTATGGTCCCGTAACTCCTGATAGAATCGTAGGGGTTTCTTGAGCATTTTAATTAAACCTGGCGGAGCCCATCCCTCTCCAGGCCTGAGTACAGAGATTTCTTCCAGAGAGAGGAAGAATCAACCCCAGTACTAGACTGGTACTTTTTTTTATCGACTTCAAAAGGATAAAAAGCAAAGTTGACCTCAGCAGGATTTGACCTCAGAGACCAGACAGCCGGAACGAATACCATAAAGCATTTTATCCAACGTTTTAATGACTCTGCCAATTTCTGAATTGGTGGGGCCAAATTTGGTCAATTTAGTTGTAGGGATTAGTTTAGCTGTTATTATCAAATATCAACCAAGATATAAAACAACTTTGATATACAATAAACATGACATGTACATAAATTGTAGTGCATATACAAATAGATGTGTGTTTTTGGTAGTTTGGGGAGAAAAATATAATTATATGATAACAAAAGGCTTAAAGACAGACAGTGTCTTTTATTAGAAATATGGTAATGAAAGGGTTAAAGACATAAACAGTGTCTTTCATTAGAAATATGGTAATGAAAGGGTTAAAGTTATAGACAGTGTCTTTTATTAGAAATATGGTAATGAAAGGGTTAAAGACATAGACAGTGTCTTTTATTAGAAACATGGTAATGAAAGGGTTAAAGACATAGGCAGTGTCTTTTATTAGAAATATGGTAATGAAAGGTTAAAGACATAGACAGTGTCTTTCATTAGAAATATGGTAATGAAAGGGTTAAAGACATAGACAGTGTCTTTCATTAGAAATATGGTAATGAAAGGGTTAAAGACATAGGCAGTGTCTTTCATAATTAGTTTTAAGTGAAGCTGGTACAACATTGCCTAAATTGCAACAAGAATTTCATCATGGCATCATCATTAGTTTGCAGAAAAGTGTTAAGATTGTCACCATCATTCGGTTGTGTAAGGTGCACATCTAACACTGACACTCCAAACCTCATCATTAATGACTCTTCATACAGCCGTATGGCCATGACAGCATCAGATTCAACAGCTTGGTGTCGGAGACTCAGTTTAGCAAAACTCTGTGTCATCTGAGCGAGAACCTGTAAGGCAGATGCTGGTACCAGTGAACAGTCCATAGAAACAGTTCGAGCTCTGCGTGAAGCAACGTAGTAACCCTTTAGAATATCTTCACTTTTTTCAGTCAGACTGACTTTCCATCCTCGTAAGTTCTTTATGACGTTAACAAGATCATCATCTAAAGATGATATGTTACGGTCTTCATTTAAATAACTCTCTAGCATGTGATTCATGACTTTTTGACTCTCGTTCGAGCTGGTGAAGATGATAAAATTAAAAGCTTCCATGAGGTAATTTTGTTGATTAACAAAATTACCTTTTGACAAAAGATCGTCACCTTTCTCAGCAATTTTACAGTTTGACGAGGAATCAAAAGCCCAAATTCTACACTTTAAAGAATATTCAATGAGGTGAGGGAGCCCTTCAGTAAACTTCGACCCAACTTCAAGATTAATTTTCTTTTCAGTCAAGATTGATCTCAGACTTCCAACCATACTTTTCTTGCATCGAGACACATCTCCGAGATAACAAACTCCGCTTGAAGCTAACAACAGAGACCCTGCTTCTACAAAATACGGGGCCGTGCCATATGTATCAGCAGTGACTTTCCCAGTTAGATAATTGTTAGCGGTGTGTTTGATGGCTCTGGGACAATAACGGAGGGAGTAGAGCAACAGTCTAGATATTATGTGACTTTCTTCCCCAATTACAAGAAGGTGCAATGGATCAAAGTTGTCATTTTCTTTCTCATTCTCACTGCAGACAAGATTTAAAAGAATGCCTAATTTTAGCATCCAGAAACTTCCCTGGGGCGCAATTTTATTTGCAAAGTAAAATGCCAAACTAGAAGCAAACCTCCATGGAGTATTTGCAGTGTTCTGAAATATGTGCCAAAGATTATTTGGCAAGTGTTTAAAATCACAAGCAAATTCTTCATAATGGATTCTTGTGATATTATTTGCTTCAATGGTGACTGATATTTCACTGTCATGGTAATCTCGCCTGACTATTCCAAAAAACTGATGTTCCTGTCCAAGAGCGATACTTTTAGTCAAGTCATCTCTGATGTAGACAAGAATAGCTTGGTGTCGGCAACTTCCAGAATCTAGAAATACCCCAGATGGTATGACCTCAGCAATGACCTTATCAGCTAAATAACGACATGGTTTTATCTCTTCTAGAATGGAGCCACAATAAAAACAATTGAAATTGTTCCGTATTATTTGAGCTTCTGTGGCACCAGGAATATGAGTTCTGATGTATTCTTTACTGGAAGATCCTGGGCATTCTGTGATCGGACATTCGTATATAGTGTGGTGTGTGTATTTTGATAAAGCTGTCATGCCGATCACAACACCCTGCATAGTTATCATTCTGGTTTTCTCAGGCGTAGCGAGAAGATCGCGGAATGTTTTAATGACATACACACCAGCAATATTAGGAACAGATACAAGACGTAGAGAAATAGACACTTGATTCAGCTGAATGTCTTCACTAAGAAGCTTAACAACTGTAATGTAATAATATATAATCTCCTGAAACAGCAGTGTAGCTTTACGCGGAGAATTCAAAAGCAGATTGCCAAGAAATGGATTTTCATTAAGAATTTCTATAGAATCAATTTCAACGGCAAAGGAATAAAATGTACACTTTTCCATTTGTTCATATTCCTTGCAAACCCTCTTTATGGTTTTCAGAAGACCGTGTTTGTCCATATAACATAAGGCAGCTGTTAAAAGATTAGCATTACTCGACATATTGACTGCCCAGCACACTTCAGATAATAAAAGAAAATTCCCACTTATTGAGAATGAATATTGTTTATTTTCGAGTAATCAAAACAATATCCCACAATAATCGATATCAAATCAATGAATTTGGAATAATTGTCACTATTTCAGTGTCCGATAGTAAATCTATCTACTTTGACGTACATAGCAGACGACATTACAACCAAGTCACGTCTTTCTATAAAACTTACTCAGGAAAAATAATCTTTTTTTTGAAAATTAGATAAAAAGTTAAATTCGATTTATTCTAATTATTTTACTTCAAATACCCAGTTCATTCAGAACTGGTTATAAAATAAAATAAATGTATTTAAATTTAATAAATTTTGTCCTAATATGTTTTTGTCGTTATTATTTTTCTCCATTTTCGTTTAACTCCGTAAAATACAAACGGAAAACTATATTTTTTATTTGGTGGGAAGGAAAAGAAAATTGAAAATAAAATAAAATACAAAATACCTTCCAACGTATTAAAACGTAAATATTTTGGTAATTTATTGTTTTTAACTACACAAAATTAACGAAAAGGGGTTAAAAATATAAAAAAATGTTTAACCCTCGCAAAATATCGGCAATAATCGTCAATAAACCGAACGTTAACGGAATCTGTTTCAACAATGCCCCATGTCGGGCTCAACACGTTTTTACTTTACCTGGATTATAAAATAACCAAAATGACTTTATGTGCAATGGAGTGTGACTGACTTTGGCTCAATAAAGCCACTCTTAGAAGCCATGTACAATATCAAACTTTCCAACTCTAAGGGGCTTTAAACCCTTCAAATATTGAGACATGTTGAATGACCTTTAAGTTTCGTTTTAATAATTAGTAGTTTTTATTCCCAATTGTACAGATAACATTACAAATATGTTTTAAATATAAACACAAATAGCATTATAAGTGCGTAAATAACATAAATTACTCGCAATTCGTTCTGAAGGACATTACAAACATAATTGTTTCTACTTTTTGGCACAAGGCTAGCAATTAACCCCAGAGCATTACTGGTACTTTATTTTATCGACCTTGTAAGGATGAAAGGCAAAGTTAACCTTGGCGGGATTTGAACTCTAACTGTAAAGGTAAATTACAAATATAATGTCTAAGCCAGGGGTTCTCAACCTTTTTTTCGCTGTGGACCACCAAAATAAGTAATTTTTTCCTGTGGACCACCTAAACTTTTAAATCTTTTGTAATAGAACTGCTACTTATAAGCATCAGTAGATGTTTTTGTTCAATGAATTAGAAAATGCTATTATCATGTCGCAGTACCTAAAAATCTACGCAAATAAACAGCTGAAGTCGTACTTATGCGAAGAATAAGAACAGCGCTTTAAGTCAAATGCATGGATCAAAAGAGAATTTGCTATTGAACATTTTCTGTGGACCACCTGAATTTTCCTGTGGACCCACTAGTGGTCCACATGGACCCCTGGTCTAAGCCGTGTATAAACATTTGAACAAACAAAAATACATCAATTCACGACCAGGTGCAACAATCGGCCACACCTCTCACCTTACGGGTTTAACTTAGGCCCAAGGCCAACGATTTGGAAGAAGGGGAAAGTCGATTAAATCGACCCAAGTACATTACTGGTACTTTATTTTATCAACTTTGTAAGGATGAAAGGCAAAGTTAACCTCGGCGGGATTTGAACTCGGAACATAATGAGCTCTATGTCGGAACATAACTCTATGTTGGAAAGCATGGTGTCTGACGCTCTACCGATTCTGCCAATCACAAATATAATGACCAAAAAATATAATGATCAAAGCGAGAGAAAAAAGGCGAAAAAACTAACAAAAAAAACAAAACATCAATTCACCACCAAGTGCTTGCATTGGTCGCACATCACAAGAGTCAATGGACATTTTTGAGGCAAGCTATCACACTTGCAACATTACCGAGGGTGGTGGCGAGGCTAAAGCACTGAAACAGCCAAGCACCCTCCCAGGCATCACCTGATACCTCAGTAAGGCTTGGAGATGGCGCAGCTAAGACAGAAACAGCCAGGCACCCTCACCAGGAGCATCACCTGATACCTCAGTAAGACCAGGTGATGGCGAGGCTAAGGCACTCCAACAGCCAGGCACCCTCACCAGAAGCATTACCTGACACCTCAGTAAAGCCAGGTGATGGCGAGGGTAAGACACAGAAACAGCCAAGTACCCTAATGGCTATCACCTGATACTTCAGTAAGGATGGATGATGGCGAGGCTAAGACACTGAAACAACCAAGCACCCTCATGGGCATCACCTAATACCTCGGTAAGGCAAGCCGACAACAATGACAAGAACTTCACTGTCAGAGACCCAGCTACACCAAACATCACAAATTTCACAGTTATTTGACTGTATTTTAGGATTTTATGCCATTTGACTACAGAAGCAGTGACCCTCACATTTACTGCAGCATCCATGATGTGGGAAGGAGCAAAAGAGTCTGTAACTGTCATGCCCCAGATGAGACATCTACCTCTTACCCAGGGACAAATAGCAACACCATCTGGTCCCTTCACATCAATTCTGGATAATCCAGTCAGCTCAAGAATTGAAAGGAAATTTACCCGAGCTAGGCCCCGCTTAGCTTGGAGTGGTGAACTAAACAAACAGTATTCTGGCAGCAAGACAAACCACAAAGGCCTGTCGAGTCGAGGGAACCACCACAGCGACATCCCAGATCCCCACAGACATTGGCTCCCCACCAGAGTGCAATGGAGATGCGGAGCTCATCCAGACTGAGAAGAACACCAATATTGCGATCTTTTGACTCTAAATATGTTCGTATGACCCTGTTTTTAACCCTTTAGCATTTAAACCGGCTGTATCTCTGCAGTGGGAATTTCTTTTCTTTTCTAGGTTTATCCGTTTGTTTTCAACCGATCTGACACCTGACCCAAAAACAGAGTCAAGGAGTTAGGGGGACATTCAGAGTTACAGATAAGCACCTCTCAGCCATTTAATTTTACTAGAATTTTTTTTTCCATCTGCTGACGTGTATGTCTGTGTATGCTTACATTTATATCATTTCATCATCATTTCATTTGAAGCCCGCTTTTTCCCTGCTTGCAAGGGTGGGACAGGGACTGATTCTGGCTTGATTTCTACAGCTGGATGCCCTTCCTAACACCAACCCCATTTACAGTGAGTGCTGGGTCCTTTTTTGCCGTGGCACCTACACGTCCACTTTGGAGTGGAATGATAGGGACCCCAGTCCCTATCATCTCATTTCTACAGCTGAGTAAACTGAAGCAATGTGAAATAAAGTGTCTTGCTCAAGGAAACAACACATCACCCGGTCTGAGAAATACATCACCCGGTCTGAGAAATACATCACCCGGTCTGAGAAATACATCACCTGTTCTGAGAAATACATCACCCAGTCTGAGAAATACATCACCCGGTCTGAGAAATACATCACCCGGTCTGAGAAATACATCACCCAGTCTGAGAAATACATCACCCAGTCTGAGAAATACATCACCCGGTCTGAGAAATACATCACCCGGTCTGAGAAATACATCACCTGTTCTGAGAAATACATCACCCGGTCTGATATGTATAAGTATATAAATATAAACGCGTAAACACAGACACTCTTACAAAAATACACACTCACAGACATACACACACACATATTCACGCAGGCAGCAGACGTAAAGAGAGGGGAGTAGTATGAGGTACTCAAACTCCCCTCTCTTTACGTGTTGTGACAGAATTGCAGAAATTTATATTGCTAAGAAATAACCTTTTTTCCTAGGTTTTTTTTGAGTATCTGACCTCTGACATGTCCACAGTCGATTTTTTTTTTTTCCTTAAAAGGACGTAATAATTGTTTCTACTTTTGGCACAAGGCCAGCAATTACCCAGTGCATTACTGGTACTTTATTTTATTGACCCCGTAAGGATGAAAGGCAAAGTAAACCTCGGCGGGATTTGAACTCAGAATGGCAAGGGCCGTAACTCTATGCGTCAAAGCATGGCGTCCAACCCTCTACCGATACTGCCAAATGGTTTCTGATTTAGGCACAAGGCCAATAATTCTTTTTTTTTGGAAGAGGGGGTGGGGTTAGTCGATTAAATCGACCCCAGTGCATTACTGGTATCTTATTTTATTGATCCCCATAAGGATGAAAAGCAAAGCTAACGTTGGCAGGATTTGAACTCAGAACGTTGACAGTTGATCGACAATATCCCAGACACCCCATTCACTCAACTAGTGGGGTGGAGCTCGTGAAATCGGACCGAGGGAACAATGTTTCCATTCGACTTTCTAACTGAAAATACTATTTGTCGGTCTCAACTCCAGGTAGAAGGAGCTAAGTGAAATAAAATGTCTTGCTCAAGGACATAACGCATCACCTGGTCTGGGAATCAAACTCATAACCTCATGATTGCTGCAAATACAATTCTCTAACCATTCACCCACGTACCTTCAGAATGTAAAGGGATGTAACTCTGTGCTGCAAAGCATGTCTGACGTTCTACTGATTCTACTGCTAATCCACCACTTTCACATGGTAAAAGCATCATCATCATCATCATTTTACGTCTGCTTTTCCCTGCTTGCAAGGGTGGGACGGATCTTATTCGGCACGTCATCTCTCCATTTGTCACGGTCCTTCGTCATCTCCTCCGTGAGCTTCAGTGATCTGAGGTCTGCTCTCACCACCTCCGCCCATGTTTTTTGTGGTCTAAAGCAATATTATATAATATAGTACACACACACCATACATCACACATACAACATACATACACATACACCATACACATACATACACCAAACAACATACATACACATACAACATATATACACATACAACGTACATACACATACAACAAACACATACACCATACAACATACATACACATACAACATACATACACATACACCATACAGCACACATACACCATACAGCACACATACACCATACAGCACACATACACCATACAACATACATACACATACACCATACATACACATACACCATACATACACATACATCATACAACATACATACACATACACCATACATACACATACACCATACAACATACATACACATACACCATACATACACATACACCATACAACATACATACACACACACCATACAGCACACATACACATACACCATACAACACATACACATACAACATACATACACATACACCATACATACACATACACCATACAACACATACACATACAACATACATACATCATACACATACACCATACAACACATACACATACAACATACATACATCATACACATACACCATATAACATACAACATACATACACCATACAATATACATACACACATACCATACAGCACACATACACCACACAACATACATACACATACAACATACATACACATACACCATACAGCACACATACACCATACAACACATACACATACAACATACATACATCATACACATACACCATATAACATACAACATACATACACCATACAATATACATACACACATACCATACAGCACACATACACCACACAACATACATACACATACACATACATACACATACACCATACAACATAGAGCACACATACACATACATACAATACAGCATGCAACACACATATACATACAGCATACACACACCACTCACACACACAAGCCCCCCCCCCCCCCCCCCCACACTACAACTTACACATACAACCACCACACATACACACACTACAACCTACACATACCATACACCATACACCACACACACCACACACCACCCTCACAGATACACACACTACAACCTACACATACCATACACCACACACACACCACACATCACCCTCACAGATACACACACTACAACCTACACATACCACACACCACACACCCACACTCACACCACACACCGCCCTCACAGATACACACACTACAACCTACACATACCACACACCACACACCCACACTCACACCACACACCGCCCTCACAGATACACACACTACAACCTACACATACCATACACCACACACCCACACTCACACCACACACCGCCCTCACAGATACACACACTACAACCTTCACACACCACACACCCACACTCACACCACACACCACACATCCACACTCACACCACACACCGCCCTCACAGATACACACACTACAACCTACACATACCATACACCACACACACACACCACACATCACCCTCACAGATACACACACTACAACCTACACATACCATACACCACACACACACCACACATCACCCTCACAGATACACACACTACAACCTACACATACCACACACCACACACCCACACTCACACCACACACCGCCCTCACAGATACACACACTACAACCTACACATACCACACACCACACACCCACACTCACACCACACACCGCCCTCACAGATACACACACTACAACCTACACATACCATACACCACACACCCACACTCACACCACACACCGCCCTCACAGATACACACACTACAACCTTCACATACCACACACCACACACCCACACTCACACCACACACCACACATCCACACTCACACCACACACCGCCCTCACAGATACACACACTACAACCTACACATACCATACACCACACACACACACCACACATCACCCTCACAGATACACACACTACAACCTACACATACCATACACCACACACCACACACACCACACACCACCCTCACAGATACACACACTACAACCTACACATACCATACACCACACACACACCACACATCGCCCTCACAGATACACACACTACAACCTTCACATACCACACACCACACACCCACACTCACACCACACACCGCCCTCACAGATACACACACTACAACCTACACATTCCATACACCACACACACACACCACACATCACCCTCACAGATACACACACTACAACCTACACATACCATACACCATACACCACACACACCACACACCACCCTCACAGATACACACACTACAACCTACACATACCATACACCACACACACACCACACATCGCCCTCACAGATACACACACTACAACCTTCACATACCACACACCACACACCCACACTCACACCACACACCGCCCTCACAGATACACACACTACAACCTACACATACCATACACCACACAAATCCCCACACAAACACACCACACCACACACACTATATACACACCATACACCACCCTCACAGATACATAGGACACACACCACATACAGTCCCCACACCACATACACCCTCCACACACACCACATACACCCTCCACACACACCACACTATACATACATAACACAAATTTGAACAAATGTTAAAATTCTAAAAATAATTTTCTGCTTCCTACCAATTCTTTGTATGTTTTTTTTTTCTCTCTATTTATTTAAACTACAAAATCTTCAATTTATTCTGAATATAAAGAGCTTTTATTTATCAGAATTAATCTAAATTTGAAAAACTCACACACTGTGACTGATTCTATTATCCATTACAGTCTAGTTTTCGTTTCAATGATTAAATTTAGTGGAGTTTATTATTATAATCACAATTTTATTTTAGCGTGTCTGCGTGTGTGTTTGAACTGTATGTACAGAACAGGACTTTAACCTACTGAGGCTCTGAGCTATATGAAATTTGAGGCCCTTCTTTAATCTTTTAGCATTTAAACCAGCCAGAATTCTCTCACCTCTTTCTGTTCAAACCAACCATAACTGGCCGCTCATACTGATAATAACCCTTTAGCACTTAAACCGGCCATATCCGGCCTGAATTCTCTTACCTCTTTCTGTTTAAACTGGCCATAACTAGCAGCTCATACTGATATTAAGGTATTTTTTCTGAAAATAAATAATATCAAAATCTCATAGATTCAATATTATGTGAGCTAAAGCCTTTACCGTGAAAATACAATAGTAAATATAAAGTAATGTAAATGCTAAAGGGTTAAGGTAAATATTCTCAAAATAAATATCAAAATCTCATAGATTCAATATTATGTGAGGTAAAGCTTTTACCACGAAAATATAATAGTATATATAGAGTAATGTAAATGGTAAAGGGTTAAAAATATTTGGGTAAAAAAATTTTAAATAATTATCTCACTCACTCATGAGTCAAGTTTCCTCAATCCAATAAACAGTACTCTTTTCATTTGTCTCGATCTAGCATTATCACTCGCTTTGCCTTTCATCCTTACGGGGTCGATAAAATAAAGTACCAGTAATGCACTGGGTAATTGCTGGCCTTGTGCCAAAAGTAGAAACAATTATCACTCTAAGATCCATTAAATTTCCTCTCGTGTCAGCACATAGCATATCCAGATATGTTGTTGAGGATGACCGCAACTTCTATGACCGTGTGCAGGCTTCCATAAAAGAACATGGCTGACACTTGTTTTTTGCCCTGTAACAATGTCCAGCAAAACATATCCTTCTTAGATGAACAATATCTGACATGGGAGGACTATCCAGATAGAGTACTCCATTTGTGACTCTCTGTCACCAAGATATGTTGAACCCATGTCTCAAGAGTGTCGTGTAACAGCCATTTAGTCTTTTATAATAATTAAACATGAATGTTAAAGGCAAAGAATAAATAATTATGATTTTACGTCCGCTTTTCCCTGCACAGCATCTCTCCATTCGTCACGGTCCCTCGTTATCTCCTCTGTGAGCTTCAGTGATCTAAGGTCAGCTCTCACCACCTCGGCCCATGTTTTTCGTGGTCTTCCTTCCACCGGGATTTCTTGGCACTTCTTCACCTAGCACAACTGTATGATGCCTGTGTGAAGTGCCTTGTTGCATGGTAGTGAAACATGGGCTGTGACTGCAGAGGCCATGCATAGACGAGAGAGAAATGAAGCAACCATGCTTCGTTGGATTTGAGAGTCACTCCAGGTAGACCTGCTACTTCGAATTGAGAGATCACAGCTCCGATATTACTGGTATGTGGTTAGAATGTCTCAGGAAAGAATCACTGGACAGATTTTACAGGCAAAACTAACCAACAGGAGACCCAGAGGTAGATCCCGAGCAAGATGGTTGGATAACATCCATGAGCTTGGCTGGTCACGTTTGGGGAACCAGCCGGGTCAGTTGGAGACAGTTGCTTCTGACAGGACCCACTGGAAGGAGTGTTTGAGGGCTTTGCCCCCACTACCCTCTCAAGAATAAGTGAGCAAAGAAGAACTTCAGGCTTAGAGGCTACCTGTAGAACAAATGAAGATGTAGTTTAACCATTCAGCATTTAAACTAGCTGTATCCGGCCAGAACTCTCTTACCTCTTTCTGTTCAAACCGGCCATAACTGGCCGCTCATACTTACATTAAGGTATTTTCAAAATAAATAACATCAAAATCTCACAGCTTCAATATTATGTGAGATAATTATGTAAGAAAAAATCTTTACTATGAAAATACAATAGTATAAATAGAGTAATGTAAATGCTAAAGAGTTAATACCCTTATACAGTGCTGGGGACACAGATAACTCCCTTTAAATACACTTACAATTTTGCAAATGCTTCATGTATAGGATTGGTATTTTTCAGCTCATTTTATGGTTATCTGAAAGATGGGTGTCCTGATGTTTGAGTAGGGGCACAATTTCACTGCTTGCCATAGGCATTATTTTCTCTAGTTACACCACTGTTGGTAGCAAAAGGGTTGCTATACCAATTAAACTACTGCTGGTCTTACAAAAGCAGCTGCTGAGGTGGTAGACTCATTAAAAACTTATTGAGTAAAGTAATCAATGATAATAAACATTGTTTTATAGCCATGTTTTACAGTTTTAATGCTGGACAGGGGGAATAGAGAGGTTTATTAATATATTATAGGCGCGAATTAGGTTTTTATTTTGTTTGCTTTCAGCTATATAGTTTGAAGTGAAATCTCACTGCTAGTACACGTTAGAGGCAATAATTTACTACAGCCTTAACTGTAACTGTCTTCTGAGAAAACTTGGTAGACAGAAACTGTGCAGAATCGACCCCAGTACTAGACTGGTATATTTTTTTATCAACCTTAAAAGAATGAAAGGCAAAGTTGACCTCGGCAGGATTTGAACTCAGAGAGTAGAGGGCCTGTACGAATAAATATATATATATATAAAAAAATGCAGGGCAATAAAAATAGACGGTAGCCACGGAGTAGGCAGACCCAGAAAAACCTGGGACGACTTGATAAATTCCGACCTCACACACTTACACCTCCAAGACAATGTCACTGGACCGAGATCTTTGGCGCTACACAGTAATAGAGAAGACTCGCCTTACCTAAATACAAAGTAAAACCTACTACAGTCAGTAGGCATCTCTAACAACAATACACCCCCGTCCCACTAGCCCCACCCCATCCACACCACCCCTTTCAATGTAAAGTTATGTTGGTACCACAACATCCAGGCCGAAACAAATGAGGTCGTGGAGGTGTCACGACAAAAAAAACACACAGTCCACGCTGTAATGTGGCCGTGTAGGTAACACGGTAAAAACCTCCCAGTCCCACACTGTAAATGTGGTTGGTGTTAGGAAGGGCATCCAGCTGTAGAAAACCCGCCAGACAGTCCTATGCGAGCAAGACAACCACTCTTGCCTCAAGTGGGAAAACTCCATCCAAACCCATGCGAGCGTGGAATATGGACGTTAAACG
>OZ024765.1:6259423-6301923 GCA_964016885.1 Eledone cirrhosa | reverse complement strand
CAAGAACACAGCACACAACCCAGTCCAGGAATCAAACCCACAACCTTATGATCATAAGACCAACACCCTTACCACTGGAGCAACATAAAATGAAGTGTTTTGCTCAAGAACACAACACACAACGCAGTCCAGGAATCAAACCCACAACCTTATGACCATAAGACCAACATCCTTACTACTGGAGCAACATGAAATGAAGTGTTTTGATCAAGAACACAACACACAACCCAGTCCAGGAATCAAACCCCACAACCTTATGATCATAAGACCAACTCCCTTACCACTGGAGCAACATGAAATGAAGTGTTTTGCTCAAGAACTCAACCAAGTCCAACACCCTTACTACTAGCCCATAGAAGACTAAGACTTCTTTCACTTTTTGTCTTTCCAGAGTCGATAAAATAAAGGATGAGAGAAGTATACTCCTAAGGTTGCTTAAGTATCACAGTTTAAAACATCTTAGCTATATATAGAAGACCTAGAAATTTAAGCTCCGACAACGGAAACACATTAGTGTGACATCATGTCTACAGAGTGTTGTGGCTAGAATTTCTAAAGACCTATTGAAACAACGGGGTAACTTGGATCAATGTCCATACAATGAGACAGTCGTAAATGAATGAAGAGCAGTTGATTAAGGTTGTTTGGTCAACAGCTTCCACTAATTACTATTAACGCAAAAACAGAGAGTATTAGTGTGTACAAGATTATATGCAGGGTATTACATGAATGAGAATAATAGATAAGACGAATAACGGAATAATAGAATCCATTTTTTTTAACAGCTATCACTTAACCAACAGAATCTCACTCACAAAAGGATATCTATTCTATTGTTATTTTCTTCTGTTGGCTTAGTCTCTGATAAATGTTTTATGAACTCCTCTTCAAGGTTTTTATTATTAGTTGTATTGTTTTTTTATTTTTACATCACATACATCAACCAATCGGTCAACAATCTGTCCTTTGCATTCTTTAATGGACCTTAAACAACAACAACAACAACAACAACAAAATGAACTATTTACCATAAATAATTCTTCCTAATTTAGGCACAAGGCCAACAATGTAGAGGAGTGGAAAGTAAGTTAAATCAACCCCAGTGCATTACTGGTACTATATTTTATCAATAATAATTCTTTCTACTTCTGGCACAAGGCCAGCAATTATCCCAGTGTATTACTGGTACTTTATTTTATCGACCCCGTAAGGATGAAAGGCAAAGTTAACCTCGGCGGGATTTGAACTCAGAATGGCAAGGACCGTAACTCTGTTTTATTATTATCAATAATAATTGTTTCTACTTTAGGCACAAGGCCAGCAATTACTCAGTTCATTACTGGTTAATAATAATAGTTCTAATTTAGGCAGAAGGCCAGTAATTTTAGGGGAGTGGAAAGTCAGTTATAATTGTTTCTAGTTTAGGCCCAAGGTCAGTAGTTTGGGGCCTGTAGAAAGTAAGTTTTATCATCCCTAGTATATGTCTTAAGTCTGTCTCGAGCCCAGAGGCTCAACAAGTTGGTGCTTATCCCGAGTTTTAAGCAGCTGAAAGTACAGGATTCCCTACAGAACAGGACGCCAGTCTATCACAGGGTTAAACTCCCAGCTATTACTGGTACTCATTTTCAGCTGAGTGTACTGGGGCAATGTGAAATGAGGTGTTTTGCTCAAGAACACAACTTACAAACCAGTCCAGGAATCAAACCCATTACATTATGATCGTAAGTTCAGCACCTTTACTACTGGAGTAACTTGAAATGAAGTACTTTGCTCAAGAACACAACACACAACCCAATCCAGGAATCGAACCTGCAACATTATGATCGGAAGTCCAACACCCTTAACCACTAGGCCATCTGCCTCTAACCCTAGTACATGACTGGTACTTTATTTTATCAAACCCCAGGAGGGGGATTTAAACTCTCAGCATAATGAGTCTCAACAAACACTGCAGAGCAGTTATCAGATGCCCTAACGACTCTCCCAATCGACCACAATCATTTATCATGAATAATGACAACAGATCAATAGGAACAGATCAATAAGAACAGAAATCAATAAAACAAGTAAAAAACAAAACCACAAATAAAATGTAAACAGATAAAGATCGATAGTAAAACAGAAATAATTTATTGGTTGGTTTAGCAGTCTCTAGACATGTTGAAAATGGTGTTTGGTACTTGATACGATTATGTCAGAATTTTAACTAATATCTGGTCCTCATATATATATATATATATATACATGTACACACATATATATATACATACATGTACATATATATATATATCATCATCATCACCGTTTTACGTCCGTTCTTCCATGCTAACAGCCGTACGAACAGTTTCTCTGCGTCCCCATCACTTTGGAGACCTTACTTTTGGGATTACCCTCGTATATATATATATATATATATATATATATATATATATATATATAACAAAGAAAGTATGGTAAGGAATGAAGTGGACCACAACGCACCAGAGTACTCGATACTTAGGGTAGTAGAGTGGGTAGTAGGAAAAAAGTCAGGACCCTAATGGCTGACCTCCGGCTGTTTCGATAACATCGAATATATCATCATCATCATCAGCGTTTAACGTCTATCTTCCATGCTAGTATGGGTATATATTAATATATATATATATATATATTTATTAAAATAATAGATTAAAGTTTAAGCAAAGAATTGCTGTTTTCACCCTTAACAGTGAATTTATCTTTATCGTGCATTCTTCGGATTTTAGTCTTCACATTTATTATTATTACTATATATATATATATATATATATATATAGTAATAATATGAACTTTTTTTGTTTAATATAAGGAACTGTTTCATTGTTTTATTCATTATTTTTTTAATATTTTATCTTGACTCTATTCCGTTTATCTTTCACCGAAAGTGATTTTTCATTGCATCTCTTCTTTCCATGATATCCGGATTACATTGAGTTCTTCATACGGATTGGACACTACCGTAAACTCTTGGTAGATTTATCTACATATATATATATATATATATATATATATATATATATATATATATATATATATATATATATATATATATGCAAAAGTTCTATTTAAAATTGTTGGGATACAACAAGTAAATATTTTTATAACTGATATAAAGCACTCGACAAGTATTTGGAATAGATATACGATATTAATAAATGGAAACTATATTTATAAAACCATATTTATTTCATTATACATATTTCAGGGATACCAAATTAAATTATGGTATGCCTTCATCAGACAAAATACAATATATAACAGTTTTACAAATAAGTTTTGACGTACCCTTTTAAAATGCAACCATTATTTTTGGAAGCCATCTGGATATATATATGAGGACCAGATATTAGCTAAAACTTTGGCATAATCGTACCAACAGCAGACACTATATATATATATATATCATCATCATCATCATCACTGTTTTACGTCCGTTCTTCCACGCTAGCATGGGTTAGACGGGTTGTCCTGTTGTGGGCAGTGTCCGGTCGGCTGACCATGCCTTGCTCATACAGGAACTGATTCTGGTTTGATTTCTACAACTGGATGCCCTTCCTAACACCAACCTCATTTACAGTGAGTGCTGGGTGCTTTTTTGCCGTGGCCCCTCATGACCACTTTGCAGTGGAATGATAGGGACCCTAGTCCCTATCATCTCATTTCTACAGCTGAGTAAACTGGAGAAATGTGAAATAAAGTGTCTTGCTCAAGGAAACAACCCATCACCCGGTCTGAGAATTGAACTCACAACCTTTCGATTGCAAGGCCAATGCTCTAACCACTAAGCCATGTGCCTCCATATATGTAATATATATATACATACATGCACCCATATGCACATATACATTTATATAGACAAACACATATACACAAATATATATATATATGTGTGTGTGTAGTATAATATATATATATATATGTACATACATACATATATGCATACACAGATATACATTTGTATATACCAACACATACACAAACATATATATACGAGATGTGTCAGAAAAGTTCCAGGACTGATGTCACAAAAGATTTTTTTCCAACCCAAACTTCACACTAAGAGTTTTCTCCTTCAAAGTAATCCCCCTGGAGTATGGAACTGTAATCTTAGCTCTCTGCAGCGATCAAACTTTTTTCTTCATAATTTTATATACATGTCCTCGATTTCAGGTCGTCTAGCAATGAGCACAGAGCAACGAACAAACTTGAAGTTTCTGGTACGGTTGGGGAAAACTCTGTCAGAAGCACTGGGATTGCTGCAGCAAGTGTATGGAGTTGAGACGATGTCATGCTCATGTGTTTTTGAGTGGTGCAAGACATTTAAAGAAGGACGCGAGGATGACCCCAGGAGCGGAAGGCCCTCACCAACCAGGACTGAGGTCAACGTTGAGCGCGTCAGGCAGATGATGCGTAGCGATCATCGGCTGATTGTTCGACTGATGGCAAACGAGCTGGGCATGAATCGGGACAGCGTCTGGAAGGTTCTCACTGAAGATTTGGACATGCGGAAAGTCTGCGCGAAGATGGTGCCAAAACTGCTGAACGATGACCAGAAGGGTCGACGCATGCAAGTGTGCCAGGACATCCTTGAGCGTCTTGAAACCGAACCAGACTTGCTAGGGACAGTCATCACCGGTGATGAGTCATGGATCTTCGAGTACGACCCGGAAACCAAACGCCAGAGCCTTCAGTGGAAGAGTCCATCGTCGCCAAGGCCGAAGAAAGCACGACAGTCGAAGTCCAAAGTCAAGGTTATGTTGATCACATTCTTCAATGTGAGGGGGATCGTCCACTGCGAGTTCTTGCCACAGGGCCAGACGATCAACCAACATGTCTACAAAGAGTTACTACAGCGTTTGCTTCGTTCAGTGCTTGAGAAGAGGCGAGAGTTGTGGCAGGACAACTCGTGGCTACTTCACCATGACAACACGCCTGCTCACAATGCCCTGAGCATCCGACAGTTCCTGGCCGAGAAGAACATCGCCGTGCTGGAGCAACCTTCCTACTCCCCTGACCTGGCTCCGTGTGATTTTTTCCTATTCCCCACGCTGAAGGGGGTCATCAAGGGGACCCGTTTTGAAGACGTGGACGACATAAAAAAGGCCGTGATGACGGAACTGCGGAGGATCCCGGAAGAATCCTTCCAGGAGTGCATGCAAGCGTGGCAGAAAAGGGTGGAAAAGTGCATTAGACTCCAAGGGGATTACTTTGAAGGAGAAAACTCTTAGTGTGAAGTTTGGGTTTGAAATAAATCTTTTCTGACACACCTCGTATATATATATATGTGTGTCATATAATATATATATGTACATACATCATCATCATCACCGTTTTACGTCCGTTCTTCCATGCTAGCATGGGTTAGACGGGTTGTCCTGTTGTAGGCAGTGTCTGGTTGGCTGACCATGCCTTGCTCATACAGGAACTGATTTTGGGTTGATTTCTACAGCTGGATGCCCTTCCTAACACCAACCTCATTTACAGTGAGTGCTATATATATACATACATATATATATACATATACATAACACATTTATATAGACAAATACACACAAATATATATATATATATGTATGTGTATGTCATATAATATATGTACAAACATATATACATGTACACACATACACATACATTTATATAGACAAACACATACGCACATATATATATATATATGTATGTGTGTTGTATAATATGTACATACATACATACACACACATATACATACATGCATAGACATACATTTATATAGACCAACACATACATACATACATACACATACATATATACAGGCACATACACACATTTATATAGACCAACACACACACATATATATATATATGTGTGTGTGTCATATAATATATATATGTACATACATACACATACATTTATATATACAAACACACACATACACACATATATATATGTATGTGTGTTGTATAATATGTACATACATTTATATAGACCAACACATACATACATATATACATGCATAGACATACATTTATATAGACCAACACATACATACATACATACATACACATACATATATACAGGCACATACACACATTTATATAGACCAACACACACACAAATATATATATATGTGTGTGTGTCATATAATATATATATGTACATACATACACATACATTTATATATACATACACACACATATATATATGTATGTGTGTTGTATAATATGTACATACATACGTACATACATGCATAGACATACATTTATATAGACCAACACATACATATATACATGCAGATACACATACATTTATATAGACCAACACACACACACAAATATATATATATATGTGTGTGTGTGTCATATAATATATATATGTACATACATACATACATTTATATATACAAACACACACATACACACATCATCATCATCATACACTCGCTTTTCCCTGCTTGCAAGGGTGGGACGGGTCCTATTCAGCACAGAATCTCTCCACCCGTGTGTCTGTATCATATAATATATATATGTACATACATACATACACATACATTTATATAGACAAACACATACACACAAATATATATATATATATGTATGTATGTATGTCGTGTAATATATATATGTACATACATACACATACATTTATATAGACAAACACATACACACAAATATATATATATATATGTATGTATGTATGTCGTGTAATATATATATGTACATACATACACATACATTTATATAGACAAACACATACACACAAATATATATATGTATGTATGTATGTCGTGTAATATATATATGTACATTCATACACATACATTTATATAGACAAACACATACAGACAAATATATATATATATATATGTATGTATGTATGTCGTGTAATATATATATGTACATACATACACATACATTTATATAGACAAACACATACACACAAATATATATATGTATGTATGTATGTCGTGTAATATATATATGTACATTCATACACATACATTTATATAGACAAACACATACACACAAATATATATATATATATGTATGTCATGTAATATATATATGTACATACATACACATACATTTATATAGACAAACACATACACACAAATATATATATATATATATATATATGTATGTATGCATGTCGTGTAATATATATATGTACATACATACATTTATATAGACAAACATACACATATGTATATATATATATGTATGTATGTCATATAATATATATATATAATCAAACACATACACACAAATATATATATATATATGTATGTGTGTCGTATAATATATATATATATATGTACATACATACATGCACACGCATACCCATACATTTATGTAGACATACACACATAGACATACACTTACACACACATTCACCACTAACACCTTTTAAAGTTGCCAGGTCTTGGCACAGAAACCAGTAATGGGATATTCTTTGTCATACAACACATGTACAGAATTTAGTACTTTTCTTTGATTAGTGTCCAAGAATGACTTAACTAACAGTGTAGCTGGCAGTACCAAATATATTCCTCTGACTTTCTCTCAGCTGGAAGCAGAAGGCAAAGAATAATCTGCTATAATATATATATTGTTTTTCTTCTTTTAACTTTTTATTATGGTATAAATGGACCGGTTATTTTTTTCAAAAAATATTTTTTCCAATTCCACCCCGCCCGTCCCTTCAATCTATCTTATTTCTTATTCTTTCTTCCGATGAAGGACTAGCGTCTGAAACGTTAAGACCCTCTTCCTGCTATTTCAAGTGTTAACCTAATATATTCCTTCCATATACTGTACCAATTGTGTTGTTATTTCTGATTACCTTTTACATACATATATATATATATAAGAGGGAAATCCCAAAAGTGAGGTCTCCAAAGCGATGGGGATGCAGAGAAACTGTTTGTACGGCTGTTGGCAACACTGTTGTGATTGGGGCTTCCTTCACTCCCAAACAAGCATGCGCGCGCTTCGCTGGGATGCTCAATCTTGGCTTGGCAGCCGTTGAGAATGGAGCTCCCGTTGAACGCTACCGCCAAGTGTGAATTTGGCGCAGTTATTATATACAAGGGCAATCCCCAAAATAAGGACTCCTTCCGAGGAAAACATGCGTAAAGATCGGCGGATCACTCTGGATGCTCTCTGCATTTTAGTTCCTGAGGTTTCCCGAACCACCATCCACAGGATTTTAGCGGAAAAGTTGCAATATCGGAAAGAGACCTTACTTTTGCCCTCGTATATATATATATAGGAAAAGGTTCATGAACCTTTTCCTATTACCCACTCTACTACCCAAAGTATCGAGTACTCTGGTGCGTTATGGTCCACCTGGTTCCTTATCTCACTTCCTTCGTTATATATATATATATATATATATATATATATATATATATATATATATATATATATATATATATATATATATAATGATAATAATAATAATAATGAAATTGTTGTGTACAGTGCTCAGGTGCACTACAACTCATCAAAGGTGCATGTATAGTACATAGAATAATGTACAAATGTCAGGAAAATGAACAGTGCATGAGTCATGATATAATAACTGTTTCTACTTTAGGCACAAGGCCAGCAATTACCCAGTGCATTACTGGTACTTTATTTTATCGACCCCGTAAGGATGAAAGGCAAAGTCAACCTCGGCGGGATTTGAACTCAGATCGTAAAGGGACGTAACTATGATGGAAAGCATGGCGTCAAACCCTCTACCGATACTGCCAATCCACCGCCCTAAGTCATGATATAATAACAATAACAATAATGAAATATTGTGTACAGTGCCCAGGTGCACCACAACTCATCAAAAAAGTGCATGTACAGTACATAGGGCAATGCACAAACATCAGTAAAATGAACAGTGCACGAGTCATGATACACACGTGTGCATGTGTATGGAAGGGGTACATCAGGTGTAGTTTTGGCGTATTTTGGGAAGCATGAGTGTCTTAAAGGATGCAGTGTCTCGGCAGCTAACAATTGACGCAGGCAGTTCCATGCTACAGCAACTCTGAGCGTGAAAAAATGTCTACGAAAGTCATGGGAGCTGTGCTGTTTTCTGATCTTGTAGGCATGTCCACGTGTGTTAGACACATGGAGAGCAAATGTGTAGGCCTGGAGAGGGGTGGGCTCCGCCAGGCTTAAAAGTGTCCAAGAAATGCTGCATGTCAATATGGTCCCCCTATGACTCTATCAGGAGTTACGGGACCAGAACATATATATATATAGATATGTGTGTGTGTGGAGGTATGTGGCCTAGTGGTAAGGGTGTTGGACTTATGATCATAATAATGTTGTAGGTTCGATTCCTGGGTTGCATGTTGTGTTCTTGAGCAAAACACTTAATTTCAAATATATATGTATATATATATATATATATATATATATATATATATATGTGTGTGTTAGAATGGCTCAGGAAAGAATCACTGGACAGATTTGTAGCTTGGAGATCAGAGAGTCACTCCAGGTAGAGCTGCTACTTCTCTGAATTGAGAGATCACAGCTCTGATACTATGGACATGTGGTTAGAATGTCTCAGGAAAGAATCACTGGACAGATTTGTAGCTCGGAGATCAGAGAGTCACTCCAGGTAGAGCTGCTACTTCTCCGAATTGAGAGACCACAGCTCTGATACTATGGACATGTTGTTAGAATGTCTCAGGAAAGAATCACTGGACAGATTTGTAGCTCGGAGATCAGAGAGTCACTCCAGGTAGAGCTGCTACTTCTCCGAATTGAGAGACCACAGCTCTGATACTATGGACATGTTGTTAGAATGTCTCAGGAAAGAATCACTGGACATATTTGTTGCTCGGAGATCAGAGAGTCACTCCAGGTAGAGCTGCTACTTCTCTTAATTGAGAGATCACAGCTCTGATACTATGGACATGTGGTTAGAATGTCTCAGGAAAGAATCACTGGACAGATTTGTAGCTCGGAGATCAGAGAGTCGCTTCAGGTAGAGCTGCTACTTCTCTGAATTGAGAGATCACAGCTCTGATACTATGGACATGTGGTTAGAATATCTCGGGAAAGAATCACTGGACAGATTTGTAGCTCGGAGATCAGAGAGTCACTCCAGGTAGAGCTGCTACTTCTCCGAATTGAGAGACCACAGCTCTGATACTATGGACATGTTGTTAGAATGTCTCAGGAAAGAATCACTGGACAGATTTGTAGCTCGGAGATCAGAGAGTCGCTTCAGGTAGAGCTGCTACTTCTCTGAATTGAGAGATCACAGCTCTGATACTATGGACATGTTGTTAGAATGTCTCAGGAAAGAATCACTGGACAGATTTGTAGCTCGGAGATCAGAGAGTCGCTTCAGGTAGAGCTGCTACTTCTCCGAATTGAGAGACCACAGCTCTGATACTTTGGATATGTGGTTAGAATGTCTCAGGAAAGAATCGTTGGACAGATTTTATGGGTGAAACCAACCAACAGGAGACCCAGGGGTAGACCCACCTCTAGCAAGATGGTTGGATAGCATCCATGAACTTGGCTGGTCTCGTTTGGGGATCCAGCTGGATCAGTTGGATACATTTGCTTCTGACAGGACCTGCTGGAAGGAGTGTTTGAGGAGTCTGCCCCCACGACCCTCTCAGGAATAAGTAGGTGAAGAAGAAGAAGAAGAAGAAGACTGTTGTTACAAAGTTTTCTGTTGTTTGAGGATGTTTTTCTTACATTTTCTAAACAGTAGCCATTTCTCAAGTTGGATGTTGCGTGTTGCTGTCAGTTTCTGTCATAGTTGTCACATTATGTAGCTTATTGTCTTGTCATTAATATTGCCCCTTCAGACACACACACCTCCACACACACACACACACACCTCCATACACACACACACACACACACACACCCTCGGACACTAACACACACCCCTTTCAGACACACACACACTCTTAGACCCCCCTCCACACACACATACACTCCTCCACACACACACACTCCTCCACCCACACCTCACACACTCCTCCAACCACTCCTTCACCCACCCCCTCACACGCCCACCTCTCTCCACACACATGCACCCCTCAGACATACACACACACACACACATGCACCTTAGACCCCCCCTCCTTCACATACACACACACGCTCTACCCACCCCATCACACACACCTCTCTCTCCACACACACACAGACAGACAGATAGACAGATGTTCTGATAGACAGATAGAAAGATAGACAGATAGATTTCTTTATTTGCCACAAGGGCGCACAAGAAAAGGGGACAATACAAAGACATGCCGGGGATTTTACATACAGTCGTGTAAAAATATAAAACAAACAATTACAACAATCGAAATCCCCAATAGGGGGGAAGCGCCACAAATGGGTTGTTTAATACCCCGTAGATAGAACAACCCTCAACTCCAGGAGCGTGTTGTGCTGCTCCCTTCTTCCTTTGGTTCTCGTCTTCAACCTACAGGCTTATAAACAGAGAAGGCCCAATCACTCGGGCCATTTTCGCTTCATTCACCCACCTTTCAGTAAATTTACTGGGGTGCAGTGCCTCTCTCTCCACCCTGAGAAAGATAGACCGATAGAAAGAGAAGGCCCAATCACTCGGGCCATTTTCGCTTCATTCACCCACCTTTCAGTAAATTTACTGGGGTGCAGTGCCTCTCTCTCCACCCTGAGAAAGATAGACAGATAGAAAGATATGTTCTGATATACCGCCAACCTGCTTCCAAAATTTTGGAGTCAATTCTCCAAGACCTAGATAGCTTTCAAACCAATAAATAGTCAAATAAATAAATATATATAATAAAAATCAATAGTCTTGTGTAATTGCTTCACTCTGACTAAACATTTTAGTCTGAGATGGTGGTGGTGGTGGTGGTAGTGCGGTGGCGGTGGTGGTGGTGGTAGTGTGGTGGTGGTGGTGGTAGTAGTGTGGTGGTGGTGGTAGTGTGGTGGTGTGTAGTGGTGGTTTATGGTGATGATGATGATGACTTGTGGTGGCAGCGATGGTGAAGGAGTAGGTGGGTGGTGGTGCAAGGTAAAGGTAGGTAGGTAGGTAAGGGTGATGGTGGTGGTGATGGCAGTTGTGATAGGTAGTTAAGTTGCCATGTGGCTCACACACCAGAACACCACACCACACACCACTGTACCACACACCAGAGCACCACACCACCACACACCAGAACTACACACCACACACCACTGTACCACACACCAGAGCACCACACACCACTGTACCACACACCAGAACACCACACACCACCTCACACAACACAACACCGTACCACCACACCACTACACACCACCACACACCACTGTACCACACACCAGAACACCACACCACACACCACCCCACACAACACAACACTGTACCACCACACCACACCACTACACACCACACACCACACCACCACACACCACTGTACCACACAACACACCACACCACCACACCTCGTCTGTCAGTAGTAATAATATAGGTGCCATTGTTACTATGATCAATCAAAGAAGAAGAAGGAAAAGATAGAAAAGGAAGAAAAAAAAAGAAGAGGAAAATGTAGAAGAAAATGAAAGGAAGAAGAGAAAGAAGAAAGTGAAGTAGAGGATAAAAGAAGACAAGAAGAAGAAAAAATAGAAAGAAAACAAGAAATAGAAGACGAAGAAGGAGAGGAAGAATAGAAAACAAAGAAGAGTAAGAAGAAATAGAAAACAAAGGAGAGGAAGAAGACAAAGAAGAAGAAACCCATGTTATAGTTGTGGAGCTATGAATGGGGGGGGGGGGGTCTGAAAGAGTTTCAAAGTTTATAATGGAAAGCTTCTACTGAGAAAAGACATACCATATTTACAAGTTTACTGGATGCACTGTTTCCCTTTTTCGTCTTCTACTTATTCCTGAGAGGGTCATGGGAGGGGGGGGGGGGGAGTCCTTAAACACTGCTTCCAGTGGGTCCTGTCAGAAACAACCGTCTCCAACTGATCTGGCTGGATCCCCAAGCGAGACCAGCCAAGCTCATGGATGTTATCCAACTATGTTGGATAACAAGCTCATTGATTTTATCCTGTCGTTTGGTTTTGCCTGTAAAATCTGTCCAGCATTTCTTTCCTGAGACATTCTAACCACATGTCCATAGTATCGGAGCTGTGATCTCTCAATTCGGAGAAGTAGCGGCTCTACCTGGAGTGACTCTCTCATCTCCGAGCTACAAATCTGTCCAGTGATTCTTTCCTGAGACATTCTAACTACATGTCCATAGTATCAGAGCTGTGATCTCTCAATTCGGAGAAGTAGCGGCTCTACCTGGAGTGACTCTCTGATCTCCGAGCTACAAATATGTCCAGTGATTCTTTCCTGAGACATTCTAACCACATGTCCATAGTATCGGAGCTGAGATCTTTCAATTTGGAGAAGTAGCGGCTCTACCTGGAGTGACTCTCTGATCTCCGAGCTACAAATATGTCCAGCACTTCTTTCCTGAGACATTCTAACTGCATGTCCATAGTATCAGAGCTGTGATCTCTCAATTTGGAGAAGTAGCAGCTCTACCTGGAGTGACTCTCTGAGCTACAAATCTGTCCAGTGATTCTTTGCTGAGACATTCTAACCACATGTCCATAGTATCGGAGCTGTGATCTCTCAATTAAGAGAAGTAGCAGCAATATATCTCCAGCAATTATTTCCTGAGACATTCTAGATCTTTGGTTTCATATATATATATATATATATATGTATATGTGTGAGAAAAACCACAAACCCTCCATCTGCGAAACCGGTAAAGGAACCAAATAAATGTATATTTAAAAAAAAAAGACTCCAGTTGCATTTTTGATTTCATCTTTTTTCCTTATACTTTCACTCATGTAGGACACCTCGTTTTTTTTTCATTTTGTAAAAAAAACATCACTTTCTAATATATATATATATATATATATATATAGTTTCGTTGACAAATATATCAATGTACCCAGACACGCTGGTATATTGCCCTTGGTATGACAGTGTGGTTTTAGCGACATTTTTTATGACATTATATGTGTCATGTATTGTGTCTTTTTCTATATAGCGCTGGCCTCGGGAGCCCCCTGCTGGTCCTTTAACCTTGTTCTGGTGACGCAGCCTGATGGGGCATGCAACTATTGATATACTCTTGTTTATAGGCTCTGATGATTCCTGCCTTAGGGTATGGATGAAACACTGTTAGCTAATAAAACAATGTATTTCTAAGCACTCTTTGGTTATTCCTAAACCTATATATATATATATATATATATATATATATATATATATATATATATATATATAATATATAACATATATAATATATATATATATAATATATATAATATAAATATATAACATATATATATATATTGTTATGCTTTGGGAGGGTCATGTTGCCAATAAGAAACACACGCACCAGTTGCTTTCACTCCAATTTATTATAAATCTTGCTAAACAAATTCAGAAACGAAATATATATATATATATATATATATATATATGAAGCCAAACATCTCTTCACACATATAAACACAGACGTACATAGTTTTTTGGGTTTCTTTTACATCTTGGCTTTCCTTTCCTTTAATAAAATAATTTCCAATATTTTGTCTAAATCTAAAAATATACATGCTACACCATAATATGTTGACTAGCTTAGTGGTAAGAAGTGTGAATTGAAATAAGAAAGAAACTATAATGATATTTAAGCTTTATATTCCAAAGTTCATAGGCTCACGATGAAGGAGTGATGCTAAAGCTGTGAAATCTTACAGGCATTAATTTCAACTCTTCTTAATAACTGCATTGTTTCTTTCCAGGGACTATGTTAAAAAATAAACCTCATTTGGTCATCCCATGAGAGTATCATGGTCAGCCTATGAAGAGGTGATGCTAGAACTGTGAAATCTTGCAGACATTAATTTCAACTCTACTTATTCATAACTGGATTGTTTCTTTCCAGGGACTATGTTGAAAAATAAACCTCATATAGTCATTCCATCAGAGTATCTTGGTCAGCTTATGAACGTTTGATGCTAGAGCTGTGAAATCTTGCATGCATTAATTTCAACTCTTCTTATTACTAACTGCATTGTTTCTTTCCAGGGACTATGTTGAAAAATAAACCTCATTTGATCATTCCATGAGAGTATCTTGGTCAGCCTATGAGCTTTTCAGTATCTCTCTACTTGCCACGTTTTTTTGTCATCTCCTCTGTGAGTTTGAGCAATTTGAGATCAGCTCCCACCACCTCAGCCCAGGTCTTTCTCAGTCTACCTCTACCTGTGGAATTCATCCATTGGCATTCCCTGGCACTTCTTCACCCATCGATCATCATCCATGTGCATCATATGTCTGTACCAACGCAGTCTTCTCTCCTGCACCTACCTCAGATTCGTCTTAAATCCAGCTTCTCCCTCAGTTCATCCAAGCTCACATTTACATTGCACATCCAATGAAGCATGGTTGCTTCATTTCTCTCCAGTCTACGCATGTCCTTACACACCACCTTCGATTCCTCAAAGACCCAGTTTCTCCCTCAGTTCATCTAAGCTCTGCCTTTCTCTCAAATTTACATTGCACATCAAACGAAGCATGCCTGCTTCATTTATCTCCAGTCTACCCATGTCTTCTGCAATCACAGCCCATGTTTCACTACCATGTAGCATCACACTTCACACATCAAACGAAGCATGCCTGCTTCATTTATCTCCAGTCTACCTATGTCTTCTGCAATCACAGCCCATGTTTCACTACCATGTAGCATCACACTTCACACATCAAACGAAGCATGCCTGCTTCATTTATCTCCAGTCTACCCATGTCTTCTGCAATCACAGCCCATGTTTCACTACCATGTAGCATCACACTTCACACATCCAACAAAGCACGGTTGCTTCATTCATCATCCAGTCTACCCATGTCTTCTGCAGTCACAGCCCATGTTTCACTACCATGTAGCATCATACTTCACACATCCAACAAAGCATGGTTGCTTCATTTATCTCCAGTCTACCCATGTCTTCTGCAATCACAGCCCATGTTTCACTACCATGTAGCATCACACTTCACACAAAGCATGGTTGCTTCATTTCTCTCCAGTCTACCCATGTCTTCTGCAGTCACAGCCCATGTTTCACTACCATGTAGCATCACACTTAACACATCCAACAAAGCACGGTTGCTTCATTTATCTCCAGTCTACCCATGTCTTCTGCAATCACAGCCCATGTTTCACTACCATGTAGCATCACACTTCACACATCCAACAAAGCATGGTTGCTTCATTCATCAACCAGTCTACCCATGTCTTCTGCAGTCACAGCCCATGTTTCACTACCATGTAGCATCACACTTCACACATCCAACAAAGCATGGTTGCTTCATTCATCAACCAGTCTACCCATGTCTTCTGCAGTCACAGCCCATGTTTCACTACCATGTAGCATCACACTTCACACATCCAACAAAGCATGGTTGCTTCATTCATCAACCAGTCTACCCATGTCTTCTGCAGTCACAGCCCATGTTTCACCACCATGTAGCATCGCACTTGGCACACAGGCGTCATACAGTCTTCCTTTTGTATGTAGATTTGGTGAAGATGGCCAGCTATGTGGGTGTGAGGTGGAGGATGTAGAATCTGTTTACATGTTTTAAACTTGACATAATTATCTGTTATCTGTGAGCACGTCATCTTTAACAGATGTGCTTTCAAGTGAAACTAAGTTACAGACAGACAAACAAACACACACGCACACACACACACATGTATATTTATATATATATATATATATATATGTATATACATACATGTGTGTATGTATATATAAAAACATTTATATACATATCTATATAAATATATTTACACGTACATAAGCATACACACATAGATAGACACAATTATATATATACATATATCGATACACATCTGTATATATCCACATAGATGTGTGTATATATACACACATCTATATGTATATATACACACACCTATATGTACATATACACACATCCTTGTGTGTATACAGACGTATGTGTATCGATGTGTATATAGACATCTATATGTCTATATACACACATAGATGTATATATAGACATCTATGTATGTATATAGACATCTTTGTGTGTATATATATATAGACATCTATATATATATATACACACATCTATGTATATATACACATCCATGTATATATACACACATCTGTATATATATACACACATCTATATATATATATATATATATATACACATCTATGTATATATACACACATCTATGTATATATACACACATCTATGTATATATACACATCTATATATATATATACACACATCTATATATATATATATACACACATCTATGTATATATACACATCTCTCTATATATATACACACACATCTATGTATATATACACATCTCTCTATATATATACACACACATCTATGTATATACACACACATCTATGTATATATACACATCTCTCTATATATATATACACACATCTATGTATATATACACACATCTATGTATATATACACACATCTATATATATACATGTTATAGATGTAAATATTTACTAAATTTCTCAAATGTCAAGAAGAATGTTTCATAATGGTGTTTCCGGTTTGTGGTCGCTGATATCCCTGTCATGGTGGTGGTGGTGTGGTGGTGGTGGTAGTGTAGTAGTGGTGGTGTGGTGGTGGTGGTGATGTGGTGGTGTGGTGGTGGTGGTGGTGTAGTAGTGGTGGTGGTGGTGTGGTGGTGGTAGTGTAGTAGTGGTGGTGGTGTAGTGGTGGTGGTGGCGTGGTGGTGTGGTGGTGGTAGTGTAGTAGTGGTGTTGGTGTAGTGGTGGTGGTGGTGTGGTGGTGGTGGTGGTGGTAGTGTAGTAGTGGTGTTGGTGTGGTGGTGTGGTGGTGGTGGTGGTAGTGTAGTAGTGGTGTTGGTGTGGTGGTGGTGTAGTGGTGGTGGTGGTGGTAGTGTAGTAGTGGTGGTGTGGGGGTGGTGGTGATGTGGTGGTGTGGTGGTGGTGGTGGTGTAGTAGTGGTGGTGGTGGTGTGGTGGTGGTAGTGTAGTAGTGGTGGTGGTGTAGTGGTGGTGGTGGCGTGGTGGTGTGGTGGTGGTAGTGTAGTAGTGGTGTTGGTGTAGTGGTGGTGGTGGTGTGGTGGTAGTGTAGTAGTGGTGTTGGTGTGGTGGTGTGGTGGTGGTGGTGGTAGTGTAGTAGTGGTGTTGGTGTGGTGGTGGTGTAGTGGTGTTGATGTAGTGGTGGTGGTGGTGGTAGTGTAGTAGTGGTGTTGGTGTGGTGGTGGTGTAGTGGTGTTGATGTAGTGGTGGTGGTGGTAGTGTTGGTGGTGGTAGTGTGGTGTGGTGGTGGTAGTAGTGTAGTGGTGGTTGTGGTGTTGGTGTAGTGGTGGTGGTAGTTGTGGTAGTGTTGGTTGTGGTAGTGTAGTAGTGGGAGTGGTGGTGTTGGGTGTAGTGGTGGTGGTAGTGTTGGTTGTAGTGGTGGTGGTAGTGTTGATTGTAGTGGTGCTGGTAGTGTGGTATTGATGATGTTGGTGGTGGTGGCGACGGCAATATGGTGTAGTTAGTGATGATGGTGGTGGTAGTGTTGGTGGCAGTGGTAGTGTTGATGGTGGTGCTGGTGCTGGTGGTATTGATGATGGTGTTGGTTGTTGCTTGTGAAGATGGAGGTGGTTGTGATGGTGCCGGTAATCTAATCTGACTTGTGTCACAAGGGGACAACTTGTCTAACCCATGCTAGTGTGTAAAAATGGCCGTTAAATAGTGATGATGAAAATACTCTTGGTCCCATGATAAAATACACTCTGCAAAGTGGTTGGCATTAGCAAATGCATCCAACTGTAGAAACGATACCAAAATAGGTAGAGAGAACTCTTCAGTTTAAGAATACCGTTTATTACTTGGTTATCTTTAATGGAGTCCACTATGTTGTACTTTTTCTGGCTAGGTTGCTGGTTTGACTAATTGATAAAAACTGCCTTTGTTAACCCTTTAGTATTTAAATATGGCTAAACCCTTTAGCCATATCCGGCCAGAATTCTCTCACCTCTTTCTGTTCAAACCAACTGTAACTGGATGTTCATACTGGTGTTAAGGCATTGTTCTCAAAATAATAACATCAAAATCTCATAGATTTGATATTATATGAGATTATTAGGTGAGATAAAGACTTTACCCCCAAAATACAATAATATATATAGAGTAATGTAAATGTTATGTGAGATTATTATGTGGGGTAAAGCCTTTACCCCCAAAATACAATAATATATATAGAGTAATGTAAATGTTATGTAAGATAATTATGTGAGGTAAAGACTTTACCCCCAAAATACAATAATATATATAGAGTAATGTAAATGTTATGTAAGATAATTATGTGAGGTAAAGCCTTTATCACAAAAATACAATAGTATATATAGAGTAATGTAAATGTTATGTGAGATTATTATGTGGGGTAAAGCCTTTACCCCCAAAATACAATAATATATATAGAGTAATGTAAATGTTATGTGAGATTATTATGTGGGGTAAAGCCTTTACCCCCAAAATACAATAATATATATAGAGTAATGTAAATGTTATGTGAGATTATTATGTGAGGTAAAGCCTTTACCCCCAAAATACAATAATATATATAGAGTAATGTAAATGTTATGTGAGATTATTATGTGGGGTAAAGCCTTTATCACAAAAATACAATAATATATATAGAGTAATGTAAATGTTATGTGAGATTATTATGTGGGGTAAAGCCTTTATCACAAAAATACAATAATATATATAGAGTAATGTAAATGTTATGTGAGATTATTATGTGGGGTAAAGCCTTTATCACAAAAATACAATAATATATATAGAGTAATGTAAATGTTATGTGAGATTATTATGTGGGGTAAAGCCTTTACCCCCAAAATACAATAATATATATAGAGTAATGTAAATGTTATGTGAGATTATTATGTGGGGTAAAGCCTTTATCACAAAAATACAATAATATATATAGAGTAATGTAAATGTTATGTGAGATTATTATGTGGGGTAAAGCCTTTATCACAAAAATACAATAATATATATAGAGTAATGTAAATGTTATGTGAGATAATTATGTGGGGTAAAGCCTTTATCACAAAAATACAATAGTATATATAGAGTAATGTAAATGTTATGTGAGATTATTATGTGGGGTAAAGCCTTTATCACAAAAATACAATAATATATATAGAGTAATGTAAATGTTATGTGAGATTATTATGTGGGGTAAAGCCTTTATCACAAAAATACAATAGTATATATAGAGTAATGTAAATGCTAAAGGGTTAAAATATGTTATAAATTATTCTAACACTTATCTTGTAAGTTTGATGTTATTTATTTTGAGAACAATACCTTAACATCAGTATGAGTGGCCAGTTACGGCCAGTAACAGAAAGAGGTGAGAGAATTTCTGGCAGGAAACAGCAGGTTTAAATGCTAAAGAGTTATGAAAGGACCAACCGACTGTGCTTCAGTTATTGACGGTAGAGGTTTCACTAGTAGAAGACTAACAGAATATATCAGTGACCAACACTGCCCCCCCCCCCCCCCCCCCCTAAAACCCCCCCACCTTCCCGGCTCACCCCCCCCCCCCATAAAACCACCCCACCCTCCTCCACCAACTAAATATTGATTAAGAAACGACCGACCAATCGACTGTGCTTCAGTTATTGATGGCACGGGTCTCACTAGTCAAAGTCTGAAAGAATATATCAGGGAACAACACTGACACTGGGCCCCTCTCTCAATCCTTCCCAGCTCAACCTGTGCTTCTATTATTGACGCCATGGGTTTTACTAGTAGAAGACTAACAGAATATATCAGTAGCACTGACACCGGTCCTCTCTGTTTCTCCTTTCCCAGCTCACCCGCTCCATAGAGCCCACGAACCAACCCCCACCAAATAAAAATTGATTTAGAAACAATCGACTGTGCTTCAATTATTGATGGCACGGATTTCACTAGTCAAAGTCTAAAACAATATATCAGTAAACAACACTGACACTGGGCCCTCTCTCACTCCTTCCCAGCTCATTCGCCATCTATCCACCCCCACCAACTAAACATAAAAATGACCGACTGTGCTTCAATTATTGATGGTATGGGTTTAACTAGTAGAAGACTAACAGAATATATCTGTGAACAAGAGTAGCACTGACACAAAGCCGTTCTCTTCCTCCTTCCTATTTCACCCGCCCCACAGAACCCACTAATCCATCCCCACCAAATAAAAATTGATTAAGAAACAATTGAACAACCGATCAACTGTGCTTCCATTATTGACGGTACAGGTTTCACTAGTAGAAGACTAAAACTATATATCAGTGAACAACACTGTCACTGGGCCCTCTCTTCTGTACCTCGCTTTCTCTCCTTCCCAGCTCACCCGCCCCCATAGAACCCACCCTCCACCTCACCAACTAAACATTGATTAAGAAACGACCAACCCGGTACGGGTTTCACTAGCCGAAGTCTAACAGAATTCATCAGTAAACAACAGACACTGAGCCCTCTCTCCCACCTTCCAGCTCATCCGACCCCTATCCCACCAACTAAACATTGATTAAGCAACGACCGCCAGTATTTCTCTTCTACAGTAAACTTATTTTCTTTCCTTAAATAGACACAATAACAACAACATGAGTGTATATATCTAATAAAACACTATTTGTTATAGCCAAAGGGGTTTTTATTTAGACAAGAGGCAGGTGGTGGTGGCTGGGTGGGGGTGATGAGGCCCTGGGGTGTGGGGGGGTTCTTAATTGTTTCGTTTCCATTGTTCTTCAGCTTTTGTATATAATTTCTCATTTTTATTTTATTCCTTCTTTTCTGTATTTTCATCATTTTTCTTATTTCCTTTTTTTTTCATCTATTTTTCGTTTTTTTCATCTATTTTTCATTTTTTTTCTTCTATTTTTCATTTTTCCTTCTATTTTTCGTTTTTTTTTTTTTTTCCTGTTGGTATTTTTTTTTTCAGATATCTCTTCATATCGATTCATATCAAACAATATCAACAGTATAATGTAATATCTTCACTGTGTTGTTATCATATATATATATATATATAACCAAACATACACCCCCATCCCACTATCCCCCCCCTCCACTCCCACCAACACCACCCTTTCTCTGTAAAGTTATGTTGGTACCACAACATCCAGTCCAAGTAAATGAGATAATGAGATCGAGATCGTGTAGGTGTCACGACAAAAAACACACAGTCTACGCTGTAATGTGGCCGTGTAGGTAACACGGTAAAAACCTCCCAGTTTCACACTGTAAATGTGGTTGGTGTTAGGAAGGGCATCCAGCCGTAGAAAACCTGCCAGATAGTCCTATACGAGCGAAACACGGTCACCCGACCAATCTTGCCTCAAGTGGGACAATTCCCGTCTAACCCATGCTAGCGTGGAAGATGGACGTTAAACGATGATGTTGATGATATATATATATATATATTATAAAATAACAGGAGGCTGGACTGGTGTAATTCCTTAAAAGGTTTATTATACTATGATCATTTCAATGAACGGGTTCAGTATGAATCCGGTGACATCATCAGGTATTCAAAATATAACAAAGGAATATGATAGACAAATCACGGGGCTGAAAATCAGAGACATGAGGGCGACTGAACATTTAGCAGCTTCTGCCCCGGTCGGCCGCCCTCAAATAAATCATCATCATCATCATCATTTTATGTCCGCTTTTCCCTGCTTGCAAGGGTGGGACGGGAACTGATTCTGGCTTGATTTCTACAGCTGGATGCCCTTCCTAACACCAACCTCATTTACAGTGAGTGCTGGGTGCTTTTTTTTCCGTGGCGCCTACACGTCCACTTTGCAGTGGGATGATAGGGACCCCAGTCCCTATCATCTCATTTCTGCAGCTGAGTAAACTGGAGCAATCTATATATATAAAACTGTGGTTGTCTGTCTGTCTATCGATTTTTGGCACACATCTCCTCTTAGAATCTCTCACGGAATTGCACCGAAATTGCTATACTTGTACATTGAGCCCTAGCGAAGACATCGGAAAAAAAATATTTCAAATTGACCCGCCCTATCTGACGAAATCGAATATAATGTATCGATTTTTGAGCGTAAGTGATCAGTTATTTCCCTTTGTTCTGTTTACATTGAGCGTCTGTGTGCAAAAATTAAAAATATTACGCTGGCTTTCTCAGCGTTTAAAATGACATTAATTCATCAGTTCGAACACTAAGCTTCCGTTTTGCTTCATTTCCATTTAAAAGCCTTTTAAAACAATATTTTTACTTGAAAACAAGTCTATTTAAAGACTACGTAAAACAAGCAAATATTTCGTTAAAAAAAGCAAAAATTATATAAGTTTATTTAAAATATATGTATCTGTAAATTTCGTTAGGCGTGCAGACAGACAGTCGAGCAGACAGACTTTAAGCCAAAAAAGAAACTTAACATTGTAACTTTAACACAGCTTATGAGCGACCCCGAGCAACGCCGGGCTTTACTGCTAGTGTGAAATAAAGTGTCTTGCTCAAGGAAACAACACATCACCCGGTCTGATAATTGAACTCACAACCTTTCGATTGCAAGCCCAATGCTCTAACCACTAAGCCATGTGCCTCCATGTGTATTTAGTGGTAGATAACTGGTGGGTTATATCCGTAGTGGTAGAGCACTCAGTCAATGGGATGAGTTAGGTAGAAGTAGTTCCACAACAGTTAGTTCACCATACCGAGAACAAATGTTTCACCTCAGCTGATCATCCACGAAAAAACTATGTGTGTGTATATATATGTGTATATATATGTGTGTGTATATATATGTGTATGTGTATATATATGTGTGTGTATATAAATGTGTGTGTGTGTGTGTATATATATATATACAAGAATTAATAAGTTTGCCCCTGTAGATATGTCAGTGTGTATGTTTATATATATCTATGTGTGTGTGTCTGTCAGTATATATATATGTATGAATATATGTGTGTATATGCTAGAATTAATAAGTTTGCCCTTGTGTATATGTATATATATGTGTGTGTGTATGTATGTTAGTATATATATGTATGTATATGTGTGTATATCATCATATATATATATGCTAGAATTAATAAGTTTTCTCCTGTGTATATGTATATGTGTGTGTGTGTATGTATGTCAGTATATATATGTGTGTGTGTATGTATGTCAGTATATATATGTATGTATATGTGTGTATATCATCATATATATATATGCTAGAATTAATAAGTTTTCTCCTGTGTATATGTATATGTGTGTGTGTGTATGTATGTCAGTATATATATGTGTGTGTGTGTATGTATGTCAGTATATATATGTATGTATATGTGTGTATATCATCATATATATATATGCTAGAATTAATAAGTTTTCTCCTGTGTATATGTATATGTGTGTGTGTGTGTGTATGTCAGTATATATATGTGTGTGTGTGTATGTATGTCAGTATATATATGTATGTATATGTGTATATATCATCATATATATATATGCTAGAATTAATAAGTTTGCCCCTGTGTATATATATATATATATATATGTGTGTGTGTGTATGTATGTCAGTATATATATGTGTGTATATGTGTATATATCATCATATATATATATGGTAGAATTAATAAGTTTGCCCCTGTGTATATATATATATATATATATATATGTGTGTGTGTATGTATGTCAGTATATATATATGTATGAGTAGTAAATATCTGCTGTTATATGAAAGACTGCAACACTATTACAGGACCAACTGATTAATGGTGGTCAGCTAAGGGTTCCTTTATAAGCTTCTCCTCTGATAACACTTTTATCTCTTCTCATTTTATACTATGATCTATACAAATCAATTATATATACATACATACATGTATATATATATGTGTGTGTGTGTATGTATATATAAATATATATATATATATATACACACGCACATGTACATATATTATACACATATATATGCATATATATATATATGTGTGTGTATATATATATATATAACTATATATATATGTGCATACATATATATATATATATTTATATATATGTGTGTGTGTATATATATATAACTATATTGGCAGTATCGGTAGAGGGTCGGACACCATGCTTTACAGCAAAGAGTTACGGCCCTTTACATTCTGAGTTCAAATCCCGCCGAGGTCAACTTTGCCTTTCATCCTCACGGGGTCGATAAAATAAAGTACCAGTAATACACTGGGATAATTGCTGGCCTTGTGCCAAAAAGTAGAAAATTATATATATATGCATATGTGTGTATAATTGAATATAAAAGAGAGATAAACACAGATATATACATGTATGTGTCCAAATCATAAGGGACCAGATTCGCTAGGGTGCAAAAAATAATGAACAAAAAACTATGAACAATAGGGTTTGCCAGACGCAATTTAAAATAATAAATCAAGAAAAGAAATACAAACCATATGCGATATTTTATATACGCACACTATTCAGTCTTCTGAGATACTTAGAACTGAAGGGTTTACTAATTTTACATCCCTGATGAGCAAAGAATTGGTAATTTCCTTCGCTAAAATTGCGAAACAGCCAACCAAAGCTGTCTGGATGTTCAGACAGTTGCCCAATATAGGGTTGTATTTCTTTTTCTTGATTTCATTTCATCATTCATTTCCTTTTACGTCCGCTTTTCCCTGCTTGCAAGGGTGGGATTGGAACTGATTCTGGCTTGATTTCTACAGCTGGATGCCCTTCCTAACACCAACCTCAGTTACAGTGAGTGCTGGGTGCTTTTTTGCCGTGGTACCTCCATGACCACTTTACAGTGTGAGCTGGGTGCTTTTTGTCATGACACCTACATGACCACTTTACAGTGTGGACTGGGTGCTTTTTGTTGTGACACTTACATGACCACTTTACAGTGTGGAATGGGTGCTTTTTGTCATGACACCTACATGACCACTTTACAGTGTGGACTGGGTGCTTTTTGTTGTGACACTTACATGACCACTTTACAGTGTGGAATGGGTGCTTTTTGTCATGACACCTACATGACCACTTTACAGTGTGAGCTGGGTGCTTTTTGTCATGACACCTACATGACCACTTTACAGTGTGAGCTGGGTGCTTTTTGTCATGACACCTACATGACCACTTTACAGTGTGAGCTGGGTGCTTTTTGTCATGACACCTACACGACCACTTTACAGTGTGGACTGGGTGCTTTTTGTTGTGACACCTACATGACTACTTTACAGTGTGAGCTGGGTGCTTTTTGTCATGACACCTACATGACCACTTTACAGTGTGAGCTGGGTGCTTTTTGTCATGACACCTACACGACCACTTTACAGTGTGGACTGGGTGCTTTTTGTTGTGACACTTACATGACCACGTTACAGTGTGGACTGGGTGCTTTTTGTCGGGACACCTACACGACCACTTTACAGTGTGGACTGGGTGCTTTTTGTCATGACACATCCATCACCACTTTACAGTGTAGGCTGGGTGCTTTTTATCGAGTGGTCGTGTAGGTGTCACAATAAAAAAAAAAAATAATGCATGGTACTGAAGTGCAATATTTTAATTCTTTATTTGATACAGCAATATTTCTTAAGTCATAATTTTCGCTAAATTTAAATATATATCTATTTATTTTCTCTCTTTTTCAATATCATCCACCCGTCCACCTATGCAACCTAAATAAAAGATTTCAAGAACAGGTAACCAAAGAAAATTTATATTTTATCATCATCATCATCATCATCATAAGTGCATTTTTTTTTTTTTTTATATTTTTTCCATTGGAAATCAAGGACATGGAAGGAGAAGAGGATGAAAATTAGTGTTGAGGATCAATGCTAGATCAATAAGTAATCGCTATATAGGTCATACGTTATATATGTTCTTTCAGAAGCTGAGGCATTAGGAATGATCCATGTGCCAGAAGTTAAGTCAGGTGAGAGAGAGAGATTGAGAGAGATGGAATGGTGTATGTATATATATATATATATAGAGAGAGAGAGAGATGGAATGGTATATATATATATATATATATATATAGAGAGAGAGAGAGAGATGGACTGGTATATATATATATATAGAGAGAGAGAGACAGAGATGGAATGGTATATATATATATACATAGAGAGAGACAGATGGAATGGTATATATATATATATATATATATATACATACATACATAGAGAGAGACAGATGGAATAGTATATATATACATACATAGAGAGAGACAGAGATGGAATGATATATATATATATATATATATACACATAGAGAGAGACAGAGATGGAATGATATATATATATATATATATATATATATATATACACATAAAGAGAGACAGAGATGGAATGGTAAATATATATATATATATATATTTAGAGAGAGGGGGGATGGTAAATAGTGAGAGAGACAGGGAGAAGACATGGGGGTTGAATTTGATCTGCTAGATTGGATGGTGTGGTGAAGAGGCAGGCACTAACCATGCTGTTGTGAAATCAGGTGGAACAGAACAAGAACAACATAAAAACCCCATTTAAAAAAAACAAAATATAAGACATGGTACTGAAGTGTAATTTTTTTCCTTTTGATTCTGCAATATTTCTTAAGTCTTAATTCTCGCTAAATTTAAATTAATTTCTTTTTTAAGAAAGCAATTGTATTTGTATTTCTTCTACAATACTGTCACACACACACACTTATCATCATCATCATCGTTTAATGTCTATCTTCAATGCTACTAGCATAGGTTAGACGGGTTTCTCTTATTTAGAGACAAGTTGGTTTGGGTGACCGTGTTTTGCTCATATAGGAGTGTTTCTGGTAGGTTTTCTATGGCTGGATGCCCTTCCTAACACCAACCACATTTACTGTGTGTGCTGGGTGCTTTTTGTCATGACGCCTATATATATAAATATTAAATGGTGATAATAATGATGTAAATTATACATATATATATATTAAATGGTGATAATAATGATGTAGATTATATATATATATATTAAATTGTGATAATAATGATGTAGATTATATATATATTTATATATAATCTACATCATTATCATATATTGTATATGTTCTTCTGGTTATATAATTTATAAATTCTTACCAATAGAGAGAAAGTCAGTTTCTAACATAGACACAAGACTCTTTCATTGGAATTTAGACTTCAACTAAGTACATATGTCTGCATGCATGCATGCATGTGTGTGCAGATATGGATGTTAATGTATGTGTGGAGGTGTATGTTTTGAGTTATATGTGTGCATGTGCATATGCTTTGTATCTGCACAAGTGTACATGTAGTTATTACATACAGAAAATTTGGAATGTTTTACATATTTTTACTGTTCCATTAATGGATTGTACTTTTAATTTCCTAACTAGTCATGTTCTTTCTGTTTCTGTGAAGCCCAGCTTCTCAAGATTTGTACTGAGGCAGTTACTAACATACCCCAGTGCCCCAATAATCATAAGTATAAATCTGAAGGTATAGTCAGGGTGGAGTATCTGCAGATTTCTCATTAGTTCTGCATAGATATTTTCTTTTTTGCTAATCTTTAATATTATATCGGCATCTGCTGGGCAGCTAATGTCCACTACTGTGCATGCCTTCTTTTTCCTGTCCCATATCATTATATCTGGTCTGCATTTTATTGGGGTTTTGACAGGAACATTCCACCAGTACTTTTTCATATTATGTATGTGTATGTGCATTGTATAGTGTTTTTGTCACTACATCATGCCTCATAGTACCATGATGACATCTTTTGACATCTGATAAACTAATTTGCTTATTTATATTACTCTCATTCAGGACATCCATGCATGACTTTTTGTTGATAAGCATGCAGTTTTTCATCCATGGATTCACTGCGGTATCGCTGGGCAATTTCCTTGGGTGTGTGTTTTTGATTATATTATGCAGGGAGTATCTTTCAAGGAGTTCCTTCCCAACTCTCATGATCTTATCTGTCTCTTGCAGACAGACTTGCTCAATAGATGGGCTCCTACACTTGGAGGGTCATAAATGTTGGTGAGATATGATGCAGCACTCAAATGTTGTCTGGACTGATGTTAGGCCTCTGCCTCCCTGCTTACATTTCAATAGAGGTGGTTTATGTCACTATTGATGTGGAAGTTTCTGGTGTTGTTTAGAATTTTTTGGGTTTTACCCTTTAGCATTTAAATTGGCCATATCCAGCCTGAATTCTCTCACCTCTTTCAGTTCAAACTGGCTGTAACCGGCCGCTCATAATAATTGATTCTACTTTAGGCACAAGGCCAGCAATTACCCAGTACATTACTGGTACTTTATTTTATCGACCCTGTAAGGATGAAAGGCAAAGTTAACCATGGCAGGATTTGAACTCAGACCGTAAAGGGACGTAACTATGCTAGAAAGCATGGCGTCCAACCCTCTACCGATACTGCCAATTCACCGGCCGCTCATAATAATGTTAAGGTATTATTCTCAAAATAAATAACATCAAAATCTCATAGATTCCATATAATGTGAGATAGTTATGTGAGGTAAAGACTTTAACATGGAAATATAATAGTATATATAGATTTGCTGGCCACTGTTGGTGCAGCAAGGAAGAAATAGCAGGCGATGTGTTGTTATGGAGTCCATTTCATGGAGCAAGAAACACTGGTCGTCCCAAGAAGACATACGTCAAGCAACTTGAGGACGATACTGGATGCACTGCGGAAGAACTGGCAAACACTATGAGAGACAGAGATGGATGGAGGAAACGTGTCGTAGAAAGCCGAGCAAGCTCGACCTGATGATGATGATATAGAGTAATGTAAATGCTCGGATTTCATCTATTGTCCAATCAAGTATTCAACACATTGTTAGCCACTGTTTTATTGTGCACAGAGATTTCAGATGACCATATGTTTCTTAATCCGGTGTAATATTCCCTGTATGTGTGTGTGTGTGTGTGTGTGTGTGTGTGTGTGTGTGGATGGACAGATGGACCTATGAATGATTTAAATTCAAGATATATTTAGAGAGAGAGACAGAGTCATATATCGTTTTGATACTTTAACCCTTTTGCATTTAAACCATATCCGGCCAGAATTCTTTCCCCTCTTTCTGTTCAAACCAGCCATAAATGGCCCCTGAAACTGACTTTAAGGTATTGCTCTCAAAATAAATAATATCAAAATCTCATAGATTCAATATGTAAGGTAATTAAATGAGGTAAAGCCTTTACCTCGAAAATACAATAGTATATATAGAGTAATGTAAATGTTATGTGAGATATTATGTGAGGTAAAGCCTTTACTGTGAAAATACAATAGTATATATAGAGTAATGTAAATGTTATGTGAGATATTATGTGAGGTAAAGCCTTTCCTGTGAAAATACAATAGTATATATAGAGTAATGTAAATGTTATGTGAGATATTATGTGAGGTAAAGCCTTTACTGTGAAAATACAATAGTACATATAGAGTAATGTAAATGTTATGTGAGATATTATGTGAGGTAAAGCCTTTACTGTGAAAATACAATAGTATATATAGAGTAATGTAAATGTTATGTGAGATATTATGTGAGGTAAAGCCTTTACTGTGAAAATACAATAGTATATATAGAGTAATGTAAATGTTATGTGAGATATTATGTGAGGTAAAGCCTTTACTGTGAAAATACAATAGTATATATAGAGTAATGTAAATGTTAAATGGTTATATATATATATATATGTAGAGAGAGAGAGAGACAGTCAGACAGAGTGGGAGTGATAGATATCATTTAATGTCCATTTACAGAGTGTACTGGGTGTATGTGGGGGGGGGGGGGTATTTTATCATGACACCAACAGTACCTCTTTACAGAGTGTACTGGGTGTATGGGGGGGGGGGGTTATCATGACACCAACAGTACCACTTTACAGAGTGTACTGGGCGTATGGGGGGGGGGGGGGGGGTATTTTATCATGACACCAACAGTACCACTTTACAGAGTGTACTGGGTGTATGGGGTGTACTTTATCATGACACCAAGAGTACCACTTTACAGAGTGTACTGGGTGTATATAACAGCTATACTCCATTAAATCCTCAGATCATGTCCTGTGCTGCAGTCTGTGTTTAAAATGGTTCCACATCATTTCAATGGCTATGGGTTTATACTTACCTTTAATGCTGTCATTTTGTAATATTTTGCTGCAATGATATGTGGCTAATATGTGCTATTGAGTATTGATCTGTTCCTATCGATCTCATCTCTGATTTTATGGTCTTAAGTAACAAATGATTCATTGAAATATACTGAAGCTGAAGCATATATATATATACGTAACTAAAAAACTACAGCAGTGACTTCATCATCATCATCATCATTTAACGTCCATCTTCCACGCTACCATGGGTTAGACGGGAGTTGACCCACTTGAGGCAACGTTGGTCGGGTGACCGTGACACACTCGTATAGGACTTTCTGGCAGGTTTTCTACGGCTGGATGCCCTTCCTAACACCAACCACATTTACAGTGTGGACTGGGAACTTTTTACCGTGTTACCTACACGACCACATTACAGTGTGGACTGGGAACCTTTTACCGTGTTACCTACACGACCACATTACAGTGTGGACTGGGAACTTTTTACCGTGTTACCTACACGACCACATTACAGTGTGGACTGGGAACTTTTTACCGTGTTACCTACACGGCCACATTACAGTGTGGACTGGGAACTTTTTACTGTGTTACCTACATGGCCACATTACAGTGTGGACTGGGAACTTTTTACCGTGTTACCTACATGGCCACATTACAGTGTGGACTGGGAACTTTTTACCGTGTTACCTACACGGCCACATTACAGTGTGGACTGGGAACTTTTTACCGTGTTACCTACACGGCCACATTACAGTGTGGACTGGGAACTTTTTACCGTGTTACCTACACGGCCACATTACAGTGTGAACTGGGAACTTTTTACCGTGTTACCTACACGGCCACATTACAGTGTGGACTGGGAACTTTTTACCGTGTTACCTACACGACCACATTACAGTGTGGACTGGGAACTTTTTACCGTGTTACCTACACAGCCACATTACAGTGTGGACTGGGAACTTTTTACCGTGTTACCTACACGACCACATTACAGTGTGGACTGGGAACTTTTTACCGTGTTACCTACACGACCACATTACAGTGTGGACTGGGAACTTTTTACCGTGTTACCTACACGACCACATTACAGTGTGGACTGGGAACTTTTTACCGTGTTACCTACACGACCACATTACAGTGTGGACTGGGAACTTTTTACCGTGTTACCTACACGACCATATTACAGCGTGGACTGGGAACTTTTTACCGTGTTACCTACACGGCCATATTACAATGTGGACTGTGTTTTTTTGTCGTGACAGCTACACGACCTTGACCTCAATCTCATTATCTCATTTATTTGGACTGGATGTTGTGGTACCAACTTTACGGAGAGAGAGGGTGGTGTTGCAATCAGCTATTGCCATCATCATCATCATCATCATCATCATCGTTATTGCCACCACCATCATCATCATCATTGTCATCATTATTGAGGCAAGTCAGTTTAGGTCACTGTGTCTTGCTCATATACAGAACTGCTTATATATATATATATATATATATATATATATATTCTTTACGTTGTATAGTTTAACTAACAGGTAGGTGGGTTTGTGATCTAGCCATTCCAATCAGCAGATCATGGTGGAATAAGCAAAAAGCACTCAACATCATGTGTGTCTTCTATCACAGATGTGGTATCTCGTGGGTGGTACAGGAACAGAGTGAAACATCTAAATGGAAAACATGTGAAGGCAGGATTCCAACAGCCTCTTATATTGGTTTATTTTATTTTATTTTATATATATAATGGAGGCACAAGGCTTAGTGGTTAGAGCATTGGCCTTGCAATCGAAAGGTTGTGAGTTCAATTCTCGGACCGGGTGATGTGTTGTTTCCTTGAGCAAGACACTTTATTTCACATTGCTCCAGTTTACTCAGCTGTAGAAATGAGATGATAGGGACTGGGACTGGGGTCCCTATCATTCCACTGTAAAGTGGTCGTGGAGGTGGCACGGCAGAAAAGCACCCAGCACTCACTGTAAATGAGGTTGGTGTTAGGAAGGGCATCCAGCTGTAGAAATCAAGTCAGAATCAGTTCCCGTCCCACCCTTGCAAGCAAGGAAAAAGCGGACGTAAAATGAAATGATGATATATATTTTATTTCAGAAGTTATTGGAATCTGGCCTTCACATATTTCTCATTGAGAGGAAAACTGTGTATAAGAGGAATAAACTGTAGTGTGCAGGAGAGAAGACTGCATTGGTATGGACATGTGATGTGCATGGAGGATGACCGCTGGGTGAAGAAGTGCCATGAAATCCCAGTGGAAGGAAGACGCAGTAGAGGAAGACCATACTGTGTGTATGTATGTATTTGTGTTTATACGTATGTATGAATGTATCTGTATATATGTATGTATCTCTCTCTATATATATGTATGTATGTATCTGTATGTATGTATCTGCATATATCTATGTATGTATGAATATGTATATGTGTATATATATGTGTGTGTGTGTATATATATGTATGCCTGTATGTATCTATGTATCTGTGTATATATGTATATATATATATATATATGTAGCTATATATATATGTATGCCTGTGTCTGTCTACCTGTCCGTCAATTAAGGAGTCTATCAATAATCGTTACTGTTATTACACTCACTAATTTGATGTTTTAGTTCAAAGATTATAATTAGCAAGAGTTAATTAGAACTTCCCAATCAGTTCCTTCCCTCTCTCTTCCCCTCTCTCCCTCCTCATCTATCCCCTCCTCTCTCCCCACTCTATCCCCTCCTCTCTCCCACTCTCTCCTTCCCACCTCTCATCCTGTCTCTCTGCCCCTACCCCTCTCCTCCCAATCCTTACCGTAACAATTAACTTATCAAGGTAGAGTGTTACTTCGTTAGTTTAGCTTAACGAGTTGGCTTGAAAAAGATTGGGCTTTTTTTTTTTACCAAGATTAACGATGGATAAATGTAAATCCAGTTTATTGCTTGTGGTTGTTGTTGTATTGTATTGTATATATGTGTATATATATATATATATATATATATATCAAATGAAATACCAATACACTCAACTATAGTATATATATATATGTATATATATATATATATATATATATATATATGATATATATATATGAAGTAATAGTGTATATTGTATATATATATCAAATGAAATACCAATACACTCAACTATAGTATATATATATATGTATATATATATATATATATATATATATATATATATGATATATATATATGAAATAATAGTGTATATTGTATATATATATCAAATGAAATACCAATATACCGAACAATTGTGTGGGTATATATATATATATATATATATATACAGGGTGCAGACGATATTTGTTCGCAAGATTACTGTCTATGAAAAAATAACACAGTAGTTTTATTTTTTTAGATATATTTATCAAACTTGGGTCAGTTTGTCTTCATGACTTGTTCTTTCTATCTCACTCGATAAACCTGCCATTGGCTTTGATGACGGCCTCGGAACCGGCTACAGGCCTTCGTCACTGTCCCCCGACTTAGGCCCCTAAAGGCACTTGTGATCCTGGCCTTCAGATCGTCTTTCGTATTGCAGCTAGATCTGTTGGTGTCTCGTTCCACTGCGCCTCACACAAAGAAGTCGAGGGGGTTGTAGTCAGGCGAGCTGGGAGGCCAGATGTCAGGTGAAGTGTGGTCGAAGAAGTTCTCTGACAGCCAGGCTTGCGTCTTTCGGCTGGTATGGCAGGGCGCTGAGTCTTGCTGCCACACGTATGGCCTCCCTGCAGCTACCTGGTCGATCCAAGGCTTTACTACCTCGCTCAGAACGTGGATGTAGCCATCGATGTTCAGCTTGAGGCCCTCAGGGATGAAGTGAGGTGGCATGACGTCACCTTGACTGCTGACGACACCTAAGACCAATGTTGTTGCTGGAAACTTTGTCTGCAGGACTCTGTGCACGTCTTTGGATGAGACAGCGAGCCACCTGTTGTTCTGGGAGTTGATCTTCTGATCCTTATTTGTCCTCCCGACGCGGATTCCAAGAAGAACTCCGTGTCTCTTCCACAAATTTGGAGGTTCAAAATTATTCATAATCAATTATTCTGAAAATAAATAATGGAAATATAGTCACTGTTTTTATGAAGACAAGAGTGACAACGGAAGTAAAAAAAATGTGCATAAAATTAACAGTTGAAAATTGCGAACAAATATCGTCAAGACCCTGTATATATATATCATCATCATCATCATTTAACGTCTATTTTCCACGCTAGCATTTGTTAGATGGGAATTGTCCCATTTAAGGCAAGATTGGTCGGCTGACTGTGTCTCGCTCGTATAGGACCATCTGGCAGTTCTCTACGGCTGGATGCCCTTCCTAACACCAACCACATTTACAGTATGGACTGGGAGCTTTTTACCATGTTACCTACATGGCCACATTACAGCGTGGACTGTGTTTTTTTTTTGTTGTGAGACCTACACGACCTCATTAGTTTGGATTGGATGTTGTGGTACCAACATAACTTTACAGAGAAAGGGGTGGTGTTGGTGGGAGTGGAAGGATGGAGTAGGGGTAGTGGGTTGGGGTGTATAATATATATATATATAAAAAACAATGTCGTCTCTGATCGAGATGAAGCGAGAGTGTATTTGAATAGATATAAAATGAAAACAGCATTATAGATAATAATTTTTGTTAAGTCAGATCTATGTTGTTGAAGACTTGTATGATTAGCTTTCCAAATGCCCCCTTGTGCGGCTCCAATTCTATGTTCCATGTCATTTTCTAAGGTACATCATCATCATCATCATCATAGTTTAATGACCGTTTTCCATGTTAGCATGGGTAGGAGGATCAGCTCCTTTGTGAGAGATCAGGTCAGAGGACTTTGATTTGCATACACATGTAAATGAACTAAGTGAGAAATTAGGAATAAGAGGGATCAGATGCTGTTTACTTGAGAGAAGATTATGTTAGTATGGTTACGTGATGCATAACATCCAGTCCAAACTAATGAGGTCGTGTAGGTGTCACAACAAAAAAACACACAGTCCACGCTGTAATATGGCCGTGTAGGTAACATGGTAAAAAGTTCTCAGTCCTTACTGTAAATGTGGTTGGTGTTAGGAAGGGCATCCAGCCGTAGAAAACCTGCCAGATAGTCCTATATGAGCGAGACACGGTCACCCGACCAATCTTGCCTCCAGTGGGACAACTCCCGTCTAACCCATGCTAGCGTGGAAGATAGACATTAAACAATGATGATGATGATGATGTAAAGTGGTCGTGTAGGAGACATGGTAAAAACGCTCCCAGTCCACACTGTAAATGTGGTTGGTGTTAGGAAGGGCATCCAGCTATAAAAAAAACCTGCCAGAAAGAGTTGTGTATGAGCGAGACACGGTTACCTGACAGGTTTTCTATGGGTGGATGCCTTTCCTAACACCAACCACATTTACAGTGTGGACTGGGAACCTTTTTACCATGTCTCCTACACGGCCACCTTACAGCGTGGACTGGGTGCTTTTTGTCGTGACACCTAAACGACCAGTGTGGACTAGATGGTCTGTGGTACCAACATAACTTTACAGAGAAAGGGTGGTGTTGGTGGGAGTGGAAGGATGGAGTAGGGGTAGTGGGGTTAGGGTGTATATTTGGTTAAGCGGTGTCTACTGACTGTAGTTTTAACTTCGTATGTAAGGGAAGGCAGCTCATCTGTATTACTGCGTAGCACGAAAGGTCTCGATCCAGTGACATTGTCTTAGAGAGGTGTAAGTGTGGAAGGTCAGGTTTTTCTGGGTCTACCTACTCCATATCTTCCATCAATTTTGATCGCCCTGCACTTTTTTATACAGCTGTCGTCTTTCATGCGCATCACATGACCATACCAACGTAATCTCCTTTTAAGTAAACTGCATGTGGTCCTTGGGAAAAGCAGACATAAAATGATGAATGATGATATATGTGTGTATATATATATATATATATATGGAGGCACATGGCTTAGTGGTTAGAGCATTGGCCTTGCAATCGAAAGGTTGTGAGTTCAATTCTCAGACCGGGTGATGTGTTGTTTCCTTGAGCAAGACACTTTATTTCACATTGCTCCAGTTTACTCAGCTGTAGAAATGAGATGATAGGGACTGGGGTCCCTATCATTCCACTGTAAAGTGGTCGTGGAGGTGCCACGGCAAAAAAGCGCCCAGCACTCACTGTAAATGAGGTTGGTGTTAGGAAGGGCATCCAGCTGTAGAGATCAAGCCAGAATCAGTTCCCATCCCACCCTTGCAAGCAGGGAGAAGTAGACGTAAAATGAAATGATGCTGAATGATGATATATATATGTGCGTGTATATATATATATATATATATATATATATATATATACATATACTTGTATACTTATATATATATATATATGTGTGTATATATATTAATATAATATACACCCACACTTATATAATATTATGTATATATGTGTGTGAATGCCATTGCTTGTATCTCAATTGATGTGAAGATGTCGATTACTGCAACAGATCAGTAGAAACCATGTGATAATCAGTTAGACATATCAATATTTGATCTATAAGACTCAACAGCTACAATCAATAATCAATATTATACATGGCCTTTACTAGATGCATTGATCTTCGATCTGTGGCTATATCTAATCAATAACTTGTGGTTGTTGTTGTTGAAATACTATCACAACGGAACAGCCTGCTTGCGAGATTCACAGGCAAGTGGCTCAGCATTCCACACATACACACACACACATATATCCCTTTTTTAAAAAAGTATATCATACATGAAACGCTAGCATCAACAGTTTTCCAAGGGATGGTAACATGAATGGACCTGTTATTTTTCTCTAAAAACATTTTTTCTGATTCCGCCCTGCCTGTCCCTTCAATCTTTCTAATTTCTCATTCTTTCCTCTGATGAAGGACTAGCGTCCGAAACGTTAAGACTCTCTTCCTGCTATTTCAAAGGTTATACTAATATATTCCTTCTATATACTGTGCCGATACTCTTGTTATTTCTGAGCATGGAGCCCCGTTCTCCCCCAAACACTCACACTCACATCTACGCATAAACACACACACACACGTACACCTACACACACACACACCACCGTCCACCCTCCCTGCTCGGACCCCCTATTTCCTTCTCCCCCCCTCTCCATCCACCCACCACCACCTCTACATGCCTCACACCCTTTCACCATTTGTTTTCATTTTAATTTTTTTCCTTTTATTTTAATGTCTTTCCACCACTTCTCCCCTCACACCCTCTCTGAACTCTTTTCCTTCCCACCTGTCTCCTGATGAAGGGCTTATGCCCGAAACGTCACCCCCCTCCCACACTCTCAAGCGTGAACCTAATACCAACACTGTTTGTAACTGCACTCCTTGTTATTGTTTTTGTTTTTTTACTTTTCCAATAACCTAATATATCCCTTCCATATACTCTACCGATTGTGTTGTTATTTCTGTTTACCTTTTGCATACACACATATATATATATATATCAACGCTTAGGTGGACCTCTCAAAATTCGTTGGATTTTCTAATTGGACTTTCACCCCAAAACTGAATACCAACCTAGAGTACACCTGAACTTCCACCAGGAAATCTTTCGTATCATTGAAATTTTCTTTGCTTCTTACATTTAAAGACATAGACAGTGTCTTTCATTAGAAATATGGTAATGAAAGGGTTAATGACATAAGCAGTGTCTTTCATTAGAAATATGGTAATAAAAGAGTTAAAGACATAGACAGTGTCTTTCATTAGAAATATGGTAATGAAAGGGTTAAAGACATAGACAGTGTCTTTCATTAGAAATATGGTAATGAAAGGGTTAAAGACATAGACAGTGTCTTTCATTAGAAATATGGTAATGAAAGGGTTAATGACATAGACTGTGTCTTTCATTAGAAATATGGTAATGGAAGGGTTAATGACATAGACTGTGTCTTTCATTAGAAATATGGTAATGAAAGGGTTAAAGACATAGACTGTGTCTTTCATTAGAAATATGGTAATGAAAGGGTTAATGACATAGACAGTGTCTTTCATTAGAAATATGGTAATGAAAGGGTTAAAGACATAGACAGTATCTTTCAATAGAAATATGGTAATGAAAGGGTTAAAGACATAGACAGTGTCTTTCATTAGAAATATGGTTATGAAAGGGTTAAAGACATAAGCAGTGTCTTTCATTAGAAATATGGTAATGAAAGGGTTAATAACGAGAAAGTTAATTCATTTGCTAAATCCCTCCAAATTCTTGATTATTTTTCAAAATTATTTGAAAATCACAGTCAGTGTCTCTCAGTAGAAATATGGTGATAATAATGAAAGGGTTGACGCCCAAAATAAACTATCAATGTATGCAACAACAACAACAACAACAATAAGGGCTAAAGTGTTGTTGTTGTTAATAGCAAATGATGTAATGTGTTGTTGCTGTTGTTGTTTTGGTGCTATTTATTGAATGGGTGGTTCGCTGGATGGTCTATTCTTAGGTTTTTTCTCTTTCAATGACAAATACTGGAATTTGCCAAACACAGCCCCCCCCCCCCCCTCTTCCCGCTTCTTCCTCCACTCCTCAAAAGAGTTGATGGTGGAGGTGGTGGTGGTGGTGGTGGTGATGTTGATGGTGGTGGTGGTGGTGATGTTGATGGTGGTGGTGGCGGTGTTGATAGTGGTGGTGATGTTGATGGTGGTAATGGTGGTGTTTATGGTGGTGGTGGTGGTGGTGTTGATAGTGGTAGTGGTGGTGGTGATGGTTGTGGTGGTGGTAGTGATAATGGTGGCGGTGGTAGTAGTGATGTTGATGGTGGTGGTGTTGCGTTTTTTGTGGTAGTAGTGATGTTGATGGTGGTGGTGGTGTTGGCGATAGTGGTGCCATTTGTGATAATGGTGGTGGTGGTGGTGATGGTGTTGGTGATGATGTTTACAATAGTGATGGTAGTGATGTTCTTGATGATGGTGGCGGTGGCTAATGGCAGAGTGAGGGTAGGGGAAGGGGCAACGGTGTTGGAAACAAATTTTTTATTCCTGAAAAGTGAAAGGATTTTTATTTATTACTGCCCTCCCTTGCACATGGGCCCAAACATACACCCCACCTCCTACACCTTCCTCCCACTTCTGGCCACACCACCCTTACACTGTAAAGTTATCTTGGTATCACAAAGCACCCAGTCCACACTGTAAAGTGGTCATGTAGGTGTCACAACAAAAAGCACCCAGTCCACACTGTAAAGTGGTCATGTAGGTGTCATGATAACAAGCACCCAGTCCACACTGTAAAATGGTCATGTAGGTGTCATGATAACAAGCACCCAGTCCACACTGTAAAATGGTCATGTAGGTGTCACAACAAAAAGCACCCAGTCCACACTGTAAAGTGGTCATGTAGGTGTCATGATAACAAGCACCCAGTCCACACTGTAAAATGGTCATGTAGGTGTCATGATAACAAGCACCCAGTCCACACTGTAAAATGGTCATGTAGGTGTCACAACAAAAAGCACCCAGTCCACACTGTAAAGTGGTCATGTAGGTGTCATGATAACAAGCACCCAGTCCACACTGTAAAATGGTCATGTAGGTGTCACAACAAAAAGCACCCAGTCCACACTGTAAAGTGGTCATGTAGGTGTCATGATAACAAGCACCCAGTCCACACTGTAAAGTGGTCATGTAGGTGTCACAACAAAAAGCACCCAGTCCACACTGTAAAGTGGTCATGTAGGTGTCATGATAACAAGCACCCAGTCCACACTGTAAAATGGTCATGTAGGTGTCACAACAAAAAGCACCCAGTCCACACTGTAAAGTGGTCATGTAGGTGTCACAACAAAAAGCACCCAGTCCACACTGTAAAATGGTCATGTAGGTGTCACAACAAAAAGCACCCAGTCCACACTGTAAAGTGGTCATGTAGGTGTCATGATAACAAGCACCCAGTCCACACTGTAAAGTGGTCATGTAGGTGTCACAACAAAAAGCACCCAGTCCACACTGTAAAATGGTCATGTAGGTGTCACAACAAAAAGCACCCAGTCCACACTGTAAAGTGGTCATGTAGGTGTCACAACAAAAAGCACCCAGTCCACACTGTAAAGTGGTCATGTAGGTGTCACAACAAAAAGCACCCAGTCCACACTGTAAAGTGGTCATGTAGGTGTCACAACTAAAATCACCCAGTCCACACTGTAAAGTGGTCATGTAGGTGTCACAACAAAAAGCACCCAGTCCACACTGTAAAATGGTCATGTAGGTGTCACAACAAAAAGCACCCAGTCCACACTGTAAAGTGGTCATGTAGGTGTCACAACTAAAATCACCCAGTCCACACTGTAAAGTGGTCATGTAGCTGTCACAACAAAAAGCACCCAGTCCACACTGTAAAGTGGTCATGTAGCTGTCACAACAAAAAGTACCCAGTCCACACTGTAAAATGGTCGTGTAGGTGTCACAACAAAAAGCACCCAGTCCACACTGTAAAATGGTCATGTAGGTGTCACAACTAAAATCACCCAGTCCACACTGTAAAGTGGTCATGTAGCTGTCACAACAAAAAGCACCCAGTCCACACTGTAAAGTGGTCATGTAGCTGTCACAACAAAAAGCACCCAGTCCACACTGTAAAGTGGTCACGTAGGTGTCACAACAAAAAGCACCCAGTCCACACTGTAAAATGGTCGTGTAGGTGTCCCGACAAAAAGCATCCAGTCCACACTGTAAATGAGGTTGGCACCAGGAATGCAATTCAGCTGTAGAAACCAAGTCAGAAACAGTTCTGTACAAGCAAGAGATGGTCACCTGACTTGGCATTGCTCACAACAGGGCAACTCGTCTAACCCATGCTAGCTGGAAAAATGGACGTTAAATGATGAGGGTATATATATATATATATATATATATATATATATATATATATATATATATATATATATATATATATTATATATATATACACCCACACACGCACATATACATACAAACGTATATGAATACATATATATATATATATATACATACACATACACATATGTATATCATGACTCATACACTATTCACTTCCCTGACATTTGTATATTATTCTATGTACTATACATGCAACTTTGATGAGTTGTAGTGCACCTGAGCACTTTACACAATAATCTCATTATTATTTTTTTTATTATATACTCACAAATGCACACAAGGTATATATATATGGTCTAACCCATGCTAGCGTGGAAGATAGACGTTAAATGATGATGATGATATATACATCCACACATATTTCTATGTATGTATGTATATATATATAGATATAT
>OZ024765.1:6209423-6251923 GCA_964016885.1 Eledone cirrhosa | reverse complement strand
GATGTTTTCTTAAACGTAGAATACAAGTATATTATTATTATTATTATTATTACTAATAAAAAAATAAGCGGATTAAGGCGAAAGATTTCATTTGTCTTCGTCTCCTCTCCAACATCTCCGAGTTTATAAAGAGGACTGGAAGAAAAATAAGAGATTTTTCTTCGTAATTCCTCCTCTATGTTTAGTAAATATATAAATATATATATACACACACATATATACATATATAGCTAACAGTGCCGGATTAACCTAGTAGCAAGACTAGCATAAGTGCCGGATTAGCCTCATAGCAAGAGTAGCATTTGTTGGGAGCCCTGCAATTTCAGAAACTCCTCCACCACAAGTTAAATACATTATATTGTTACATAGTACAATACTGCTTATAAACTTTATGTCCATCTTTTAAATATATATTTAGGGATCCGCTTTTTTTTTCATTGTATTTTATGTGCAGTAAACTCCCGGACACTAACCCGAATCAACGTTGTCCCCTTATGTTCTGTGAATATAATATGCTAGGCAACTGAGTATTTTGGTAAAATATCTGCCCCTGAAGTAACCCTTGCAAAAAAATTAAAGGGACATTAAATAATATAGAGTGACTGATAGATAGACAGATAGATAGATGGATAGTGTTAGATAGATAGATAGGTAGAGTGAGAGAGACAGATAGGGAGATAGATAAATAGACAAACTGATTGATAGATATATAGAAAGACAGACAGATATATATATATAGAGAGAGAGAGATAGATAGATTGACAAATAGATTGTGAGACAGATATATAGAGATATATAGATAAGACCAATTGTTGATATAGACTTAAGCAGAATGGCATTGGTTAAAATGAATATTTTTACATTTTAAATAACCAACGTGAAAAAAAATCTATTTACTTTACAATATCGAAATACCAGAGGTTCTTTTCATCTCATTAAACCATTTAATATTTTTCGCTCACAAAATGACTTTCTAATAATTAAAGTAGGGAGATAAGATAATTTCTAACCTCGTATCATATGTACAATTGGATCTTTGAAATAGGGAAAGAGAGAGCTTGCTGCTATTTAGATTATATATAACAAGGGAAGTCTTTATTTTATATATATATATATATATATATATATATATAAATATATATATATATATATATATAAACACACACAGGCCTTTGGGTACGTGTTATAATTATACACGCTCACAGACCTTCCTCTAGGTAGATGAATGGTTATATACACGCACATACACCTTTCTCTAGCTAGCTAATAGAAGCACACACATCTCATAGATTCACACAGAGAGATATATAGTTATATACACAGAGACCTCTCTCTTATATATATATATATATATATGTGTATACACACATATATATACATACATACATTTTCTCACAACATAGCGACGGCATTATTTACTACATCATAAAATATTGACTTCTTTCTTATTTGTGAACTAAGATAAGTAAATATACACCCTATATATATATATATATATATATATATATATATATATATATATATATATATATATACACATACATACATACATACACACACACACGTATATACACGCGATCAAAACACTATATGCACAGATGTTGCACTTTTTAATTAAACAACGTGTGTGTGTATATGTGTATTTTGAGGTTCGCTGTTGATAATAGTAACCTTTAGTTCTCTTTCTGCCTGCTTCTAGTTCACACAGACATACACACCTATATATATATATATATATATATATATATATATATATATATATATATATATATATATATAATCACACACTCTCATATATATATATAATCACATATACACATATATATATATATATATATATATATATATATATATATATATATATATACACATACACACCTATATCTATATATACACACACACACTCTCATATATATATATATATATATATATATATATATATATATATATAATCACACACACACACTTTCATATATATATATAATCACATATACACATACACACCTATATATATATATATATACACACACACTCTCTCATATATATATATAATCACATATACACACACAATTATATACATATATATATAATCACACACACACATATATATATATATATATATATATATATATATATATATATATATATATATATAATCACACACACACACACAATTATATACATATATATATAATCACACACACACATATATATATATATATATATATATATATATATATATATATATATATATATATATATATATATAATCACACACACACACACATATATATATATATATATATATATATATACACATACAATTATATACATATATATATATATATAATCACATACCACATATATACGCGCAATATATATATATATATATATATACATATATATATATATATATATATATATATATATATACACTCACATACACATATATAGGTATATATATATATATATATATATATATATATATATAATCACATACACGCAGATGCGTGCATGTAGAGGATGTTGGTAATGAAAAGGATGTAAGCAGGTGCATGGCGATGTGTGATGTGATTTGAGTTAAAAACTACTAATAATAATACAACACACATATATATATATATATATATATATATATATATGTAAATGTATATATATATATATATATATATATATATATAGTAAACGGTCAGTAGCCGACAAGCAGCTAGTTTTATATTGAAAGTGTTGAAATCTTGGGATGTATACAAATACAACTGCGATTTTTTGAAAACTAAGGGTAACACGTATATATATATATATATATGTATGTATATATATATACAAACAAGAAAAAAGTAAGCTTATAAGTTATATATATATATATATATATATATACAAACCAGAAAAAGTAAGCATATAAGGTTTATATATATATATATATATATATATATATATATATATATATATCGAGAAAACTACACAATATATATACAATATATACCTAGAAATAAAACGTGAAAGAAAGAAAAAGATAAACAAAAGAGGCAGCCGCGAAGATTTCTGAAGAATAAAATATTTCCTAGGATTGGAAGTCGACTAAAAAATATAAATATATATAAATTAAGCCGAGATAAGTCTCTATATATATATATATATATATATATATATAAGGAGATGTAAATATATATATACATAACAAAAAAGAAATTCTGCGAGATAAACTTGTCACAAAACCAAAGAAATTATCTTGGTGGATTTTTTATTTGAAGAGGATAAAAAACCGAAATGTAATGAAAATGGAATGAAAATTAAATGAAAATTAAAACCGAAGTGAAATGAAAATAAAATGAAATGAAAATTAAAACCAAAGTAAAATGAAAGGAAAATGTAATGAAAATAAGATGAGATGAAAATGAAATGACAAATTGTGGAGTTTACCAGAGGAGCTCGTGTAATTATTACTAATTAAGTAAACAAGTTTGGAGTTAAATAATTAATTTGTGGTTAACATAAGTAGATTGAGGCCTGTCTGTCTGTGTATATCTTGTTTACCTTTTGCTGTATATTCATCAACCTAATCAACGAAAGACAACAGACCATATATACATACATATATATATATATGTATATGTATTTATATCTGTATATATATATACAATATATATGTGTGTGCAATTGTAAAATATTAATTTATTTATAGGTAAAATATTGGATCATCCTTGTTTGTTTTTGTCTTCAAACCAAACAAATTAAATCAACGAAAGAAAGCAAACAAAAGCTAAAGAATTACATATATACACACACCCCCTATATACATATACATATATATATATACACCTGTGTATATATATATATATATAGACAAGAAACAAGAGCCAAAGGATTACATATACACACACACACACACACACCCACACCTACATACATATATATCCACCTGTATATATATATATAGACAAGAAACAAGGGCCAAAAGGTTACATATATACACACACACCCCTACATACAAATATATCCACCCGTGTATATATATATATATATATATATATATATATATATATATATATATATACACACACACGCACACATACGTATGTAAAAAAAAGTAAGACAAGAAACAACAGCCAAAGAATTACACACACCGATACAAACACACACATATATATACAACCATATATATATATATACAGATATATATACTGTGTATAAGATACAGAAATTGTCTATTGGATAAATAATCTGTTTGTGAAAATAACAGGTATTTTATGGAGGAGTGAAGATAGCGAATTTTCCGACGGTGCTGTTTTATGTTCTATTATGAATGGCGAATCATTTTGGTGAAATAACGAAGAATTTGGCAGCATTAGCAGTGGGATAAACACTATTGTTGTTATTACTGTTAATAAAGAGCCCCATCATTATTGTTAAGGAATATAAGGATTACTACTACTACTACTACTACTACTACTAAATGCAATCATTATTATTGTTGTTATTATATATTGGCGAGAGAAAAGGGTGAAAGGAAAGCCAGCAACGATAGAGAAATAGTTATATATATATATATATATATATATATATATATATATATATATATATATATATTGAACTGAAGAAAACTGTTGAACCCTCGTACGACGAGAGAGTCCATCATATATATATATATATATATATATATATATATATATATGTATATATATGTATGATATATAGCTGAAATGTGTAAGGGAAGAGTTAAAATTATTATGCCATGTCTGAAGGATATTATTAACAATTTTAAAGAGAAGGATAAAAAATCCTGAGAGAAGAGAAGCCAAAAATAAACTTTATATATATATATATATATATATAAACCAAAACATAAAAGGACAGTCGGGCAGGTAGGTGACATTGCTCAGCCTGCCATTTCCATCCTTTCCTCAATTAAGAACTAACTCACCCCAAGACTTAAGCAAACTAACTTATTAACCTCCCCTCTCAGGATTTTATTACACCCCACAACACCAATATTATCTTGATTAAGGAATTCCATTACACGCCAACGTTTGCTGCGCTTTTCTTGCCCTTTGAAAAAAAAAAAAACCCTTAACAAAATAAAATAAACACTACTGCTATTGTTGTTCCGGTTTTATCGGTTCCAAAACTGCCAAAATGCCCGTCAGAAGAGGCCATGTTGCTCCGCCTAACACCTTTATTGATACAATTATTAGAAAATTCGACGATCAAAGTAAGTAAATATTTTTTTTCTTTTATTATTTATTTTTGTTTATTGTTTATTGTTTATTTCATGTTGACTTTTTCAGGCCCCCCCCCCTTTTTTTTCTGCAATAATTTCTTCTCACCTTCTCTCTCTCACCTCCGTCGTCCCCCCCCTCTTTCTCACCTCCGCCGTCCCCTCTCCCCCCTCTTTCTCAATTCCGTCGTCCCCTCTCACTTTCGTCGTCCTTCCCCTCCCTCTCACTTCTGTCGTCCCATCCTCCTATCTCTCACCTCCGTCACCCCCTCTTTCCCTCTCTCAAAAAAGAAGAGATTTATACACCTGTCTTTCTCTTTCGATATATATATATACCGGTCCAGAAATAGCCGTCGAAACTACTTGAGCTCTGCCGTCGGGGTCTAACATTTTCCTATATATATATATATATATGTGTGTAAAAGGTAAACAGAAATAACAACACAGTCGGTACAGTATATGGAAGGGATATATTAGGTTAACGCTTGAAATAGCAAGAAGAGGGTCTTAACGTTTATATATATATATGAATAAAGTTAGTCCTTCATCAGTGATCTTCCAACCATCATTGGTATTTCATCGCTTTAAAGACCATATACCTCCTGTTGGTGCGAGCAACGGCCAAAAAAAGGTCGTTGGGACACGTAAATAAAGGGGACATGAGTGTAAACAAACAAAGATAGTGAAGCAACGAAAAGTAAGGAAGAAGGAGTCAAGTCCCAAATTTCTATGAATATAAATTCGGTGAAATCGTGAACGAGTATATATATATATATATATATATATATATATATATATCAGGTTTTCCTGATGATTTCCTCCGAATGAAACAGTTCTAGTCCTGTAGAAGCCATTTCTATATTAAATATTTGTACTCTGCTATGTATTGAGTACCTTATTGTGGTTACATCCGATTGAACCGGGATAAACATATCTCTATATATATATATGATTAGTTGCAATAGTGATATACACAGGTACTTAAGTTTCGTTGGGTTATGCACTCCAACTCATTAAAACCTATGTGTGTCTATCTCTGTCTCTCTTTATCTCTATGTCCCTTTCTATTCCTCTCTCTCTTCGTTCTCTCCATCTTACTTTCTCTCTTCCTTCTCTCCATCTTACTTTCTCTCTTCCTTCTCACTCTTCTTTCTCCCCCTCTTTCTCTTAGACATGCTTTGCTCTCACCCCTTCACTCCTCCTTACCAAACTCACGTTTCTTTCTTACCTCTTCCTCCTCTTTCTCTCTCTTTCTTCAATTCCTTTGCATTACATTCTCTATACGACCTTCTCTACTATTCCATCATCATCACCACCACTACCACCACCACCATCATCATCGTCACCACAAACACCTCCACTACCAGCACCACCACCATCACCATTACCACCACAGCTACAACCTCCACTACCACCATCACCACTACCACCACCATTACCATTACCACCACAGCTACAACCACCACCACCATCATCATCATCACCACTACAACCACCACCATCACCACTACAACAACCACCACCACCAACATTATCATCACCACCACCATCACCACCACCACCATCATCATCATCATCATCACCACCACCTCCACCACCATCATCACCACCACCACCATCATCACCACCACCACCACCATCACCACCACCACCACCATCACCTCCACCACAGCTACAACCACCACCATCATCACCACCACCACCCCCATCATCACCACCACCACCATCATCACCTCCACCACAGCTACAACCGCCACCACCACCACCACCACCACCAGCCTGCTCACTCGAAAACCAATAATCAATCTCTCTCCCATTCAATTTACCCACCTCACTCACCTTACCTTCGTCATCTCACTGTCGCTGCTCTCTCTTGTTTTTCACCTCCATCACCTGATCATCATCACCTATCTATCTCTCCACCTGTTTACCTGTCTGTCTATCAACCTGTCTATTTATCTACCTATCCATCTATTTACCTGTCTATCAACCTGTTTACCTGTCTGTCTATCCACTTGTTTACCTGTAACTATCTATCTATCCACCTGTTTACCTGTACCTGTCTATCTCTCCACCTGTTTACCTGTACCTGTCTATCTATCCACCAGTAACTATCTATCTATCTGTCTGTCTGTCTACCTGTCTATCCATCTATTTACCTGTCTATCAACCTGTTTACCTGTCTGTCTATCCACCTGTTTACCTGTAACTATCTATCTATCCACCTGTTTACCTGTACCTGTCTATCTATCCACCTGTAACTATCTATCTATCTATCTATCCGTCTGTCTACCTGTCTATCCATCTGTTTACCTGTCTGTCTGCTTGTATATCCATTTGTCTATTTGTCTGGCTGCCAGTCTGTGTATCTATTTATCTATCTATTTATGTGTGTGTATATATATACACAACACACACACAATATATATATATGTAATAAACAACATAAGATAATTATTTCATTTACCAGTGGTTTCTTGAAAGCAAATAAATCTGCTTTCAGTCGTCAGAATGAAAAAAACCTGGTGTTTTTATTGAATGTGGATTTGAAAACAAAAATATCAGAAATATGAAAGCGAGGCTGAGGAAACACCAAATGAAATAATTATCTTATGTTGCTTATTACACAACTAATAAGCTCTGTAACCTACATAGAGCACTCTTTTTTCCTGTACCTTTCCGACGGAATTACTTCATTCATACATATATATATATATATATATATATATATATATATATATATATATATATATATATATATATAAGGTATTGGAATGTTTTTAGTAGAGTAATGTATATATATCATCATCATCATCATCTTCGTTTAATGTCCATCTTCCACGCTAGCATGTTAGACGGGAGTTGTCCCACTTGAGGCAAGGTTGATCGGGTGGCTGTCTCGCTCATGTAGGACCCATCCCCCATATATATATATATATATATATATATATGGCTTAGTGGTTAGAGCATTGGCCTTGCAATCGAAAGGTTGTGAGTTCAATTCTCAGACCGGGTGATGTGTTGTTTCCTTGAGCAAGACACTTTATTTCACATTGCTCCAGTTTACTCAGCTGTAGAAATGAGATGATAGGGACTGGGGTCCCTATCATCCCACTGTTAAGTGGTCGTGGGGGTGCCACAGCCAAAAAGCACCCAGCACTCACTGTAAATGAGGTTGGTGTTAGGAAGGGCATCCAGCTGTAGAAATCAAGCCAGAATCACTTCCCGTCCCACCCTTGCAAGCAGGGAAAAGCAGGCGTAAAATGATGATGATGATGATGATGATGATGATGATGATATATATATATATATATATATATATATCTAATATGGTATTGAGTACTTTTTTCTCTCAGCCGTCAACCATATATGGATATATATATATAATTAGTTACAACAATGACATATACAGTTACTTAACTTACATTGGGTTATATAACCCAACAAAACTTAAGTGTCACTGTTGTAACTAATTATACTTAACTAGTCCTATGGACTGAGTGCTTTTACCCTTGGATATTTCTACCAAACTTTTACTATAGTAAAGGCGCACGTGTATATATAATATTATGGTGGGGATGGTGTCAAGTTGCCAATAACAACAAACGTACCAATTTAGTTTCACTTCAGTTTCTGTTATCAAAGTAACTTATCCAATGCTAGTTGGTTTAGTATCCAAATGGCAATTTAATTGTGAAAGTTCTTCCATCACACATTCTGTGACCTTCTCAATCACTAATTTGTGCTCTCTCTCTCTCTCTCTCTTCTTTATTTCAATTTTGTTCCAGTTATTCTTCTATCTTGTCATTCAGAAATGTGTGTGTATAGTGTATAGTGATTTCATGGAATTAAAATTCTAAAGTAAATTTTCTAGTCAGGCCTTCTCTTGTTTTCATGTATATATATATATATATATATATATATATATATATATATATATATAATAATTGTTTCTATTTTTAGCACAAGGCTAGCAATTACCCAGTGTATTACTGGTACTTTATTTTATCGACCCCGTAAGGATGAAAGGCAAAGTTAACCTCGGCGGGATTTGAACTCAGAATGGCAAGGGCCGTATATATTCATTCATTTTCATTTCATTTTACGTCCACTTTTCCTTGCTTGCAAGGGTGGGACGAGAACTGATTCTGGCTTGATTTCTACAGCTGGATGCCCTTCCTAACACCAACCTCATTTACAGTGAGTGCTGGGTGCTTTTTTGCCGTGGCACCTCCACGACCACTTTGCAGTGGAATGATATGGACCCCAGTCCCTATCATCTCATTTCTACAGCTGAGTAAACTGGAGCAATGTGAAATAAAGTGTCTTGCTCAAGGAAACAACACATCACTCGGTCTGAGAATTGAACTCACAACTTTTCAATTGCAAGCCTAATGCTCTTTATATATATATATATAGATAGATAGATAAGGGAACAAAGAATCAATGTTGCATCATATACATATTTAATAACACATTACATATGTTTCACTGTCAATCAGCTCGAGGAACTATCTATTAATGATCGAACCTGACTCTGGAATCGGAAGCTTCTTAGATATCTTTTAACATGTAGACTCACGAGAGTGGTTGAATATTATCTTTTGAAGCAAAACCGAGGTTCACAACTTAGATTCATTCTATAATTTCTCTGTGTGTTTCCATACAGGGGATAATGCTACATGCATTACATGCATATGTAAACAACAAGTTAATCAGTAACAGTTAATAAACATCTGTGTATCACCAGGAATTATAAAAAGGGATAAAATTTTATCAAATTCAAATTATAAGAATAGATACCATATCGAATTTTTAACATTTATAAACATAAAATGAAGACTGAACATAGAATGGTTTTAACATGCAAAGTTGTAAGCGATTGTATATACAGTTGTCCCCAGTATTCATAGGGGCTATGTTCCTAGAACACCTGCGAAGAGTGAAGTACCATGAATATTGGACTTAGTCCATAAAAATGCCTTGAGGCCAGTCATGGGCAACCTGCAGCCCACGAACCTTTCTGAATGGCTCGCCTAAGTCACCTAAGTGAAATCTTTCTGATTTTTTTACCCCAACTTTTCAGTCGTAATTTATCTTTCTATCATTTTTATGATCGAGGAAAACAACGTGTACGAATTCTGAAGAAACAAATCAAAACAACCTGAGTTACTGCCCCCTTTTTTTAATGTGGGCATGAATGTAAATTAGCGCTTGTGGCCCGCCTGATGATGAGCCATACCTCATGTAGCCCGCTTCTCGAAAAAGGCTGACCAAGATACTCTCATGGAATGACCAAATGAGATTTATTTGTCAACATAGTCCCTGGAAAGAAACAATACAGTTATTAATAAGAAGTGTTGAAATTAATGCATGCAAGATTTTACAGCTCTAGCATCACACCTTCACAGGCTGACCATGATACTCTCATGGAATGACCAAATGTGGTTTATTTTTCAACATAATCCCTGGAAAGAAACAATACAGTTATTAATAAGAAGTGTTGAAATTAATGCCTGCAAGATTTCACAGCTCTAGCATCACACCTTAGTCAACCTCTCAACTTTAAGGTTGACCCTCGTATATGGCTCCACTCTGCATATTTTATTTTCACTCCCTAATGTCATTACTTCCCACAAGGAAAAGCTAAAGATAAAGTCAGATATTTTTAGACAGGCCTTGTATATCTTATCTACCTCACCAGTGTATTGAGTCCTTATATCTATTGATTTACCCTGTAGTAAATCACACACATCTCTCTCTTTCTCTGTATGTTACACTCTGTCAATCTCACTCACTCTCACTCTCACTCACTCACTCTCACTCACTCACTCTCACTCACTCACTCACACTCACTCACTCTCTCTCTCTCTCTTTCTATATCTCTCTCTTTTTCTCTCTTTCTCTCCTCTCTTTCTCTCTTTTTCTCTCTCTCTCTATCTCTCTCTCTCTCTCTCTCTCTCTCTCCCTCTCTATATATATATATATATCACACTCTGTCAATCTCTCCATCTCTCTCTGTCAATCTGTTCAACCCCCTCTCTGTCACTCTCTCCCTCCCTCCCCCTCTGATTCTTTACCTTTCTAGAATTAATAGGAAACAGAAAATGTGTGTGTGCGTATCTGATGTGTATGTGAATTTATAGATTCATATACACACTATATATATGTGAAATAACTGCAGTGACTGTCGTAAACTGTATATATATATATATCATCATCATCATCATCATGATATATCTATCTATCTAGGGCGGGTAAAATTCCCGAGATCCATGGACGAGTTCTCTCCAGCGGTCTCTGTCCCTCATCATCGCTGCCATGTCCTGTGTCTCCAACAGACCAGTGTCTGTCCTTAGGGCATCAACATAGGTTAACCTCGGTCTTCCTCTTCCAGTGTGTCCATGTAGGGGCTCCCACAGGAGCACTGAGTGCAATGTCAACTCTGGATGTCGGTGAGCATGTCCAGCTAACCTCAGTCTCCTCTGTGTCACTGTCAAGCTGACTTTTGGGAGGTTCCCATACAGCTCTGAGTTTTTCATCCTCAGTGTATACTGATTAATGTTCAGAGCCATCCTCAGCATTCTCGTGTAGCACCCATCCACCATCTGGGTGAGTTTCTTGGTCAGTGTCCAAGTCTCAAAACCCCTCTATATGGGTGAGACATGGTCACTTGACCTAACTTGCCTCTAAATGGGACCCGTCTAACCCATGCTAGCGTGGAAGATAGACGTTAATCGATGATGATGATGATGATGATGATATATATATATATGTATCATCATCATCATCATTGTTTAACGTCTATCTTCTACGCTAGCATGGGTTAGATGAGAATTGTCCCACTTGAGGCAAGATTAGTCAGGTGACCATGTCTTGCTCATACAGGACTATATCTGGCAGGTTTTCTACGGGTGGATACCCTTCCTAACACCAACCACATTTACAGTGTGGACTGGGAGGTTTTTGTCGTGACACCTACATATATATATTATATATATATGTATATATATATATATATATGATGTATATATATAAATATATATATATATATCATCATTATTGTTTAACATCCAATTTCCCTGCTAGTGTATATATGTATGCATATTTACATATGCATGCAAGCTCACACACACACACACACACACACACACACATATATACATAGATATAGATATATAGGTATATATATAAAATGTCATGTAGTCATGTTGGAAAACATCCATCAGTATACTTATATCTGAATGTTTAGAGAGGGGGGGAGAAACAGAGTGTGTGTGTGAGGGAAGGAGAGAGAAACAGTGTGTGTGTGAGGGAGAGAGAGAGAGACATGCACACACAAAGAGAGGGAAAGAGAGAGAGAGAGAGAATCAGGCATAGAAACAGTGTGAGGGGGAAAGACAGAGAAAGAGAGAGACAGACACCCAAAAGCAAGCAGAGAGATGGAGGCAGATATTTAGAGAGAGAGAGAGAGAGAGGAAGCAGACAGACAGACAGAGAGAGGAAGCAGACTCAGAAAAAGAGAAGAAATGCAAGCAGACAGAGAAAGAGAGAGAGGCAGATAGATAGATAGAGAGGGATAGATACAGAAACAGATAGACAGAGAGAGAGAGAGAAGAGGGACAGAGAGAAAGAGAGAGTTGTTTCTCTGCACTATGTCATCACAGTTATATGTACATATGCACAATACCTGTTGTCCTATGTTACAACAATTCTAATGACTCAGTGTTGTCATTATTTCATGTCTGACTTTACAGACTTGTTACATCTGTTGGGTCTTTTGCAGGCTTGCATCTGTTAGATCTGTTCCATGCTTACATCTGTTGGGATTTTTATATACTTGCATCTGTTGGGTCTTTTACATACTTATGCATTAGTAAGTTACATACACACACATCTTCACATAAATATTTAATCAGATACACAGAATTAAACACACAATTCGGATGCTGGCTTACTTAATTTATAACAGATTAGAAGCGCTCAATGGTATTTTTCCGGAGTATAATTAATAATATTAATAAATGGAAAATATCTTTATAAAACCATATTTATTTTATTATACATATTTCAAGGGTAGCAATATTTTAGTACGCTTTCGTCAGATAAAATACAATATTTGGTTTAAAGATAGTTATAAGTTCATTGAAGATATCTTTAATGAACTTATAACATAAAGTTCATATGAAGGCACATGGCCTTGCAATCGAAAGGTTGTGAGTTCAATTCTTGGACCGGGTGATGTGTTGTTTCCTTGAGCAAGACACTTTATTTCACATTGCTCCAGTTTACTCAGCTGTAGAAATGAGATGATAGGGACTGGGGTCCCTATCATTCCACTGCAAAGTGGTCGTGGAGGTGCCACGGCAAAAAAAGCACCCAGCCCACACTGTAAATGAGGTTGGTGTTAGGAAGGGCATCCAGCTGTAGAAATCAAGCCGAATCAGTTCCCGTTCCACCCTTGCAAGCAGGGAAAAAGCGGACGTAAAATGATGATGATATGTCACTATCTTTAAACCAAATATTGTATTTTATCTGACGAAAGCATACTAAAATATTGGTACCCTTGAAATATGTATAATAAAATAAATATGGTTTTATAAAGATATTTTCCATTTATTAATATTATTAATATATATATGTATAATATAAAAGATTGGAACTTCCACCATCGTTTTGAGAAACGTGGACCCACTACCTCTATGCAATGGCCCACACTTTACAGCCAGGAGGATGAACCATCTGCTAGAGGTCACTATTCTTGGAGGCAATCATCAAGGAGAAAATGCATTTATTCCCAAGATTCCTCTAATCCCTTCCTCTACCGACCTGCCTTTCAAATTCTCAAGACGTCGGTCTCCTGATAGAGCCAGTTTTGCTACGACCATACATAAAGCTCAGGCTCAGAGTTTCAGAGTTGTAGAATTGAATACAAGAGAATCACTTTTTACCCATGGAGAGTTATATGTAGGTTGTTCACGAATAGAAACATCTAGAAATCTTCATATACTATACACAAACAGTAAAACGAAGAATCTGGTGTATCTGGAAGATTTTTTTTACTGTTTATTTGTTTGTAACACACACACACACCATGGTTACGCCTCATACTGTAAACCAAACAACGCCACTGTTTTACATCAATTATATGTATATATATATACATGGTCACATTACTGTATATATATATACACACACTCTTTCAGTTTGTTGATATTGTTGTTCTTGTACTGACATTTACAGGTGAAATAATCTGTAAATTGTGTACACCTGAAACTAAAACAGGCAGTAGATTGTTCTTCTCTCGCTATGTTATATAGAGTGTGTGTATGTGTAAGAGATTGTACATGTGTGTGTGAGAGTGCGTACTATTTAGAGATAAAAAGGACTGTAGCATGCATATATATATATATATCATATACATATGTATATAAATATACACACCTATATATATATATGTACACACACACCTACACCTGTGAGCACACAGTCACAAAAATAAGATGGTGTAGGACAGAACAAAAGGAGAGACACAAAATAACAAAGAAGTCACTGAGGAGGTCACAGAATGTGTGACGAAAGAGCTTTCACAATATACAAATAATAACCATCCGGTTAGTAAACTACCCAATTGGAAATTTATAATAAATTGAAGTGAAAACCAACTGGTGTGTGTGTTTTTATAAAGGACCCGTCCAAACCATGCAAGCATGGAAAAGTGGACGTAAAATCGATGATGATATATATATATATAAAAGTAAATAGGATCAGGTGCTTTTTGTCATGTCACCAGCATGATCACCTTACAAAGGTTTATAAATGGAGATATCCACTTAGTTTTGACTAAATAATTAATGTTTTAACCCTTTAGCATTTAAACCGGCCATATCCAGCCAGAATTCTTACACCTCTTTTTGTTCAAACCAGCTGTAACCAGCCACACATACTGATGTTAAGGTTTGTTCTCAAAGTAAATAATATCAAAATCTCGTAGCTTCGATATTATGTGAGGTAACTATGTGAGGTAATAACTATTTGAGGTAAAGCCTTTTCCACAAAAATACAATAGTATATATAAAGAAATGTAAATGATAAAGGGTTAAATCCCTGCCTCAATTTGGGCAGGGATTTAGAAATAAATGGACTTAAAATATGTCAGGTGAAAAGTATAAAGTTTGTACATCGTATTCTTTTTTTATCATTCTAGTTGTAAGATTTTAGTACATTTTAAAAACATAAGGAAGTGTGAGATCACAGCCCTGATACTGTAGTTATGGGGTTAGAATGTCTCAGGAAAGAATTGCTAGAGATATTTGTAGCTTGGCGATCAGGGAGTCACTCCAGGTAGAGCTGCTACTTCTCTGAATTGAGATATCACAGCTCTGATACTATGGACATGTGGTTAGAATGTCTCGGGAAAGAATTGCTGGAGATATTTGTAGCTCGGAGATCAGAGAGTCACTCCAGTTAGAGCTGCTACTTCTCCGAATTGAGCGACCACAGCTGTGATACTATGGACATGTGGTTAGAATGTCTCGGGGAAAGAATTGCTGGAGATATTTGTAGCTCGGAGATCAGAGAGTCACTCCAGTTAGAGCTGCTACTTCTCCGAATTGAGCGACCACAGCTGTGATACTATGGACATGTGGTTAGAATGTCTCGGGGAAAGAATTGCTGGACAAATAATTTTACGGGCGAAACCAACAGACAGGGGACCCAGGGGTAGACCCCAAGCAAGATGGTTGCATAACATCCATGAGCTTAACTGGTCTCGCCTGGGGATCCAGCTGGATCATTTGGAGATGGTTGCTTCTGACAGGACCTGCTGGAAGGAGTGTTTGAGGACTCTGCGCCCCACGACCCCCTTCAGGAATAAGGGGGCGAAGTAGTAGTCACTTTTAGACAGAAGTATTAGGGAGAGAGGGGCTGTTGATTACAATGTTCCCAGTCATTAACTGGTACTTTATTTTAATGACACCAGAAGGTTGACCAAGATACTCTCATGGAATGACCAAATGAGGTTTATTTTTCAACATAGTCCCTGGAAAGTGATTATGATGAAAGTTAGAAATATGGTAAGGAAGGGGGTCAACCCTTTAACATTTATGTTCCTCTATATTTACTATTATATTTTTGTAGTAAAGGCTTTACCTCACAATATTTCATATAACATTTACATTACTTTATATATACGATTGTATTTTCACAGTAAAGGCTTTACCCTCATATAATTACCTCACATAATATCGAATCTGAGATTTTGATGTTATTCATTTTGAGAACAATACCTTAACATCAGTATGAGCGGCCAGTTACAGCCAGTTTGAACAGAAAGAGGTGAGAGAATTCTGGCTGGTTTAAATGCTAAAGGGTTATATGGATGATGATGATGATGAAGTGGTGATGATGAGTAGGAGGTGAGCAGCGGTGTGTAATTTTAGTCAAAGATTTGACTGCTATTTCTGGTAGGTCAACTAACTAGGTAGAGGCATATTTCTTTCTTTGGCTTTATTTTATTGTTTTTTTTAAATCCTTTCTGTGTTTATGTTGGCAGCACCATACAGCAGTCTGTGTCTGTCTACATACACAGCCCTGCCTAAACATTTACACTGACAAAATGAAAAAATAATAAGAAGAAGAAGGGGGAAAGCTGCCATACTATTTGCTGAGTTCCCAGCAGAATATTTGGTGCTAGAGAAGAGGATCCAGCTGCAAAAACATTTCCAAGCAAGAATTGGTGTAAATCTTGAAAGTTTTAACCCTTTCATTGCCATATTTCTAATGTCAGGCATTGGCCGTAGCTTTCAATTTTGAAAATATTTTGAAAATAATCAGTTATTTGGAGAGATTTAGTAATACAGTGTACCCCTGGTATTATAATAAATTTATAAATTTAGGAATTTATAAATTTCCGATTGGTTGTTTGGTTCCACAACCAGATGGTTGTTTATATATTGTAAAAGTTCTTTCGTCACACATTCTGTGAACTCTTCAGTGACTGGGGGTTCTTTTCTTTGTTTTTTGTGCCTCTCCAACACACACACAAAAACAAGATGGCGTAGGACAGAACAAAGGAGAGGCACAAAAAACAAAGAAAAGAACCCCAGTCACTGAAGAGGTCACAGAATGTGTGACGAAAGAACTTTGACAATATATAAACAACCATCTGGTTGTGGAACCAACCAACCAACCGGAAATTTATAAATTTATTATAATAAATTGAAGTGAAATCAACTGGTGCATGTGTTTCTTATTGGCAACATGACCCTCCCAAAGTATAACACACGTTTTCAGATAAAGAATCTTGCTAAACAAATTCAGAAACGAAATATATATATATATATAAATATAATATAATATATATATATAAATAGAAAAAAAAAAATATATGTGTGTGTGTATATAATTACACCAAGCTTTTAATATTTTCCAATATATATATATATATATATATAAATATAATTGTTTCTACTTTTGGCACAAGGCCAGCAATTACCCCAGTGCATTACTGGTACTTTATTTTATCGAGCCCGTAAGGATGAAAGGCAAAGTTAACCTCGGCAGGATTTGAACTCATATATATATATATATATATATATGTAGGTCCCGGGTTGAGTCGGGGATAACCACAGTAAGTAAGGTACTCAATACATGGCAGAGTAAAATTTTTTTATTTTATAGAAGGAGCTTCTACAGGACTAGTACTGTTTCATTCAGATGAAATCTTCAGGAAGCTCTTCTGGAAGCGCTTCCTGAAGATTTCATCTGAATGAAACAGTACTAGTCCTGTAGAAGCTCCTTCTATGTAAAGTTATGTTGGTGCCGCGCCATCGAGGCCGAAACAAATGAGATCGTGTAGGTGTCACGACAAAAAAACACACAGTCCACGCTGTAATGTGGCCGTGTAGGCAACACGGTAAAAACCTCCCAGACCCACACTGTAAATGTGGTTGGTGTTAGGAAGGGCATCCAGCCGTAGAAAACCCGCCAGACAGTCCACGCTGTAATGTGGCCGTGTAGGCAACACGGTAAAAACCTCCCAGACCCACACTGTAAATGTGGTTGGTGTTAGGAAGGGCATCCAGCCGTAGAAAACCCGCCAGACAGTCCACGCTGTAATGTGGCCGTGTAGGCAACACGGTAAAAACCTCCCAGACCCACACTGTAAATGTGGTTGGTGTTAGGAAGGGCATCCAGCCGTAGAAAACCCGCCAGACAGTCCACGCTGTAATGTGGCCGTGTAGGCAACACGGTAAAAACCTCCCAGACCCACACTGTAAATGTGGTTGGTGTTAGGAAGGGCATCCAGCCGTAGAAAACCCGCCAGACAGTCCACGCTGTAATGTGGCCGTGTAGGCAACACGGTAAAAACCTCCCAGACCCACACTGTAAATGTGGTTGGTGTTAGGAAGGGCATCCAACTGTAGAAAACCCGCCAGACAGTCCACGCTGTAATGTGGCCGTGTAGGCAACACGGTAAAAACCTCCCAGACCCACACTGTAAATGTGGTTGGTGTTAGGAAGGGCATCCAACTGTAGAAAACCTGCCAGACAGTCCTATGCGAGCAAGACAATCACTCTTGCCTCAAGTGGGACTACCCCCGTCCAAACCCATGCAAGCGTGGAACACGGACGTTAAACGTTGATGATGATGATGATGATGATATAAATATAATATAATATATATATATAAATAGAAAAGAAAAAAAATATATATATATGTGTGTGTGTGTGTATATATATATATACACACACACACAATTGTCCCCCTGTATTCGCGGGGGGTTATATTTCTAGAGTACCCGCGAAAAGTGAAAAACTGCGAATATTGGACGTGGTCCATAAAAATGCCTATAAACATTAAAACATAACATAAAATATAGGCCGGCAATGTTTTTTTTGAACATTTGCTGTTGCTTCTACAGATTGATTTTTCTCAGCTTCAGAAGATTCTGTAATAGGGTGAAAGCAGAAATTCTTTGCTTAAACTTTAATCTGTACTAATAATAAATATATAGATATATATGTATATCTCTCTCTCTCTATAGAGAGAGATATAGAGAGACATAGATAGATAGACATGTGTGTGTGTGTATATATATATATATATATATATATACACACAAACATGTATATATATACACATATATATGTATGTATATGTATACACACGTATATATATACACACGTATATATATGTATATGTATACACACATGTATATATATATATGTATGTATACACACGTATGTATATGTATGCACACGTATATATATGTATATGTATACACACATATGTATATATATGTATTTGTATACACACATGTATATATATATATGTATATGTATACACACATATGTATATATATATATATATGTATACACACATATGTATATATATGTATATGTATTCACACATGTATATATATATATATGTATACACACATGTATATATATGTATATGTATATATATATGTATACACGTATATATATATATATATATATATGTATATGTATATGTATATATATATATATGTATATGTATGCACACATGTATATGTATACACACATGTACATATATATATATGTATATATAGAAGTAGGTTTATTTAAAAGTAGTAGTAGTAGTAGGTAGTGATACAAGGGAGATGGGAAGGAATTGTTTGAAAGCAGCAGATAATGATTAATTCTTTAGTTCTCTGTAATTGATTGGCATATGAAAATATATACATACACACACATATATGTGTATATATATATATATATATATCATTGTATATATATATGTGCAGATAAATATACATTGTTATTTGTGTTATTTGTTTACCTTTTACATACATATATATATGTATTTCTCTCTCTCTCTCTCTCTATATATATTTTTTTATATATATATATATATATATACATATATGTATATACATATATGTATATAAATATGTGCGTGTGTATGTGTATAATGTGTATATATATATATATATATATACATATATGTATATAAATATGTGCGTGTGTGTGTATAATGTATATATATATATATATATATATATATACATATATGTATATAAATATGTGCGTGTGTGTGTGTATAATGTATATATATATATATATATATATACATATATGTATATAAATAAGTGCGTGTGTGTGTATAATGTATATATATATATATATATATATATATACATATATGTATATAAATATGTGCGTGTGTGTGTATAATGTATATATATATATATATACATATATGTATATAAATGTGTGTGTGTGTGTATAATGTATATATATATATATATATACATACATATATGTATATAAATATGTGCGTGTATAATGTATATATATATACATATATGTATATAAATATGTGCGTGTGTGTGTATAATGTATATGTATATATTTACATATATGTATATAAATGTGTGTGTGTGTGTATAATGTATATGTATATACATATATGTGCATGTGTGTGTATAATGTATATATATATATATATATACATATATGTATATAAATATGTGCGTGTGTGTGTATAATGTATATATATACATATATGTATATAAATATGTGCGTGTGTGTGTGTTTATCATGTGTGTATAATGTATATATATACATATATGTATATAAATATGTGCGTGTGTGTGTGTGTATCATGTATATATATATATATATACATATATGTATATAAATATGTGCGTGTGTGTGTGTATCATGTATATATATATATGTATATAAATATGTGCGTGTGTGTGTATAATGTATATATGTACATATATGTATATAAATATGTGCGTGTGTGTGTGTATAATGTATATATATATACATACATATATGTATATAAATATGTGCGTGTGTGTGTATAATGTATATATATATATATATACATATATGTATATAAATATGTGCGTGTGTGTGTATAATGTATATATATACATATATGTATATAAATATGTGCGTGTGTGTGTGTATCATGTATATATATATATATATATACATATATGTATATAAATATGTGCGTGTGTGTGTATAATGTATATGTATATATTTACATATATGTATATAAATGTGTGTGTGTGTGTATAATGTATATGTATATACATATATGTGCGTGTGTGTGTATAATGTATATATATATATATACATACATGTATATAAATATGCGTGTGTGTGTGTATAATGTATATGTATATAAATGTGTGTGTGTGTGTATAATGTATATGTATATATTTACATATGTATATAAATATATGCATGTGTGTGTGTGTGTGTGTATGTATATGTATGTGTATATACATACATATATGTATTTAAATATATGCCTGTGTGTGTATGTATATACATACATATATGTATTTAAATATATGCCTGTGTGTGTGTGTATATGTATTATTTAAATATATGCCTGTGTGTGTGTGTATATGTATTATTTAAATATATGCCTGTGTGTGTGTATATGTATATACATACATATATGTATTTAAATATATGCCTGTGTGTGTGTGTATGTATATATATGGAGAGAGAGGGAGAGAGAAAGAGATATTGACATATGATGATCAAGCTGTTGTATTGTTTGTTTGTTTGTTTAGTTTATTCCAAGTATTTACACAGAACAATGAACCCAAATTGTGGGTGCCTGGGTGTTGGGGATTGGGTGGTGAGCCTATATATGTGGGTGGATGGGGCAGGTGGGATCTTGGGTGCCTGGGTGTTGGGGATTGGGTGGTGAGCCTATATATGTGGGTGGATGGGGCAGGTGGGATCTTGGGTGCCTGGGTGTTGGGGATTGGGTGGTGAGCCTATATATGTGGGTGGATGGGGCAGGTGGGATCTTTGGTGCCTGGGTGTTGGGGATTGGGTGGTGAGCCTATATATGTGGGTGGATGGGGCAGGTGGGATCTTTGCTTAACTGAAATGGGAACATCTATAGATTAGGAAAGCTTGATAAGTCCTCACACAACAGCTCAGTACTGAAGCGGAGTTACTGACCTCTCTGATGGGCTGAGAGCCAGCATCTCTCTTAGAAAACATTCCCTATATTCTACTATTCTACTCTATCAAGTGTATTTTATATCTTGGCAGTAGCACTAGGGAAGTTATCATGACTTTAACCTATATCTATAATATATATATTCATTTTATTAGGCTAAATAGTGAGTCTTATTACTCTGGAGTTTCACCTGTTTATCACAGGGTCATCAATATATAGATATTGATATATATATATATATATATATATATAATAGAGTGCTGTAGTTTGCTTGAAGCATTGTTGAATAGGAGATATAAATTTAAATAATTTTGAAAACCATACAATGTATCGTATGGTTTTCAAAATTATTATTATTATATATATATATATATATATATATATATATATATATATATATATATATATATATATATATATATATATATATATATATATATATATATATATATATATATATATATATATATATATATATATATATATATATATATATATATATATATAAGGTACATGGCTTAGTATGGAGGCATATGGCTTAGTGGTTAGAGCATTGGCCTTGCAATCGAAAGGTTGTGAGTTCAATTCTCAGACCGGGTGATGTGTTGTTTCCTTGAGCAAGACACTTTATTTCACATTGATCCAGTTTACTCAGCTGTAGAAATGAGATGATAGGGACTGGGGTCCCTATCATTCCACTGCAAAGTGGTCGTGGAGGTGCCACGGCAAAAAAGCACCCAGCACTCACTGTAAATGAGGTTGGTGTTAGGAAGGGCATCCAGCTGTAGAAATCAAGCCAGAATCGGTTCCCGTATGAGCAAAGCACGGTGACCCGACTTAGCATTGCCCACAACATGTCTAACCCATGCTAGCATGGAAGAATGGACGTAAAATGGTGATGATGATGATAAAATCAGATTATCTGTTAGTTTAACACCAACATGTCAGTATGCAGGGTAGAGCATTCAATGAAGGGCACAAAAGGTTCTGTTAACTCCTGAGTAAGTTTATAAACAAGAGCTATAAGTCAACATTTCATAATTTACTTCTTTCATTACTGTTAATAACTGACAATATCAGAAAGAAAAAATAACTGTTAAAAACTTTACTTTTCTCTGATATTATTTTTTCTCCAAGAAAAACTTTGTTTTTTATGTTTTCTATGTGTTGCTTCTAACTGACTGAAGATGTCATAGGCTGCTGAATAGTGGCCATCACCGAAATATATATATAACTGTAATGAAAGAAGTAAATTATTGTATATATATATATATATATATCAATCATCATCACCAATTAACATCCATCTTCCACACTGGCATAGGTTAGACAGGTCCAATTTTGAGGCAAGTTGTGTTGGGTGACTGTGTCTCGCTCATATAGGGGTGTTTCTGGCTGGTTTTCTACGGCTGGATGCCCTTCCTAACGCTAACCATATTGATAGTGTGGGCTGGGTGCTTTTTGCCACGTCTTTTACACACACACACACACACACACACACACACACACACACACACACACACACACACACACACACACACATATATATATATATATATATATATATATATATATACAATGATATTAAATAAATGGAAACTATACTTATAAAACCATATTTATTTTATTATATATATTTCAAGGGTACCAAGGCACATTGGTATGCTTTCCTCAGATAAAATACAAAGTTTGTTTTATAAATAAATAGAGACATACCCATGAAAATCATACCTTATCGGTTGGATATTCTTTAGATAGATATATATATATATATATATATATATAAATTAGTATCACTGCTCTGCCGAGACTAAGTACGTGACGTAGTCACTACTTTAAAACTCATAGCGAATGGTCTTCAAAATGTTTTAAAATAAACATACAGTATATTGCCAAATATACTATACATACATTCATATATATATGGATATGTACAGGTGAGCATAAATCTCTCTCAAAGGCAGATTTCGCTAGCTTATGTTCTGAATGAGTTGAAGCAGGCGAGTGTAAGTGTCATCAAGGTGTTTTTGTTGTTTGGATGAAAGCGTCCATGTTTCACTTCTATATAGCAAGATTGGTTGAATTGTTACTTGGAAGAGTCTGATATGAAACACAAATTTAAATAATTTTGAAAACCTTACAATGCACTAGAAAATTAAAATTGCCAAGATAACAATAGAATCTTACCTTAGCAAATTTAATAATCTCAAATATTTTCGGGTTTAAAAACCCATTATCAAGGGAATATCTCTGTGAGAGACCTAAAGGATCGAACAGAGATGATGCATCAGCATATGGAAAAAAATTCTAGTTCTCCAACATTCTGAGCCGAAAGAAAGCACCCCCAACCATCTTTTAATGTCTTTTTCAGAAGTTTTAACTGTTAGGCTAGGAACTGGCTGTGAAATCTAGTAATGAAAGGGTTAAGACAACTTTCTACTTTAATTGTCGACAATTATAAATCTTTCTATCCAAATTATTCCTAAATTTGAAGATTTTAATTACTCTTGTTGCTGAATCTGAAATCAATTCGTTAGAAAATTGTTAATGAAGAAATCAGGAAAAAATAATCAATATTATGGGCATTTTAATTTCTTCTGTGAGTGTTTGTGGATAGAGGAGATGAAGGAACTCAACGAGTGGAGAGATGTCCTTTTGAGAAGGACCCGTTCAACCCATGCAAGTGTGGAGAAATGGAGATAAAAACAATGATATATATATATATATAACAAAGAAAGTGGGGTAAGAAACCAGGTGGACCATAACGCACCAGAGTACTCGATACTTCAGGTAGTAAAGTGGGTAATAGGAAAAGAGTCAGGACCCCGACGGCTGAGCTCAGCTGTCGGGGTCCTGACTCTCTTCCTATATATATATAGATAGATGAGTTGAGAGAAAAACTGTCTGTGTGAAAAATGCAGTGTGCGGGAGAGAAGACTGCGATGGTATGGACATGTGATATGCATGGAGGATGACCGATGGGTAAAGAAGTGCCAAGAAATTCCAGTGGAAGGAAGACACAGTAGAAGAAGACCATGTAAAACATGGGCGGAGGTGGTGAGAGCTGACCTCAGATCGCTGAAGCGCACAGAGGAGATGACAACGAAGGACCGTGACAAATGGAGAGCTGCTGTGCTGAATAGGACCCGTCCCACCTTTGCAAGCAGTGAAAAGCAGACGTAAAATGATATATATATATATATATATATATAGAATTAGTGTTGCCACGAAAGGAATTTATTGGATATATTACAATTGTTTCTCTGACAACCAGCTCGAGGCACGATCGATATGGTGATCAAACCTGACTCTGAAATCGCGTGGTCGTCGGATACGTCTCGATTCTACGAAGCAGAATTTCCTATAGGAAAATATGCTTCGTAAGTCTGTTTGTTATGAGAGGTGTTCCTGAGAGGGGTTCATTATGAGATGTGATCGTTATGAGAGGTGTTCATAATGAGAGGGGTTCGTTATGAGGGGGGGTTTGTGACGAGGGGTGTTCGGGAACTCAGATTCCACTGTATACTCGAATGTAAGCCGAAGAACCATCATCACCATTTAACACCTACCTTCCCCGCTAGCATGGATTAGACAGGTTTGTCCCATTAGAGGCAAGTTGAGTCAGGTGACCATGTCTCACTCATATAAGAATGTTTCTGGTTAGATTTCTACAGTGTGGGCTGGGTGCTTTTTGTCATGACACCTACACAACCACTTGACAGTGTGGGCTGGGTGCTTTTTGTCATGACACCTCCACAACCACTTGACAGTGTGGGCTGGGTGCTTTTTGTCATGACACCTCCACAACCACTTGACAGGGTGGACTGGGAGCTTTTTGTCATGTCACCTACACGACAACTTTACAGTGTGGACTGGGTGCTTTTTGTCATGACACCTCCACAACCACTTGACAGGGTGGACTGGGAGCTTTTTGTCATGACACCTACATGACAACTTTACAGTGTGGGCTGGGGTCTTTTTGTCATACCAACATAACTTTACAGAGTAAGAGTGGTGTAGGAGTGTGGATGGAGTATGGAAATGGGGTATAGTGGATTAAGGGGTGCCTACTGGGTGTATGTTAGAGTCCGTGTGCAAGGAATATGTAACCAAAAAAATCAATGGTAAAATGGTGGGAGGTGGGATCAAGGTCGGCTTATATACCCCAGCTAAAAAATGTGTTGATTAGCTGCCTCAGCTTATAAACGGGGATTGGATTTTTACCCATTTCTCAGACATAAAATGGTAGTGGGGGGGGGGGGTCGACTTATATTTGAGTATTTACGGTCAGCAACTTTGTATTGTAGAATCCGGGAAGTGGGTGATGGTGGTGGGGCTGAGGGTGATGGTGATGGGGCTGGTGGTGATGGTGGTGGGGCTGGTGGTGGTGATGAGGGTGGTGGTGGTGATGGTGCGGTGTGCATTTTCTGGCAGTTTTTGGTATCAAAAGAGTGGAAAGTCCCAGCACAATAATCCTGACCCCACCAAAAGCAACATTAATTTCTCAGTGAGCTCGTTAACTTAATGAATTCTATTGATTAAGCTCCGTCCACCAAGGCATCATCTCTCTCTCTCTCTACTGGCTCCCAGCCTATCTTTGCTTTCCTACCTCCCGACCCCCCCCCCACTTTTTTCCTTCTTTTTCTTTTACGTGCTGCACTATAAATAGCATCTCATCCTGTATAATTATGAGGAGCAAGACTGTGTGTGTGTGCATGCGTGCATGCATGTGTGTATGTAGATTTGCTCGCATAGAAAAAGGATGTTTAATGGTGATGATATATATATATAATAATATTTATACTTATATAGATAATCTATATACAATTATAAATAAGATAAGGGTAATATTTTGTATAACCCAATATATATATATATATATTATAGATATATGTATATATATATATATATTATAGATATGTGTATATATAAATATATATATTATAGATATATGTCATCATCATCATCATCATTTCATTTTACGTCCACTTTTCCCTGCTTGCAAGGGTGGGACAGGAACTGATTCTGGCTTGATTTCTACAGCTGGATGCCCTTCCTAACACCAACCTCATTTACAGTGAGTGCCGGGTGCTTTTTTGCTGTGGCACTTCCACGACCACTTTGCAGTGGAATGATAGGGACTCCAGTCCCTATCATCTCATTTCTACAGCTGAGTAAACTGGAGCAATGTGAAATAAAGTGTCTTGCTCAAGGAAACAACACATCACCCAGTCTGAGAATTGAACTCACAATCTTTCGATTGCAAGGCCAATGTTCTAACCACTAAGCCATGTGCCTCCATCATGTATATATAAATATATATATTATAGATATATGTATATATAAATATATATTATAGATATATGTATATATAAATATATAAAATAGATATATGTATATATAAATATATAAATATATAAAATAGATATATGTATATATAAATATATATTATAGATATATCTATATATAAATATATATTATAGATATATGTATATATAAATATATATTATAGATATATGTATATATAAATATATATTATAGATATATGTATATATAAATATATATTATAGATATATGTATATATAAATATATATTATAGATATATGTATATATAAATATATATTATATAGATATATGTATATATAAATATATATTATAGATATATGCATATATAAATATATAATTTAGATATATGTATATATATATCTATATTATATTGGCAGTATCGGTAGAGTCGAGTGCCATGCTTTGAAGCATAGAGTTACCGCCCTTTATGATCTGAGTTCAAATCCTGCCGAGGTTAACTTTGCCTTTCATCCTTACGGGGTCGATAAAATAAAGTACCAGTAATACACTGGGTAATTTGCTGGCCTTGTGCCAAAAGTAGTAACAATTATGTATATATATTGGAGGCACATGGCTTAGTGGTTAGAGCATTGGCCTTGCAATCGAAAGGTTGTGAGTTCAATTCTCAGACCGGGTGATGTGTTGTTTCCTTGAGCAAGACACTTTATTTCACATTGCTCCAGTTTACTCAGCTGTAGAAATGAGATGATAGGGACTGGGGTCCCTATCATTCCACTGCAAAGTGGTCGTGGAGGTGCCACGGCAAAAAAGCACCCAGCACTCACTGTAAATGAGGTTGGTGTTAGGAAGGGCATCCAGCTGTAGAAATCAAGCCAAAATCAGTTCCCGTCCCACCCTTGCAAGCAGGGAAAAGCGGACGTAAAATGAAATGATGATGATGATGATGATGATGATATGTATATAAAGCCTATTGCAGTCCCAACATTCACGGAATGTCCCTGTTATTTGTGGAATTTTCCTTAGAACATATTCAAGCAAACTACATCTTATATATATTATATATATATATGAATACATCATCATCATCATCATTTAACGTCTATTTTGCACGCTAGCATGGGTTAGACGGGTTTGTCCCATTTGAGGTAAGTTGGATCAACTGACCATGTCTTGCTCATATAGAACTGTTTCTGGCTTGGTTTCTATAGCCAACCACATTTACAGTGTGGACTGGGTACTTGTTGTTGTGACACCTACATGACCACTTTACAGTGTGGACTGGGTACTTGTTGTTGTGACACCTACATGACCACTTTACAGTGTGGACTGGGTACTTGTTGTTGTGACACCTACATGACCACTTTACAGTGTGGACTGGGTACTTGTTGTTGTGACACCTACATGACCACTTTACAGTGTGGACTGGGTACTTGTTGTTGTGACACCTACATGACCACTTTACAGTGTGGACTGGGTACTTGTTGTTGTGACACCTACATGACCACTTTACAGTGTGGACTGGGTACTTGTTGTTGTGACACCTACATGACCACTTTACAGCGTGGACTGGGTACTTGTTGTTGTGACACCTACATGACCACTTTACAGTGTGGACTGGGTACTTGTTGTTGTGACACCTATATGACCACTTTACAGTGTGGACTGGGTACTTTTTGTTGTGACACCTACATGACCACTTTACAGTGTGGACTGGGTACTTGTTGTTGTGACACCTATATGACCACTTTACAGTGTGTACTGGGTACTTGTTGTTGTGACAGCTACATGACCACTTTACAGTGTGGACTGGGTACTTGTTGTTGTGACACCTATATGACCACTTTACAGTGTGGACTGGGTACTTGTTGTGACACCTACATGACCACTTTACAGTGTGGACTGGGTACTTGTTGTTGTGACACCTACATGACCACTTTACAGTGTGGACTGGGTGCTTTTTGTCGTGACACATACATGACCACTTTACAGCGTGGACTGGGTACTTGTTGTTGTGACACCTATATGACCACTTTACAGCGTGGACTGGGTACTTTTTGTTGTGATACCTACATGACCACTTTACAGTGTGGACTGGGTACTTTTTGTTGTGACACCTACATGACCACTTTACAGTGTGGACTGGGTACTTGTTGTTGTGACACCTATATGACCACTTTACAGTGTGGACTGAGTACTTGTTGTTGTGACACCTACATGACCACTTTACAGTGTGGACTGGGTGCTTGTTGTTGTGACACCTACATGACCACTTTACAGTGTGGACTGGGTACTTTTTGTTGTGACACCTACATGACCACTTTACAGTGTGGACTGGGTACTTGTTGTTGTGACACCTACATGACCACTTTACAGTGTGGACTGGGTGCTTGTTGTTGTGACACCTACATGACCACTTTACAGTATGGACTGGGTACTTGTTGTTGTGACACCTACATGACCACTTTACAGTGTGGACTGGGTGCTTGTTGTTGTGACACCTACATGACCACTTTACAGTGTGGACTGGGTGCTTGTTGTTGTGACACCTACATGACCACTTTACAGTGTGGACTGGGTACTTTTTGTTGTGACACCTACATGACCACTTTACAGCGTGGACTGGGTACTTTTTGTTGTGACACCTACATGACCACTTTACAGCGTGGACTGGGTACTTGTTGTTGTGACACCTACATGACCACTTTACAGTGTGGACTGGGTACTTGTTGTTGTGACACCTATATGACCACTTTACAGTGTGGACTGGGTACTTGTTGTTGTGACACCTACATGACCACTTTACAGTGTGGACTGGGTACTTTTTGTTGTGACACCTACATGACCACTTTACAGCGTGGACTGGGTACTTTTTGTTGTGACACCTACATGACCACTTTACAGCGTGGACTGGGTACTTGTTGTTGTGACACCTACATGACCACTTTACAGTGTGGACTGGGTACTTTTTGTTGTGACACCTACATGACCACTTTACAGCGTGGACTGGGTACTTTTTGTTGTGACACCTACATGACCACTTTACAGCGTGGACTGGGTACTTTTTGTTGTGACACCTACATGACCACTTTACAGCGTGGACTGGGTACTTTTTGTTGTGACACCTACATGACCACTTTACAGCGTGGAGTGGGTACTTTTTGTTGTGACACCTACATGACCACTTTACAGCGTGGACTGGGTACTTGTTGTTGTGACACCTACATGACCACTTTACAGCGTGGACTGGGTACTTTTTGTTGTGACACCTACATGACCACTTTACAGCGTGGACTGGGTACTTGTTGTTGTGACACCTACATGACCACTTTACAGTGTGGACTGGGTACTTGTTGTTGTGACACCTACATGACCACTTTACAGCGTGGTCTGGGTACTTTTTGTTGTGACACCTACATGACCACTTTACAGCGTGGACTGGGTACTTTTTGTTGTGACACCTACATGACCACTTTACAGCGTGGACTGGGTACTTTTTGTTGTGACACCTACATGACCACTTTACAGTGTGGACTGGGTACTTTTTGTTGTGACACCTACATGACCACTTTACAGCGTGGACTGGGTACTTTTTGTTGTGACACCTACATGACCACTTTACAGTGTGGACTGGGTACTTTTTGTTGTGACACCTACATGACCACTTTACAGTGTGGACTGGGTACTTTTTGTTGTGACACCTACATGACCACTTTACAGCGTGGACTGGGTACTTTTTGTTGTGTCACCTACATGACCACTTTACAGTGTGGACTGGGTACTTTTTGTTGTGACACCTACATGACCACTTTACAGCGTGGACTGGGTACTTTTTGTTGTGACACCTACATGATCACTTTACAGTGTGGACTGGGTACTTTTTGTTGTGACACCTACATGACCACTTTACAGTGTGGACTGGGTACTTTTTGTTGTGACACCTACATGACCACTTTACAGCGTGAACTGGGTACTTTTTGTTGTGTCACCTACATGACCACTTTACAGTGTGGACTGGGTACTTTTTGTTGTGACACCTACATGACCACTTTACAGTGTGGACTGGGTACTTTTTGTTGTGACACCTACATGATCACTTTACAGCGTGGCCTGGGTACTTGTTGTTGTGACACCTACATGACCACTTTACAGCGTGGACTGGGTACTTTTTGTTGTGACACCTACATGACCACTTTACAGTGTGGACTGGGTACTTTTTGTTGTGTCACCTACATGACCACTTTACAGTGTGGACTGGGTACTTTTTGTTGTGACACCTACATGACCACTTTACAGCGTGGACTGGGTACTTTTTGTTGTGACACCTACACGACCACTTTACAGTGTGGACTGGGTACTTTTTGTTGTGACACCTACATGACCACTTTACAGCGTGGACTGGGTACTTTTTGTTGTGACACCTACATGACCACTTTACAGTGTGGACTGGGTACTTTTTGTTGTGACACCTACATGACCACTTTACAGTGTGGACTGGGTGCTTGTTGTCATGACACCTACATGACCACTTTACAGTGTGGACTGGGTGCTTGTTGTCATGACACCTACATGACCACTTTACAGTGTGGACTGGGTGCTTTTGTGATACAAACATAACTTTACCTCCACTACACACCACAACCATCGCTAACACCACCACACAGCACCTCCTCCATGACATTCCACCACCCCCATTCACTACACACCACCGCTCCACTACATACAACCACCCCCATTCACTACACACCACCACCACACAGCACCCCTCTCCACTACACACCACCACCACACAGCACCCCTCCACTACATACAACCACCCCATTCACTACACACCACCACCACCACACAGCACCCCTCTCCACTCCACACCACCACCACAACCACAGAAATCAATCATAGATCAGTTACTTCAATTATTTATCAGAGATCAATACTCAATATGTCCAGGACTGTAGTGTTGCTGTGTCTAGTATTAAATATATTCCAATCAATCACTGATCAGTAGATTTATTGAACTGCAGCAGATCAATATATCTACAAACTTCTAGTACTGCAGATATAACAACAACAACAGCAGCAGCAGTAATGTGGCTATTGTTGTAGTTGTCATTAAATCTTTGATACAACAACAACTGCAACAACAACCATAACCAACACCACCACCACCAGAACCACAACTGCAGTAAAGTTGTTAATAAATCTTTGATACAACAACAACACCACCACTAACAACAACCACAACACCACCAACAACAACAACAACCATAACACCACCAACAACAACAACAACCATAACACCAACTACAACAACTACAACCACAACCACAACAACAATAACACCAACCACAACAACAACTACAACACTAACTAACAACAACCACAACACCACCAACAACACCAACCATAACACCAACTAACCACAACCACAACACCACCAACAACAACAACAACAACCATAACACCAACTAACCACAACCACAACACCACCAACAACAACAACAACAACCATAACACCAACTACAACAACTACAACCACAACAACAATAACACCAACCACAACAACTACAACACTAACTAACAACAACCACAACACCACCAACAACACCAACCATAACACCAACTAACCACAACCACAACACCACCAACAACACCAACCATAACACCAACTAACCACAACCACAACACCACCAACAACAACAACAACAACCATAACACCAACTACAACAACTACAACCACAACAACAATAACACCAACCACAACAACTACAACACTAACTAACAACAACCACAACACCACCAACAACACCAACCATAACACCAACTAACCACAACCACAACACCACCAACAACACCAACCATAACACCAACTAACCACAACCACAACACCACCAACAACAACAACAACAACCATAACACCAACTACAACAACTACAACCACAACAACAATAACACCAACCACAACAACTACAACACTAACTAACAACAACCACAACACCACCAACAACACCAACCATAACACCAACTAACCACAACCACAACACCACCAACAACACCAACCATAACACCAACTAACCACAACCACAACACCACCAACAACAACAACAACAACCATAACACCAACTACAACAACTACAACCACAACAACAATAACACCAACCACAACAACTACAACACTAACTAACAACAACCACAACACCACCAACAACACCAACCATAACACCAACTAACCACAACCACAACACCACCAACAACACCAACCATAACACCAACTAACCACAACCACAACACCACCAACAACAACAACAACAACCATAACACCAACTACAACAACTACAACCACAACAACAATAACACCAACCACAACAACTACAACACTAACTAACAACAACCACAACACCACCAACAACACCAACCATAACACCAACTAACCACAACCACAACACCACCAACAACACCAACCATAACACCAACTAACCACAACCACAACACCACCAACAACAACAACAACAACCATAACACCAACTACAACAACTACAACCACAACAACAACTACAACACTAACTAACAACAACCACAACACCACCAACCATAACACCAACTAACCACAACACCACCAACAACAACCACCATAACACCAACTACAACAACTACAACCACAACAACAACAATAACACCAACTACAACCACAACAACTACAACACTAACTAACAACAACCACAACACCACCAACAACCACAACACCAACTACAACAACCACAACACCACCAACAACAACAATAACAACCATAACACCAACAACAACAATATATCTGATGTATTGACAACAAAAACCGCATTACTGTTGCTGCTGTTGCTGTTGCTGTTGTTGTTGCTGTTGTTGTTGTTGTTGTTGCATCAAAGGTTTATTGAAAAAAACAATAGTTTTTGTTATTACATCCATGATTTTTAATACAACACAAGCACCACCCCACCACCACCAACACCACCACTGGCACCCCACCACCACCACCACCAACACCGCCACTACATGAGCAGGTTGTTCTGGTGATCAGATCAACTGGAAATCTCGTTGCTGTAACCAATGGAGTGCCAGTTGTTAGTATAACTACCTTTAGTCTTGAGAGCCACAGAATCCTGGTATTCTACCAAAATATCTGTGTCATGCTGAATCTCCCTGAGGAAAGTTACATTAACCCTTTAGTATTTACATTACTCTATATTTACTATTGTATTTTCACAGTAAAGGCTTTACCTCACATAATATCTCACATAACATTTACATTACTCTATATATACTATTGTATTTTCACAGTAAAGGCTTTACCTCACATAATATCTCACATAATATTTACATTACTCTATATATATTATTGTATTTTTGTGGTTAAGGCTTTACCTTACATAATATCTCACATAACATTTACGTTACTCTATATATACTATTGTATTTTTGTGGTTAAGGCTTTACCTTACATAATATCTCACATAACATTTACATTACTCTATATATACTATTGTATTTTTGTGGTTAAGGCTTTACCTTACATAATATCTCACATAACATTTACGTTACTCTATATATACTATTGTATTTTTGTGGTTAAGGCTTTACCTTACATAATATCTCACATAACATTTACATTACTCTATATATACTATTGTATTTTTGTGGTTAAGGCTTTACCTTACATAATATCTCACATAACATTTACATTACTCTATATATACTATTGTATTTTTGTGGTTAAGGCTTTACCTTACATAATATCTCACATAACATTGAATCTACAAGATTTTGATGTTATTTATTTTGAGAACAATACCTTAATATCAGTATGAGCAGCTGGTTACAGTCAGTTTGAACAGAAAATTCTGAGAGAATTCTGGCCGGATATGGCCGGTTTAACCCTTTAGTGTTTACATTACTCTATATATACTATATAAAGGCGGCGGATTGGCTGTATCGGTAGAGGGTTGGACACCATGCTTTGCAGCACAGTTACGTCCCTTTACGGACTGAGATCAAATCCCGCCGAGGTTAACTTTGCCTTTCATCCTTACGGGGTCGATAAAGTAAAGTACCAGTAATGCACTGGGATAATTGCTGGCCTTGTGCCAAAAAGTAGAAACAATTACGCTATATTTACTATTATATTTTTGAGTGAAAGGCTTTATCTTACATAATTATCTTACATAATATTGAATCAATGAAATTTTGATAGTATTTATTTTTAGAACAATACCTTAACATCAGTATGAGTGGCCAGTTTAAGCTGGCTTGAACAGAAAATTCTGGCTGGATACGCCCAGTTCTGGAACTCTCATTGCTGTAACCAATGGTGTGCCAGTTGTTAGTATAACCACAGAATCCTGGCTTTCTACCAAAATATCTCTACAACACTTCTCTGGGACTGTTCTGTAGTCTTGTGGCTGTTATCTCATATATTCACACCTGGAATTCCAGGTGTGATAAACATTACACTCTTACACCTGTTAGTGAGTCAATATCTCTGATTTGGTGGGGGAGGTGTTGTTGTTGTTGTTGGTGGTGGTGTTGTGCTGGTGTTGGTGTTGTTGTTGTTGTGGTGGTTGTGCTGTTGTTGTTGTTGTTGTTGGTGGTGGTGGTGCTGGTGTTGTTGGTGGTGGTGCTGGTGTTGTTGTTGGTGGTGGTGTTGTTGTTGTTGTGGTGGTTGTGCTGTTGTTGTTGGTGGTGGTGGTGGTGCTGGTGTTGTTGTTGTTGGTGTTGTTGTTGGTGGTGTTGGTGGTGGTGCTGCTGTTGTTGTTGGTGGGGTTGGTGGTGGTGGTGGTGGTGTTGTTGTTGGTGGTGGTGGTTGGGTTGCTGGTGTTGGTGTTGGTGTTGTTGTGGTGGTTGGGTTGTTGGTGGTGGTGCTGTTGTGGTGGTGGTGCTGTTGGTGGTTGTGGTGGTGGTGCATGGCTTAGTGGTTAGAGCATTGGCCTTGCAGTCGAAAGGTTGTGAGTTCAATTCTCAGACCGGGTGATGTGTTGTTTCCTTGAGCAAGACACTTTATTTCACATTGCTCCAGTTTACTCAGCTGTAGAAATGAGATGATAGGGACTGGGGTCCCTATCATTCCACTGCAAAGTGGTCGTGGAGGTGCCACGGCAAAAAAGCACCCAGCACTCACTGTAAATGAGGTTGGTGTTAGGAAGGGCATCCAGCTGTAGAAATCAAGCCAGAATCAGTTCCCGTCCCACCCTTGCAAGCAGGGAAAAAGCGGACGTAAAATGAAATGATGATGAATGATGATATAAATATATATATATATATAAGTATTGAAGTTTCCGTTGAAAATTGAAAAAGTCATAGGAATGAAGAGTGCTCTATGTAAGTTACAGAGCTAAATTTAATGTATAATAAACAATACAATATAATTACCTCATTACCAGAGTTTTCCTGAATAAGACGGATACAAGAAACGTCCGCATTCGTTCATCAAAATTGCCTTGTCTGATGAACGAATGCGGACGTTTCTTCTATTCGTCTTATTCGGGAAACCTCTGGTAATGAGGTAATTATATTGTATTGTTTATTATACATTATATATATATATATATATATGAACCCATGCAAGCGTGGAAAATGGACGTTAAACGATGATGATGATGATGATGATGATTTGTTAAGCCTTCATTACGTTTAACTTCACGTTACACTCCCTGGATATATATATACATATATATATATATATATATATATATATATATATATATATATATATATATATATACATATAAATATATATGGGGTAACAAGTTATCGTTATAGGTAATTCAGTTAGGGGTCATGAGTACTCTGTGTCGTGGATAGTTTTAACGTACGGCTTTGTTTAACTCAACAAGATGTTTCCATAGTTAGGCAGCGAGTTTGCGGTAATTCCTATGTAGGTTATACTTGGAGTAATAATAGTGAAAGAATGAAGAGTAACATGGTTGGCTGTACAATAAGGGGTTTTATTTCAGGTATTAACAATTGTTTCATTGATCAGGTGAGTCTAGAGGTCGCTAATCGCTTGAAGTTGCGCCACTAGATCGCCATTACATTAGTTACTTCTGACCTCTGATGTGTTGGTCAGAGGTAAATAATGTAATGGAGATCGAGTGGAGCAACCTCAAGCGATTAGCGACCTCTAGACTCACCTGATCAATGAAACAATTGTCAATACCTGAAATAAAACCCCTTATTGTACAGCCAACCATGTTACTCTTCATTCTTTCACCCTATATATATCATCATCATCATCATCAGGTTTAGCGTCCGTGTTCCACGCTTGCATGGGTTTGGACGGTGGTTTTCCCACTTGAGGCAAGAGTGGTTGTCTTGCTCGCATAGGACTGTCTGGCGGGTTTTCTACAGTTGGATGCCCTTCCTAACACCAACCACATTTACAGTGTGGGGCTGGGAGGTTTTTACCGTGTTGCCTACACGGCCACATTACAGCGTGGACTGTCTGGCGGGTTTTCTACAGCTGGATGCCCTTCCTAACACCAACCACATTTACAGTGTGGGGCTGGGAGGTTTTTACCGTGTTGCCTACACATATATATATATGTATGTATGTATTTATGTATGTAAAAGGTAAACAGAAATAACAACACGGTCGGTACAGTATATGGAAGGAATATATTAGGTTAACACTTGAAATAGCAAGAAGAGGGTCTTAACGTTTCTGACACTAGTCCTTCATCGGAAGAAAGAATGAGAAATAAGATAGATTGAGGGGACTTGGATTTTCACCCCAAAACTGGATACCAACCCGGAGTGTACCTGAACTTCCACCAGGAAATCTTTTGTACCATTGAAATTTTTTTTGCTTTGCTCTAGGGTTCATATATATTTGATATATTTATCCTTATCGAGCCCTCTTTGGATTTTAATCTTCAAATTTATTATTATTACTATATATCATCATCATCATCATCATCATCATTTTACATACATGCATATGTGTATGTATATGAATTATGATAATGCTAGTATCTAAATACGAAAATATTGTATATACACACAGTTCCATATGATACCAATGAAACGTTATATATGTAATAAACACTTTTAAGGAAATTGTCATAATGTTATTAGTTCGATACTTTGATAATGGAGTGAGCTGCATTGTAAGTTCTTGTCACCCTCCCTCTAACATTTACCAAAATATGAAGCTATACAAACTGAGAACCAATACATGTAATTTTACCTTGAATTTTTGGTTGGGGTTCTTGTATATATATATATATATATATATATATATATATATATATATATATATATATATATATATATATATAAATGAAAGGTATAGAGATTGTTTTAGCGAGAAGCTAATAGTATTCTATAACATATATATATATATATATATATATATATGTGTGTGTGTGTGTGTTTGTGTATTTATGTATGTATATATATATATATATATATATATATGTGTGTGTGTGTTTGTGTATTTATGTATATATATGTATGTATATATATATGTATGTACGTATATATATATATATATATATATATATATATATGTGTGTGTTTGTGTATTTATGTATATATGTGTGTGTGTTTGTGTATTTATGTATATATGTGTGTGTGTTTGTGTATTTATGTATATATATGTGTGTGTTTGTGTATTTATGTATATATATATATGTATGTACGTATATATATATATATGTGTGTGTGTGTGTGTTTGTGTATTTATGTATATATGTGTGTGTTTGTGTATTTATGTATATATATATATATGTTTGTTTGTACGTATATATATATATGTGTATGTATATATATATATATATATATATATATATATATATATATGCCCCACCCTTGCAAGCAGGGAAGAGCGGATGTATGATGATGATGATGATGATATATATATGTATGTATATATATGTACGTACGTATATGTGTGTGTATGTATATGTATATGTGTGCGTGTATATATATACATATATATATGTATATTTTGTATGTATATGTATATGTGTGTGTGTATATATATATATACATATATATATGTATATTATGTATGTATATATAATGTATGTATGTATATATATTTATATATATATATATGTGTGTGTGTGTTTTAAATCTGATGCCAACCACATTTTGTGTCATGGAAGACCAATGCTTTAGTGTAAAATGAAGAATTAAAAGTAGAAAAATGGCACAAAAATATCAAATGAAACAAATAAATAATAATAATAACAATAATAGTAACAACAACAGCATCAATAATAGTAACAACAACAACAACAACAATAATAAAAATAAATATTGAAATGAAACGCTGGAATCTTCTTATAACTGAATAAAATTGGCATTTGATCTTCAAGTTACTTCTTAACATTTTCCAAAATCCTCAAGTTGAATTCTTAATGGAGTAAATACTGGTATATCTAGGGTAGTGTTTCCTCTGCTTTGTCTTGAAGATGGCTTTCTTTTTCACTCCTGTCTATTGTTTATGAAGGCGGTGAAATGGCAAAGACGTTAAAACGTTGGATAGAATGCTGTATGGTATCTATTTCGGGGACTCTGTTCTCTGAGTTCAACTCCTGCCGAGGTCAACCTTGCCTTTCATCCTTTCGAGGTCAATATAAAAAAAGTACCAGTCGATTATATATATATATACATAAATACACAAACACACACACATATATATATATATATATACATAAATACACAAACACACACACACATATATATATATATACATAAATACACAAACACACACACACACACATATATATCATCATCGTTTAACGTCCGTGTTCCACGCTTGCATGGGTTTGGACGGGGGTAGTCCCACTTGAGGCAAGAGTGATTGTCTTGCTCGCATAGGACTGTCTGGCGGGTTTTCTACAGCTGGATGCCCTTCCTAACACCAACCACATTTACAGTGTGGGGCTGGGAGGTTTTTACCGTGTTGCCTACACGGCCACATTACAGCGTGGACTGTGTGTTTTTTTGTCGTGACCCCTACACGATCTCATTTGTTTCGGCCTGGATGTTGTGGCACCAACATAACTTTACATTGAAAGGGGCGGTGTGCATGGGGTCGGGGTGGTGGGACAGGGGTGTATTTTGTTAGAGATGCCTACTGACTGTAGTAGGTTTTACTTTGTATTTAGGTAAGGCGGGTCTTCTCTATTACTGAGTACCGCCAAAGGTCTCGGTCCAGTGACATTGTCTTGGAGAGGTGTAAATATATATATATATATATACAAGAACCCCAACCAAACATTCGAGGTAAAATTACATGTATTGGTTCTCAGTTTGACACGAGAGTGCAAGAGAAGGAGAGGGAGAATATTTACCGATACCAGGATTTAAAGTGGGAGTTAAAAAGGATTTGGGACTGTCATGAGATCAAGGTTGTCCTAAGGAAATATCTCAAAGAGTTTCCAGGGATGGAACACTTCAAAAAGCATGCTTGCTGGGAACAGCAAGAACCCTCCGATACATTCTGAATATCTGAGGCTGAAGGTAGCGGCTTGATATTCATTTCAACAAACTTTCCAGTTAAATAACATCAATGTCAGACTCCAAGAATAATAATAATAATTGTTTCTACTTTTGGCACAAGGCCAGCAATTATCCCAGTCTATTACTGGTACTTTATTTTATCGACCCCGTAAGGATGAAAGGCAAAGTTAACCTCGGTGGGATTTGAACTCAGACCGTAAAGGGCCGTAACTCTATGCTGCAAAGCATGGCGTCCAACCCTCTACCGTTACTGCCAATATTGTTATACACTCACAAATACATAAATTGTTCCTTCACAGATCTAATTATAAGAGGAAGGTTTATGATGATTACTTACTGAAATGACCCTGTACAGATGTGAACTGGGGTTTGTTTGGTGATTTAATGATAGGGACCCCAGTCCTATCATCTCATTTCTACAGCTGAGTAAACTGGAGCAACGTGAAATAAAGTGCCTTGCTCAAGGAAACAACACATCACCCGGTCCGAGAATTGAACTCACAAACTTGCGATTGCAAGCCCAATGCTCTAACTACTAAGCCATGCGCCTTCACTGGGGTGTGGTCCATTTTGGCCTCCCACAGCAGCTCAACATCTTGGTAGACCAGTAATGATGCAGCATGGGTGGCAACAAGGTATTTCATGGAGTCTGAAGGTAGCGGCTTGATATTCATTTGAACAAACTTTCCAGTTAACCCTTTAGCATTTAAACTGGCCATATCCGGCTCTTTCTGGCCATATCACCTCTTTCTGTTCAAACCAGTCGTAATTTGCTACTCATACTTATGTTAAGGTACTTGTGTTCTCAAAATAAATAACATCAAAATCTCATAGACTCGATAGTATGTAAGATATTATGTAGGATAAAGCCTTTACCATAAAAATACAACAGTATATATAGAGTAATGTGAATGCTAAAGGGTTAAATAACATCAATGACTGAGACTCAAAGAATAATAATTATTGTCATTATTATATCTTTGTTTGAATTATTCCATCCAAATACTTTATTATGTAGAAATTATTCATTTTACTGTTCTTTTATTCTATAGTATTGATTATTTAAACATCATCATTATTAATTCTAAAATTTCAATATAATCTTTTGATTAAACCCCACTAATAATTGTCTACTTCTCTTGTGTGTTCAATAGCTCGTTATTTTATAAACTCGTTATTATATCGATCACTTGCTCTTAATTGAACACTCTAAGTTAGATAAACCATTAGAGGAAATTCTTATCGTAAACGTTTATTGTGATTAAAATAAACTTGGACAGATTTGGAGGTTTGGGAGGGGGTCTTCATTCTGGCAACTTCTCAGGTGCTGCTGCCATGATAAAATACACCCAGTACACTCTGTAAAGTGGCAGTGTTGGTGTCATGATAAAATACACCCAGTACACTTTGTAAAGTTGTAGTGCTGGTGTCAAGATAAAATATACCCAGTACACTCTGTAAAGTTGTAGTGCTGGTGTCATGATAAAATATACCCA
>OZ024765.1:6194423-6201923 GCA_964016885.1 Eledone cirrhosa | reverse complement strand
CTGCCTATGTCTTTAACTTTTTGATTACCATATTTCTAATGAAAGACACTACCTATGTCTTTAACCCTTTCATTACCATATTTCTAATGAAAGACACTGCCTATGTCTTCAACCCTTTCATTACCATATTTCTAATGAAAGACACTACCTATGTCTTTAACCCTTTCATTACCATATTTCTAATGAAAGACACTGCCTATGTCTTCAACCCTTTCATTACCATATTTCTAATAAAAGACACTGCCTATGTCTTTAACCCTTTCATTACCATATTTCTAATGAAAGACACTATCTATGTCTTTAAACCTTTCATTACCATATTTCTAATGAAAGTCGTAGCTACAATTTAATGACTGAAACCAGTAAAATATGTTGGAGTGGTTATTATATTCAACTCATAACATCCTGTACCAGATGAAGCCACATTAGAAATGCATTTGTGAAGAGTACAAAACAACACTATGACTACATCACATTAAACATTAAAATCTTTACTCTAATACTGTAAATTTTCTCAACAACCTGTCTACTAGTGAAGACTATAATAAACATTTGAATTAACAAACATGTTTTTAGATATTTTCCTCTAAATCATAACAGGGTGTTAAGATATAATACTGCAAAGTAGTAAAGATACTAGAAACATTTAGTATAAAACAACACTATGACTACATCACATTAAATATTAAAGTCTTAACCCTAATACTGTAAATATTCACAACAATCTGTCCACCAGTAAAGATACTATAAACATTTAGTACAAAACAACACTATGACTACATCACATTAAATATTAAAGTCTTTACTGTAATACTGTAAATTGTCACAACAATCTGTCCACCAGTAAAAATACTATAAACATTTAGTACAAAACAACACTAGGACTACATCACATTAAATATTAAAGTCTTTACTGTAATACTGTAAATTTTCACAACAATCTGTCCACCAGTAAAGATACTATAAATATTTATTACAAAACAACACTATGACTACATCACATTAAATATTAAAGTCTTTACTGTAATACTGTAAATTTTCACAACAATCTGTCCACCAGTAAAGATACTATAAATATTTATTACAAAACAACACTATGACTATATTCATCATCATCATCATCATCACCGTTTTACGTCCGTTCTTCCACGCTAGCATGGGTTAGACGGGTTGTCCTGTTGTGGGCAGTGTCTGGTCGGCTGACCATGCCTTGCTCATACAGGAACTGATCTGGCTTGATTTCTACAGCTGGATGCCCTTCCTAACACCAACCTCATTTACAGTGAGTGCTGGGTGCTTTTTCGTGGCGCCCACACGTCCACTTTACAGTGTGGGCTGGGTGCTTTTTTGCCGTGGCACCTCCACGACCACCTTGCGGTGGGGGGGGGGGGGCATATTGTTTATATGCTTCAGCATGTACCCATGGGAGGTCGGGTACCCTGTATTACTGCGTGACGCCAGAAGTCACGGTCGTGTGTCATTGACTTTGAGAGGTGTAGTTGGGTAAGGTCGGCTTTTATCACCTCATCCCAAGTCATCTTGGGTCTCCCCACTCCGCGGTTTCCATCAACTTCTAGTGCTCTGCACCTTTTTATGCAGCTGTCATCCTTCATACGCATCACATGTCCATACCAGCGTAACCGCCTCTCCTGCACGCAGCATTTGATTCCTCTTATGCTCAGTCTCTCTCTCAATTCATTTATGCTTTGTCGTTCACGTATATTACTGTTACACATCCATCGGAGCATGCAGGCTTCGTTTCTCTCTAATCTACGTAAGTCTTCCACCTTCAGCGCCCAGGTCTCACTACCATGCAACATCGCTGTTCGGATACACGCATCATACAGTCTGCCTTTCATTCTGAGGGAGAAGCCTTTTGCAGCTAGCAGTGGTAGTAGTTCCCTAAACTTCTTCCATCCCGTTCTTACCCTAGTTATTGTACTTTCTGAGCACCCACCTCCGTTGCTAATTCGGTCACCTAGGTAGCAGAAGCTGTCTACTGTTTCTACAGGGCCCTCCCAGAGATTGGTGGTACTTGTTTCCTGTGGCTGTTTGCTTGCTGTTTCAGCACAGCTGCTGCATGTGAATCCTACATTCTTAATTAAGCTTCCTGAGATCCCGCTACATCTCTTGTGTACCCATTGTTTGCATTTGGGGCAAAGAATGGAGTTCCTACCTACACCTTTCCTACATACTGAGCAAGGCCATTTCCCTGAGGGGATCTGGGTTCTGTTTTCTCGTCTACTTATAAGGACCTTAGTCTTTGTCATGTTGACTTTGAGGCCCTTTCTCTCTAGTCCCTGCTTCCAGGTTTGGAATTTATTCTCTAGTTCTACCATAGATTCAGCTATGAGTGCGAGGTCATCAGCATACAGGAGTTCCCATGGGCATCCGGTCTTAAACTCCTCCGTTATTGCCTGCAGGACTATGATGAACAGGAGAGGGCTAAGAACAGAGCCCTGGTGGACCCCAACCTGTACGCTAAATTCCTCGCTATACTCATTGCCAATCCTAACTTTGCTGACTGCTCCCCTATACATGGCTTGTACCGCTTTCACAAGCCATTCATCTACTCCTAGTTTTCTAAGAGCCCACCAGATTACTGCACGTGGAACTCTGTCAAAGGCTTTCTCAAGGTCGACAAATGCCAAGTAGAGTGGCTTACTTTTAGCTAGGTACTTTTCCTGTAATTGCCTCACAAGGAAGAGCGCATCAGTGGTGCCTTTCCCTGGTACAAACCCAAATTGCATCTCGTCTATATTCACCCGGTCCCTAATCAGCTGTGCTATAACTCTTTCTGTTACTTTCATGACCTGGTCCATCAACTTTATACCTCTATAGTTTCCTCTATCTAGTGCATCGCCTTTACCTTTGTAGCAGTTGACAATGATGCTACTGCACCAATCTTTTGGTATGGCCCCCTCTAGTATTACCTGGTTAACGATACGTGTGGTTATAGTGTGACCTACAGACCCAGATGCCTTCAGCATCTCGGCAGCTATACCCGATGGACCGGTTGCCTTCCCTATCTTCATATCTCTGATTGCCTTACTTACTACGCTGCCGCTGACTTGTACTGCTGGTCCCTCTATAGGGTCTACGTGGGGTAGGGTCTCTTCTTCCCATGCATTCTCCTCATTTAGTAATCTATCATAATGACTCTTCCATGCATCTTTCTTCTCAGCACTTGTGAGGGCAAGCTCACCTTTATCATTCCGGATACACTTCTCTCCAATGACATCACAACTATCTCTGACACACTGCCTCGCAATCTTGAATACCTCCTGTTTCTGGTCCTCACGTTGTAAAACATGCTTGAATTTTCTATCCTCTGCTTCCCTCCTAGCTAAGTATACTTGTCGCCTAGCTTCCCTCTTGGTCTCTATGTAATGTACCCTGCTCCCCCCGTTCTTCCATTCTTTCCATGCCTGTCTCTTGGCCTTGACTGCTTCATCTACCTTATTGTTCCACCACCAAGTCACTCTCCTCCTGCTTGAGGTCTTACTCCAGCCACAAACCTCATCCGTCGCCTCTAGTAAGTTATTTTTTAGGAACTCCCAGTTCTCTTCTACGTTAAATGTCTCTATCTGTTCTTCTTTACTGTCGTAGGCGTTGAGTAAAATATCTTTAAATCTGTTACTGGTTGAGGGGACTTTCAGCTTCCAATTGACCTAGATGAAATGCAGTTCGGGTTTGTGTCAGGCAAAAGTACCACAGACGCTCATTAAATATTAAAGTCTTTACTCTAATACTGTAAATTTTCATAACAATTTCTCCACCAGTAAAGATACTATAAATATTTAGTACAAAACAACACTATGACTACATTACATTAAACATGAAAGTTTTTACTCTAATACTGTAAATTTTCATAACAATCTGTCCACCAGTAAATATACTGTAAACATTTGAATTAACAAACATGTTTTTAGATATTTTCTGCTCAATCATTACAGGATGTTAAGATATAAAACTATAAATTTTCACAACAATCTGACCACTTGTAAAGATACTATAAACATTAGAATTAACAAACGTGTTTTTCTATATTTTCTACCGAATCATTACAGGATGTTAAGGCGTGGTTATCATTAAAGTTTATTTGTGGGTCATGTGTGGCAGCCTGTTGTTTACTATTTATTCAATCTATCTTTAGTCTACTGAATTTGGGTGTATGTGTACATATACATATATATATATATATATATATATATATATATATATATATATATATATATATATATATATATATATAAAAAATATATATATATATATATAAATATATATATATATGAATATACAGACACATACACATATATATATACTGAATAGGACCCGTCCCAAACAGGGAAAAGCAGACGTGAAATGATGGTGATGATATATATATATATATATATATATATACATTATGAAGAGAGAAGAAACATTTAGATATAATTAGTAATAAAATGTATCATACCTAAACTGCTCCTAGATTCCTCGACTACGTAGTTTCGTGGCATAAACAAAAACAATACATCATAAAGATATAGAGTCCCTGCGAGGTCTGCCGACTTATCAAGAGGATACCTCATTTTACTAGTCTCAAGAACGCGTCTACACGACGTGAGAAAGAATCCCAAAAGGCGGAGGGGGAGATAGTCACGCGATATAACGGTCGAGAAACAGAGCTAAACCTCTTATAACCCCGAAGAAAATACCACAGAGGCGGAGGGGGTATTTATATCGAAGCCGTAGAAGAGGTCGTGAAGGGGGCGAGAAGTATGAGCAATGGCAGCCTTCCAGCAGCCACCACACTTCAAAGATTACTCAACCAGAAGGAGTTATGTTGGCACCCTTAACTCACGGTTGGGTGTGGATGCATTCATGTATATGTGTGTGTCCGCATGTATCTGTGTGTTTCTAAATATATTATATATATATATATATATATTATAATACACTCACGGACACATTCTTGTATCTCTCTCTTTCTCTTTCTCCCTCGGAACTCTTTTCCTGCCCACTTTTCTCCTGATGAAGGGCTTATGCCCGAAACATGCCCCCCCCCCCACTCTCAAGCGTGGAACTAATAATATTTGTACTGCCTCTTCACTTCCACATTTTTTTTGTTTTCTGTTTACTGTTTCAACTTTAAAAAAAATATATATATATATATATTTATTTAAAAGTTAAACAAGGTTCAATGAATAAATCAAAAAATGAGTTTTACAATAGATTGGAAGCACTCAACAGTTATGGTTTTCCAGAGTTATTAATATCAATTCAAAATATTAACAAAATATATATATATATATATATATATATACACACACATATGTATGTATACACACACACATATATATACATAGGTGATTCAGGGAATTTTCTTTTTGTTAACTCATTATATATATATATATATATATATATAACGAAGGAGGTGTGGTAAGGAACCAGATGGACCATAACGCACAAGAGTACTCAATATTTAAGGTAGTAGAGTCGGTAACAGGAAAAAGTTTAACCCTGACGGCAGAGCTCAAGCCGTTTCGACGGCTATTTCTGGTCTAGAAATATATATATATGTATATATGGAGGCACATGGCTTAGTGGTTAGAGCATTGGGCTTGCAATCGAAAGGTTGTGAGTTCAATTCTCAGACTGGGTGACGTGTTGTTTCCTTGAGCAAGACACTTTATTTCACATTGCTCCAGTTTACTCAGCTGTAGAAATGAGATGATAGGGACTGGGGTCCCTATCATTCCACTGCAAAGTGGTCGTGGAGGTGTCACGGCAAAAAAGCACCCAGCACTCACTGCAAAGTGGACGTGTAGGCGCCACGGCAAAAAAGCACCCAGCACTCACTGTAAATGAGTTTGGTGTTAGGAAGGGCATCCAGCTGTAGAAATCAAGCCAGAATCAGTTCCCGTCCCACCCTTGCAAGCAGGGAAAAGCGAACGTAAAATGATGATGATGATATATACCGTATATGCCAGCGTACAAATCAATCCGGTGCATAGATTGACCCCTAAAATTCTGAAGTGTAGCTCAGGTGAAGTAGCTCGCACACTTCCACATTTTATATTCAGCGGACAAGTCAGCCTCTAGTTTTGGAGGGATAATTCTCTCACCTCTTTCTGTTCAAACCTGTCATAACTGGCCACTCATACTGATTTTAAGGTATTGGTATCAAAATAAATAATATGAAAATGTTATGTGAGGTAAAGCCTTCACCATGACAATACAATAGTATATATAGAGTAATGTAAATGTTATGTGAGATATTATGTGAGGTAAAGCCTTTACTGTGAAAATACAATAATATATATAGAGTAATGTAAATGTTATGTGAGATATTATGTGAGGTAAAGCCTTTACTGTGAAAATACAATAATATATATAGAGTAATGTAAATGTTATGTGAGATATTATGTGAGGTAAAGCCTTTACTGTGAAAATACAATAATATATATAGAGTAATGTAAATGTTATGTGAGATATTATGTGAGGTAAAGCCTTTACTGTGAAAATACAATAATATATATAGAGTAATGTAAATGTTATGTGAGATATTATGTGAGGTAAAGCCTTTACTGTGAAAATACAATAATATATATAGAGTAATGTAAATGTTATGTGAGATATTATGTGAGGTAAAGCCTTTACTGTGAAAATACAATAGTATATATAGAGTAATGTAAATGTTATGTGAGATATTATGTGAGGTAAAGCCTTTTCTGTGAAAATACAATAATATATATAGAGTAATGTAAATGTTATGTGAGATATTATGTGAGGTAAAGCCTTTACTGTGAAAATACAATAGTGTATATAGAGTAATGTAAATGTTATGTGAGGTAAAGCCTTTACTGTGAATATACAATAGTGTATATAGAGTAATGTAAATGTTATGTGAGATATTATGTGAGATAAAGCCTTTACTGTGAAAATACAATAGTGTATATAGAGTAATGTAAATGGTAAAGGGTTAAATATCTATAATTTATTTCTGTTTTCTTTCCTCTATCCCACTGTTTCTAGGCAGCAAATTCCTGGCCAGTATTCTGGTGGCCCCAGTCAAGAATGAACATGGTGACATTATTATGTTTATTATCAACTTTGAAGATATCACAGATGCTCCATCGAAAGCAGAATTTAAAAATTTCAAAATCAGTAAGTAGAATCCCCCCCCTCCATTTTTTTTTAAAAAAAAATTTTTTTTTTTTAGCAACATGTTTTTGTTATTTGGATTGGCAAGGCAGTGGATTGGTAGTCGGACCCCATGCTTTGCAGCATAGAGTTACGGCCCTTTATGATCTGAGTTCAAATCCCGCCATGGTTAACTTTGCCTTTCATCCTTACGGGTTCAATGAAATTAGGTACCAGTAATGCACTGCGATGATTGCTGGCCTTGTGCCAAAAGTAGAAATAATTATTTGGATTGGCAGAATCGGTATAGTGTCAGACACCATGCTTTGCAGCATAGAGTTATGGCCCTTAACGTTCTGAGTTCAAATCCCG
>OZ024765.1:6146923-6189423 GCA_964016885.1 Eledone cirrhosa | reverse complement strand
AAACACACACATACATTCACACAAACACATACACACATACTTTTACAGAAACACACACATACATTCACACAAACACATACACACATACTTTTACAGAAACACACACATACATTCACACAAACACATACACACATACTTTTACAGAAACACGCACATACATTCACACAAACACATACACACATACTTTTACACAAACACACACACACACATTTACACAAACACACACATTCTACATTTACACAAGCATACATGCACATACACTCACACACAGCATAGCAAATGGAACGCCAACTGCTGTTTTGCTACAGTTTTTTCACCATCCCCTCCCTTCTTTGTACACACACATACATTCACACAAACACACACACACACATTGTGCTCAAATTCATATATAGATATTCTTAATATTATTTGATTGGCAGTATCGGCAGAGGGTCGGACGCCATGCTTTCCAGCATAGTTATGTCCCTTTACGATCTGAGTTCAAATCCCGCCGAGGTTGACTTTGCCTTTCATCCTTACGGGGTCGATAAAATAAAGTACCAGTAATGCACTGGGTAATTGCTGGCCTTGTGCCGAAAGTAGAAACAATTATTTATATATTCCTAATTATATTTTTTTCTTTTTCCTTTCAGGTCGACACAAAAGTTTCAAATTACGTCTCCCATCTATTAGAAAAGATTTTAGAGCCCCTAAATCAATTAGTGGGCTCCAAGATCCTGAAAATCCCCCTATACTCGAGGAGTCGGTACCTCTCAATCAAATTTCCACTCCCGATTCAAATGTTCCTCATCAAACGTCTCCATCAAGAAAGAAAATTGAAGGCCTACAGTCAGACACAAGTAGTTTACTTGAGCCGAAGTCTCATCTCGAGGATCAAACTGAACTGAGAAGAGCTTCATCTTTAGAAGGGTTAACCCAACATCAATCACTCGGAGCTGATGATAAGATTCGGACTAATAGTGAGCCACGTAAGTTGAAGATATTTTAACTAAAGCATACACATTTTAACTAAAGCATACACATTTTAACTAAAGCATACACATTTTAACTAAAGCATACACATTTTAACTAAAGCATACACAAGCATGTATACTGTAACATCTCTGTTACAGTATACATGCTTGTATACTGTAACAGAGATTTTATAATTATATATATATATACACACACACTCACACACATATATATATGTATATATATACACACACACACTCACACACACATATATATATATATATATATAGGAACGATCGACTTTCGTCAAATCGGACCGAAGGAACAATGTTTCCGTTGGTCTTTCCAATTGCTAATACTATCTATCGGTCGCAACTCCAGGTAGAAGGAGCAACGTGAAATAAAGTGTCTTGCTCAAGGACATAACGCATCGCCTGGTCCAGGAATCGAACTCACAACCTTATAATTGCGAATCCAATTCTCTAACCACTCAGCCACACGCCTTCACTATATATGTATATGTAGAGGTTATATTTAATTTGTTGGGATACAACAAGCAAATATTTTTATAACTGATATAAAGCATTCAACAAATTATTGGAGTAAAAATACAATATATTTATAAAACCATATTTATTTCAAGGACACCAAAGCAAATTATGGTGCACTTTCATCAGATAAAATATAATAAAGATCAGTTTTATAAACAAATATTGACATACCTATACATAAAGAATTCGAAGTTTCAAAGCCATGACAATGCAGATTGGTCTGAAAATAATTAAATTGTAAGAAACAAGGGGTATTTTTTTACCTTAATTTATTCCTATGTCCTGATATTTCAAGATTAATACTCTTCTTCTGAGGAAAGTAAAGGAACTATTCCAGTGTCCGATGTGGCTTGCTATACCATACTATACATGTGTGCAGGGGCCTCATTTGCCTAAAAAATGTGAGAAGGACAAACCAACATTTGTTGATTCTTAAAGGACCATAAATTGCTTATGGTGCCTTACCCGGACCCTATCACATAAGTAAAATGTTACTCTAATTAAATTTTATATATTCAAATGAAGTTCAGATATAAAAAAAAATAAGCTTAAAAAGAATATATTATATCAAATAAACAAAAAATAAAATATAGACATTTGAAAAAGTGATGAGGACTTGTCCCCTGGTACCCCCCGGAAACAAGGCTCTTGCATGTGTGTATGCAAAAGGCCAACAGAAATAACAAAATGACACAATACAATGAAGAAATATATTAGTTTTACGCTTGATATATATATGTGTGTGTGTGTGCGCGCTACTCTCTACCGAGTTTTGTTGTTTTTCAGTTGAATTATATTTGAACATAACTAGATTTTTTTTTTGTACAAAAAATCTGCAAATAATTATTTATGTGTTTTTCTTGGTATTTACAGCTCTAGCGAACCATGTTAGGTCCAATTTTATCAGTCAAGCCTCCAGTGACTCCGAACTAGCAAAACATAAGACTAAAGGCTACGATGACAGCATCGGTAACTTGATGGATGCCAAGAAAGACATAGACGGTGTCTTGTCTACAACCAAACTCCTCCCCAATGTTCAGAATATGAAACAAAATGTTACAGAAAAACTAGGACTTGTAAGTATAATATTGTATGTATATATGTATGTATCATCATCATTAACATCATCATTGTTTAATGTCCATCTTCCACGCTAGCATGGGTTAGACGGGAGTTGTGCCACTTGAGGCAAGGATTGGTCGGGTGACCATGTCTCGCTGGTATAGGACTATTTGGCAGGCTTTCTACGGCTGGATGCCCTTCCTAACACCAACCACATTTACAGTGTGGAACTGGGAACTTTATATATACATATCTATATATACATATATATATATATATATATATATATATATATATATATATATATATATATACGCATAAATATATATCTAGATAATAATAACATTAATAAAGATGCTGATGTTACATAAATCGTTTATTCATTATAATTATTTCGATATAATTATGATGAATAAACGATTTATGTACGGCAGAGGGTTGGACGCCATACTTTGACGCATAGTTATGGCCCTTGCCATTCTGAGTTCAAATCCCGCCGAGGTTAACTTTGCCTTTCATCCTTACGGGGTCGATAAAATAAAGTACCAGTAATGCACTGGGGAAATTGCTGGCCTTGTGCCAAAAGTAGTAACAATTATTATTATTACCGGGGTTGATAAAATACCAGTCACGCACTGGGGTCGATTTAATCGACTTTCCCCTCCCCCAAAATTGCTGGCCTTGTGCCTATATAAGAAACCATTTTACCAAGGTTGATAAAATAAAGTACCAGTAATGCACTGGGGTTAATTTGATCAACTTTCCCCTCCCCCAAAATTGTTGGCCTTCTGCCTAAATCAGAAATCATTATTCATACTAAAAATATAAAAAATATAATTTTTCATTATTGTTTTAGGGTGATGAATTGGCAGAATCGGTAGAGCGACAGAAAAAATTCTTCTCGGTATTTAGTTGTATGTCTTTTCATGTTCTGGGTTCAAATCCTCTTGAAGTCAACCTTGCATCTTCCGTAGTTTGCTGCAGAAATAACATACAGCCTTTATATAACATGTTGGGAGATTTTAATCTTAACCCTTTAGCATTTAAACTGGCCGAATCCAACCAGAATTCTCTCACCCTTTTCTATTCAAACCGGTTGTAACTGGCCACTCATGCTGATGTTAAGGTATTGTTCTCAAAATAAATAACATCAAAATCTCATAGATTCAGTATTATCTGGGATAATTATGTCAGATAAAGCCTTTACCATGAAAATACAATGGTAAATATAGAGTAATGAGAATCTTATGTGAAATATTATGTGAGATAATTAAGTAAGATAAAGCATTTACCGTGAAAATACAATAGTAAATAGCAAATGCTAAAGGGTTTAATAGGAACCCTTTAAAATTCACATTTAGAGTGAATATGATCGCAAATACAAGCAGCCGAAATGTGGTTCCTCCAAAGGATCTGTGGAGTAATGTTACTCAATAAAGTGATTGCTTAGAGATCAGAGAGTCACTCCAGGTAGAGCTGCTACTTCTCCGAATTGAGATATCACAGCTCTGATACTATGGGCATGTGGTTAGAATGTCTCAGGAAAGAATCACTGGACAGATTTGTAGCTTGGAGATCAGAGAGTCACTCTAGGTAGAGCTGCTACATCTCCAAATTGAGAGATCACAGCTCTGATACTATGGACATGTGGTTAGAATGTCTCAGGAAAGAATCACTGAACAGATTTGTAGCTGAAAGATCAGAGGGTCACTCCAGGTAGAGCTGCTACTTTGAATTGAGAGATCACAGCTCTGATACTATGGACATGTGGTTAGAATGTCTCAGGAAAGAATCACTGGACAGATTTGTAGCTCGGAGATCAGAGAATCACTCCAGGTAGAGCCGTTACTTCTTTGAATTAAGATCACCGCTTCGATATTATGGACATGTGGTTAGAATGTCTCAAGAAAGAATTGCTGGACAGATTTTACAGGCAAAACCAACCGGCAGGAGATCCAGGGGCAGACTCGAGCAAGATGGTTGGATAACATCCATGAGCTCAGCTGGTCTCGCTTAGGGATCCAACTGAATCAATTGGAGATGATTGCTTCTGTCAGGACCTGCTGGAAGGAGTGTTTGAGGGCTCTGCTCCCATGACAGTCTCAGGAATAAGTAGGTGATGAAGAAGAAGACTCTTGAAAATGTTAGTTTCAGTCAAGTTGGTCTCAGTCAAATTAGTTAATGAAGAATTTTGAAGGATCTACTAAAATTATTTATTATTTCATTACTATGATAGTAATTAACTCTTTAGCATTTAAACCGGCCATATCCGGCCAGAATTCTCTCACTTCTTCTTGTTGAAACTGGCTGTAACCAACTGCTTATACTGATGTTACAGTATTGTTCTCAATATTAATACCATCAAAAATCTCATAGATTTGAAATTATGTGAGATAATGATGTAGGATAGAAACTTTACCACAAAAATACAATAGTATATATAGAGTAATGTAAATATTATGTGAGGTAAAGCCTTTACTGTAAAAATACAATAGTATATATAGAGTAATGTAAATATTATGTGAGGTAAAGCCTTTACTGTGAAAATACAATAGTATATATAGAGTAATGTAAATATTATGTGAGGTAAAGCCTTTACTGTAAAAATACAATAGTATATATAGAGTAATGTAAATGTTATGTGAGGTAAAGCCTTTACTGTAAAAATACAATAGTATATATAGAGTAATGTAAATGTTATGTGCGGTAAAGCCTTTACTGTGAAAATACAACAGTATATATAGAGTAATGTAAATATTATGTGAGGTAAAGCCTTTACTGTAAAAATACAATAGTATATATAGAGTAATGTAAATATTATGTGAGGTAAAGCCTTTACTGTAAAAATACAATAGTATATATAGAGTAATGTAAATATTATGTGAGGTAAAGCCTTTACTGTGAAAATACAATAGTATATATAGAGTAATGTAAATATTATGTGAGGTAAAGCCTTTACTGTAAAAATACAATAGTATATATAGAGTAATGTAAATATTATGTGAGGTAAAGCCTTTACTGTGAAAATACAATAGTATATATAGAGTAATGTAAATATTATGTGAGGTAAAGCCTTTACTGTGAAAATACAATAGTATATATAGAGTAATGTAAATATTATGTGAGGTAAAGCCTTTACTGTGAAAATACAATAGTATATATAGAGTAATGTAAATGTTATGTGAGGTAAAGCCTTTACTGTAAAAATACAATAGTATATATAGAGTAATGTAAATATTATGTGAGGTAAAGCCTTTACTGTGAAAATACAATAGTATATATAGAGTAATGTAAATATTATGTGAGGTAAAGCCTTTACTGTAAAAATACAATAGTATATATAGAGTAATGTAAATGTTATGTGAGGTAAAGCCTTTACTGTAAAAATACAATAGTATATATAGAGTAATGTAAATATTATGTGAGGTAAAGCCTTTACTGTGAAAATACAATAGTATATATAGAGTAATGTAAATATTATGTGAGGTAAAGCCTTTACTGTAAAAATACAATAGTATATATAGAGTAATGTAAATGTTATGTGAGGTAAAGCCTTTACTGTGAAAATACAACAGTATATATAGAGTAATGTAAATGTTAAATAGGAACACTTTAAATTGGTAGTTTTGGCCAGTTTGGTAACAAAAGGGTTGAGGTGATGACTAAAACTAAAATAACCATTAACCCTTGCTTTCTAATATTTATCTTATTTTTATGCATTATAGTATTTTTGGTTTGTTTTTTTCTTGTTTGATCTATTTTATTAACAAGTCATTAAAGCTATATTGATTAACATCTCATTAAAATTATATTTACATTAATCTTGGTTAACTTTTAACACCCTGTAATAATTTAGTAGAAAAGACGCCCAAAAAATGGGTTTGTTGCAGTATTAACTCTTAATACCCTGTAATAATTTGGTAGAAAAGACCCCAAAATGGGTTTATTGCAGTATTAACTCTTAACACCCTGTAATAATTTGGTAGAAAATATGGGTTTGTTAATTCAAATGTTTATAGTATGTTTACTAGTTAGACAGATTGTCTTCCATTAGAAATAGGTAGTGTCTTTCATTAGAAATATGGTAATGAAAGGGTTTATGACATAGACAGTGTCTTTCATTAGAAATATGGTAATGAAAGAGTTAAAGACACAGGCAGTGTCTTTCATTAGAAATATGGTAATGAAAGAGTTAAAGACATAGACAGTGTCTTTCATTAGAAATATGGTAATGAAAGGGTTAAAGACATAGACAGTGTCTTTCATTAGAAATATGGTAATGAAAGAGTTAAAGACACAGACAGTGTCGTTCATTAGAAATATGGTAATGAAAGGGTTAAAGACATAGGCAGTGTCTTTCATTAGAAATATGGTAATGAAAGGGTTAATGACATAGACAGTGTTTTCCATTAGAAATATGGTAATGAAAGGGTTAAAGACAGACAGTGTCTTCCATTAGAAATATGGTAATGAAAGGGTTAAAGACAGACAGTGTCTTCCATTAGAAATATGGTAATGAAAGGGTTAAAGACATAGACAGTATCTTCCATTAGAAATATGGTAATGAAAGGGTTAAAGTCATAGGCAGTGTCTTTCATTAGAAATATGGTAATGAAAGGGTTAATGACATAGACAGTGTCTTCCATTAGAAATATGGTAATGAAAGGGTTAAAGACATAGACAGTGTCTTTCATTAGAAATATGGTAATGAAAGGGTTAATGACATAGACAGTGTCTTCCATTAGAAATATGGTAATGAAAGGGTTAAAGACATAGGCAGTGTCTTTCATTAGAAATATGGTAATGAAAGGGTTAATGACATAGACAGTGTCTTCCATTAGAAATATGGTAATGAAAGGGTTAATGACATAGACAGTGTCTTCCATTAGAAATATGGTAATGAAAGGGTTAATGACATAGACAGTGTCTTCTATTAGAAATATGGTAATGAAAGGGTTAATGACATAGACAGTGTCTTCCATTAGAAATATGGTAATGAAAGGGTTAAAGACACAGACAGTGTCGTTCATTAGAAATATGGTAATGAAAGGGTTAATGACATAGACAGTGTCTTCCATTAGAAATATGGTAATGAAAGGGTTAATGACATAGACAGTGTCTTCCATTAGAAATATGGTAATGAAAGGGTTAATGACATAGACAGTGTCTTCCATTAGAAATATGGTAATGAAAGGGTTAAAGACACAGACAGTGTCGTTCATTAGAAATATGGTAATGAAAGGGTTAATGACATAGACAGTGTCTTCCATTAGAAATATGGTAATGAAAGAGTTAAAGACACAGACAGTGTCGTTCATTAGAAATATAGTAATGAAAGGGTTAATGACACAGACAGTGTCTTTCATTAGAAATATAGTAATGAAAGAGTTAAAGACAGACAGTGTCTTCCATTAGAGATGTAGTAGGGAAAGGGTTAAAAACCCTGACTTATTTCCAATAGCTGGAAAAAATTCAGAGTATCCAGTTCAATATGGTAGTTATGGTTTCCAGTTATTAGCGTTTAATACCCAGGCTTATTTGTCAAGTTCTTTCATGTTAATGGTGACACATCTTGTTGAAAGGAATCTCTCTCTCTCTCCCTCTCTCTCTCTCTCTCTCTGCTGTGTATTTCAGGTAGTGGTCAGTGTTGAAGGTTTAATGTATGCTTATATTCAATGTAAACACAATATATATATATGTGTATGTGTACACCACATATACGTTTATATTATCTCTCTCCCCCTCTCTCTCTCTCTGCTGTTTTCACATCTCAGCTATTCACAATAGTGTACAAAATGTGTGGTGGTGGTGGTGGTGGTGGTAGTAGTTGTAGTGGTGGTGCTGGTGTTGGTGGTGAAGGTTTTAATATGTGCTTATATTCAATGTAAACATGAAATATATATATATATATGTATGTATACACTATATATCTGCATATATATTTTATTTATATATATATATGTATATGCGTATATATGTGTGTGTAAGTATGTATATATATATATATATATATGTATATATAACGTATGTATGTAATATGTGTATATACATATATATATATATATGTCTGTTTGTGTAAGTATCTGTATGTGTATACTATGTATCTATATATATATATATATTATATATACATATATATATATGTGTGTGTGTGTGTGTGTGTATATGTAGACACACATTTACTTTCATGTTTTGTGGAATTAATGAAAAAAGGGAACCCCCAAATTCTGGTGTTGGTGGGAAAATCTGTGTTTGAAGCATGACTCCTCTTGTTAATTATAGTTGGAAGTGTTTATATATATATATATATATATACACACACACATGTTTATGTGTGTATGTATATATATATATATATCATCATCATCATCGTTTAACAACCATCTTCTATGCTAGAAAAGGTAAATATATATATATAAATATATGTGTGTGTGTGTGTATATATATAGGACCCCAACGACTGAGCGCCGGCCCATTTCAGCAGCTAGATATATATATATATATATATATATATATATGGTGGCTGCCAACTCGTTTTCGAGTACGGCCACTACTTTATATCCATGTAGGAGAACCCCTACCGATGCGCTGAGCGAGTGACATTTTAGTCCAGCCAGCGACTTGAAAACTCTGGTACAAACACTACACTTGTGACAATTATTGACACATAGTGCTGGGCCCATGGTACCATGTGACGACAAGTGCAGAGAGATCTCCAGATATAAAGCAATGCCTGTGCTGTGAAGCTTTTATAGTGGGCAAAGGCACTGCACAAAGCCAGTCCCACTCTCTTAACCAAGATGATATTTACCAAAAAGAAGAACAAGTCAACATCATTGGATACCATCAGGGTTGCAGGTGTTATATCAGAGTTTTCCTTCTCCTAGAATTCTGCCTTGACAAAGGCTAAGGGGTCATCTCTCCCGGTGATTTTGGAAGGCCATTGACTCTTAAGAGCTCCTTTGCCCTTTGACAGGTTTGCCCTATTGGTGCTACTGGTAACATGTATCCCAGTACAACCTGTCTCATGGTCGGGTCATTGGCGACTAAACTGGCAACCCCACCAAGGTTTCTTGGTGAGGAGGGTGACTTTGGACATCCTGCAGGACTAAAAACAAATATATATATATACACACACACACACACACACACACACACACATATATACATTCATATATATGTGTGTGTGTGTGTATATATATATATATATATATATATATATATATATATATATATATATAACAGGAATTGTGGTAAGGAACCAGATGGACCATAACGCACCAGAGTACTCAATACTTAGGGTATTAGAGTGGGAAATACGAAAAAGTATGACCCCGACAGCAGGGTTCAAGCCGTTTTGACGGCTATTTCTGGACTAAATTGGAATTTTTAGCCTGATTCACCAGGCTAAAAATTCTAATTCAGTCCAGAAATAGCCGTCAAAACGGCTTGAGCTCTGCCGTCGGGGTCATACTTTTTCCTATATATATATATATATATATATATACATATATTTACATGCTTGGTTTTGGAAAAGAGGATATAAAATGATGGTGATGATATATATATATATATATATATATATATATATATATATATATATATATATATATATATATACCTGTGTCTATATACATATAGTAACAGTATTTCCATGTTTAGAATACCTAAAACTTAACCATTTCTTTTGTTTTTTTCTTTTCACTTTCAGATATTCCGAAGAGGAGTAAAAAATGGGGCTAATGGAGTAGATGAGGTGAGATTTGAGCTCCCTTTTATTTTAACTCTTTTTGTACTGCACTATGTTAAACTGCTACTGCTTCTACCATATAAAATTACATCTTTTCAAATGTTTATCAGCAGCAGCAGCAGCATCAGTAACTAAAACCCTTTCATGATAATTTCGTGTAAGAACCTTTGTTAAGTTATGTTCCAAACACCGGCTTAATAATGAGAAAGTTGGTTATAAAATACCCGAGTAACCTCATATGAGGTCAGCTAAACCTACATAGGTATGAGCTGTAAGAACATGACAAGACTGGGGGTTCCCTATCATTAAAACACCTCCTATTAGATGTAAACCTACATAGATGTGATCTATAACATGATGGGACTGAGGCCCATATCTTTAAAAGACCCAAGAAACATCTCATAAGGACTGAGGCCTATGTCTTTAAAGCACCCAAGAAACCTCCTATAAGATACACATTTGTAAGAGGTCAGCTAACCCTACATAGATGTGAGCTATAACAATGATAGGACTGAGGCCCATGTCTTCAAAACACCCAAGAAACCTCTTATAAGGACTGAGTCCCATGTCATTAAAACACCCAAGAAACCTCTTCTAAGGACTGAGGTCCAGGTCTTTAAAACACCCAAGAAACCTCTTATAAAGACTGAGGCCCAGGTCTTTAAAACACCCAAGAAACCTCTTATAAGGACTGAGGCCCATGTCTTTAAAACACCCAATAAACCTCCTACAAGGATTGAGGCCCATGTCTTTAAAACACCCAATAAACCTCCTACAGGGATTGAGGCCCATGTCTTTAAAACACCCAAGAAATCTCTTATAAGGAGTGAGACCCATGTCTTTAAAACACCCAAGCAACCTCTTATAAGGACTGAGACCCATGTCTTTAAAACACCCAAGCAACCTCTTATAAGGACTGAGTCCCATGTCTTTAAAACACCCAAGCAACCTCTTATAAGGAGTGAGACCCATGTCTTTAAAACACCCAAGCAACCTCTTATAAGGACTGAGACCCATGTCTTTAAAACACCCAAGAAACCTCCTATACAACCTCATATGAGGCCAGCTAACCCTAACCCTACATAGAGGTGATTTATACAAAATCTAAAATTTCATTTCATTTCATTCTTCAGGTTCTTTCGCTTGGCGCAGACGTTATTCCAGAATACAAGTTGCAATCATCGCGCATCCACCGATGCACTATTCTGCACTATTCTCCGTTCAAAGCCGCCTGGGATTGGATTATATTATTGCTTGTGATTTACACTGCAATATTTACCCCGTATGTTGCGGCTTTTCTTTTAAGTGAGGAACGTAAAAAAGAAGCTTTCCAGAGTGTACAAAGCTCCTACCAGGACCCACTGACTATCATAGACCTTATTGTCGATGTAATGTTTATTATCGACATTCTTATTAACTTCCGTACCACGTATGTCAACAAAAACGATGAAGTCGTGAGCCATCCGGGAAAAATTGCCGTTCACTATTTCAAGGGTTGGTTTCTAATTGATGTCGTTGCTGCCATACCTTTCGACCTGTTGCTATTTGGTTCAGAAACCGATGAAGTAAGTACTCACACACACACACACACACACACACACACACACACACACACACACACACACACACATATATATAAGTTATTCCTGGTTGAATCGGGGGTTACCACGGTAAGTAAGGTACTCAATACATAGCAGAGTATAAATGTTTTAATATAGAAAAGCTTCTACAGGACTAGAACTGTTTCATTCGGGAGAAATCATCAGGAAGCTTCCTGATGATTTCTCACGAATGAAACAGTTCTAGTCCTGTAGAAGCTTTTCTATATTAAAACACACATATATATATATATATACAACGATATTAAATAAATGGAAACTATATTTATAAAACCATATTTATTTCGTTATATATATTTCAGGGATATCATATTAACAATATGTTATGCCATCTTCAGACAAAATACAATATAAACAGTCTTATAAATAAATAGATACGACATACCTTTCAATCACCTTGCAGGTATGTCGTATCTATTTATTTATAAGACTGTTTATATTGTATTTTGTCTGAAGATGGCATAACATATTGTTAATATGATATCCCTGAAATATATATAACGAAATAAATATGGTTTTATAAATATAGTTTCCATTTATTTAATATCATAAATATACTCCAAATACTTGTTGAGTGCTTTTATATCAGTTATAAATATTTACTCGTTGTTAACCCAACAATTTAAATATAACTTTCCATGTATATATATATATATATTTATTAAAATAGCAGATTAAAATTTAAGCAAAGAATTACTGCTTTCACCCTTAACGGATTTTAGTCTTCACATTTATTATTATTACTATATATATATATATATTCAGACACATACATACATTCATACACACAAGTAGATGAAGTCAGTACTGACATACTGATATATATATATATATATATATATATATATATATATATATATATATATATATGTATATATATATATATATATATATATATATATATATATATATATATATATACACATACACATATACACTGACACACACATATATATTTTTATCTAAAGACATTTTTTCCAATTCCAACCCGCCCGTCCCCTCAATCTATTTTATTTCTCATTCTTTCTTCTGATGAAGGATTAGTGTCCGAAACGTTAAGACCCTCTTCCTGCTTTATCAAGCGTAAACCTAATATATACCTTCCATATACTGTACCGATTGTGTTGTTATTTCTGTTTACCTTTTACATACATATATATATATATATATATATAAAATATAATATGTTGAGAAGGTAACAGACCAGAGAGAGATATATAGTGCGCTATCAATAATACAAGTTTTTTTCCCTGTATTATTGATAGCGCACTATATATCTCTCTCTGGTGTGTTACCTTCTCAACATATTATATTTTAAAGGGCTCAGGATCTCTTCCCCTTTGAGCACATTATTTACAGGGAATAACGACGGCCTATGCCTCCGTTAATTTATCGTGATATATATATATATATACATATATACACTGACACACATATATATATACTGACACATACATACATACATACACATACAGTCACACACTGACAGACATTTGGTTCAGAAACTAAGGAAGTAAGTACTGACACACAACACACATACATAAATATATATATAACCAAAGATTAGTATGGTTTGTTGATTACTCAATGAATGCAATATTACAATAGATTAGAAGCACTCAACAAATGATTTTCATGGAGTTTTTAATATTATTCAAAATGTTAACAAATGGAAAATATCAAATCATATATTTTGTCTGATGAAAACGTACTTAAACACCATTGTACCTTTGAAATATGTATAATAAAATATATATTTTGTTTGAGAATATTTTTCATTTGTTAACATTTTGAATAATATATATATATATATATATATATTGTTATACTTGGGGAGGGTCATATTTGTGTTATATTGCCAGAATTAATAACAGAACGCACTGTATATATAGTGGTAGAACACTGGAAGGTAATATTCGTAGTGGTAGAGCACTCAGTCCATGGAACGAGTTAGGTAGAAGTGGTTACACAACAGTTAGTTCACCATACTGAGAACAATTGTTTCACCTTAGCGGATCCTCAGCTCGTAATGGACATTACGAGCTGAGGATCTGCTAAGGTAAAATAATTGTTCTCGGTATGGTGAACTAACTGTTGTGTAACCACTTCTATATAAATATATATATATACAATGATATTTAATAAATGGAAACTATATTTATAAAACCATATTTATTCTATTATATATATTTCAAGGGTACCAAAACTTTGGTACTCTTTCATCAGATAAAATACAAAGTTTGTTTTATAAATTTTTGACATATCCAAGAAAAGATATCTTACTGGTTCAAGTTTTTCTTGGATAGTGAACCGGTAAGGTATCTTTTCTTGGATATGTCAAAATTTATAAAACAAACTTTGTATTTTATCTGATGAAAGCGTACCAAAGATTTGATACCCTTGAAATATATATAATAGAATAAATATAGTTTCTATTTATTAAATATCATTGAATATTTACTCCAGTAAACTGTTGAGTGCTCTAAATCAGTTATAAACATTTATATTTGTTGAATTACCAACAAATTGAATATCCCTTTTGCTTATATATATATATATATATATTCTTCTTCTTCCTCTTAAAGAAATAATTATTATCCTCTATGTATTTCCCAGACTGCCACGTTAATCGGTTTGCTGAAGACCGCTCGCCTGCTTCGGCTGGTACGGGTTGCACGGAAGCTGGACCGGTATTCCGAATATGGCGCAGCGGTGCTGATGTTATTAATGGCAACATTTGCTCTAATTGCACATTGGCTGGCCTGTATATGGTACGCCATTGGCAATGTGGAGCGCCCCCTCCTACGACACCCGGTCGGCTGGCTAGATGAGCTGGCCAAACAGACACAACAGTACTACGATCCGAATGAAACTCATAGTGGTCCGACCATCAAGTCAAAATATGTCACAGCCCTTTATTTTACATTCAGCAGCCTTACCAGTGTTGGTTTTGGTAATGTATCACCCAATACCAATTCGGAAAAAATTTTTTCGATATTAATAATGCTGATTGGGTGTAAGTAAAGTTAATTACTTTCTATGTTGTTGTGGTTCTTTTCTTTTCTTTGTAAAAATATTTTTGCGATATTAACCGTCAGCATCATTATCATCATCATCATTATCACCATTTTACGTCCGCTTTTCCCCGCTTGCAAGGGTGAAACGGGTCCTATTCAACATAGCATCTCTCTACTTTCCATGGTCCTTCGTCATCTCCTCTGTGAGCTTCAGCAATCTGAGGTCTGCTCTCACCACCACTGCCCATGTTTTTCGTGGTCTTCCTCTACTGTATCTTCCTTCTACTGGGATTTCTTGGCACTTCTTTACCCAGCGGTCATCCTCCATGCACATCACATGTCCATACCATCTCAGTCTTCTCTCCTGCACACCACAACTTGTCCCTCTTATACCCAGTTTCTCTCTCAACTCATCTATGCATGCTGAATATTTTAATGGATTCCTTCCCTTGATTCTATATTATGTATTAACCTCTTCAGTACCGTAGACAACATAACTTGTCCTAACATGTATGTAATCCAGTGCCATACATGAGATAACTCGTCCTAACAGTTCATAACTTTGAAGTTATGAACTCGTTTCCACCAGTTCATAACTTCAAAGTTTTACAAAATGTTGAGTTAATTAATTCTGCTCATTTTTTCACATAGCTGTGGTTTTTCTCATTACAATTCTATGATAATATTTTACTAACAGCGAGAGTCCAATAGACAACATGATAATGTTACTAGATATTGATACGTTCTTAGTATAGAATTACTTCTAAACTGAAACACAAGAGTATGGTCCGAACGTGAAGAGCTGAACTCCCCCTGTTGTCACCTCCATCTCTCTCACCCTCCCCCATCTCTCTGTACGGTGAGCAAATGGGGTCCCATGTGCTGGCCTCCCTCAGAGCCCCAGCGGACAGAATGGAAAAGATGTTTCTCCGGAGGATAGTAAGGGAGATGAAGTTCATAACTTCAAAGTTATGAACTTGCTTCCAACAGTTCATAACTTCAAAGCTAGATGGGGTTACTAGTTTATTGATGTGACGTTTGTCAATCATTCAGATATGTTGTTAATAAATGTTTGTTTAAAACAGGGGTCCCCAACCCCCGGCCCGCGAAGGCCTTTATCCTGCCTGCGAGGGTTCTAAAAAGGGTTCAGTTTGCAATAAATTCACACCCGATCTATCGATATTGCCGAATAAAACAATGTTTAAATGTATTTTTCTGCTTGGGACAGCTCTAAGTATCAATATTGAATTTTGTTTCAAATCTAACATAAGAGATAAATAAATGATTACTTATTTGTATATAAGTAGTATTAATTGCGCATCTGGCCCGCGGAGCCTCCGCTGCATGGCTATCCGGCCCGTGGACCCAAAAGGTTGGGGACCCCTGGTTTAAAAGATAGTCATTTTACTGGAAAAAAATAACCCAGCACAGCAACTGTAGCTGTGTAAAATATACATAGCAGTCAACAGATTTAGGGGAGATTACTCTTTTGTCGCCGACAGCGCATTAAAGGTTAATAATGCTGATTGGGTGTAAGTAAAGATAATTGCTTTGTTGTGGTTGTTGTTATTTTCCTTTCTTTGTAAAAAGTTTTTTCGATATTGATAATTTGTGGTTGGGTGTAAAGTAAGGATTAAGATGGTTACTTTGTTGTTGCTGTTTGTTTGTTTATGTTTTTTTTCTTTTCTTCTCTCTTTCTCTCCATTGTTAACGTAATTATTATTGTCATCATCATCATCGTCATCATCATATTAAAAGTATGAGATGCATATCCCCACGACCCTCGGCCTGTCTGGGAGGTCAGTAGCCCCACTTCAGTACTGACTTGGTCTATGTAGACTCATCCTGCACTTGCTAGCAAGGAAAGCATATGTTAAACAACACAATGATGATGATGCTCGCAAGTATGATGGTGGTGATGATGGTAATGTTGGTAATGATGATGATAATGAATGCAGACACCAGGAACAACTGTCTGTTGCTCTACTAACTGTGCCGAATTGACCACCTTCTTCTTCTTTTTCTTCTTCTATACATCTGTTACTGGTGCCATCTTGAAGTTTCTCCTCCAGCTCACCCAGTCCTACATTGCTGTCTTAATTACCCCTGCCTTCCAACCTGATGTCATCTCCAAGGACATCCTACATCACGGTGGTTGGTCTCCCAACTCCTCTGCACACATCAAGTTTCCAGAAAAGAACTCTGCCAGCTGAGTTCGTTGTGACGTTTCACATGTCCGGCTGATGCAGTTCTCCATTGCTTTATAATAATAATAATAATAATAATAATAATGAAATTATCATGTACAGTGCTCAGGTGCACTACAACTCATCAAAGTTGCCTATATAGTACATAGAATAATGCACAAATGTCAGAAAATTGAACAGTGTATGAGTCATGATATACGTGTGTGTGTGTGTGTGTGTATGGAAGGGGGATATAAGCGAATTTCAGGAAGCATGGAGGTTTTAAAGTATGCAGTGTCACGACAGCTAACAACTGATGCAGGTAGTTTGTTCCATGGAGGTTTTAAAGGATGCAGTGTCATGACAGCTAACAACTGATGCAGGTAGTTTGTTCCATGGAGGTTTTAAAGGGTGCAGTGTCTCGACAGCTAACAACTGATGCAGGTAGTTTGTTACATGGAGGTTTTAAAGGATGCAGTGTCTCGGCAGCTAACAACTGATGCAGGTAGTTTGTTCCATGGAGGTTTTAAAGGATGCAGTGTCTCGGCAGCTAACAACTGATGCAGGTAGTTTGTTCCATGGAGGTTTTAAAGGATGCAGTGTCTCGGCAGCTAACAACTGATGCAGGTAGTTTGTTCCATGGAGGTTTTAAAGGATGCAGTGTCTCGGCAGCTAACAACTGATGCAGGTAGTTTGTTCCATGGAGGTTTTAAAGGATGCAGTGTCTCGGCAGCTAACAACTGATGCAGGTAGTTTGTTCCATGGAGGTTTTAAAGGATGCAGTGTCTCGGCAGCTAACAACTGATGCAGGTAGTTTGTTCCATGCTTCAGCAACTCTGAGTGTGAAAAAATGTTTCCAAGAAAGGTGAAGGTGTGAACCACAGAGAAATTTATTTGCTACGTGCCTTTTCCACGAGATGTTCTGGACATTTTTCAGCATGACAAAATTCCTCCTCCATCTCATCCTATCCTGCTTTGCTGTTTGAATTTCCCCTGCCTCCAACTCAGTATCATCTTCAGGGACATCCTGAAGATGATACTGAGTTGTCTGCACACATCAGGTTGTCAGAGAAGATCTGTTTTCCACACAGTAAATGTGGTTGGTGTTAGGAAATGCCTCCACTATATCTGGTGTCATCTTTAAGAACATCCTTCAGTGTAATGGTTGGTCTCCCAACTTGTCTGCACACATCAGGTTTCAAGAAAAGAACTCTGCCAAGAGAGTTCATTGTGGTGTTTCACATGTCAGGCTAATGTGAACCTCCACGCCAGGCACGTCTAACATGTGGCCTGCACAAAGGTAAAATGAAAAAAATTAGTTTTAATGTGTGCAATTAGTTGTCATGTGTGGCCCTCAGACAACACATATGTGACCCATGTGGCCCTCAGACAACACATATGTGGCCCTCGGACAACACATATTTGACCCATGTGTCCCTCGGACAACACATATTTGACCCATGTGGCCCTCGGACAACACATATTTGACCCATGTGGCCCTCGGACAACACATGTGGCCCTCTGGGGACCCTCAGTCTGACATGCCTGTCCTACGCTATAGCCTTAGACTTCTAGAACACTAAAATTCTAAAGTCTGTCTTGAGCCCAGAAAGTACATTACAAGAAATCCTGTATTGTAAAATAAATAGGAACGGTTTGGGTCTCAATATGTAAACTAAATGACTAATTCTGGTTGTTTAGATAAAATCAACATTGGCAACCTAGAAATATTACCAATTTTCAACAAGACCCCTGCTTATTCCACCCTACCACCTGCTTATTCTCCACTCCCACCCTACCCCGTTTATTCCACCCCCTGCTTATCCCCCCTCCCGCTTATTCTCCACTCGCATCCCACCCCGTTTATTCCACCCCATCCCCCTGCTTACCCCCCACTTAAACCCTACTCCCACCTCCACTTATTCTCCCCCCCCCTATTATTTGGGACCCAACAGTAGGCCACATATTTTCAAACTTTCCACCTCTTCCTCATTCCAGCTCTTATGTACGCAAGTATCTTTGGCAACGTTTCTGCAATCATCCAGCGTTTGTATTCAGGTACAGCTCGTTACCACACTCAAATGCTTCGAATAAAAGAATTTATTCGCTTCCACCAAATACCAAACCCACTACGACAGAGACTTGAGGAATACTTCCAACATGCCTGGTCTTACACCAACGGTATAGACATGAATATGGTGAGTTGTTTCAGCCTTATTTATACCTCGTCAATTTAATATATACAGTCTGTTCACTTTTTACGCGAACTTGAAGTATGCAAATTTGCTTTAACGCCTCTTGAAAAAATATTGAATATTTACTTTGTGTGAATAACGCGCTATAATGTGTGTGGTTTTTAATTATTTTATTTATCAAAAATGAGCAGCAACTACAGAGGATATGCATTGGCTGGAGAGAAATGAAGCAAGCATGCTCCATTGGATGTGCAATGTCAATGTAAGTGAACGACCAAGCATGGACGAGTTGAGAGAGAAACTGGGTATAAGACGGATAAGTTGTGGTGTGCAGGAGAGAAGACTGCGATGTTATGGACATGTGATGCGCATGGAGGATGACCGCTGGGTAAAGAAGTGCCAAGAAATCCCAGTAGAAGGAAGATGCAGTAGAGGAAGACCACGAAAAACATAGGTGGAGGTGGTGAGAGCTGACCTCAGATCGCTGAAGCTCACATAGGAGATGACGAAGGACCGTGATGATTGGAGCTGTGCCGAATAGGACCCATCCCACCCTTGCAAGCAGAGAAAAGAGGACGTAAAATTATGATGATGATGATTAGACTTGAATTACGCAAATCTGCTTTACATGCCGTGTTCACAAACACATCATCATTTTACGTCCGCTTTTCCCTGCTTGCAAGGGTAGGACGGGAACTGATTCTGGCTTGATTTCTACAGCTGGATGCTCTTCCTAACACCAACCTCATTTACAGTGAGTGCTGGGTGCTTTTTTGCCGTGGCACCTCCACGACCACTTTGCAGTGGAATGATATGGACCCCAGTCCTATCATCTCATTTCTACAGCTGAGTAAACTGGAGCAATGTGAAATAAAGTGTCTTGCTCAAGGAAACAACACATCACCCGATCTGAGAATTGAACTCACAACTTTTCAATTGCAAGACCAATGCTCTAACCACTAAGCCATGTGCCTCCATCATATAGAAAAATGTGAAGTTTGACCACGACAGTGTGAAATGGGCAAACAATAAAATAAGACGATGTTATTTATTTATGTGTCCTGATGATAATCATCATCATCATCATTTTACGTCCGCTTTTCCCTGCTTGCAAGGGTGGGACGGGTCCTTTTCAGCTCAGCATCTCTCCATTTGTCACGGTCCCTCGTCATCTCCGTGAACTTCAGCGAGCTGAGGTCAGCTCTCACCACCTCCACCTATGTTTTTCGTCGTCTTCCTATACTGCATCTTCCTTCCACTGGGATTTCTTGGCACTTCTTTACCCATCGGTCATCCTTCATGCGCATCTCATGACCATACCAACGCAGTCTTCTCTCCCGCACACTACAGTTTATCCCTCTTATACACAGTTTCACTCTAACTCATCCATGTTTGGTTGTTCACGCACATTAACATTGCACATCCATCCTGATATTTTGAGATAAAATCTCTTCTTCAGAGGTATATAACAAGGATTAGGTAAACATGCTAACTCATGCAGGACTTAGAATTTTTACCAATTCTGGACCTGTTCCTTGTTATAGCAGGGCATGTTCCTTGTTTACATAGCAGAGCATGTGTTTTGGTTAGGCTTTTATGGTTGCTGGAGTCCTTTCCTAGAATCAACCATGTTAGTGTGGGAGCTTTGTGGACCCATTAAGAGGGAGGTCTGGCCAGTTGGCCATGCTGTACCTTACTTAACCCTTTAGCATTTAAACCAGCTATATCCAGCCAAAATTCTCTCACCTCTTTCTGTTCAAACCAGCTGTAACCGGCCGCTCATATTGATGTTAACCCTTTAGCATTTACATTACTCTCTATTTACTATTATATTTTTGTGGTAAAGGATTTATCTTACATTGTTATCTCACATAATATCGAATCTATGAGATTTTGATATCATTTATTTTGAGAACAATACCTTAATATAAATATGAGTGGACAGTTATAGCTGGTTTAAACAGAAAGAGGTGAGAGAATTCTGGCTGGATATGGCTGGTTTAAATGCTAAGGGGTTAAGATATTGTTCTCAAAATATATAATATCAAGATCTCATAGATTCTATGTTATGTGAGATAAAGCCTTTACCATGAAAATATAATAGTAAATATAGAGTAATGTAAATGCTGAAGGGTTAAACGGAACTATATTTTGGCTGGATTTTTTACAGCTGGATGAACTTTTCATCCAACCCTCATATATAATACATATTATGTTCTACATTGCAGGTATTAAAAAGTTTTCCAGAATGCCTTCAAGCTGATATTTGTCTACATTTAAACAGGAACCTTCTCAGTAATTGCCCAGCTTTTCAAGGTAATCCCATTTTCTCCTTGGTTTGAGTTTTCTTGTTGTTATTGAACCACTTTTTTTATTAACCCTTTTGGACCCTAATCAAGAATTTGGATGGATTTAGTAATATAACTAACTTTCTCATTATTAAGCTGGTGTTTGGAACATAACTTAACAAGGTTCTTGAAATTATGATAGATTTTTAGATAAATATAAACAATTTATCACTTTTGTTACCTTATTTCTAATGAAAGATACCACCTGTTGTCAAGTAATTCTGAAAATAATCCAAAATTCGAAGGGATTTAATAATATAACTGACTTTCTCGTTATTAAGCTGGTGTTTGGAACAAAGGGTCTTACATAAAATTATGATGGGAGGTTTTTAAATAAATATCACCTTGATCATCTTAACCGACCAGTCTGTCGGGCGTCCATTCAGCGCCGCTGGTCACAGCACGCCGTCCATTCCTCTCTGGATCATGCTTTCCTCATCCATGTATTCCCAATCGTATTCTTAAAATCGTAACTCCACCCTCGTGGAGGCCCTCCGAGTGGTCGTTTCTGCTCGCGCGGGCACCACTCGGCAACTGCACGGGTCCACCGATTATCGGTGAACCGTGCGACGTGTCCAGCCCATCTGAACTTGCCGTGCCTATATTCCGTAATGACATCCCTCACGCCGGACTCCTGTCTGATGACTTCGATATATTAAATAAATATATCAACTAGAAATTGATTGACATCATCATCGTCATCATCATTTCATTTTACGTCCGCTTTTCCCCTGCTTGCAAGGGTGGGACGGGAACTGATTCTGGCTTGATTTCTACAGCTGGATGCCCTTCCTAACACCAACCTCATTTACAGTGAGTGCTGGGTGCTTTTTTGCTGTGGCACCTCCACGACCACTTTGCAGTGGAATGATAGGGAACCCAGTCCCTATCATCTCATTTCTACAGCTGAGTGAACTGGAGCAATGTGAAATAAAGTGTCTTGCTCAAGGAAACAACACATCACCTGGTCTGAGAATTGAACTCACAACCTTTCGATTGCAAGGCATATATATATATTTAAAATAAACATATGAAACAATCACAGGGGATAATTTGTAAAGTGTGTAATCACACACAGCTAGGTAAGTAACTAATTAAAGTTTAACTAGAGCTTCAAATATTACCTTTTAAAAATGATTAATCTTCCTTGTATATATTTCATTAAAGAAATATATTTCACCAATAAACACTTTAACCCTTTAGCATTTAAACCAGCCATAACCAGCCAGGATTCTCTCACCTCTTTCTGTTCAAACTGGCCATAACTGGCCACTCATACTGTCGTTAAGGTGTTGTTCTCAAAATAAATAACATCAAAATCTCATAGATTTGATATTATGTAAGATAATTATCTAGATATATATATAAAAGAGAGATGTTTATTGGTTGCTTGGATCACATGAAAACCACACACACACATCTAAAGAGAGAGAGATACAATTAAAGTGTTAGGTATTCAGAGAGAGAGAGTGACGTCCCACGAAAGTCTAGAAACGGCTTAAATTATAGATGACCTGGGATGAGGTGATAAAAGCCGACCTTACCCAATTACACCTCTCAAAGACAATGACACACGACCGTGACTTCTGGCGTCGCACAGTAATACAGAGTACCCGACCTCCCATGGGTACATGCTGAAGCATATAAACAATATGCCCCCACACCCCCCACCGCAAGGTGGTCGTGGAGGTGCCACGGCAAAAAATCACCCAGCCCACACTGTAAAGTGGACGTGTAGGCGCCACGAAAAAGTACCCATCACTCACTGTAAATGAGGTTGGTGTTAGGAAGGGCATCCAGCTGTAGAAATCAAGCCAGATCAGTTCCTGTATGAGCAAGGCATGGTCAGCCGACCAGACACTGCACACAACAGGACAACCCGTCTAACCCATGCTAGCGTGGAAGAACGGACGTAAAATGGTGATGATGATGATGATGATGATCCTTTGATCTATAGGAAGGTTTAACAATATTGTGTTAGCTTTTATAAAGTTGTTCTACAGTCTTTGATTTTACAGAACAAAGAAAAATTGATACTATTTGAAATTAATCTACCCTCCAGCTTTTATCCATATACTATATGCAGACCGTACTAACGAAGCTAAACACTTCAGAAGCAATGTTATGCGGTATATTGCTGCGTTTCAGATGACGTCCTTTGGAGCTGAAAAAGATCATACTGACTATGGTTATTTCACATTTACAATCCAAGGCCAATGCTACCATTTAATCAGGAGTTTCCTCCCCCATCCTAATAAGGAAGTTTTATGATTGTTTTTTTTTGTCTCCCTCACTCACACACATTACAGTCTCACCTCATACCAGACAACACATCCAATACAGTCGTTTTCTCTTTTATCCGTTTTCTCTTAACTATTCTCCCGGGTGAAGCCGGGTAGCTCAGCTAGTGTAAGATAAAGCCTTTACCACAAAAATACTATAGTATATATAATTGTTTCTACTTTTGGCACAAGGCCAGCAATTCACCAGTACATTACTGGTACTTTATTTTATCGACCCCGTAAGGATGAAAGGCAAAGTTAACCTCGGCGGGATTTGAACTCAGACCATAAAGAGACATAATTATGCTAGAAAGCATGGCGTCCGACCCTCTACCGATACTGCCAATCCACCGCCCTATAATAGTATATATAATGTATGTATAATGTAAATGCTAAAGGGTTAACCATTTTCTTACCATATTTCTAATGAAACACTGCTTGTGGTTTTTAAATAATTTTAAATTTTATTTAGTATCATCTTTCTTCTTCATCTTCAGGTGCCAGTCCTGGCTGTTTACGAGCTTTATCAATGAAATTTAAGACCACCCATGTGCCCCCTGGGGACACACTTGTGCACCGGGGCGATGTCCTGACAGGTTTATTTTTTGTTTCAAGAGGCTCAATCGAAATACTTAGGGATGATATAGTTGTTGCTATTTTAGGTGAGTTGTGGCTGTCATCCATTTCCTCCCCATTGTCCTTGTTACTGTTGTTGGCAGTTTAGACAACATACTGTTGTTATTGTTGTTATTGTTCTAGTTGCTCTTCTTCTTTCTTTCTCTTCTTCTTCCTCTTTTTCTTCTTTCTTTTTCTTCTTCGCCTTCTTCTTCTTTGCCTTCTTTATCTTCTATATATATATACATGCACATACATATATATACACACATACATATATATACACACACATATATACATATACATATATATACATACTCACTCTCTATACATACTCACTCTCTATACAAACACCCACACACACACACACACACATATATATGCATACATGTATATATATACACATACGCGAGTCCTTTACTCCGTTATTTTACTATATATACACATACACACATATCTATCTACACACATACACACATATCTATCTACACACATACCTATCTACACACATACACACATACACACATATCTATCTACACACATACACATCTACACACATACACACATATCTATCTACACACATATCTATCTACACACATACACACATATCTATCTACACACATACACACATATCTATCTACACACATATCTATTTATACACATACACACATATCTATCTACACACATATCTATCTACACACATACACATCTACACACATACACACATATCTATCTACACACACACACACATATCTATCTACACACATACACACATATCTATCTACACACATACACATCTACACACATACACACATATCTATCTACACACATACACATCTACACACATACACACATATCTATCTACACACATACACACATATCTATCTATACACATACACACATATTTCCTCCTCTTCCTCTCACCACCACCACCATCATCATCATCATCATCATCATCGTCTTCTTCTCCTTGTCGTTCTTCTTCTTTTTCTCCTCCTTGCAGGAACTGATGATGTCTTTGGAGAGAACCTTTGTAAACATATGACTATTGGGAAATCCAGTTGTAATGTCCGCGCTTTAACATACGGCGATCTTCACAAGATAAATCGGGACGATCTTTTGGACATACTTGATATGTACCCAGAGTTTGCTGAAAGTTTTACCAAAAATTTAGAAGTCACCTTTGATTTACGAGATGTTAGTATCACCATTACTATTTTTTTTTTTTTAGGGCGGTGAATTGGCAGTGTCGGTAGAGGGTCGGACGCCATGCTTTCCAGTATAGAGTTACGTCTCTTTACGATCTGAGTTCAAATCCCGCCCGAGGTTGACTTTGCCTTTCATCCTTACGGGGGTCGATAAAATAAAGTACCAGTAATACACTGGGTAATTGCTGGCTTTGTGCCAATAGTAGAAACAATTATTTGGGGGGGGGGGGGGGGGGTCGATAAAATAAAGTACCAGTAATGCACTGGGTAATTGCTGGCCTTGTGCCAAAAATAGAAACAATTATTAGTATTTTGGCAGTATCGGTAGAGCGTCAGACAAATCCCGCTAAGGTTAACTTTACCTTTCATCCTTATAGGGTCGATAAAACACCAGTAATGCACTGGGGTAATTGCTGGCCTTGTGCTAAAAGAAGAAACATTATTATTATTATTTTTATTCTACATCATAGAGTTATGACCCTTTATGTTCTAAGTTAAAATCCTGCCGTGGTTAACTTTGCCTTTCATTCTAACAGGGTCGATAAAATAAAGTACCAGTAATGCTCTGGGATAATTGCTGGCCTTGTGCCAAAAGTAGAAACAATTATTTTTATTCTACATCATTACTGGTTTACTGAGCACAGCTCTGTGTGCCTTGGGTATGTGCACTATAGTTTTTGCTGATGTTGTTTCTATTTTATTGATAGTACTTTTCGTAATGTGTGTGCAGTGCCTAGAAGTGTTTATGGCAGTATCGGAAGGCGGTGGATATTGAAACAAATTATTGGAGTGGCTTAGCCCTTTAGCATTTAAACTGGCCGTATCCAGCTAGAATTCTCTCACCTCTTTCAGTTCAAACCAGCCAGAATTGGCTGCTCATACTGACATTAAGTTATTGTTCTCAAAACAAATAACGTCAAAATCTCATAGATTCGATATTATGTGAGATAATTATGCCAGGTAAAGCCTTAACCATAAAACTAGAATAGTATTTATAGAGTAATGTAAATGTTATGTGAGATATTATGTGAGGTAAAGTCTTTACTGTGACAATACAATAGTATATATAGAGTAATGTAAATGTTATGTGAGATATTATGTGAGGTAAAGCCTTTACTGTGAAAATACAATAGTATATATAGAGTAATGTAAATGTTATGTGAGATATTATGTGAGGTAAAGCCTTTACCGTGAAAATACAATAGTATATATAGAGTAATGTAAATGTTATGTGAGATATTATGTGAGGTAAAGCCTTTACCATAAAACTAGAATAGTATTTATAGAGTAATGTAAATGTTATGTGAGATATTATGTGAGGTAAAGTCTTTACTGTGACAATACAATAGTATATATAGAGTAATGTAAATGTTATGTGAGATATTATGTGAGGTAAAGCCTTTACTGTGAAAATACAATAGTATATATAGAGTAATGTAAATGTTATGTGAGATATTATGTGAGGTAAAGTCTTTACTGTGAAAATACAATAGTATATATAGAGTAATGTAAATGTTATGTGAGATATTATGTGAGGTAAAGCCTTTACTGTGAAAATACAATAGTATATATAGAGTAATGTAAATGTTATGTGAGATATTATGTGAGGTAAAGCCTTTACTGTGAAAATACAATAGTATATATAGAGTAATGTAAATGTTATGTGAGATATTATGTGAGGTAAAGCCTTTACTGTGAAAATACAATAGTATTTATAGAGTAATGTAAATGTTATGTGAGGTAAAGCCTTTACTATGAAAATACAATAGTATATATAGAGTAATGTAAATGGTAAAGGGCTAAGTCTCAAAAAAGCCCCTTAGGGTGGGCAGCAGGCTTGCATTACCAAATTCTAACGTTCCTTCTGTTATCTTCCCTACAGCATGAATTGGTTGTGAAAATGCCTCAAGAAGAAATGGAATCAGAATTTGCTAAAAGACCTTATTATCGAAGTAAATATCTTTTTTCCTTACTATTTATATCTTTACGCTTGGCACCTTTGTTATTGCTGTTGTTGTCGTTGTTTGATTTGCCTGTCTATCTCCCTATCTCCATGTATTAGCAGAGAGCCGGCACTTTTAGTCACTATGATTTTTTTTTAACATGCTGACGTGTATGTGTGTGTGTGTTTATGTATGTCCGTGTGTGTATGTGCATATGCATACATTTATATGTATGAGAATATAAATATAATCACGCAAACACAGACACACTTACATAAATACACACTCACAGACATACATTTACACAAATACTTTACACAACCACTTTACAGTGAGTGCTGGGTGCTTTTTACCGTGGCACCTACACAACCACTTTACAGTGAGTGCTGGGTGCTTTCTTACCGTGGCACCTACACAACCACTTTACAGTGAGTGCTGGGTGCTTTCTTACCGTGGCACCTACACAACCACTTTACAGTGAGTGCTGGGTGCTTTCTTACCGTGGCACCTACACAACCACTTTACAGTGAGTGCTGGGTGCTTTCTTACCGTGGCACCTACACAACCACTTTACAGTGAGTGTTGGGTGCTTTCTTACCGTGGTACCTACACAACCACTTTACAGTGAGTGCTGGGTGCTTTCTTACCGTGGCACCTACACAACCACTTTACAGTGAGTGCTGGGTGCTTTCTTACCGTGGCGCCTACACAACCACTTTACAGTGAGTGTTGGGTGCTTTCTTACCGTGGCACCTACACAACCACTTTACAGTGAGTGCTGGGTGCTTTTTACTATGGCGCCTACACAACCACTTTACAGTGAGTGCTGGGTGCTTTCTTACCGTGGCACCTACACAACCACTTTACAGTGAGTGTTGGGTGCTTTTTACTATGGCGCCTACACAACCACTTTACAGTGAGTGCTGGGTGCTTTCTTACCGTGGCACCTACACAACCACTTTACAGTGAGTGCTGGGTGCTTTCTTACCGTGGCACCTACACAACCACTTTACAGTGAGTGTTGGGTGCTTTCTTACCGTGGTACCTACACAACCACTTTACAGTGAGTGCTGGGTGCTTTCTTACCGTGGCACCTACACAACCACTTTACAGTGAGTGCTGGGTGCTTTCTTACCGTGGCACCTACACAACCACTTTGCAGTGGGAGGGGGTGGGGGCATACTGTCTTTATGCTTCAGCTTCGGCTTGTACCCATGGGAAGTCGGGTCTTCTGTATTACTGCGTAACGCCAGAAGTCTCATTCCTGTGTCATCGCCATTGAGAGGTGCAATTGGGCAAGGTGATACATTAAATGTGGTTGGCTTTAGAAAGGGCATCCATCCATAGAAATCTAGCCAGAAACAGTCCTATATGAGCAAGACACGGTCACCCGACCCAACTTGCATCAAATGGGACAACCTGTCTAATCCATTCTAGCGTGGAAAATAGACGTTAAATAATGATGATGATGAATAACACTGTAGAAGCACTCTACACCCTGCATCTATAACTTAGAATTTTGTGTTTATAATAAACCATTAACTTCCTGTTTAATTGGTTAATTACATAATACTTAACAGCCGTTTGTGTTTTAAAACAAGAATGTTTTATCCTCTACTTAAGGACAACCATTTTTGCTGTTGTCATCATTAGAGACTTGAAAATTGTTTAAATTTGCTCTACTTTCTCTTCTCTAACCCAACCTATGTTGTTTAATAAACCATGTTTAAATCTATGTTGTCTTTAACCCTTTAACATTTACATTACTCTATATTTACTATTATATTTTCATAATAAAGGCTTTATCTTACATAATATCTCACATGATATCGAATCTGAGTTTTTGATATTATTTATTTTGAGAACAGTACCTTGATATCAGTATGAGCAGCCAGTTACAACCGGTTTGAACAGAAAGAGGCGAGAGAATTCTGGCCAGATACAGCCAGTTTAAATGCTAAAGAGTTAAATCTTCTTTGCTTTTTCTCTAACCCAACCATGAACCATGGTTAAATCTCTGTGTTGCCTCTAACCCAGCTAATATTCAGTGAAACCTCTTTAACCCTTTAACATTTACATTACTCTATATATACTGTTCTATTTTCACAGTATAGGCTTTATCTCACATAATATCGTATCTATGAGATTTTGATGATATTTATTTTGAGAACAATATCTTAACATCAGAATAAGTGGCCGGTTACAGCCGGTTTGAACAGAAAGAGGTGAGAGAATTCTGGCCGGATATGGCCAGTTTAAATGCTAAAGGGTTAAATCTGTTTGTCGTCTTTAACCCAACTAATATTCCTTGAACCGTGTTTAAACCTGCTCTGCTTTCTCTCTAACCCAACTTATGTTGTTCAATGAACCATGTTTAAATCTATGTGTTGTCTCTAATCCAGCTAATGTTCAGTGAGCCCTGTTTAAATTCTGCTTCATGAACCATGTTTAAACCTTCTCTGCTTTCTCTATAACTTAACTAATATTCCTTGAACCATGTTTAAACCTCTGATTTCTCTCTAACCCAACTAAACTTCCTTGAACTGTGTTTAAACCTCTGCTTTTTCTCTAACCTAACTAATCTTCCTTGAAATGTGTTTAAACCTTCTCTGCTTTTTCTCTAACCCAACTAATCTTCTTTGAAATGTGTTTAAACCTTCTCTGCTTTTTCTCTAACCCAACTAATGTTCCTCAATTGTGGGCAAAAAAAAAAGTCTTTTCTTGTTTCCCAGAGATTTTACGAAATGAAAAAGCTTGTCAAAGAGATAGACGATTACACCACCGGTCGAGTCATGAGACAGAACCTGGCTTATCTTATGAATCAAGTGATGAAGAGATCCGAGAGAGTGGAGCAGGAATTTTGGAGTTTTCACCAGCGAAAGCAGGTCAAGATGTAACACCAGCCAACTTTGATTTCCAGCCCAGAGACAAGGAGAAAAAATTGAGTTCGGGGTTTCCTTACATTGCAGGTATATATTATTCTGTGAAATAAGGGATAAAAAATAAAATAAACCCCCAAAAAACAAAAAAAATAAAATATCTCAAACATTCATGTATATAAAGGGAGTTTGTTTGGAAGTATTTTTCGAAAGTAGAGATGCGTGGCTTAGTGGTAAGGGTGTTGGACTTACGATAATAATATTGTGGGTTTGATTTCTGGACTGGGTTGTGTGTTGTGTTCTTCAGCAAAACACTTTATTTAATGTTGGTCTGGTATACTCAGCTGAAAAGGAGTGCCAGCAATAGCTGGGGGTTTAACCCTGCGATGGACTGGACTGGTGTCATGTCCAGGAGGAGGGGTGGGAGTCGTCGTACACTTTCAGTTGCTTCACAACCCAGAAACTGGGATAAAAACTGGTGATAAATAGGAAAAAGAATCATATCACATAGTCCTTTGCACGGGTTAACAAGGCCTTAGGTAGAGGGGCCTGTTGGAAAACTATTTTGCAGTCTCCATTTCATTCTGTACAAACTGGTAATGGGCCTGCAACCTGTCCTGGGAGGCATGGGATAGACACACAAAAATTGCATATCCTGTGACCTCTGAAGAAAAGAAGACATTAGACTCCTTTAGTTTTAAAAATATATCTGAATATTTCTGAGTTTTTCTGTATGATATAGTGAAGGTGCTGGTTGAGTGGTTAGAGAGTTGTATTCACAATCATGAGGTTGTGAGTTCAATTCCTGGACTGGCGGATGCTTTGTGTCCTTCTGCAAGACACTTTATTTCATGTTGCTCTTTCTGCCAGGAGTTGTGACCGGTAGCTAGTATCAGCAATGGAAAGACCAATGGAAACAAAAATTTCCTTTGAAAGACCAATGGAAGCATTGTTTCCTTGGAAAGACCAATGGAAACATTGTTTCCTTGGAAAGACCAATGGAAACACTGTTTCCTTGGAAAGACCAATGGAAACACTGTTTCCTTGGAAAGACCAATGGAAACACTGTTTCCTTGGAAAGACCAATGGAAGCACTGTTTCCTTGGAAAGACCAATGGAAACACTATTTCATTGGAAAGACCAATGGAAGCACTGTTTCCTTGGAAAGACCAATGGAAACAGTGTTTCCTTGGAAAGACCAATGGAAACAAAAGTTTCCTTTGAAAGACCAATGGAAACATTGTTTCCTTGGTCTGATCTCGCAAGGTCCACCCCACTCAGCAACTGAATGAGGTTTGGGATCTTGTCGACCAATCAGAACAAGCGATAAAGAAGCTGTTCCTTATGAAATGGAACAAAGAAAAAAATTTAGTAAATCGTGATTTATTTTCTCTTGATTAACACAAATATTTTGGTTTCTTTTTAATTTCTTCATCCCACAAATATATCTCTCATACTTTGTTGGTTTTTTTCCCCACAATATTTTTATTTTCCCTCTATTAATATTGGTGGGATTTTAAAATTTTGTTTGATTTTTTTCGATGTGGGGTGGGGTATATTCCCCACCACCACAGTCTGGTGTTATTTTTGAGGCGTGAAATTAATACTAATAACTAAAAACTAACATCTTAAAACCATTTTGAATTGATAACCCTATTAACCCTTTAGCATTTACATTACTCTATATATATTATTGTATTTTTGTGGTAAAGACTTAACCTCACATAATATTTACATTACTCTATATATACTATTGTACTTTTGTGGTGAAGGCTTTACCTCATATAATTATCTCCCATAACATTTACATTACTCTATATATACTATTGTATCTTCATGGTAAAGGCTTTGCCTTACATAATTATCTCATAACATTTACATTACTCTATATATACTATTGTATTTTTGTGGTAAAGTCTTTACCTCACATAATATTGAATCTATGAGATTTTGATATTATTTATTTTGAGAACTATACCTTAACATAAGAATGAGCAGTCGGTTATGGTCGGTTTAAACTGAAAGAGGTGAGAGAATTTAGGCCGGATATGGCCAGTTTAAAAGCTAAAGGGTTAATCAATGCATTTTGTTACTTGTTCTTTGTATAGGGGTAGCAAGCATGGCAGTGTGGGTGGGGAATTTGCTTTGAAACCCTATGGTTGCAGGTTCCGTTTCACTATATGGCACTTTGTGCTAATGTCTTCATCTAATGCAGTCGCAGGTTGACCAATACCTTGTGAGGGAAATAAACATTTGTGTATATATATATATATATGATATATATATATAATATATATCATCATCTATATAATATATATATACATAATATATTATATATATATATTATATATATATATAATATATATCATCATCTATATAATATATATATACATAATATATATATATATATGATATATATATATAATATATATCATCATCTATATAATATATATATACATAATATATTATATATATATATTATATATATATATAATATATATCATCATCTATATAATATATATATACATAATATATATATATATATGATATATATATATAATATATATCATCATCTATATAATATATATATACATAATATATTATATATATATATATATATAGAATGGAAAACGAAAAATCAGTGATGCATCAGAACTCAATTTATTGTGTGTTACAATTGTTTCCCTGGCGGACAGGGGATGTGCTCCGAAATCAATAGACGTGTCCGAGGAACCTGCGAGTCTAGAGTCAGGTAGATCCACACACAGATCGCACCTCAAGCTGTTCACCGGGGAAACAATTGTAACACACAGTATATTGAGTTCTGATGCATCACTGATTTTTCGTTTTCCCTTCTATAATACTTTGCTCCATTGGAACATAGAGTGCTCAACCAGCATACTGCCTATGGAAGCATCTTAGCTACCATTAGACACATATATATATATATATATATATATATATATAATTTATATAATTGATATATATATTTCTATATAATGTAACACTGTGTATGTTACAGGTGCTTTATCTAGTGTGAACACTTTAGTAAATGTGGTGACAGGAAGACATGATTCTACGAAAAAGAGTCAAGAGACGGCGCCATTATTGCAGGAATTGAGTGCTAGCCCTGAAACTCAGGTAAGAATTTTACCTTCTTCTTAGTTTACCTTTCCTTACCAGAATCATTGCCATCATCAACATTGTTGTCATCATCACCAACACTGGATCAAGGGAGAGAGGGTCGTGATTACCAAGTCCTACTCGACTGTGAGTGACAGCTCATATATATATATATATATATATATATATATATATATATGCAAAAGTTCTATTTAAAGTTGTTGGGATACAACAAGTAAATATTTTTATAACTGATATAAAGCACTCGACAAGTATTTGGAATAGATATACGATATTAATAAATGGAAACTATATTTATAAAACCATATTTATTTCATTATACATATTTCAGGGATACCAAATTAAATTATGGTATGCCTTCATCAGACAAAATACAATATATAACAGTTTTACAAATAAGCTTTGACGTACCCTTTTAAAATGCAACCATTATTTTTGGATATACTATCCAGATGGCTTCCAAAAATAATGGTTGCATTTTAAAAGAGTGTGTCAAAGCTTATTTGTAAATTTGTTATATATTGTATTTTGTCTGATGAAGGCATACCATAATTTAATTTGGTATCCCTGAAATATGTATAATGAAATAAATATGGTTTTATAAATATAGTTTCCATTTGTTAATATCGTATATATATATATCTATATATATCCGGCCTGCCCGCCCAGCCAGTGGGATGGCGTTATCTTATGGCTAAAACAGCATGACGTGCTGTGACCAGCGGCACCGATTGGACGCCCGACAGACTGGTCGGTCAAGGTCAAGGTGATATATATATATATACATTATAAGGATAAGGAACAAGGATTCAGTGTTGCATCATACCATATTTAATAACATATTACATATGTTTCACTACCGATCAGCTCGAGGTAAGACATATTATAGATCAAACCTGACTCTGTAATCGGAAGGTCATCAGATATGTTTAGTATATGAATTCGTCTCCGAATAAGTCTTACTTCGAGCTGATCGATAGAGAAACATATGTAATATGTTATTAAATATGTTATGATGCAACACTGAATCCTTGTTCCTTATCCTTATACTATTATACTCTGCTCTTCACGAGCATTGAGTGCTCAACTGGCATACCACCTACGGATGCATTTTCATGCAACCATACAACTATATATATATATATATATTTAAAATGCTGGAGAGAACAATAAAGATTTATGAATATATGTATATATAACTAATCACTTTTCTCTCATCTTCATTAGCTTGTTTGCTTTTTACCTTGTTTATATATATATATATATATATATATTTGAAAAAAGGAAAAGAATGACTTCATTTGTAGTTGTACCAACTCATAATATTATAAAATTAAATCAAATTGTTTAGAACTACAAGTGAAGTCATTCTTTTCCTTTTTTCAAATATACCTAACTGTACCAAGGATTTCACACCTTTCATATATATATATATATATATATATAATGCTGCTGGACTGCTGATTGCTATATTTGATTTGCTAAGCTGTCTAAACGTATAGTTATTACAATGGGGTACTATTCCCATTTGAGTGCTAAAGCTACAGACCGAATTTGCATTTGTTAGCTTGGCCGCAAACTAAAGCTTCGTTAATGCTGTACTAGAATTTATATATATATATATATCATCATCATTTAACATCTATCTTCCACGCTAGCATGGGTTAGACAGAAGTTGTCCCACTTGAGGTAAGATTGATCGGGTGACCGTGTCTCGCTCGTATAGGACTATCTGGCAGGTTTTCTACGGCTGGATGCCCTTCCTAACACCAACCACGTTTACAGTGTGGACTGGGAGCTTTTTACTGTGTTACCTACATGGCCACATTACAATGGGGACTGGGAGCTTTTTACCGTGTTACCTACACGGCCACATTACAGTGGGGACTGGAAGTTTTTTACCATGTTACCTACATGGCCACATTACAGTGTGGACTGGGAACTTTTTACCGTGTTACCTACACAGCCACATTACAGTGGGGACTGGGAGCTTTTTACCAGGTTACCTGCACGGCTACTTTACAGTGTAGACTGGGTGCTTTTTGTCATGACACCTACATGACCACTTTACAGTGTGGACTGGGTGCTTTTTGTCATGACACCTTCACAACCACTTTACAGTGTAGACTGGGTGCTTTTTGTCATGACACCTACATGACCACTTTACAGTGTGGACTGGGTGCCTTTTGTCATGACACCTTCACAACCACTTTACAGTGTGGACTGGGTGCTTTTTGTCATGACACCTTCACAACCACTTTACAGTGTGGACTGGGTGCTTTTTGTCATGACACCTTCACAACCACTTTACAGTGTGGACTGGGTGATTTTTGTTGTGATAACAATACGACCACTTTACAGTGTGTACTGGGTACCTTTTAAATCTATAAATATACCTGTGATATTTTCAGCACAAAGTCACCTCTTCATCAAGTGTCCCCAAGTCTACATCAAGTATGACTCTACCGGTGTCCACTTCGTCTAGTCATTCACAGTTTGATGAACAGCAACCCTCAGGAAGATGCGGTGCCGATTCACAAACAGCCGTTGTGGGGCACACTAGTCCGTTAGATGTGGAAAGAAGATTGGAGGATATGACAAGGTTTGTATAAACTATCTCTGTGTTGTTGCCCTGGAGTAGTGGAATAGTGTTGTGGTATCTATGTATACATTTCTGAGATTCTGTCACAACACATAAAGAGAGAGGAGTTGTTTGACTACCTCATACTATTCCTCTCTCTTTACGTCTGCTGCCTGCGTGAATGTGTGTGTGTGTGTGTGTATGGAAGGAAGGGGATGGTGAAAAAACTGTGCTGTGTGAGTGTGTGTTTCCGAGTGTGTATTTTTGTAAGTGTGTCTGTGTTTGCATGTTTATTTTTATATACTCATACATAAAAATGTATGCATATGCATATACAGACAGAGCAACACATATACACATACTCGTCAGCATATGGAGAAAAAATTCTACTATGTTTAATCTATCTCGGTGTTGTTCTTGATTTGTGTTTGTTGTTGTATGTGTTGTGTAGAAGTGGATGGTAGGAATGAGAGAAAGACAGACTGACAGATGGAAAGCCTGAGAAAAAGAGAGAGACAGAGCTGTAACAAGTCTTTATAGAAAGGGTATGGTGTTAGCATGAGGTGTAACAAGTCTTTATAGAAAGGGTATGGTGTTAGCATGAGGTGTAACAAGTCTTTATAGAAAGGGTATGGTGTTAGCATGAGGTGTAACAAGTCTTTATAGAAAGGGTATGGTGTTAGCATGAGGTGTAACAAGTCTTTATAGAAAGGAGATGGTGTTAGATTGAGGTGTAACAAGTCTATAGAAAGGGTATGGTGTTAGCATGAGGTGTAACAAGTCTTTATAGAAAGGGTATGGTGTTAGATTGAGGTGTAACAAGTCTATAGAAAGGGTATGGTGTTAGCATGAGGTGTAACAAGTCTTTATAGAAAGGGTATGGTGTTAGCATGAGGTGTAACAAGTCTTTATAGAAAGGGTATGGTGTTAGCATGAGGTGTAACAAGTCTTTATAGAAAGGGTATGGTGTTAGCATGAGGTGTAACAAGTCTTTATAGAAAGGGTATGGTGTTAGCATGAGGTGTAACAAGTCTTTATAGAAAGGGTATGGTGTTAGCATGAGGTGTAACAAGTCTTTATAGAAAGGGTATGGTGTTAGATTGAGGTGTAACAAGTCTATAGAAAGGGTATGGTGTTAGCATGAGGTGTAACAAGTCTATAGAAAGGGTATGGTGTTAGCTTGAGGTGTAAGAAGTCTTTATAGAAAGGGTATGGTGTTAGCATGAGGTGTAAGAAGTCTTTATAGAAAGGGTATGGTGTTAGCATGAGGTGTAACAAGTCTTTATAGAAAGGGTATGGTGTTAGATTGAGGTGTAAGAAGTCTTTATAGAAAGGAGATGGTGTTAGCATGAGGTGTAAGAAGTCTTTATAGAAAGGAGATGGTGTTAGCATGAGGTGTAACAAGTCTTTATAGAAAGGAGATGGTGTTAGATTGAGGTGTAACAAGTCTATAGAAAGGGTATGGTGTTAACATGAGGTGTAAGAAGTCTTTATAGAAAGGGTATGGTGTTAGCATGAGGTGTAAGAAGTCTTTATAGAAAGGAGATGGTGTTAGCATGAGGTGTAACAAGTCTTTATAGAAAGGGTATGGTGTTAGCATGAGGTGTAACAAGTCTTTATAGAAAGGGTATGGTGTTAGCATGAGGTGTAAGAAGTCTTTATAGAAAGGAGATGGTGTTAGATTGAGGTGTAACAAGTCTTTATAGAAAGGAGATGGTGTGTGAGAGAGAGATGTAACATGTATACATAACTTAGTAATGCTATTTTCTGTATACTGTATATATATATATATATATATATATATATAAGTGTAAGTCTAGGGGTATTCTATATAATGTGTATGCAATACCTAGAAGTTGTGTGTATTTTTAGGGTTAGGGATTGGTAGAATAGTTATATCAGACAAAATACTTTCTGTAAGTTGCTGCAGGTCTTTACATTCTGAGTTTAAATCCTAGCTGTCTTTTGCTTTAGTCTTCCTTTGTCATTTTTCTATTTCCAGGCAGCTTTGCAGGTTAGAGAAAAAAATGAGTTCTGATATATCGATGATTTTAAGCATTTTACGCAACCAATATTCAGGTGCCGCCCTGTCGGTACCAGCTGTTAGCTTCAGTGGGGGTGCTCAGATTAGCTCATGCTCTTCATCACAACCACCTGCCCCCACTAGCGGCAGCTATTCAACAACAACCTCATGTAAAACCGCAGTATCGGAGCCAAAACCATCAGGTAATAATGTTGTTTTTAAATTTTTATATAATGTAGAAGAGGTTCTCACACTTTTGGTCCCCCTCCCAAAACGCCCATGTAATACCCTCAGCACCCCCAACCCTATTTCCAGAGAGATGCAAATTGTAAATAATATATAATAAATAAAATTGTTAATTTCATCATCATCATTTAATTTATATATAATAAATAATATAATATATACTATGTATAAATAAATATTGTATATTTTTTATTTGACTATATTTATATATAGTATGTATCATTTGATATTTAATATATCATTATATCATCTCTACCACCCCCTTAGGCCGCAGTGCTCCCCCTGACCTTCTCCAGGGAGTGAGCGCTCACTTTGAGAACCTCTGATGTAGAAAATGATTTGTTTTAAGAAGACTAAGACAATGTAAAATTTGTCCAGTGATTCTTTCCCAAGACATTCTAACCACATGTCCATAGTATCAGAGCTGTGATCTCTCCATTTGGAGAAGTAGCAGCTCTACCTGGAGTGACTCTCTGATCTCCGAGCTACAAATCTGTCCAGTGATTCTTTCTTGAGACATTCTAACTACATGTCCATAGTATCAGAGCTGTGATCTCTCAATTCAGAGAAGTAGCAGCTCTACCTGGAGTGACTCTGATCTCTGAGCTACAAATATGTCCAGTGATTCTTTCTTGAGACATTCTAACCACATGTCCATAGTATCAGAGCTGTGATCTCTCAATTCAGAGAAGTAGCAGCTCTACCTGGAGTGACTCTCTGATCTCTGAGCTACAAATATGTCCAGTGATTCTTTCTTGAGACATTCTAACCACATGTCCATAGTATCAGAGCTGTGATCTCTCAATTCAGAGAAATAGCAGCTCTACCTGGAGTGACTCTCTGATCTCTGAGCTACAAATATGTCCAGTGATTCTTTCCTGAGACATTCTAACCACATGTCCATAGTATCAGAACTGTGATCTCTCAATTCAGAGAAGTAGCAGCTCTACCTGGAGTGACTCTCTGATCTCCGAGCTACACACTTTATCAAGTAACGTTACTCCAAAATCCCTTCGGAGGAACCCCATTTCGGCCACTTGTATTCGCGATCATATTCTTTATTATTTTTATATAATTTTATCCTAGGAATATATTTGAGTATTTTGAAAGTGATTAAAAAAAATTTTTTAATTTTTTAATTTCTCTAATAAAGGAAAACTGGGGTACTGAGGTGAAGGGTTTGGCCCTGCCCCTTTCCCTGCTTGGTTCTTTTTTTTTTTTTTTCTTTTTTTTTCTTTTTTTCTTTTTTTCTTTTTTTCTTTTTTTCTTTTCATTTCCTTTTTATCTTCCCTATTTTTCTTGGTGTCCCCTTTACAATAGGTACCAACTATCAAGCATTTCCAAAATCCAGTGAACAACAACAACTACATCAGCAACAACAGCAACAACAACAACAACAACAACAGCTGGATTCAAGTGCATCAAACATGGTGGTCAGGGATGTGAGTTCCGTTCCAGACGATGATGTATTTCAATTTCCACCCCCACCTCCACCCTATTCAAGTGATGTCCAGGTACGATAGACATTTCTCTCATTTCTATTCTCTCTCTCTCTCTCTCTCTCTCTATATATATATATATATATCTTTCTCTCACTATATATATATGTATGTCTCTCTTTCCTCTATACCTCTCTCTCTATACTATATGTATATACATTAAATTATATATATATATAATTTAATGTTAAAGAGAGAAAAGGGATTTGAACACATGTATGTATCTGTGTAAGGGACTATTCTGAGTTTCTAACTCAATATATACTTTTGATATATATGTCAATGTGTGTGAACGACCAAGCATAGATGAGTTGAGAGAGAAACTGTGTCTAAGAGGGATAGGCTGTGGTGTGAGGCAGAGAAGACTGCGATGGTATGGACATGTGATGTACATGGAGGATGACCGCTGGGTAAAGAAGTGCCAAGAAATCCCTGTAGAAGGAAGACGCAGTAGAGGAAGACCATGAAAATCATGGGCAGAGGTGGTGAGAGAGAAACTGTGCCTAAGAGGGATAGGCTGTGGTGTGTGGGAGAGAAGACTGCGATGGTATAGATATCTGATGTACATGGAGGATGACCGCTGGGTAAAGAAGTGCCAAGAAATCCTAGTAGAAGGAAGACGCAGTAGAGGAAGACCACGAAAAACATGGGCAGAGGTGGTGAGAGCAGACCTCAGATTGCTGAAGATCACAGAGGAGATGACGAAGGACCGTGACAAGTGGAGAGATGCTGTACTGAATAGGACCCATCCCACCCTTGCAAGCAGGGAAAAGCAGACGTAAAATGATGATGATTATATATATATATATATTTGTGTGTGTGTGTCGGTAAAGTGGCTGAGTCATTGAAATGTCAATTAGAATACCTTAGTGGTATTAGTTCTGACTCTGTGCTCTCTTTAAATCCCACCGAAGTCAACTTTACCTTTCATACTTTGTTGATTTAACCCTTTAGCATTTACATTACTCTATATACACTATTGTTTCGCAGTAAAGGCTTTATCTTACATAATTATCTCTCTAGACTGGGCAATGTGTTATGTCCTTGAGCAAAACACTTTATTTCACATTGCTCCTTCTGCTTGGATTTACGACCGACAGATTTTATTAGCAATTGGAAAGACCAATGGAAACATTGTTTCCTCAATCCGATTTGACGAGCTCCACCCCGCTTGTTAAGCGAATGAGGCCTGGGATCTTGTCGATCGACTATCAATTTATATATACTCACGCACACACATATATATATTTCCGTTCACTGTGTTGGTGACACAACAAAAAGCACCTCAGTCCACACTGTAAAGTAGTCATCTAGGAGACACGGTAAAAAGGCTCCCAGTCCACACTGTAAAAGTGGTTGGTGTGAGGAAGAGCATCCAACCGTAGAAAACCTGCCAGAGGCACTTTGTACGAGTGAGATACGGTCTCCTCACCAACCCCCGCATCAAATGGAACAAAACCGTCTAACCCATGCTAGCGTGGAAGATGGATGTTAAACGATGATGATAATATACATAGAAATGACTTTATTTACAGGACTAGAACTGTTTCATCCGTATGAAATCATCAGAAGAGCAATATTCCAGACACACACACACATATACAGACACATACACATACACATGTCTAGTGCTAAGCAAAAGGGAGCTCTTTTTTTATGAAAACAAAAAAAGACTTTTTCCATATAGCAGTGAATTCTATTTTCTCTGCAGCTCTATAATACTTTCTCTTGCTTCTTTCCTTCGCTGCCTCTTCTCTAGGATTCTTAATAGAGTTCATCAAAATAACTCTATCTCTCAGGTAGGTTTTTTATTCATTTCAATTTTTTATTATTTAGTCTACAGTGTTTTTAATTTGATATCTTTTATTTATTAAAGAAAAACCCATGCTGTATCGTCCCGTACTGTCTTTAATGTCTCCTTAATGTGAGCCCTGTGTGGCTAATAAAGAAATCATTATTATTATTGTTATTATTATTATCATTATGTCCGGTGGTTTGGCAGAATCGGTAGAGTGTCAGACGCCATGCTTTGCAACATAGAGTTACGGCCCTTTGTGATCTGAGTTCAAATCCCGCCGAGGTTGACTTTGCCTTTCATCCTTACGGGGGAGGGGGGGTCGATAAAATAAAGTACCAGTAACGTACTGGGGTGGATTTAATCGACTTTCCCCTCCCCCAAAATTGCTGGCCTTGTGCTTATATAAGAAACCCAGTATCGGTAGAGGGTTGGACGCCATGTTTTCTAGCAGAGTTACGTCCCTTTACAGTCTGAGTTCAAATCCCGCCGAGGTTAAAATTGCCTTTCATCCTTACGAGGTCGATAAAATAAAGTACCAGTAATACACTGGGTAATTGCTGGCCTTGTGTCTAAAGTAGAAACAATTATTATTATCAT
>OZ024765.1:6121923-6139423 GCA_964016885.1 Eledone cirrhosa | reverse complement strand
ATATATATATTCATATATATATGAATATATATATATATATATGAATATATATATATATATATGAATATATATATATATATATGAATATATATATATATATATGAATATTTATATATATATATATATATGAATATTTATATATATATATATATATATATGAATATTTATATATATATATATAAATATATGAATATTTATATATATATATATAAATATATGAATATTTATATATATATATATAAATATGAATATTATTATGTATATATATATGATTATATATATATATGAATATTTATATATAAGTAGGTATATATGTATATATATTTTCATATATATATACAGACATACATACACACATATAACATACATGCGTATCTCTGACAGATCCTGATTTTTCTGAGACATTTAGAAAACTAAGCAGCCTCATTAGCATAAATAACAAAATAAATGAAAATTTAAATAGTAAAAACATAAAAATATTAAAGAAAGATGAGAGAAAGGGACTGACAAATGTTCCAGCCCCTTGCCCTCAAATACTTTACATGGAATTCATAGTTCCACGTCCCCTTTCAAATCTTTTATAATGAATTCACAAAAGTCCACGCATCCTCAAATTTGTTATAAGGGACTGACAAATGCCCATGTCCCCTTGAAACACTTCACAATGAATTCACATATGTCCACAACCCAGGCCCCCTTCAAACACTTTACAATGAAACCACAAATGTTCCATGCCCCCTTGAAATACTTTACAATGAATTGACAAATGTACACGTCTCCCTTTCAAATACTTTACAAGGAATTCACAATGTCCATGCTTTCTTTCAAATACTTTACAATGAAACCACAAATGTCCCAGGCCCCTTTCAAATACTTTACAAGGAATTCACAAAAGTCTACACTCCTTTTAAATAATTTTCAAGGAATTGACAAAAGTCCACACACCCTTTCAAATACTTTACAATGAAATCACAAAGTTCCACACCCCTTTCGAAACTTTTACAAAGCATTCACAAAAGACCACACCCCCTTCAAGTACTTTACAATGAATTCACAAAAGACCACACCCTCTTCGAATACTTTACAAGGAATTCACAAAAGACCACACCCCCTTCGAATACTTTACAAAGACAAAGAAACTGATTTAATAAGAAAATTCTTCAGAATTGCTGTTCCGTGCATTTCATAACTGTGATTTTTCATCAAAGATATTTCTTCAAAAACTCGTTAATTTGCTTTTTCTGGCAATTAAATCGCTGAGTTCCAAGAACAATTGGTTTATTAAATAGCTGGATTAAAAGAACAATTTTGTTTTTTTTTTTATTAATTTTTTTTATTCTTTTTTTTTTTCAATTTTGTATTTATTTATTTATTTATTTATTTATTTTATTTATTATTATTATTATTTGGTAACTATTTGTTTTACTGTTCAATACAGTCTTTTCTACAACACTCTCTCTATTCTATTCTATCTCGCTATTTTTCAAAATCAAAGAAAAATTTAACATGTTTTCTTTTGTTTTTCAGTACTACTATAAAAATCTCCCTTTTCTTTTTTTCCCCCTAAAATATTTCTGTAAATGTGGTTGGCATTAGGAAGAGCGTCCAGTCGTAGAAATCAAGACAGCAACAGACATGGTCATCTGATCTGGCTTGTCTCACAAGACAACTTGTCTAACGATGCTAGCATGGAGAAATGGATGTTAAACGGTGATGACAATGATGATGCTGTTAGAGCTGTTAGAATGCTTTGTGGTATTCAATCCAGTTCTCTGCTCTCGGAGTTCAAATCCCACCGAGGTCAACTTTACCTTTCATCCTTTTGAGGTTGATAAAAAAAAAAAAGCACCAGTAAGTATTGGGGTCGATTCTTCCTCCTATACCTCTTTTATTTACAGAAGTCAACCATGTTCAAACTGGGAGATGGGATGGGGCTTAGCCAGGTTTAATAAGCTCACGACATGCTGTATGTCACTACAGCTGGAACAGGAGTGGAGTCACTTGATGTCAACATATGGCAGGCTGTGACATTGGTGGTAGTGGTATCAGTCACAGGGTCTGTGATGTCACATTAGTGGTAGTGGTAGTGGTGACAGGTGTGTGATGTCACATTAATGGTAGTGGTATCAGTCACAGGGTCTGTGATGTCACATTAGTGGTAGTGGTAGTGGTGACAGGTGTGTGATGTCACATTAGTGGTAGTGGTAGTGGTGAGAGGTGTGTGATGTCACATTAGTGGTAGTGGTGACAGGTGTGTGATGTCACATTAGTGGTAGTGGTGACAGGTGTGTGATGTCACATTAGTGGTAGTGGTAGTGGTATGAGTGACAGGTGTGTGATGTCACAGCTATGGTAGTAGTATTGTTGACAGGGCCTACTTCTAGGACAGTGTTGGGCTTGTTTTCCTTTATCTGGTGTAGGGTGTAGACACGTCTGTGGGTGAACTAGGTAGACCTGAGAAATTCTGCTAAGAGTATAGGTAGGTAGAGTTTGTCATGGATTTATGTCACTAGATTAAAGTAATGATTGAGGTAGGACCCAACAAGGTAAGTGATTATGTCACTAGATTAAAGTAATGATTGAGGTAGGACCCAACAAGGTAAGTGATTATGTCACTAGATTAAAGTAATGATTGAGCTAGGACCCAACAAGGTAAGTGATTATGTCACTAGATTGAAGTGATGATTAGGGCAGGACTCAGCAAGGTAAGTGATTATGTCACTAGATTAAAGTAATGATTGAGGTCGGACCCAACAAGGTAAGTGATTATGTCACTAGATTAAAGTAATGATTGAGGTAGGACCCAACAAGGTAAGTGATTATGTCACTAGATTGAAGTAATGATTGAGGTAGGACCCAACAAGGTAAGTGATTATGTCACTAGATTGAAGTGATGATTAGGGCAGGACTCAGCAAGGTAAGTGATTATGTCACTAGATTAAAGTAATGATTGAGCTAGGACCCAACAAGGTAAGTGATTATGTCACTAGATTGAAGTGATGATTAGGGCAGGACTCAGCAAGGTAAGTGATTATGTCACTAGATTAAAGTAATGATTGAGGTAGGACCCAACAAGGTAAGTGATTATGTCACTAGATTGAAGTGATGATTAGGGCAGGACTCAGCAAGGTAAGTGATTATGTCACTAGATTAAAGTAATGATTGAGGTAGGACCCAACAAGGTAAGTGATTATGTCACTAGATTGAAGTGATGATTAGGGCAGGACTCAGCAAGGTAAGTGATTATGTCACTAGATTAAAGTAATGATTGAGGTAGGACCCAACAAGGTAAGTGATTATGTCACTAGATTAAAGTGATGATTAGGGCAGGACTCAGCAAGGTAAGTGATTATGTCACTAGATTAAAGTAATGATTGAGCTAGGACCCAACAAGGTAAGTGATTATGTCACTAGATTAAAGTGATGATTAGGGCAGGACTCAGCAAGGTAAGTGATTATGTCACTAGATTAAAGTAATGATTGAGGTAGGACCCAACAAGGTAAGTGATTATGTCACTAGATTAAAGTGATGATTAGGGCAGGACTCAGCAAGGTAAGTGATTATGTCACTAGATTAAAGTGATGATTAGGGCAGGACTCGGCGAGGTAAGTGATTATGTCACTAGATTAAAGTGATGATTAGGGCAGGACTCGGCGAGGTAAGTAAATTTGTTTCTCATTTCATTATTTTGACACTGTTTTATTTTATTTTATTTTTTTTCTGTACAGGCCTTCAAATGAAGCATACATGACATGGCTCTACACCTCCTGAGGGAGTCATAGGGGTGCTGTATTGATATATGGTGTTTCTAGGGTATTTTAACCCTTTACCATTTACATTACTCTGTATATACTATTATTTTTGTGGTAAATGCTTTATCTTGCATAATATTGAATCTATGAGATTTTGATATTATCTATTTTGAGAACAATACCTTAACATTGGTATGAATGGCCGGTTACAGCTGGTATGAACAGAAAGAGGTGAGAGAGTTCTGGCTGGTTTAAATGCTAAAGGGTTAATACTTGGAGCCCAATTTTCTCCAGGTCTGAATAGAGCAGATTTCTTCCAGAGAAGGAAAGAGATTGAGGAAGAATCAACCCCAGTTCTTAACTTGTACTTCTTTTATCAACCATGAATAGATGAAAGGCAAAGTTGACCTTGTGTGTGTGTGACAGCTCACACCTATGCAGGTTTAGTTGGTTTAGTGGTTAGAGCATTGGGCTTGCAATCAAAACGTTGTGAGTTCAATTCTCAGACTGGGTGATGTGTTGTTTCCTTGAGCAAGACACTTTATTTCACATTGTTTACTCAGCTGTAGAAATGTTTACTCAGTTTACTCAGCTGTAGAAATGAGATGATAGGACTGGGGTCCCTATCATTAAATTACCCAAGACACCTCCAACGAGATATACCTTGGAGGAGGCCAACTAAACCTGCATAGGTATGAACTGTCACACACACACACGTGTGGTTGGCCACATGTTCTGTATTTGGTAGGAGATACATTGGTCAACTCCATTCAATAAACTGGACGCTGAGAAGATTATGTGGCATATGACGGAAGCTCTCGTGGAAGAGTCACGTTGTGGTTGTCAATCTTGCAAGGGAGAGAACTGCGTGAAACTTAAATCCTGGGGGTAGACGGGCTGTATTGTTTGGATTTAGAGAAGAGAGCTAGAAAGAAGGAAGATGGAGTTTCATTATGGATATATATATATATGTGTGTTTCTAAGTTAGGTATGGCACCAGGCCGTTTAAAGCATCTGACGACTTAAAATACTACTAACAACGAAATTTCTTTAAAACCATAACTGTAATGCTAGAAACAGTAGCCAAATCTACTTGTAAACATAAACGGCTTGTAAAATTTTCGCATTATGGTATATTTTAATATATAATCGTAATCTACACATTTTATTACGTACATATGCAAAGTTTCAATTAAAAGTATTCATAATTTAAAAGGTTATTAAGTAACAAAACTAGCGGGTCAATATTTTATTTTTAAAATTATAATCGAAGGGAATTAACGCATAAAAGAATTTACTTGGAGGAGTTACTGCCCTTTGCAAGCGACTCTAACAAACAGCTGAATCCGTCAGACGCCCAACTTTATGATCAGCCACGCTAGAAATAGCAGCCCAAAACACACTTTACTTACACGATATTACAGACACTCTTTAGTCGTTAGAAATGGCAACTAAATATCCCTCAAACCACAGAGAAGAGACATTGGAAGTATCTAGAACAAATTCAACTAATATATACGAGGGTAGGCTGACCAAGATACTCTCATGGAATGATCAAATGAGGTTTATTTTTCAACATAGTCCCTGCAAGGGAACAATGCAGGTATTAATAAGAAGAGTTGAAATTAATGCATGCAAGATTTCACAGCTCTAGCATCACCTCTTCATAGGCTGACCATGATACTCTCATGGAATGACCAAATGAAGTTTATTTTTCAACATAGTCCCTGGAAAGAAACAATGCAGATATTAATAAAGAAGTGTTGAGATTAATGCCTGCAAGATTTCACAGCTCTAACATCACACCTTCATAGTCAGTCTATAAACTTTTAAGCCTACCTTCGTATATGTAAACAATGTATTTATTTAATATACAAATTACTATTGTTACAGTTAAAAAATGTACCTTATACATATTTGTAATTTAAAAGAAAGAAAAAATACTTTTAATAATCTTTTCCATCAGTAAAATAAAAAAATAAAAACTGGAGTCGATAAAGAAATAAATAAATAATGGCGTCGATAAAAAAACAAATAAAAACTGGAGTCGATAAAGAAATAAAGAAATAATGGCGTCGATAAAAAAACAAATAAAAACTGGAGTCGATAAAGAAATAAATAAATAATGGCGTCGATAAAAAAACAAATAAATACTAACGTCGATAAAGATATAAATAAATAATGGCATCGATAAAAAAATAAATAAATACTGGAGTCGATAAAGAAATAAATAAATAATGGCGTCGATAAAAAAACAAATAAATACTAACGTCGATAAAGATATAAATAAATAATGGCGTCGATAAAAAAACAAATAAAAACTGGAGTCGATAAAGATATAAATAAATAATGGCGTCGATAAAAAAACAAATAAATACTAACGTCGATAAAGAAATAAAATTCTGCCTCTACATGTCCCATGATGCAACGGGGCAGGTAGCTACTTTGACCTGTTAGCGACATCAGTTCCCTCAATTTTTCCGAGACGAAATCTCAAGAACGATAACTCCGTCTTTACTTAATCGCAAAAATGGCTACAAAAAATTCCTGCAATTTTTGTGCGAGAAATTGGAAGCCATTTTTTTATCAGCTCCAGTTTTCATTTATTTATTTATTCCTTTGTAATTTCTTCCTTGTTTGATATTAATTAATAAATATATAAAACAATTAATTTTATCTTTCATCTCTCTTTTATTTGAACATCAAATTATATATATATATATATGTGTAAATAGATATGCATATATATATATATATATATATATATGTGTGTAAATAGATATGCATATATATATATATATATATATATATATATACACGTATGTATATCTATATATTTATATATATCAATATATGCATGTATATTTATATATACATGTATGTATATTTATATATGCATGTATATTTATATATGCATGTATATTTATATATACATGTATGTATATTTATATATACATGTATGTATATCTATATATGCATATATATTTATATATATCAATATATGCATGTATATTTATATATATATGTATTTATATCTATATATACATATATATATTTATATATATATATATATATAAGTGTATATCTATATATACATATTTATTTATATATATAAGTATGTATATATTTATATATATATACGTATGTATGTATATATGTATACATACAGTTGGTGCAACTGGTAACATGTGTCCCAGTACAACCTGTCTCATGGTCGGGCGACTAAACTGGCAACCCAACCAAGGTTTCTTGGTGAGGAGGGTGACTTTGGACATCCTGCAGGACTAAAAACAAAACCTGTCAAGGGGAAAAGGAGCTCTTAAGAGTCAATGGCCATCCAAAATCACCTGGAGAGATGACCCCTTAGCCTTTGTCAAGGCAGAATTCTAGAAAGAAAACTCTGATATAACACCTGCAACCCTGATGGTATCCAATGATGTTGACTTGTTCATCTTTTTGGTAAATATCATCTTGGTTAAGAGAATGGGACTGGCTTTGTGCAGTGCCTTTGCTCACTATAAAAGCTTCACGGCACAGGCATTGCTTTATATCTGGAGATCTCTCAGCACTTGTCATCACATGGTACCATGGGCCCAGCACTATGTGTCAATAATTGTCACAGGTGTTGTGTTTGTACCAGAGTTTTTAAGTCACTGGCTGGACTAAAAAGTCTCACTCATTCAGCGCATCGGTAGGGGTTCTCCTACATGGATATAATGTAGTGGCCGTACTCGAAAACGAGTTAGCAGCCCCCATACATATGTATGTATATACAGTTTTATTATTCTTCTCGTTTTCAACACATTCTTAACTCTCATATTATTTTATAGATACTACCAAAATATATGATAATATAATTAAATATAATGATATCACTCTCTTTACACCATCACTGATATGATCCATACAATTTTAGCTTAATAACTGTTTCTACTTTTGGCACAAGGCCGCAATAACCCAGTGTATTACTGGTACTTTATTTTATCGACCCCGTAAGGATGAAAGGCAAAGTTCACCTCGGCGGGATTTGAACTCGGATCATAAAGGGTGGTAACTCTATGCTTCAAAGTACCGTCACTGCCAATAATAAGAGTGTATTTCTAGCTATAATTTTTTCTTATAATCATTCCTTAAATTTTCTTACATCTTAGCTATATCTCTCAACGTTTACGTTCCTCTTGCTAGAAATAGCAGCCAAATATCCTTTGAATTACGAAGGCCAGTTAGAAGTGCATTAAGAATGTCTACATCTTAGCTATATCTCCCAACGTTTACGTTCCTCTTGCTAGAAATAGCAGCCAAATATCCCTTGAATTACGAAGGCCAGTTAGATGTGCATTAAGAATGTCTACGCCTTGAATTACCTTTATTTTCTAATATACTATCTTGCGTTTCCTAGTGGTAAGCAGCCCGGGTTCAGGACCAATGAGGCCCCTTACTTGGGCTCTGAAGGAGCTAAAAAAATATTTTGGCCGGAATATGGGTCTCACTGGCTAACCCGGCCCTGTGATTTAGTAAATCCGACACTGGTGGTAAGTGTATAGGACTTACGATCGTAATGTCGTGGGTTCGATTCCTGGATTGGGTTGTGTGTTGTGTTCCTGAGCAAAACACTTCATTTCACGTTGCTCCATTATACTCAGCTGAAAATGAGTACCAGCATTAGCTGGGGGTTTAACTCTGCGATGGACTGGCGTCCTATCCAGGGGGGAGTCTTGTATGCCCAGTCGCTTAAAGCTACGGAAACCTGAATAAGATGAGTTTCTAGGCTTGAGACAAACATTTCTTTCTCTCTGTCTGTCCACCCACCCCTACAGTGTGTCCAATTATACAGATCCCACACGAAATCACTACTTCCCCCACCCAGTTTTTGCTGTACAGAAGTTGGTTCCCGGGTATTCCCTGCTCAAGTCTTTCGAGTCCATCGCACTCCCACCTTTCACTTTGTACATGACGATCACTTCTTCTCTTTCCTCTAACAGTTTTACCTTTAATCTGTCGTCGACCTTAGGAAACCCCTTGTCCGCAACACCTTAAAGAGTTTCGACGTTATTTGTCGGAGCAATAGATTACGAAATAAAAGAACAAACACACACACACACACACACTATCAGGTCCTGTCAGAAACAACCGTCTCCAACTGATCTGGCTGGATCCCAAGCGTGACCACCCAAGCTCATAGATGTTATCCAACCACCTTACTCGGGGGTCTACCCTTGGGTCTCCTACCTGTTGGTTTTGCCCTTAAAATCTGTCCAGCGATTATTTTATGCAGAGCGAAAATTACTATTTTCAAAGAAATTCTCTAGAGAAGACGTTACAATTCACTTCTTTCCTTTTGATGATGTGAAAGGTACCCTTTATTTCTTAGGAAACGATATTCATAGAGTTTAATTTATTTTATCTGCATTCAATTGACCGGGACATAAAATACACAGGTAATATGAAATCATTACACCGGTAATATTTTGGATATTACGTTTAAGAAAGAGGTATGTTAAGTTTTACTTCTCGTGTCATGTTATAATACGTTGGCTACTTTTTATTCAGAGACCTTATATATATACATATATATATATATATATATATATATATATATATATATATATATATATATATATATATATATGTGTGTGTGTGTGTGTGTGTGTGTTTTGCAAGATTTTTTATATGAAATCGTGTGTTTGTGTCGAAACATATACTTGGGGAGGGTCATATTGTGTTCTGTTATTATTTCTGGCAATATTACAACAATATGACCTTCCCCAAGTATTACGATATATATATATGTATATATATATATATATATATAAACAACAAAGTGGGTGTTGTAAGATACCGGGTGGGGAATGGCGGACCAGAGTACTCTATACTTAGGGTAGTAGAGTATTTTCCTATATATATAAAAGACCGTATCACAAGTACTGGCTTGTCTCTTCACGGCCATAAAATACTGTACATTGCTCCCAGACATTGTAAATACGGCAAGCCTTGCCATTGTATATCTAGTATTTTTCTACACTATGCAATATTGTAAAAATATCTACACTCTGAATAACCCAACAGTATACCCCAGAATCGCCTACCCCAGTCGTGTTTACCCTCACAGATATATTCTATATCTAGTTTATTTATACACTTGTATGTTAGCCTCTTCCTACACAGATAAAACGTGTTAAATCACAGTGATATATATATATATATATATATATATATATATATATATATATATATATAACGGAGGAGTTGTGGTAAGGAACCAGATGGACCATAACGCACCAGAGTACTCAATACTTAGGGTAGTAGTGTGGGTAATAGGAAAATGTATGACCCCGACGGCAGAACTCAAGCTGTGTCGATGGCTATTTCAGTCCAGAAATAACCGTCGAAACAGCTTGAGCTCTGCCGTTGGGGTCATACATTTTCCTATATATATATATATATATATATATATATATATATATATATATGTGTGTGTCATAAACAACACAATATAATTATTCCATTACCCAAGGTTTCACGAAGTTAGACGATATCGTTCATAAGATTTCTATCTGATGAACGATTGCAGACGTTTATGTTAAAATCGTCTAACTTCGTGAAACCTTGGGTAATGGAATAATTATATTGTGTTGTTTATTACATAATTAAATAGCTCTGTACTATACATAGAGCACTCTTCTATCGTTTACCTTTTCCACGGAAATACTTTATATATATATATTATTGAGGGCCTAAACTCTCGCTTGATGGGGTTTCATCTCTGAAGACCCGCTCTCCAGCTCGCCTGAGAGTTTCTTACAATTAAGCCACACATGCACGCACGCGTGATAGCTGCCCTCTCGTTATCGATTATGGCCATTGCACGATATACCATTATTAATAATATCTTCCACAGATTTGGCAACCAATGCATTCACTGGCAATAGCTGGCTCTGGTTGGACTTCATGTACTTTTGCATATCGTTTGAGTCCTTCTTTTCCACATGACTCACAGATATGATGAGCAGCATCTCCGACAGCAGCCTGCTAGTCAACCATTGGTCTCACTTTATGGCACATACCTACATACATGATGGCTGCTCCCTCGTTATCGAGTATGGCCATTGCACGATGTAACATTATTGATAATTATCAATTAATTCTATCGTGCAATGCCTGTGCGTGAAGATTTTTTTTACAGTGAGGAAAGACTGTGCACTGAGCCAATCCCACTCTCTGAGAGACAGTAGCTATAACCTGAAAAGAAGAAAAGATCAACATCATCGGTAACTACTGAGCCGCAGGTTTTATATCGGAGTTTTCCCAGTTTCCTGAGTTGCCTTCTCTTAGAAGAATGCCCTGACAAAGGCTAGGGGTCCTTCACTCCCAGTGGTTTAACCGCTCGATCGGGTGTCCAGCCCGACTTTTTTCTATATCCCCACGCATATACATACACATGCAGCCATGTATATACATGTATATACACTCGGCCGCAGAAGCCAGAATCCGGTGGTACGGAGGACCTTCACGACCAGGGACTTCCTTGGCTGCAGTGGATATACATACATACATATATACATACATACGTATATATATAAATATACATATATATACATACATATACATACATACATACGTATATATATAAATATATATGTATATATAGATATACATATATACATATATATATATATATATATATATATATATATATATATATATACCTATATATATAAATATATATATTTATATATATATATATATGCATATATATATATATATTTATATATATATATGCATATATATATATATATATATATATATATATATATATATATATGCATATATATATATATATATATATATATATATAAATGAGACGTATAGAGATTGTTTTAGCAAATATATATATATATATGCATATATATATATATATATATATATATATGCATATATATATATATATATATATGCATATATATATATATATATATATATATGCATATATATATATATATATATATATATGCATATATATATATATATATATATATGCATATATATATATATATGCATATATATATGCATATATATATGCATATATATATGCATATATATATATATGCATATATATATATGCATATATATATATATATATGCATATATATATATATATGCATATATATATATATATATGCATATATATATATATATATATGCATATATATATATATATATGCATATATATATATATATATATGCATATATATATATATATGCATATATATATATATATGCATATATATATATATGCATATATATATATATATATGCATATATATATATATATATATATGCATATATATATATATATGCATATATATATATATATGCATATATATATATATATATATGCATATATATATATATATATGCATATATATATATATATGCATATATATATATATATATGCATATATATATATATATGCATATATATATATATATATGCATATATATATATGCATATATATATATATGCATATATAGGAGGTGAGTTTTATTGTAGTACAATAAAGCAATGCAGATATATATGCATATATATATATATACATATATATATGCATATATATATATATATATATATATATGCATATATATATATGCATATATATATATGTATATATATATATAATTTGATGTTCAGATAAAAGAGAGATGAAAGATAACTCCGTCTTTACTTAATCGCAAAAATGGCTTCCAATTTCTCGCACAATAATTGCAGGAATTTTTTGTAGCCATTTTTGCGATTAAGTAAAGACGGAGTTATCGTTCTTGAAATTTCGTCTCGGAAAAATTGAGGGAACTGATGTCGCTAACAGGTCAACGTAGCTACCTGCCCCGTTGCATCATGGGACATGTAGAGGCAGAATTTTATTTCTTTATCGACGTTAGTATTTATTTGTTTTTTTATCGACGCCATTATTTATTTATTTCTTTATCGACTCCAGTTTTTATTTGTTTTTTTATCGACGCCATTATTTATTTATTTCTTTATCGACGTTAGTATTTATTTGTTTTTTTGTCGACGCCATTATTTATTTATTTCTTTATCGACGTTAGTATTTATTTGTTTTTTTATCGACGCCATTATTTATTTATTTCTTTATCGACTCCAATTTTTATTTATTTATTTATTCCTCTGTAATTTCTTACTTGTTTGATATTAATTAATAAATATATAAAACAATTAATTTTATCTTTCATCTCTCTTTTATCTGAACATCAAATTATATATGTATATATATGTATGTGTATATATATATATATGCATATATATATATGTATATATATTTACATGCATATATATTTATATATATACGTGTGTATATACGAATGTATATATATATATATATATACATATACATGTATGTATATCTATATATGCATGTATATTTATATACATACGTATGTATATATGTATGTATATCTATATACACATATATACTTATGTATATATGTATGTATATCTATATATACATATATATTTATATATATATATATGTATGTATGTATGTATATAGTTTTATTATTATTCTCGTTTTCAACACATTCTTAACTCTCATATTATTTTATAGATACTACCAAAATATATGATAATATAATTAAATATAATGATATCACTCTCTTTACACCATCACTGATATGATCCATACAATTTTTTCTTATTAACTGTTTCTACTTTTGGCACAAGGCCGCAATAACCCAGTGTATTACTGGTACTTTATTTTAACGACCCTGTAAGGATGAAAGGCAAAGTTCACCTCGGCGGGATTTGAACTCGGATCATAAAGGGTGGTAACTCTATGCTTCAAAGCAAGTGTTCGACCCTCTACCGACACTGCCAATAATAATAGTGTATTTCTTAGCTATATCTCTCAACGTTTACGTTCCTCTTGCTAGAAATAGCAGCCAAATATCCCTTGAATTACGAAGTGCATTAAGAATGTCTACATCTTAGCTATATCTCTCAACGGCTATTTCTATGTCCGCGCGCATATACATACACATGCATACATGTATACTCATATATATATACATACACATGCATACTTGTATACTCATATATATATATACACATGTATACATGTATATACATATTTACACATTTTTGGATGGCCGTTGACTCTTGTGAGTTCTTCTGCCCTTTGTTAGGTCTTGTTTTTTGTCCTGCAAGGTATCCAAAATCATCCTCACCAACATACATATGTATATATATGTATATATGTATATATATATATATATATATATATATATACACATATCTTCTTCGCCCATTAACTCTTGAGAGGGTCGTAACGAAAGATGCCGTTAATGTTTCGCTTAAACTGTGGTCATTCCTTCTCGCTACATTTTAAAACAATGGACACATTCAACGATGTAGTCTTAGATACTCATATAAACACATGGTTATCACTGATTATACATACATGTGTTAGCTTATGTTGACTTAGACAAAAAAAGCTCCAAGTATGCTTGCTATTTATTTCGAACTCATTCTTGAGTTATCTCCCCTGTTTTTTTTCTTCTTTTTTTTCTCGTCAATTTTAATAATACTCAGGTTTGATTTGAACCTACAACCTGGACTCTATTTCTGTCACACTTTATTTCTGTGTGTGTGTGTAACCTAGAATGAATTGGTTTTCCTACAATCCTAGATATATATATATATGTATGCGTGTGTGTGAGATCAGAACTTGCAATGACTTAGTATACCTGTGTGTGAATTTCGAGTCTACAATGATTTGTTCTAGGGTAATCTCCCCTAACATGAATCTCTCTCTCTCTCTCTCTCTCTCTCTCTACACACACAGAAGAATGAGGTGTGACAGAAATGAAACCTGGGTTTTAAGTTCAAATTGGGTTGGTGGAGTACTTTCCTGCCTAAAGAAGCCCTGTAAGCTGGACTGGTTTTTGTAGCAGGTGTTGCTGGCTCATCTCCACTCCCAATATCTCTGTCATCTTACTGGTGGGGCACAGGTTACATATACCCACTAGACTGGAGTGGTTGGTGTAGAGGGTTTTGCTGGCTATTCTCCACAAGAGTGTCTTTGTTATTTTGCTGGTGGGGCAGAGTTTACATACATCCCCTTGACTGGGATGAAGAGTTCTCTGTTCCCTCCTCCCCAGTTTGATCCTGCCCCCTTTTTTTATTTTAAACATTTTTTTAATTATCTTTAATAAGTAAAATATAAAATTATCAAAACAACCAGTTAAGAAATAAATAATAATTTATTGTATTTGATGAAATTTTTTTCTCTTTCTCTCTCTCCATTAACTGGAGAGTTTCCAACAAACAAGGAAAGACAAATCTAACCAAAACACTCAAACGTTTAGCAAAATCATGGAAATACAGAAATTTATTAACTAAAATGAAAAGGAGAAAAACAAAAGAGCCAATTATCAGATCAGACCAAGGAAACAATGTTTCCATTGGTCTTTCCATTACTGATATTATCTGTCAGTCACAACTCTTGGCAGAAGAAAGGAGCTGATCATCAGATCAGACCAAGGAAACAATGTTCCCATTGCTGACATTATCTCCTGGTCTCAACTCCTGGCAAAAGGAGGTAGGATTTGAACTCAGAATAACATGCAGAGCTGCAGGGCAGATACCACAAATCGTCCTGTCTGACTTTTTTTTAAACAATTCTACCAATCCCTCCCCCTAACCCAGTACATGACTGGTACTTTATTATTTATTGTCCCCCACCCCCACCCTTAAAAAAAAAAACAAAGCAATGAAAAGCAAAATTGACTTTGACGAGATTTGAACTCTGAACGTTTAGAAAGCCAACAGAAACACTGTTATTCAGTCCGACACTCGACTTACTCTTCCGATTCATGGTATTTAGTTAAAATAAATATTCAAGAAAAATAAAAATAAAAAAGATCCCTTAAATATCTGTAGTTCAAGTATTGGTTAACCCTTTCATTAGCTATCAGACCAAAGTTGGTTCTGGTACCCTAAAATATAGCCACCCATTTTAACCCTTTCGATAAGAACCTGCCAAAAAAATCCACCCATGGTTCCTCATAGAAGTCGGTGGTAACTTCTCCCGGTTTTATATTTTATAGTATCTCTCTGCTTGAGAATATAATCTTTTAACTCTTTAGCATTTACATTACTCTATATATACTATTATATTTTAACAGAGAAGGCTTTACCTCACATAATATCTCACATAACATTTACATTACTCTATATATACTATTGTATTTTCACAGTAAAGGCTTTACCTCACATAATATCTCACATAACATTTACATTACTCTATATATACTATTATATTTTAACAGAGAAGGCTTTACCTCACATAATATCTCACATAACATTTACATTACTCTATATATACTATTGTATTTTCACAGTAAAGGCTTTACCTCACATAATATCTCACATAACATTTACATTACTCTATATATACTATTATATTTTAACAGAGAAGGCTTTACCTCACATAATATCTGACATAACATTTACATTACTCTATATATACTATTGTATTTTCACAGTAAAGGCTTTACCTCACATAATATCTCACATAACATTTACATTACTCTATATATACTATTGTATTTTCACAGTAAAGGCTTTACCTCACATAATATCTCACATAACATTTACATTACTCTATATATACTATTATATTTTAACAGAGAAGGCTTTACCTCACATAATATCTGACATAACATTTACATTACTCTATATATACTATTGTATTTTCACAGTAAAGGCTTTACCTCACATAATATCTCACATAACATTTACATTACTCTATATATACTATTGTATTGTCACAGTAAAGGCTTTACCTCACATAATATCTAATCTATGAGATTTTGATATTATTTATTTGGAGAACAATACCTTAAGTATGAGTGGGCCTGTTACAGCCATTTTGACAGAAAGAAGTGAGAGAATTCTGGCCGGATATGGCTGGTTTAAATGCTAAAGGGTTAATTAATTAAAATACAAAATATTTCATTAGAAATATGGTAACGAAAGGGTTAAATGGTTCCTATTTAAATTAAAATCTCCAACAATTTTATACAAGAGACATATATCAAGCTACTATCTTAGTAACAAAATAAATAAATAATAATAATAATGGTTTCTGGGGGGGGGGGAGAGTCGATTAAATCGACCCCACTGTGTTACTGGTACTTTATTTTATCGACCGGCGTAAGGATGAAAGGCAAAGTTAACCTCAGTGGGATTTGAACTCAGAATGTAAAGGGCCGTAACTCTATGCCGCAAAGCATGGTGTCAGATGCTCTACCCGATACTGCCAGTCTACCACCATTAATAACAATAATAGCTGTTTCTGCTTTAAGCACAAGGCCAGTAATTTAAAGGGGAGGGGGTAATCGATTAAATCGACCCCAGTGTATTACTGCTACTTTATTTTATCAACTTTGTAAGGATGAAAGGCAAAGTTAACCTCAACAGGAATATTTTTTTGTGAATCCATCAAAATTCTTCATTAATGAATTAAAATAGAGCATAGTTAATTAGAAATACTGCCAAGAAAGAGTTAAACTAACGTGTCAATAACGATTTTTGTTTGGGGTTTTCTTTTTTTGTTGCCCTATAGTAAATATAAAACTGTGAATGTCTTCCTGACTCTTGACAAAGCTTTTTATGTGTGTTCAGCAAAGTGTGATGTATACGACTCCCTGGCTAGGAAGGCCAGTGCCTTTC
>OZ024765.1:6076923-6111923 GCA_964016885.1 Eledone cirrhosa | reverse complement strand
CAGCCTATTACCAGCCTTATCTGGGCCTATATTTCACATCAAGTCTCATCCTATTACAAGCTTTATCTCGGCCTATATCTCACATCTAGTCTCAGCCTATTACCAGCTTTATCTGGGCCTATATTTCACATCTGGTCTCAGCTTATTACCAGCTTTATCTAGGCCTATATCTCACATCTAGTCTCAGCCTATTACCAGCTTTATTTAGGCCTATATTTCACATCTAGTCTCAGCCTATTACCAGCTTTATCTAGGCCTATATATCACATCTAGTCTCAGCCTATTACCAGCTTTATTTAGGCCTATATTTCACATCTAGTCTCAGCCTATTACCAGCTCTATCTAGGCCTATATCTCACATCTAGTCTCAGCCTATAACCAGCTTTATCTAGGCCTATATTTCACATCTGGTTTCAGCCTATTACCAGCTTTATCTGGGCCTTTATTTCACATCTGGTCTCAGCCTATTACCAGCTTTATCTAGGCCTATATTTCACATCTAGCCTCAGCCTATTACCAGCTTTATCTAGGCATATATCTCACATCTAGTCTCAGCCTATTACCAGCTTTATCTGGGCCTATATTTCACATCTGGTCAAAGACATGCAAAGACGGACAGCAATAAGAAATTCCTATACGTTACCTTTACAATGTCCATATTTCTCTTGAGGTATGTACAGACCTTCCCTCGTACAGGCCCGACTGTAGGCCAGGAGTGATTCACAGGAGCACAATTTCCCTTTAGGACAGTCACACATATCCATCAGACAGGATCTGAAATATTATATAAGGACAATAGAGCATAAGTATGACCACTTCCTGTTTTCCTGTATTTCAAAAGATAAAGGACAACCAGAGACAATATATATGTAAACAAGTACGTTTATGCTTCATGGCTTAGACTTACGGCTCTTTAGGTTCTGAGTTCAAATCCCACTGAGGTTAGCTTTGCCTTTCATCCTTGCAGGGTTAAATAAAATAAAGTACCAGTCACGCGCTGGGGTTGATTTAATTGACTTTCCCCTCCACCAGAATTGCTGGCCTTGTGCCTATATAAGAAAGCATTATTTACATGTTTGGAATCCGATGGTCTTATCCACAAGATGTTTTGACCTTGTGTCTTATCCACAAGATATTTTGGCCTTGTATCTTATCCACAAGATGTTTTGGCCTTGTGTCTTATCCACAAGATGTTTTGGCTTTGTGTCTTATCCACAAGATGTTTTGGCTTTGTGTCTTATCCACAAGATGTTTTGGCTTTGTGTCTTATCCACAAGATGTTTTGGCTTTGTGTCTTATCCACAAGCTGTTTTGGCTTTGTGGCTTCGTTTTTTTTCCATATGCTGACATGTGTGTATGTATGAGTATATACATATAAACGTGCAAACACAGACACACTTACAAAAATACACACTCACAGACATACATTCACACAAACACACATACATTCACACAAACACACTTACATTCACACAAACACACACTTACATTCACACAAACACACACTTACATTCACACAAACACACACATACATTTATATAAACACATATACATTTATATGAACACACACATGTAATGTATCTTTATGAATGTTCTGAGGACTAGGATTATAATTACTTGTTTAAACATTATGTATGCTCTGATGAATCCAGACAGTTGTCTGGAAGAAACAATTGTCAGAAATTAAATGTATTAAACTAAAATTTGATTGTTTTATATTTTGTATGAACACATACATACATTTACCAAACACATACATACACATATACTCACACACGGTGTAGTTCCTTTTACACACATATGTTCACACAGGCAGCAGACGTAAAGAGAGGGGAGTAGGATGAGGTAGTCAAACTACTCCTCTCTTTTTACATGACAGAATCGCAGAAATTTATACATAGATAGATATAAATCCCCTTCCTTCCTTTTACACACACATATGTTCATGCAAGCAGCAGACGTAAAGAGAGGGGAGTAGTATGAGGTAATCAAACTACTCCCCTCTCTTTACATGTGACAGAATTGGAGAAATTTATACATAGATAAGAAAAGCAATATGGTGTCGGCCTCGCCTTACCTGTAGTATGTTTTAGGGTCGACTTTTTTGCGGCACTCAGTGAAAACTTCACTAAGGAGGATTTGGCACTCATGTTCTCTGGATTTAAAATTCTTCTCACATGGTGACTCTTTCTTTTGGAGCGGTGTCAGCCTATTCCGGCATGCCAACCGACTCCCAGTTCTCCAGCTGTCACCAAACTCCTGTTCGTTAAAATATGAGACACCATTTTTTCCGATTAAGTCATCTGTCGGATCTCCATTGTAATTTCCACAAAGACCGCAGAGTTTCATCTTAAACATGCTCGGTACAGTAATCTCCAGGAAGCTATCCCCATCCCATACCACTTGCATACCGTTCGGAGCATTCATCACAACAGAATGACCATCCTGTCTAATCCACATTGTTGGGGCCTTTACTGAACGAAACGGCAACTTAATTCGACGCCGGTTTACCTTAACGACCAGTTTTTGTTGTAATGTAACACGGAAATTTGGCAACAAGATTGTGACGCGATGTGTCCAGGAGAAATCCGATGTGAGACGAGCATCGTTCTGTACTTTGATACTAAACGTTCGATCCACACAATCTTTCGCTAAAATATATTTACACCGTCCTTGGAAATTATAGATCTTTCCATCAAACGTTCGATAGTGGGGGTCCCCAAATACAGTGCATACAGCTTCTGTAAATCAAGAAAGAAATTAAATTGAGAAAATATGATTCTGAATTGATTGGAGTTATTGGTAAGCATTTTAAAGTTATTGATATTGGTTTTAAAGTTATTGATAATGGTTTTAAAGTTATTGATATTGGTTTTAAAGTTATTGATAATGGTTTTAAAGTTATTGATAATGGTTTTAAAGTTATTGATAATGGTTTTAAAGTTATTGATAATGGTTTTAAAGTTATTGATAATGGTTTTAAAGTTATTGATAATGGTTTTAAAGTTATTGATAATGATTTTGGAGTTATTGATAATGGTTTTAAAGTTATTGATATTGGTTTTGGAGTTATTGACAATGGTTTTGGTGTTGTAGAAAGTAATAAAAAAGTTTACTAAGGTACTGGCCAGGATTGAACCCCAGAATAGGATTTCCACTGTCTTTAATACCTCCCACTAGGCCACCGAGACAGCTATAGAAACTATTAACAATGTATGAAGCAAAATTTTCGATTTTTAATTGCTGAGATATATATATATATGTCTTCTTCTTCGCCCACTTATTCCTGAGGGGGTCATGGGGCCAGTCATAAAACACTCCCTATTTGTGGAATTGTAAATATCTTCCACGATTTTTTAAAGTCTTTTTTGTGGCAATATATATATTTTTTTTAAACGCTAAATTATTAATAACAATATACTGTATTTGCTGGCCTATTGGACGCCCCTTCGCATAAGACACTCCCTCTTTTTTTAAAATTATATTTTACATTATATTTTGATGTTTATAGGTATTTTTATGGACCACGTCCAATATTTGCAGTTTTTTACTCTTTGCAGGTGGTCTAGGAATGTAACCGCCACAAATACTGGGGAACAATATATTTATATCATTTCATCATCATTTCATCATTTCATTTTACGTCCACTTTTCCCTGCTTGCAAGGGTGGGACGGGAACTGATTGTGGCTTGATTTCTACAGCTGGATGCCCTTCCTAACACCAACCTCATTTACAGTGAGTGCTGGGTGCTTTTTTGCCGTGGCACCTCCACGACCACTTTGCAGTGGAATGATAGGGACCCCAGTCCTATCATCTCATTTCTACAGCTGAGTAAACTGGAGCAATGTGAAATAAAGTGTCTTGCTCAAGGAAACAACACATCACCCGGTCTGAGAATTGAACTCACAACCTTTCGATTGCAAGGCCAATGCTCTAACCACTAAGTCATGCGCCTCCATATATATATATGAATGGACCTGTTATTTTTCTGTGTTTGAGGACTCTTCCCCCGTGACCCTCTCTGCAATAAGTGGGGGTAGAAGAAGACAGGATAATATAAGGGAAATACATACCTTCAACACATACGGGACAGCATGTGTCAGGGGTTAACTGTAACTTATAACCCTGCAAATATTTTCAGTGGTAGTAGCAGTGGTGGTGGTAGTAGCAGTGGTGGTAGTTGAGGAAGAGGTGGGCATGGTTGGAAAATAGAACAATTAGAATGAATGGATCAAATTTATAACATAAAACACACACGTACACACACACACACACATATATATATATATGTATAAAATAAAAATGGCGTAGACAATACAATAAACTGGTAGGAAACATAATAGTACCACCGATGATGTCGCATATGTGTGATGAAAAAACTTTGATAGACTATATATATATATATATATATATATATATATATATATATATATATTTATATCTGTATTTTTAACTGTTGGTCAATCAATGATAAACATTGATTGCCAAATAAATTAACTATGGAGATATAAAAAAGATACAGAAGCGAAAACCAACCCAAACCAAACAGTGAGTGTGTTCTGTTATTATTTCTGGCAATATTACAACACTATGACCCTCCCCAAGTATAAGTATATATATATATATATATAGTGTTTTTTAATTTTCTGCAAAACCAGAAGTAAAATTGTTCGGTATGCAAATTAGGCTAATCAGCCGCTGTATACGTTAGAGAATATTATGTATTCTCAGCAGTTCCAGCAGGTAGAAGCGACAAGAATACACAATCATGATAAGGAGCAAAAACTGATGAAGGACTAGCATCAGAAACGTTAAGACCCTCTTCCTGCTATATCAAGCGTTAACCTAATATATCCATCCCTTCCATATACTGTACCGATTGCGTTGTTATTTCTGTTTACCTTTGCATATATACATATATATATATATATATATATATATATATATATAGGAAATGTAGTAAGGAACCAGATGGACCATAACACACCAGAGTACTCAATACTTGGGGTAGTAGAATGGGTAATAGGAAAAAAGTATGACCCCGACGGCAGAGCTCAAGCCGTTTCAACGGTTATTTCTGGATGGTCCAGAAATAGCCGTTGAAACGGCTTGAGCTCTGCCATCGGGGTCATACTTTTTCCTATATATATATATATATATCCAAAATTAAATTGTGTCATGTATGAGAGACATGCGGCCTTATCCACTGTAGAATAAGCTCAAAGATTCCAATGAATAGATCCAAGCATTTTATATCAACTAGAAATTGATTGACATATATATATATATATATATATATATATATATATATATATATATATTTCTCCCTGTGTGTTTATTTTCATAATTCCGCACGAGGTGAACTAGCCTGCTTTTAAATTCCCTTTCTGTCATATTTTGGCAGTGGTTTTTGGTTATCGTGTTGAGCTCTATTGAGGAACGACTCCAACCGTGACTAATCCCACTGAAAAGTTTCGTTAAATAGTCTTTTTAAGACTATATAGAGCATTTGTAGTTTTTCCAAATTAAAGGATGAGTATTTAAACTTTATTTTATTCTGAGTTAAGACTCTATTGGTTTTTTCCCTGGATTTCACAAAATCTGTGGATAAAATCTGTCTTTTAATTGAGTTTGAATTATTTTCCCATATCCTACATTATTTATTTTCCATTTTGACGTTATAGTCACTTATATATTATGAAATACTGTTGGCTTCTTGCTCACATTAATTTCTCTATTTTCATTTATATATATATATATAAGTATTGAAGTTTCCATTTTCACTATACACATGCATTTTTACATACACACATGTACATTTGTGAGTGAATATATACACATTTATACACATACCCTAACTATATTTCCTTATTTTTATATATCTCTTGCTTTATTTTTTTTGCCCATTAAACTCTTGCCTTTCTTGAGGAGATTTTTCAAATATTTCACTATGTTTTAGATTGCCTTGTCCGATGAACGAATGAGGACGTTTTTCGTATTCGTCTTATTCGGGAAACCTCTGGTAATGAGGTAATTATATTGTATTGTTTATTATACATTATATTATATATATATATATATATATATATATATATACAGTATTTACGTATCAAGAGAGAGAAAAAAGGGGAGGATAGGTGATACATATAGTTATTTGCTAAGTAGCGTATGCCAAAGGTGCTCGATACTAGTGCCAGCAGTATTAAATATTCGAAGTGTTAATATTTAGTGGGCTAGAGAGTTAGCAAAATCAAAACAAGCTATTTTTGCGAGCAATGAACCTTGACGTGGATTTAACCCCCAAAACTCTTTCCGAGCAATGTAAGGAACACTTTTGGTTATTTATGCCCTTGAGAAGCCCAACTGGGCGAAACGTACGTAGGTGCTGTTTTAAATAAACATGTTTAACCGGTCTATTCTCCGATTTCTTACTTTTCCATGTATATATATATATATGTGTATATATATATAAAATAAACATATGAAACAATGACAGGGAATAATTTGTAGAAGTGTGTAAGCACACACAGTCAGGTAGTTCTCTAGGTACTTACTTTAGGACATTTCAGTGTGTTGTTACACTCTTCCATCATACATTGAACATGGCCATCTCGACACTCACACATTGTACATACGTCTCGACGCCATTTGTCACCATGCTGAGTAGGAAGAAGAGATTAGTCAATTATCATCATCATCATCGTCATCATCATCATCATCATCATCGTTATCATCATCATCATCATCAACATCACACCACCATTACCATCATCATCATCATCATCACCACCTACACTACCATCATCATCATCATCACCACCTACAGTACACTACCATCATCATCACCGCCATCATCATCACCACCTACACAACCATCATCATCATCATCACCATCATCATCATCCTCCCCATCATCATCAGCACATTCATCACTATCATCATCATCACCACCATCACCACCATCACCATCACCACCATCATCATCACCACCTACACTACCATCATCATCATCATCATTATCATAAGAAACTGTGACACAGGAATAACTGTAAACACAGTTGATTATATGAAACTGAGACAAAGAGCTCGCAGCCCACACTGTAAAGTAGTTGGCACCAGGGAGGGCATCCAGCTGTAGAAACTAGCTAAGATCAGTTCTATAGGAGCAAGACACGGTCATCTGATCTGGTGTATCTCGCAATGGGGTAGCTTGTTTTACCCATGCTAGTGAGGAAAATGGATGTTAACTCTTTAGCATTTAAACGGGCATATCTGGCCAGAATTCTCTCACCTCTTTCTGTTCAAACTGGCTACAACTAGCCACTCATACTGTTGTTTAGGTATTGTTCTCAAAATAAATAATATCAAAATCTCATATATTCAATATTATGTGAGGTAAAGCCTTTACCATGAAAATACAATAGTATATATAGAGTAATGTAAATGTTATGTGAGGTATTATGTGAGGTAAAGCCTTTACTGTGAAAATACAATAGTATATATAGAGTAATGTAAATGTTATGTGAGATATTATGTGAGGTAAAGCCTTTACCATGAAAATACAATAGTATATATAGAGTAATGTAAATGTTATGTGAGATATTATGTAAGGTAAAGCCTTTACTGTGAAAATACAATAGTATATATAGAGTAATGTAAATGTTATGTGAGATATTATGTGAGGTAAAGCCTTTACTGTGAAAATACAATAGTATATATAGAGTAATGTAAATGTTATGTGAGATATTATGTGAGGTAAAGCCTTTACTGTGAAAATACAATAGTATATATAGAGTAATGTAAATGTTATGTGAGATAATTATGTGAGGTAAACCTTTACTGTGAAAATACAATAGTATATATAGTGTAATGTAAATGTTATGTGAGATATTATGTGAGGTAAAGCCTTTACTGTGAAAATAGAATAGTATATATAGAGTAATGTAAATGTTATGTGAGATATTATGTGAGGTAAAGCCTTTACTGTGACAGTACAATAGTATATATAGAGTAATGTAAATGTTATGTGAGATATTATGTGAGGTAAAGCCTTTACCATGAAAATACAATAGTATATATAGTGTAATGTAAATGTTATGTGAGATATTATGTGAGGTAAAGCCTTTACTGTGAAAATACAATAGTATATATAGAGTAATGTAAATGTTATGTGAGATATTATATGAGGTAAAGCCTTTACTGTGAAAATACAATAGTATATATAGAGTAATGTAAATGTTATGTGAGGTAAAGCCTTTACTGTGAAAATACAATAGTATTTATAGAGTAATGTAAATGTTATGTGAGATATTATGTGAGGTAAAGCCTTTACTGTGAAAATACAATAGTATTTATAGAGTAATGTAAATGTTATGTGAGATATTATGTGAGGTAAAGCCTTTACCGTGAAAATACAATAGTATATATAGAGTAATGTAAATGTTATGTGAGATATATGAGGTAAAGCCTTTACTGTGAAAATACAATAGTATATATAGAGTAATGTAAATGTTATGTGAGATATTATGTGAGGTAAAGCCTTTACTGTGAAAATACAATAGTATATATAGAGTAATGTAAATGTTATGTGAGATATTATGTGAGGTAAAGCCTTTACTGTGAAAATACAATAGTATATATAGAGTAATGTAAATGTTATGTGAGATATTATGTGAGGTAAAGCCTTTACTGTGAAAATACAATAGTATATATAGAGTAATGTAAATGTTATGTGAGATATTATGTGAGGTAAAGCCTTTACTGTGAAAATACAATAGTATATATAGAGTAATGTAAATGTTATGTGAGATATTATGTGAGGTAAAGCCTTTACCGTGAAAATACAATAGTATATATAGAGTAATGTAAATGTTATGTGAGATATTATGTGAGGTAAAGCCTTTACCATGAAAATACAATAGTATATATAGAGTAATGTAAATGTTATGTGAGGTAAACCTTTACTGTGAAAATACAATAGTATATATAGTGTAATGTAAATGTTATGTGAGATATTATGTGAGGTAAAGCCTTTACTGTGAAAATAGAATAGTATATATAGAGCAATGTAAATGTTATGTGAGATATTATGTGAGGTAAAGCCTTTACTGTGACAGTACAATAGTATATATAGAGTAATGTAAATGTTATGTGAGATATTATGTGAGGTAAAGCCTTTACCATGAAAATACAATAGTATATATAGTGTAATGTAAATGTTATGTGAGATATTATGTGAGGTAAAGCCTTTACTGTGAAAATACAATAGTATATATAGAGTAATGTAAATGTTATGTGAGATATTATATGAGGTAAAGCCTTTACTGTGAAAATACAATAGTATATATAGAGTAATGTAAATGTTATGTGAGGTAAAGCCTTTACTGTGAAAATACAATAGTATTTATAGAGTAATGTAAATGTTATGTGAGATATTATGTGAGGTAAAGCCTTTACTGTGAAAATACAATAGTATTTATAGAGTAATGTAAATGTTATGTGAGATATTATGTGAGGTAAAGCCTTTACTGTGAAAATACAATAGTATTTATAGAGTAATGTAAATGTTATGTGAGATATTATATGAGGTAAAGCCTTTACTGTGAAAATACAATAGTATATATAATGTAAATGCTAAAGGGTTAAATCCATAATGATGATGATGATCATGATACACGAAATAACTGTAAACACAGTCGATTACTATAGATAAATGTTTCTTACCATTTGTATGTGTCCTTTATAGTGGCATTCCTTTCTTGGTTTTATTCGACATTTGGGGCAACAGGTGCCAGGTGGGGTGTATTGTTGCCCTGCCGGACATATAAGGACAGGGCATGTGGGGCTGGTACACACCATGGTACCCTCCTGTAATGAAATATTGGAAATAGAGAGGTTGTTGTTGTTGGTGGTGGTGGTGGTGTTGGTGGTAGTGTTGTTGTTGTTGGTGGTGGTGGTGTTGTTGGTGGTAGTGTTGTTGTTGTTGGTGTTGGTGGTAGTGCAGGTGGTGTTGGTGGTAGTGCAAGTGGTGTTGGTGATGGTAGTGATGGTGGTGGTGGTAGGGCAGGTGGTGTAGGTGGTGTAGGTGGTGGTGGTGGTGGTATAGATGGTGGTGTAGGTGGTGGTGGTGGTATAGATGGTGGTGTAGGTGGTGGTGGTGGTGGTAGGGCAGGTGGTGATGGTGGTGTAGGTGGTGGTGGTGATGGTGTAGGTGGTGGTGGTGGCATAGATGGCGGTGTAGGTGGTGGTGGTGGTGGTGTAGATGGCAGTGTAGGTGGTGGTGGTGGTAGGGCAGGTGGTGGTGGTGGTGGTATAGATGGCGGTGTAGGTGGTGGTGGTGGTAGGGCAGGTGGTGGTGGTGGTGATGGTGTAGGTGGTGGTGGTGTAGATGGCAGTGTAGGTGGTGGTGGTGGTAGGGCAGGTGGTGGTGGTGGTGGTGGTGGTGATGGTGTAGGTGGTGGTGGTGGTGGTGTAGATGGTGGTGGTGGTAGGGCAGGTGGTGGTGGTGGTGGTATAGATGGCGGTGTAGGTGGTGGTGGTGGTAGGGCAGGTGGTGGTGGTGGTGTAGGTGATGGTGGTGGTGTAGGTATACATATTGCTTCTGAGTTTGATAGTTTGTTAATGTCATGCAAAAGATTACGTTCAGCTCAGCCAGTCTTGTGGCTAGACATCTTCTCTACACTCTATTCTAATCCCAAATAATTCAGACCAACTTTTCAGGGATTGCTTAGCCTAAGATGGAAACCTGTTGGCGGGCTGGACAAAAATCCTTTGCGGACCGAATGTGGCCCGCAGGTCGGCGGTTGATGACCTCTACTATAGACAGTGGTTGTTATAGAAACATGTAGCAGGTGTAACGCATGCACTTACCATACACGTGCAGTCGGTGCAGTTGTCTGCACGTATGTGTTTGGAGTTGGTGTAAATCTTGTTTCGGAAGAAACAGACTAAAGAGACATCATAAATCTTGCGAGATCCTGAAATAGACAAAATAACTTTTCTTTTATTTAATATTTTTTAAAATCATTTTCGGAGGGTGTCATTGTATCATTATATCATCATCATCAGAGCAGTGGATTGGCAGTATCGGTAGAGGGCCGGACGCCATGCATTGCAGCATAGAGTTACGGCCCTTGCCATTCTGAATTCAAATCCCGCTGATGTTAACTTTGCCTTTCATCCTTACGGGGTTGATAAAATAAAGTACCAGTAATGCACTGGGTAATCGCTGGCCTTGTGCCAAAAGTAGAAATAATTATATCATCATCATCATTTCATTTTACGTCTGCTTTTCCCTGCTTGCAAGGGTGGGACGGGAACTGATCTGGCTTGATTTCTACAGCTGGATGCCCTTCCTAACACCAACCTCATTTACAGTGAGTGCTGGGTGCTTTTTTGCCGTAGCCCCTCCACGACCAATGGAAACTATATTTATTCTATTGTATATATTCCTGGGTATGTCACTATTTATAAAACAAACTTTGTATTTTATCTGATGAGAGCGTACTAAAGTTTTGGTACCCTTGAAATATATACAGTAGAATAAATATGGTTTTATAAATATAGTTTCCATTTATTAATATCATTGATATATATAATATATATATAGACAGTACTATACGAGCAAGACAACCAATCTTGCCTCAAGTGGGAAAACTCCCGTCCAAACCCATGCAAGCGTGGAAGATGGACGTTAAACGATGATGATGATGATGGATGATGATATATATATATATATCAATGTCACAATGTCACTGGACCGAGACCTTTGGCGGTACTCAGTAATAGAGAAGACCCGCCTTACCTAAATACAAAGTAAAAACCTACTACAGTCAGTAGGCACCTCTATCAAAACACACCCCCGTCCCACCACCTCCACCCCACCCACACCGCCCCTTTCAATGTAAAGTTATGTTGGTCCCACAACATCCAGGCCGAAACAAATGAGATCGTGTAGGTGTCACGACAAAAAACACACAGTCCACGCTGTAAATGTGGCCGTGTAGGCAACACGGTAAAAACCTCCCAGCCCCACACTGTAAATGTGGTTGGTGTTAGGAAGGGCATCCAGCTGTAGAAAACCCGCCAGACAGTCCACGCTGTAATGTGGCCGTGTAGGCAACACGGTAAAAACCTCCCAGCCCCACACTGTAAATGTGGTTGGTGTTAGGAAGGGCATCCAACTGTAGAAAACCCGCCAGACAGTCCTATGCGAGCAAGACAACCACTCTTGCCTCAAGTGGGAAAACCCCCGTCCAAACCCATGCAAGCGTGGAACACGGACGCTAAACCTGATGATGATGATGATGATGATGATATATAGAGAGTGTATAAGTATATAAGTTCATCGGACCTCTGCTGTGAAGGGTTTCTCCCTGCGTACGAAAGGCCGGTTATATGATGCCTGTGTGAGGAGCGCGATGCTGCATGGTAGTGAGACTTGGGCAGCAACTGCAGAGGATATGTGACGGCTGGAGAGAAATGAGGCAAGCATGCTCCGTTGGATGTGCAGTGTAAATGTGTGTGAACGACCGAGCATGAATGTGTTGAGAGAGAAACTGTGTCTGAGAGGGATAGAATGTAGTGTGCGAGAGAGGAGACTGCGGTGGTATGGACATGTGATGCGCATGGAGGATGACCGATGGATGAAGAAGTGCCAGGAAATGCCAGTTGAAGGAAGACGTGGTAGAGGTAGACCACGATAAACATGGGCGGAGGTGGTGAGAACAGACCTCAGATTGCTGAAGCTCACGGTGGAGATGACGAAGGACCGTGACAAGTGGAGAGATGCTGTGCTGAATAAGACCCGTCCCACCCTTGCAAGCAGTGAAAAGCAGACGTAAAATGGTGATGATGATGATGAAGGCTTAACAAATCGTCCTTGTATTATATATATATATATCCAGGGAGTGTAACATGAAGTTACTGTAGGTTCACCCAGGTGATTACTCGATGTGTAGTTTCCTGTCTGTAGCGAGGTGTAGAGCTAAACAAGTGTATTGATTGGTGACGCGTGTTTCGCTATTGATCAGCTCAAGGTTGGATCTGTATTGATCTGGCCCAACTGTGGCATCAAAAGCTTGTCAGACCCCTGTTGTGGTAATCACCCAATCAACCTGTGTATATGAAACTGAATTAGAATTAGGAATTTTCGCCATATTTTTTACTAAAGAAAATAGTCTAATAGTGAGACATGAAAACCTCTGAAATGAAAAAGACGGGCACCGCTCTCTCTCTCTCTCTCTCTCACACACACACAGTCTCTCTCTCTCTCTCACACACACACACACACAGTCTCTCTCTCTCTCTCACACACACACACACAGTCTCTCTCTCTCTCTCTCACACACACACACAGTCTCTCTCTCTCTCTCTCTCTCTCTCTCTCTCTCTCTCTCTCTCTCTCTCTCTCTCTCTCTCTCTCTCTCTCTCTCTCTCTCTCTCTCTCTCTCTCTCTCTCTCTCACACACACACACACAGTCTCTCTCTCTCTCACACACACACACACACAGTCTCTCTCTCTCTCTCTCTCACACACACACACAGTCTCTCTCTCTCTCTCTCTCTCACACACACACACAGTCTCTCTCTCTCTCTCTCTCTCTCTCACACACACACACACAGTCTCTCTCTCTCTCTCTCACACACACACACACAGTCTCTCTCTCTCTCTCACACACACACACACAGTCTCTCTCTCTCTCTCTCTCTCTCTCTCTCTCTCTCACACACACACACAGTCTCTCTCTCTCTCTCTCACACACACACACAGTCTCTCTCTCTCTCTCACACACACACACACACAGTCTCTCTCTCTCTCTTTCTCTCACACACACACACAGTCTCTCTCACACACACACACACACTGATTCAGTGGAAATGTTCTGTCTGATGAAATAGCAACCTACCTTTACATTTATGACAGCAGCTCCCTTCAGGTAGGTAGATCCGGTCCAACGGACAATTCATGGTGGGACATGCCCTCTTCTCACACGAGATGCTCCCTTTCTGAGAAGACAGAACCATCATCACAAGGGATTAGTCAATATGTCTTGAGAAGTTGATGATTTTACTTGGCTTACTTAGCCAAGTATTCCACACAACACACGACATACATACACATACATACGTGTGTGCACTTAACGTAATTCTCAGGGAGATTCAGCATGTGTTTGTCTGTGACATGGCTGGCCTTTTGAATTATAGGCAGAGATTATGTTGTATTATGGTGTAAGTGACTGAGCATTCCACATACACACAGATACATTGTCTCACACACACACATATACCCCTCCACACCCACACACACACCCACACCCACTCACTGACAAACACACACACAATATATATATAACACACACACTCACTGACACACACAGACACAATATATATATATAATACACACACACACTCACTGACACACACACACACAATATATATATAATACACACACTCACTGAAACACACACACACACAATATATATATATAATACACACACACACTCACTGACACACACACACTCACTGACACACACACACACACACAATATATATATGCAATGCACACACACACTCACTGACACACACACACACAATATATATATATAATGCACCAGACAGTCCTATGCGAGCAAGACAATCACTCTTGCCTCAAGTGGGACTACCCCCGTCCAAACCCATGCAAGCGTGGAACACGGACGTTAAACGTTGATGATGATGATGATGATGATGATGACACTCACTGACACACACACACACAATATATATATATAATGCACACACACACTCACTGACACACACACAATATATATATATAATGCACACACACACTCACTGACACACACACACTCACTGACACACACAATATATATATATAATACACACACAGGCACACACACACACACACACATACACACACTATAATAGATATGTCTTACCTTACAAGTGCATTCAATACAGGGATCACCTCCTGGGCTAAATATGTCCCCATTTTTAAATATTTTCCCCCCAAAAGTACAACCTGGAACAATGATAAAATAAACAAATAAAAATCGGAAAAACTTTAAGATTAAAAAAAAAAAAAATTAAATTTTTTTAAATTAAAATTTAAAGAAAATAATAAAAAAAAAGAAAAAATTAGAAAAATAAAAATTTAAATAATTAAAATTGTTTAAATAATTAAAATTGAAAAAAAGAAAATTTTAAATTTAAATTTCAAAAAATGAACATTTTAAATAATTAGAATTAAAAATAATCAAAATTGTACGTATATATATATATATATATATAATAATAAATTTGAAGACTGAAATCCAAAGAGGGCTCGATAAGGATAAATATGTATCAAATATATAAGAACCGTAGAGCAAATATTTATTAAAATTACAGATTAAAGTTTAAGCAAAGAATCGCTGCTTTCACCCTTAACGGGATCTTCTGAAACTAACAAAGTCAAGCAGCGATTCTTTGCTTAAACTTTAATCTGTTATTTTAATAAATATATATATATACACACACACATATATATATATATTTAATTTAGAAATGGCTTCTACAGGACTAGAACTGTTTCATTCGAAGGAAATCATCAGGAAAGTTCTAATCCTGTAGAAACCATTTCTATATTAAATATTTATACTCTGCTGTGTATTGAGTACCTTACTTACTGTCGTTATCCCCGATTGAACCCGAGATAACATATCTATATCTATCTGTCTATCTATCTATCTATCTATCTGTGCTCCTGAGGAGAAGGGGTTGCACACTTTTTTATTGAGGACTTTATTGTTAATTTTATATTTGTTATTTGTTTTCTTTACTCGCCTTTTTGTGTAAACTCCCCCCATTGTACTTGTCCCACTTTTGATGCCCTGGTGGTAAATAAAAGAAACATCTATCTATCTATCTATCTATCTATCTATCTATCTATCTATCTATCTATCTATCTATCTATCTATCTATCTATCTATCTATCTATCTATCTATCTATCTATCTATCTATCTATCTATCTATCTATCTATCTTTCTATCTATCTATCTATTTGTGTGTATATATATATATATACATATATATACATATACATACACGTACGTTTGGTATTACTGTATGTCAAATTTCTAACCGATCTACTATAAATTTTAGGACATGGTTGATGCAATGTTTGAGAAGACAAGAAGACTTCAATGGGAGCTCCACAACTGGACTTTCTGTGTGAACCACTCAGGATCGTATTTAGGACAAATGAGGCCCTGTGTTAGTTAACTTATGAGGCCCCTTACTTCGACCCTGAAGGACGTAAATTCATCGTAAAAAAAAATTGGTTGGCAGAAAGATGGTCTCCCCCCCCCCCACGCACACACCCCTGGCTAACGGAGCTCTGTGCTTAAGCACACCTAAGTACAATCGTAAATCTGACACTGGAGACACTGATATAAATGTGGCCAGTACAAACAGACCCAGGAACAATTTCATATATTTTCTGGAACGAACAAATCTCCGTTCAAACCTAATATATAAAACTGTGTGAAGATGTCTGACACCTTCAGGATAGGGAAGTACCTCAATCTCTAAGGACCGACTGGAATTTTAAAACAGGTAAGGCTTAATTTATTTTTATTTGATTGATTCTGATGAGTTATTCTTGCAGGAATGGGATATATTGTTAGTTGTAAATCGATTATTGAATACTTTAATAATGATCTTTATTAATCTTTTGTCGTTTTTTTATATTCTTTATATATATAGTAAGAAGTGAGGGTCCAATAAGACCCGAAAATCACGTAAAGATGTTTATCATATTTTTTCAATTTTCAGAGAAATTCCTATTATCTGACATATTTACGTGTCTTTCCTTCTCTCTCTCTTCGCTATTGCCTCTTTTTCGTCTTTTCTTTCCCTCATAATTTATTGATAATAAGTTATGGGCGCGCTACGGATAGATGTATAGTCTATAACGCGTTGAAACATCCGGGACCCGTAGTAGACAACTGATGAAGGGAAAATATCTATCTTTTGTTTGTGTTTCCTTAACTTTCTAACACTTGTGATCAGTAACCACACAACCTCGTTCCTCTCAATCCATATATACATATATATATATATATATTATTAGAAATGTAAGCTATCGCCGTATTTTGACTAAAGAAATTAAAGAAATTATTTAGCCTGATAGTGGGGTTAAGAACCCTCGGAGAAATGGAAAAAGATGAGTATTGACGTAATATATATATATATATATATACATATATATGCAAAAGTTCTATTTAAAATTGTTGGGATACAACAAGTAAATATTTTTATAACTGATCTAAAGCACTCGACAAGTATTTGGAGTAGATATACGATATTAATAAATGGAAACTATATTTATAAAACCATATTTATTTCATTATACATATTTCAGGGATACCAAATTAAATTATGGTATGCCTTCATCAGACAAAATACAATATATAACAGTTTTACAAATAAGCTTTGACGTACCCTATTAAAATGGAACCATTAGTTTCCATTTATTAATATCGTATATATATATATATATACATACATATATATATATATATATATATATATTAGAAAGTGAGGTTTTTTTTACAAAATGAAAAATAACCGAGGTGTCCTACACGAGTGGAAGTATAAAGAAAAAGGGATGAAATCGAAAATGCAACTGAAGTCTTATTTTTTTTAAAAATATATATTTATTTGGTTCCTTTACCGGTTTCGCAGTTCTTCTGCTTTTCAAAAGGTGAGTTGAGATGGAGGGTCTGTGGTTTTTCTCACATCTGGTTGGTCTCTAAATGTTACTTGTTTTATATGGAAAAAGTGGCTCGAAAACCAGGTTTTTCGAGAAGTAATTTGATTGGTTTGTCAATAATTATAATAAATTTCGCGCCAGTTCGCGTTACAATAGTTCTTCAAATAAGAGAGGGGGGGGGGGGGTTGTCACAGGTTGTTTTTTCATATATGAGTGTTTGAATTTCTTTTTACTTGAAAAAATGAGGCTCACGAAGGCTTTTTTCAAGTAAAAAGAAATTCAAACACTCATATATGAAAAAACAACCTGTGACAACCCCCCCCCCCCCCCCTCTCTTATTTGAAGAACTATTGTAACGCGAACTGGCGCGAAATTTATTATAATTATTGACAAACCAATCAAATTACTTCTCGAAAAACCTGGTTTTCGAGCCACTTTTTCCATATAAAACAAGTAACATTTAGAGACCAACCAGATGTGAGAAAAACCACAGACCCTCCATCTCAACTCACCTTTTGAAAAGCAGAAGAACTGCGAAACCGGTAAAGGAACCAAATAAATATATATATTTTTTTTAAAATAAGACTTCAGTTGCATTTTCGATTTCATCCCTTTTTCTTTATATATATATATATATATATATATATATATACATATATATAATGTGTGTGTGTGTGTTTGTTGTATATGGGTGTGTATATATAACTTACCAGCACAGGAGGGACAGCATGTACCTGGAATATGTACAGGGTTGTTACATGGTGTGTAACACTTCATAGTAGATGCAGTGACAACGGCTGCCTGAGAATGAAGAAGAGAGACAGAGAAACGTTAGTTTCACACATATCAGGGATGTGTAGTTAAAATATACGTAACCTGTGATGGAGACATAGGGAGTCTGTAGTGACAGACAGATGAACTGATAATTAAATACACAAACATACACAGGTCTATTTTTCTCAAAACCCATTTTTCCCCATTCCATCCTGATCTCACACTTTATCCTGAATGATTATAGGCAGGGCCGGATTTAGATTTGATGAGGCCCTAAGCTATTTGAGATAATGGGGCCCTTTATATGTTATAAAAAATGTTATAAAAACTGCAAAACGTTCAATATTAAAGCAGAAAACTGTTTAAAACTATTGCTTTATTTTAGTTCTTTTTTATCTTATATTTTGGAAATGTACACACCGTTTTTTTTCAATTTTTTCGGGGCTCCAAGAAAGTGGGGGCCCTAAGCTATAGCTTGTTTAGCTTATACGTAAATCCCACTCTGATTATAGGGGTAGTTAAACTATACGTTACTCCCGATGGAACTAAAGAGACACTGTAGTGACAGATAGCTATACAAACAGATAGACTGATAGACAGACAAGTAAATATACAAACACTCACACGTGTAGCTGACGGAATACACACGTGTTTTAATCTCAAAAACCTTTTTTCCGTTCCTTCCTGAATGATTATAAGGGGTATTTAAATTGCACGTAACTCCTGATGGAGCCAGTGACAGACTGGTAGCTACATATACAGATATATTTCTTTATTAGCCACAAGGGCGCACAAGAAAAGGGGACAAAACAAAGACATGTCGGGGATTTTACATACAATCGTGTAAAAATATTGAAACAAACAAATTTAACAATCGAAATCTTCAATAGGGGGCAGGTGCCACAAATGGGTTGTTTAATACCCCGTAGATAGAACAACCCTCAATTTCAGGAGCGTGTTGTGCAAGTGCTCCTTTCTTCCTTTTGCTCTCTTCTTCAACCTACAGGTTTATATACAGAGAAGGCCCAATCACTCGAACCATTTTTGCCACATTCACCCACCTTTCAGTAAATTTACTGGGGTGCAGTACCTCTCTCTCCACAAACAGATAGACAGACAAGTAAATATACAAACACTCACACGTGTAGCTGACGGAATACACAGGTGTTTTTCTCTCAAAAACCTTTTTTTCCATACCTTCCTCTTCGCACTCTTTGTCTATTTCATCTTTTATTTATCACTCAATCTTCTGATGAAGGACTAATGCACGAAACGTAAATACTCTTTCCCTACTATATCATGCATTAAGCTCATATATTTCTTCATTGTACTGTGCTGTTTGTTTTTTCCGTTCCTTCCTGATCTCACTCTTTATTTATAAAAATTAAATGATAGCATCCTATATGTAGGTGGGCCCCCTTCACGCCCTGGCAACCAATATGTTTAGACCTAGTCCGCCCCTGTATATATATATATATATATATATAAAAGAATAGAGGTGTAACACACGAGTTGTGATATATTAGTAAAAGGAAAAGAAAATGCTGACAAATTTTTACCAGTGAAAAATAGTTTAATTAGGAATAAGTAAAAATTAGTAATAAGTATTGGTTAGTATTCAGTTTTAGTTTTAAGTTTTTACCGGTTGCGCATTTCTAATGCTTTTCAAAAATAATTTTGAGATAGAGCGCCCGTGATGTTTGCTCTAAACAGATTAGAGCAAACATCACGGGCGCTCTATCTCAAAATTATTTTTGTAAAGCATTAGAAATGCTCAACCGGTAAAAACTTAAAACTAAAACTGAATACTAACCAATACTTATTACTAATCTTTACTTATTCCTAATTAAACTATTTTTCACTGGTAAAAATTTGTCAGCATTTTTTTTTCCTTTTACTAAGATATATATATATATATATATATATATATATATATATATATATATATATATAAATATATATATATATATATATATAAATATATATATATATATATATATAAATATATATATATATATATATATAAATATATATATATATATATATATATATATATAAATATATATATATATAAATATATATATATATAAATATATATATATATATATATATATATATATATATATATATAAATATATATATATATAAATATATATATATATAAATATATATATATATATATATATATATTAAAATAACAGGTTAAAGTTTAAGCAAAGAATCGCTGCTTTCACCCTTAACGGGATCTTCTGAAACTAAAAAAATCAATGTCATTTATTATTATTACTATATATATATATACACACACACACATATATATATATATATTTTTATATCTATATATAAATATATATATGTATATATATACACATATATATGTATATATATACACATACATATATATAAATACATATACACACACATATATATATATACATATACACACATACATATATATATGTATATAAACATATATATACATATATAATATACATATACACATATATATATATGTATATAAACATATATATACATATATAATATACATATACACATATATATATATGTATATAAACATATATATACATATATAATATACATATACACATATACACATATGTATATAAACATATATATACATATATAATATACATATACACATATACACATATGTATATAAACATATATATACATATATAATATATATATATATATCTGTATATATAAGGTATAGCTATATGTGTTGGTCTGTTTTCTTATAGCCAGTTCAGTCTAACCTTTGCGCTCGTCAGTCAGTCACTCAGCAAAACTAAGGAGATCTCTTCAGCAGTCAGCCCCTCTTCAGCAGTCAGCCCCTCTTCAGCAGTCAGCCCCTCTTCAGCAGTCACCCCATATTCAGCAGTCACCCCGTCCCGCCATCAAATTATGAACGCTACACTTTATGAAAACAACACCATTCAACTAATATTATTGGAAAAAACACCAACCCCCCACTCTCAATCCGGAATAATTAATTAACTAATGTCTGGGTGGAGTGGGTTGGGTATGCGGTGTAGGTGGTGGTGATGGTGGTGGTGGTGGTGGTGTAGGTGGTGGTGATGGTGGTGGTGGTTGTTGTTGTGTGGGTGGTGGTGGTGGTGGTGGTGGTGGTGGTGGTTGTTGTTGGTGGTGGTGGTGGTGTTGGCGGTGTGGCTGGTGTAGGTGGTGTTGGCGGTGTGGGTGGTGGGTGGTAGTGGTTGTTGTGTTGGTGGTGGTGGTGGTGGTGTTGGCTGGTGTTGGCGGTGTGGGTGGTGGTGATGGTGGTGGTGTTGGCGGTGTGGGTGGTGGTGGTGGTGGTAGTGGTTGTTATTGTGTTGGTGGTGGTGGCGGTGTGGCTGGTGTAGGTGGTGTTGGCGGTGTGGGTGGTGGTGGTGGTGGTAGTGGTTGTTGTTGTGGTGGTGGTGGTGTTGGCGGTGTGGCTGGTGTAGGTGTAGGTGGTGGTGGTAGTGGTTGTTGTTGTGTTGGTGGTGGTGTTGGCGGTGTGGCTGGTGTTGGCGGTGTGGGTGGTGGTGGTGGTGGTAGTGGTTGTTGTTGTGTTGGTGGTGGTGTTGGCGGTGTGGCTGGTGTAGGTGTGGGTGGTGGTGGTAGGAGTTGTTGTTGTGTTGTTGGTGTTGGCGGTATGGAAGGTGTAGGTGGTGGTGGTGGTAGTGGTTGTTGTGTTGGTGGTGGTGGTTGTTGTTGGCGGTATGGAAGGTGTAGGTGGTGGTGGTGGTAGTGGTTGTTGTGTTGGTGGTGGTGGTTGTTGTTGGCGGTATGGAAGGTGGTGGTGGTGGTAGTGGTTGTTGTTGTGTTGGTGGTGGTGTTGGCGGTGTGGCTGGTGTAGGTGTAGGTGTAGGTGGTGGTGGTGGTAGTGGTTGTTGTGTAGGAGGAAATGTAGGAGGAAATCATCAGGAAAGAGATTTCCTGATGATTTCCTCCGAAATGAAACAGTTCTAGTCCTGTAGAAGCCATTTCTATATTAAATATTTATACTCTGCTATGTATTGAGTACCTTACTTACTGTGGTTACCCCCGATTGAATCCGGGATACACATATACACATATATATATATATACCCCCTCACACATGCATATATATATATATATATATATATGTACATAGACACACATCTATCTATCAGTACACACACAGATACATACATACGTGTGCGCGCGCACACAGAGACATATATGTATATATATGTACATGTATATGTTCGTGTATATATATATATATATATATATATATATATATATATATATATGTTACAGCTAGCAGCTACGTCTCCTACGAGATTGTTTCTCACACGAGGTTTCTCGTCTGTTCCACAGTGACAGACGATCTATCATTTCTTCTAAACACTTCGTTAATTACAGACGCAACTTTCATTAACTGTATCCAATTTTAATAACTTAAAAAACCCTTAATAAGCTACCTTTGATATTTACCTTCATCAAAGAAAAACGGCAGAAATTTTAATAACTACAAAGAAGTCTTTGATCATAGTTTTTTAACGTGACCTTTTTTTCAAAGGTTTAACTCTTTTGTCAAGTCGGTCCCTGGTTTTAACCCCTTTGTTGTAGTATTTAGTGTGTGGGACAATATTTTGAGTGTGAGATATAACTTGTAGAGAGTCACTCCAAGTAGAGCCACTACTTCTATGAATTGAGAGATCACAGCTCTGATACTATGGATATGTGGTTAGAATGTCTCAGGAAAGAATCACTGGATATATTTGTAGCTCAGAGATCAGAGAGTCACTCCAGGTAGAGCTGCTACTTCGCTGAATTTAGTGATCACAGCTCCGATACTATGGACATGTGGTTAGAATGTCGCAGGAAAGAATCACTGGACATATTTGTAGATCGGAGATCAGAGAATCACTCTAGGTAGAGCTGCTACTTCTCTGAATTGAGAGATCACAGCTCTGATACTATGGACATGTGGTTAGAATGTCTCAGGAAAGAATCACTGGATAGATTTGTAGCTCAGAGATCAGAGAGTCGCTCCAGGTAGAGCTGCTACTTCTCTGAATTGAGAGATCACAGCTCTGATACTATGGACATGTGGTTAGAATGTCTCAGGAAAGAATCACTGGATAGATTTGTAGCTCAGAGATCAGAGAGTCGCTCCAGGTAGAGCTGCTACTTCTCTGAATTGAGAGATCACAGCTCTGATACTATGGACATGTGGTTAGAATGTCTCAGGAAAGAATCACTGGATAGATTTGTAGCTCAGAGATCAGAGAGTCGCTCCAGGTAGAGCTGCTACTTCTCTGAATTGAGAGATCACAGCTCTGATACTATGGACATGTGGTTAGAATGTCTCAGGAAAGAATCACTGGATAGATTTGTAGCTCAGAGATCAGAGAGTCGCTCCAGGTAGAGCTGCTACTTCTCTGAATTGAGAGATCACAGCTCTGATACTATGGACATGTGGTTAGAATGTCTCAGGAAAGAATCACTGGATAGATTTGTAGCTCAGAGATCAGAGAGTCGCTCCAGGTAGAGCTGCTACTTCTCTGAATTGAGAGATCACAGCTCTGATACTATGGACATGTGGTTAGAATGTCTCAGGAAAGAATCACTGGATAGATTTGTAGCTCAGAGATCAGAGAGTCGCTCCAGGTAGAGCCACTACTTCCCCAAATTGAGAGATCACAGCTCTGATACTATGGACATGTGGTTAGAATGTCTCAAGAAAGAAATGCTGGACATATTTTACGGGCAAAACCAACCGGCAAGAAACTCAGGTGTTGACTCTGAGCAAGATGGTTGGATAACATCCAGGAGCTTGGGGATCTAGCCGGATCAGTAAGAGACAGTTGCATTTGACCGGACCCGCTGGAATGAGTGTTTGAGGTTTTGCCCCCACAACCCTCTCGAGAATAAGTGGGTGAAGAAGAAGAACATAACTTAACAAAAGTTCTTACATGAAATTACGCTGGAAAGTTTTTAGATAAATATAAATACTTAAACTTTTCATTACCATGTTTCTAATGAAAGACACTGTCTATTACCATATTTCTAATGAAAGACACTACCTACGTCATTAACCCTTTCATTACCATATTTCTAATGAAAGACACTACCTACGTCATTAACCCTTTCATTACCATATTTCTAATGAAAGACACTGTCTACGTCATTAACCCTTTCATTACCATATTTCTAATGAAAGACACTGTCTATGGTTTTGAAAATAATTTTGAAAATAATGAAGCATTTGGCGGGATTTAGTAATATAACTAACTGTAGTATTTAATATTATAACTAACTTTAGTATTTAGTAATATAACTAACTTTTGAGTTTATAACTAACTTTCTTATTATTAAAGATGTTGTTTGGAATATAACTTAATAAAGGTACTTACATAAAATTACATTGGAAGGTTTTAGATAAATATAAACACTTTAACTCTTTCGTAACCATATTTCTAATGAAATGCCTTGCCTATGGTTTTCAAATAATTTTGAAAATAACCAAGTATTTGGAGGTATTTTGGAACATAACTTAACAAAGATTCTTACATAATATTACGTTGGAAGGTTTTAGATAAATACTAACAGAATGATCCGGCGTTGCTCGGGATTCTAAACATAGATTGGTATGTTTATCGCTCCTTTTTGAAACAGTTTCGTCGTATCAAAAGGTTGTGAGTTCAATTCTCGGACCGGGTGATGTGTTGTTTCCTTGAGCAAGACACTTTATTTCACATTGCTCCAGTTTACTCAGCTGTAGAAATGAGATGATAGGGACTGGGGTCCCTATCATTCCACTGCAAAGTGGTCGTGGAGGTGCCACGGCAAAAAAGCACCCAGCACTCACTGTAAATGAGGTTGGTGTTAGGAAGGGCATCCAGCTGTAGAAATCAAGCCAGAATCAGTTCCCGTCCCACCCTTGCAAGCAGGGAGAAGTAGACGTAAAATGAAATGATGATGATGATGTATATATTTAATATATTGTCGGTATTTGATGCATTCAGTATGGAATTTAGCAAGTGTTTACGAAAACAACACTATCCATACATTATATATATATATATATATATATATATATATATATATAAACAGGGAGAAAAAGACGATTATTAGGAAGAAAAAGATATTTTTTTCCCTTTTTATTTATTTCTCTCTATATATACACACACACACACGTATAAGGGCGGTTTCGTTATGTCATTTTGTTATACGTGTGCGTGTATATATATATATATATATATATATGTATATATATATATATATATATATATATATATATATATATATATATATATGTATATATATATATATATATATATATATATATATATGTATATATATATATATATATATGTATATATATATATATATATATATATATATATATATATATATATATATATGTATATATATGTACATATATATATATATATATATATGTACCCATATATATATATATATATATATATATATATGTACATATATATATATATATATATATATATATATATGTACATATATATATATATATATGTATATATATGTACATATATATATATATATATATATTATATATATATATATATATATATATATATATGTGTACATATATATATATATATATATATATATATATATATATATATATATATATATATATATGTATATATATATATATATATATATATATATGTGTGTACATATATATATATATATATATATATATATATATATATATATATATATATATATATATATGTACATATATATATATATATATATATATATATATATATATATATATATATATATATATATATATATATATATATATGTACCTATATACATATATATATATATATATATATATATATATATATATATATATATATATATATATATATATATATATATATATATATATATGTGTAGATAAATCTACCAAGAGTTTACGGTAGGTCCAATCCGTATGAAGAACTCAATGTAGTCCGGATATCATGGAAAGAAGAGATGCAATGAAAAATCACTTTCGGTGAAAGATAAACGGAATACAGAGTCAAGATAAAATATTAAAAAAATATTGAATAAAACAATGAAACAGTTCCTTATATTAACCAAAAAAAGTTCATTATTTAACGATCGTTTCTAGGATATATATGTGTTAGAATTGGCATGCATATTCAACAGATCTATGTACAAAATTATACAAAATTATACAAACTATCAAAATTAAATATACATACCCAACACACATATATGCCGTCTTCATATATATATATATGTACCTATACATATATATATATATATATATATATATATATATATATATATATATGTACCTATATACATATATATATGTATATATAGGTGTACATAGAAATATATACCTCGTAAATATACATATAGTTATAAATATATATGTATATAAACCTATATATGTATGTGTATACACACACACACACACACACACATATATATACAATGATATTAAATATATATATTTATATATATATATATATATATGTCTATATATATATATATATATATATATATATATATATATATATACACCTACATCCGTGTGTGTGTGTTTGAGTCACCTGTTCACGATTGAGGTGATCGGAGTTAATTAGGAAACTACAGCGGCTTATGATGCACCTGGTGGTGGTGTGGTGGTAGTGGTGTGGTGGTGTGGTGGTGGTGGTGTGGTGGTGGTGGTGTTGTGGTGTGGTGGTGGTGGTGGTGTGGTGTGGTGGTGTGGTGGTGGTGGTGTGGTGGTGTGGTGGTGGTGGTGTGGTGGTGTGGTGGTGGTGGTGGTAGTGGTGGTGGTGTGGTGGTGGTGATGGTGTGGTGGTGGTGGTGTGTGGTGGTGGTGTGGTGGTGGTGGTGGTGTGGTGTGGTGGTGGTGGTGATGGTGTGGTGGTGGTGGTGGTAGTGGTGGTGATGGTGGTGTGGAGGTGGTGGTGGTGTGGTTGTGTGGTGGTGGTGATGGTAGTGGTGGTGTGGAGGTGGTGGTGGTGTGGTGGTGGTGGTGGTGTGGTTGTGTGGTGGTGGTAATAGTGGTGGTGGTGGTAGCGGTGGTAATAGTGGTGGTGGTGGTTGTGGTTGTGGTGTGGTGTGGTGGTGGTGTGGTGGTAGTGGTGGTAATAGTGGTGGTGTGGTGGTGGTGGTGGGGGGAGGGGGTAATAGTGGTGGTGTGGTGGTGGTGGTGGTGGTGGTGGTAATAGTGGTGGTGGTGGTGGTGATTATGGTGGTGGTGGTGTGGGGTGTGGAGGGGCGGAGTGTATGTGTGTATGTGGGGTGGTGTGGTGGTTGTGTAGGGTATGATGTTGGAGAGACGAAGGGTCATTGGCGTCTAGCGATTTACTTGAGACGATAAAAATCAATGACGACGACAACAACAACAACAACAACAACAACAACAACAACAACAACAACAACAACAACAACAGCAGCAGCAGCAGCAATGATCCTTTGATCCAGAAACAAATAATGGTTTCTTATATAGGCACAAGGCCAGCAATTGTGGGGGGGGGGGGGTCGATTAAATCGATTCCAGTGCGTGACTGGTACTTTATTTTATCGACCCCGTAAGGATGAAAGGCAAAGTTAACCTCGGCGGGATTTGAACTCAGAATGGCAAGGGTCGTAACCCTATGCGTCAAAGCATGGCGTCCGACCCACCGAAATAATAGTAATGGTTTCGATTTCTGGCTGTGTTGTGTTCTTGAGCAAAACACTTCATTTCATGTTGCTCCAGTGGTAAAGGTGTTGGACTTACAACCATAATGTTGTGAGTTCGATTCCTGCGCTGGGTTGTGTGGTGTGTTCTTGATCACACCCCACCCACCTCTCAATAAACTGGTTGGAAGGGAGCACTGCCCTCTCCATCCTGATTTCCTTCTTCAAGTTACACAAGATGGACAGATAGATATCTTTAGATAGATATGTTTCTTTATTAGCCACAGGGGCACAAAAGAAGGGGACAAATACAAAGGGGGAAGTTTACATACAATAAAAACGTGTAAAGTATTATCACAAATGCAATTTAAAAAATTAGTCGATTTTCCCCAATAGGGGGAGACAGTTCATATGGGTAACACATAACCCCGAAAAAATGTGCAACCCTCATCTCCAGGAGTACGAAGAGTTTGTACTCCTTTCCTCTCCTCCTCCTTTTCCTCAACCTACAGGCTGATATAGAGAGAAGGCCCATTCTCGCCACTTTCACCCACCTTTCATAAAACTTGCTGGGGGTACAGCACCTCTCTCCCCATCCTGATTCTTCTTCCAAAGTGGTATTTGAAAAAAAGAATCAGTTGTTGGCCGCAGAGAAAGGTGTCTGACCTCAGCCCTTTCAACCTTGTCCACTATACAACCTCTTTCGCCATAGCTATCACACAAAGGAAAACCGCCTCTCCTTCGTTTTTGAAGGAGAGTGGCGGTTTGATCATGAACAATGGACTCGGTGGTCAACTGGATTGGTCCCACCCGCGACAATAGTCGTTCTACATATCCCCACAGGTCAGTGACGCCCGGGCAGTGTATGAATGCGTGCGCGACGGTTTCTTCGTCTCGCACGCACCTCGGACAGATCTTTTTTGCAGGGTCCCTGCCCGGGCGCCCATGTCTGTAGAGCTTGTCTCGAACTGGTAGAGCTCCTCAGTAGCACTGCCAGGCCAGGGACTTTTGGAAGTTGTCCATCGGTCCTAGGCGGAAGGTCCTACCGAACAGACTGGCCAGTTCATCTTCCTCTACGCCTAGAGTTACACCGAGCGCGTCGTCGCACTTGCTGCGGATCAACCCTCTATAGAATGACGAAGTGGAGTCTCCACTGATCGCCGGGTCCGCCTGCCAGAGGGCTGTGAGCGCCTGAGCACATTCGATGTGCCAGTCGCCCATTTTCCTCGGTCTTTGCTTGACTCAGGACTGCAGCTCGGTCAGCGAGATGAGTCGTGGGAAGGCTCGCCTCACGAACGGGGCCCACACCGGTTGTCCGGTGAGGAATACGTAGAGATACTGCAGCCTGAGCGCGTATTTGCGCATCGTCAGCCACGGCATCCCCAGCCCTCCGTTGGAAGGGTGTTGGCAGCAGATGGATCTTCTCACCAAAGGAACCCGCCTCTTCCAAAGGAATTGGAAGAGCGCGCGCTCCATTTTGGTGAGCATTTTGGCTGGGCAAGGCACGACGGTCAAGCCGTAGTAGATGGCGGACGCTATAAAAGTGTTCGCCACTTCCACTCGACCTTTCAAGGATAGTTTGCACTCGGCCCACTTCTGGGTGAGTGCAAACACCTTGGCCGTCACCTCGTTCCAGTTCTTCTCCACTTGGAGGTCCGGACCAAACCAGACCCCAAGCAGCTTTACCGGTCCTTCCGTCCAGCGTCCGACGACGCCATCGGAAGGCATCGGTTTGCCTCTCCACGATCCGAGTTGCAAACCGATGGACTTGTCCCGGTTCAGCTTCGCTCCTGTGAAACTTTCGTATTCCTTCAGTAAGGTGCCGACTTCCTCGATTTGCAAGGCGCTCGACACCATTACTGTCTCGTTGTCGGCGTAGGCCGACGCCGCTTTCCGCAGTCCCGGTTCCAGAGGAATGCCCTGCAATAGCTCCAACTTCCGCAGTAGTGGCTCGAGAGTCAGTACGTACAGAAGGGAGGAGAGAGGGCATCCCTGTCGAATGGATCGCGTGATATGGAACGGCTCCGAAAGGTAGCCGTTCACCTTGACCCTTAAGCAGATGTTGCTGTTGTGCATTGCAGCAATCCAGCCCCTGAACACGGGTCCGAAGCCTGCCGCCTCGAGCACCCCATCCAGGTAACGATGGTCAACCCTATCGAAAGACTTAGACTGATCCAAGTTGATCAGGGCCCCACCGAAGCCGGGTTTACACCTTACTCTCTCTATGATATATCGCATGAGGTGGAGGTTGTCGTGTATGGACCTGGTCGGGATTGCGCATGTCTGCGCTTTTCCCACCAGGTTCTCGACGACAAGCGCCAGCCTCTTTGCCAACACCTTGGCCAAAATCTGTAACTCTGTGTTTAGCAGAGTTATGGACCGGAAGTTGTCTATGTCATCCCCCTTATTCTCGTCCTTCCTGACTAGTGTGACTACGCCCCCGGTCACAAAACTGGGAATTCTCCCGTTCTGTTGCCAGTTGCAGTAGGCCGCTTCCAGGAGACCGGAGAATAAGTCCGGCATTGCTACGTAAAATTCGTAGGGTAGACCGTCGAGACCTGGAGATTTGCGTTTGGCGCATTGGCTCCACGCGTCCCCTATGTCAGCGGCTGAAATCGGCTTTTCGCAGAACTTTGTCTCGCTGTCCGAGAGCCGCGGTAGGCCGTCGAGGTATGGACCGAAATCCATAGCCCCTCCCGGCACGCCGCCCTGTCCGAACAGTTGAGCAAAGTGCCGCTGAAAGGCCGCACACATCTGCTTCGGCTCACGTATCACGCGTCCGTTTTGGTCCTTCAAAGACCGAATCGTGGACTTGTTGCCACTTTTTGCTTCCGTCACTCGGGCCCAGCTAACAGCTTTCGCTCCCTCGTTTCCCAGAGCACGTATTTTATAGATAGATATATAGACAGGGAGATAGATAGATAGATAGATGGACATTCGGATATATAGGTAGGTAGAGTGATAAATAGGAAAGTCTACTTACCCTACATACATAGGTGGCACACAGCTTTTTTGGTTCAGTCCAGTTTGTTCCACTGAGATATTTTTTCCCTCTGAAGGTACAGCCTGAAATACACATACATATACAGGGACACATTACATATACTATATATTGTATACATACACATACAGACATACACATACAGACATACACATACAGACATACACATACAGACATACACATACAGACAAACACACATACAGACATACACATACAGACATACACATACAGACATACACACATACAGACATACACACATACAGACATACACACATACAGACATACACATATAGACATACACATACAGACATACACATACAGACATACACATACAGACATACACACATACAGACATACACACATACAGACATACACATACAGACATACACATACAGACAAACACACATACAGACATACACATACAGAAATACACATACAGACATACACACATACAGACATACACATACAGACATACACATACAGACATACACATACAGACATACACATACAGACATACACATACAGACATACACATACAGACATACACATACAGACATACACATACAGACATACACATATACAGACATACACATATACAGACATACACATACAGACATACACATACAGACATACACATACAGACATACACATACAGACATACACATACAGACATACACACATAGACATACACATACAGACATACACATACAGACATACACATACAGACATACACACATACAGACATACACATACAGACATACACACATACAGACATACACATACAGACATACACATACAGACATACACATACAGACAAACACACATACAGACATACACATACAGACATACACATACAGACATACACATACAGACATACACATACAGACATACACACATACAGACATACACATACAGACATACACATACAGACATACACATACAGACAAACACACATACAGACATACACATACAGACATACACATACAGACATACACATACAGACATACACATACAGACATACACATACAGACATACACATACAGACATACACATATACAGACATACACATACAGACATACACATACAGACATACACATACAGACATACACATACAGACATACACATACAGACATACACATACAGACATACACATACAGACATACACACATAGACATACACATACAGACATACACATACAGACATACACATACAGACATACACACATAGACATACACATACAGACATACACATACAGACATACACATACAGACATACACATATACAGACATACACATACAGACAAACACACATACAGACATACACATACAGACATACACACATACAGACATACACATACAGACATACACATACAGACATACACATACAGACAAACACACATACAGACATACACATACAGACATACACATACAGACATACACATACAGACATACACATACAGACATACACATACAGACATACACATACAGACATACACACATACAGACATACACATACAGACATACACATACAGACATACACATACAGACATACACATACAGACATACACATACAGACATACACATACAGACATACACATACAGACATACACATACAGACATACACACATACAGACATACATTGGCAGTATCGGTAGAAGGTCGGACGCCATGCCTTGCAGCATTGAGTTATACCCCTTTATGGTCTGAGTTCAAATCCCGCCAAGGTTAACTTTGCCTTTCATCCTTACGGGGTCGACAAAAATAAAGTACCAGTAATGCACTGGGGTAATTGCTGGCCTTGTGCCAAAAGTAGAAACAAGTATGTATGTATTGTTCCGTAACTCCTGATAGAGTCGTGGGGCCGCCGTACGGTGTTTCCAGGGCATTTTAAGCCTGGTAGAGCCCATTGCTCTCCAGGCCTGAGTACAGCAGATTTCTTCTAGAGAGAGAGGAAATGAGAAAAGATATAGAGGATGAATCGACCCCAGTACTAGACTGGTATTTTTTTTTTTTATCGATAGATAGATAGATTTCCTTATTTGACGTGACAGCGGGGGTTTTACATAAAAATCTTATCTACAATAACTGTTTCTACTTTAGGCACAAGGCCAGCAATTACCTAGTGCATTACTGGTACTTTATTTTATCGACCCCGTAAGGATGAAAGGCAAAGTCAACCTCGGCGGGATTTGAACTCAGATCGTAAAGGGACGTAACTATGCTGGAAAGCATGGCGTCCGACCCTCTACCGATACTGCCAATCCACCGCCTTATTATCTACAATAATAATGGATAACAATAATATATACAAAATAAAACAATCGAAATCCCCAATAGTGGGTAACGTCACTGCGGGGTTGTTTTACACCCCGTAGACAGAACAATCCTCAACACCAGGAACACGTTTTGTAGGTGTTCCCGTCTTCCCTTTGTTTGTCTTCCTCAACCTACAGGTTTTTTTTGGGCCATTTTTGGGCCATTTTTTGGGCCATTTTTGCCACATTCACCCACCTCTCAGCGAATTTACTGGGGTGTATCACCTCTCTCTCCACACTCACCTTCCCTCTGAAGTGGTACTTAAAGAAGGGGATGAGTTGTTGTCGAGAGAGAAAAGTGTTTGCTCTCACTCCTTTTAACCTCGTCCACCATATTACCTCTTTTGCCATAGCCACCAGACAGAGGAAAACCGCCTCTCCTTCATTCTTAAATGAAGGCGGCGGGATGACAGATAGATAGAGAGATAGATTGATAGATAGTTAGATATATTTCTTTATTTGCCACAAGGGCGCAAAAGAAAAGGGGACAATACAAAGACATATGCCGGGGATTTTACATACAATCGTGCAAAAAAATGTTTTAACAAACAAATTCAACAATCGAAATCCCCAATAGGGGGGGGGGGGGGCGTTACAAATGGGTTGTTTTATACCCGGTAGATAGAACAACCCTCAACTCCAGGAGCATGTTGTGCAAGTGCTCCTTTATTCCTTTTGCCCTCTTCTTCAACCTACAGGTTTATATACAAAGAAGGCCCACTCACTCGGGCCATTCTCGCCACATTCACCCACCTTTCAGTCAATTTACTGGGGTGCAGTACCTCTCTCTCCACTCTGATTCTCCTTCTAAAGTGGTACCTAAAGAAGGGAATGAGTTGTTGTCCGGAGAGAAAGGCATCTGTCCTCAGTCCTCTCAACCTTGTCCACCATATAACCTCTTTCACCATATATAGCCACTATACAGAGGAAATGATAGATAGATAGATAGATAGATAGATAGAGAGGGGGGGGGGGTAGATTGATTGATAGATAGCTGGCTTACCTTTACATAGATCACAACACTGCTTAGGCAACCGGTGACTGTCATAAAGAATCATATAACAGCCTTCAGAACTTTCACAGAATTTCCGTTCACACATTACCACCTTGTTCTGGAAGATAGAATAAGACAGGGTATATAGTAGTGTAATAAAGGGAGGAGGTGATCTTTCGTTTTAAGTAGACAACAATAGCGTAGTGGGGGGTGATCTTTCGTTTTGAGTAGACAGCAATAGCGTAGTGGGGGTGATCTTTCGTTTTAAGTAGACAGCAACGGCCCTATAATGGCGTACTGGGGGTAATCTTTCGTTTTAAGTAGACAGCAACGGCCCTATAATGGCGTACTGGGGGTAATCTTTCGTTTTAAGTAGACAGCAACGGCCCTATAATGGCGTACTGGGGGTAATCTTTCGTTTTAAGTAGACAGCAACGGCCCTATAATGGCGTACTGGGGGTAATCTTTCGTTTTAAGTAGA
>OZ024765.1:6064423-6069423 GCA_964016885.1 Eledone cirrhosa | reverse complement strand
CAATATACACACTACACATGCTAGCAGAAATCCACCCGAATGGTGGTTTTTCTGCTAGTATATATAATAAGTATTAATCGAAGTTTTAGTTGCTGTACAGCAAGTACTGTTCAATTTGTTTGAGGCAGTCAAAAAGCACTCGATGGAGGGAAAATTAAAATCATTTGATCGAGAGTAAACACAAGTTATTACGTGTGACACCAAGAAAACCGACTGAGGGTACTCTAGACACAATTATTATATGCTTGGGTTCAACGTAATCCTGTTACAAAATTCATCAGGGCACAGCATTCCTATCCTTTTGTTTATCTATCTATTATATAATTCTAAACAAGTTATTTCTTTGTGGCCCGGTAGCAAATGATCCACGGACCAGAACTGGTCCGCGGTCCAGTGGTTGAGGACCTCTGAATTAGAAGATAGAATTTAGAAGGGTTGCGAAGCTAACTTCTTAACTGCACCACCTAAAGCTGTGTCCACCTTCACCCCGATTCTCTCTCATACTTCTAAGGCAGTGAAGACTTCCTTGCAAAAGACAGTTCCACAGCTAGCTAGGTGACTCGAAAGACTAAATAAATGATATTTTCTTCGCACTAACAAAATTGTCCTTTATTAAATAACTTGTGTGAGAAAGCCGCTACTTCTCTGAATTGATGGTCACGGCTCCGATACTACGGGTATGTGGTTAGAATGTCTCAGGAAAGAATCACTGGACAGATTTGTAGCTCGGAGATCAGAGAGTCACTCCAGGTAGAGCTGTTACTTCTCTGAATTGAGAGATCACAGCTCTGATACTATGGACATGTGGTTAGAATGTCTCAGGAAAGAATCACTGGACAGATTTGTAGCTTGGAGATCAGAGAGTCACTCCAGGTAGAGCTGTTACTTCTCCAAATTGAGAGATCTCAGCTCTGATACTATGGACATGTGGTTAGAATGTCTCAGGAAAGAATCACTGGAGATATTTGTAGCTCGGAGATCAGAGAGTCACTCCAGGTAGAGCTGCTACTTCTCCAAATTGAGAGATCTCAGCTCTGATACTATGGACATGTGGTTAGAATGTCACAGGAAAGAATCACTGGACAGATTTGTAGCTTGGAGATCAGAGAGTCACTCCAGGTAGAGCTGCTACTTCTCTGAATTGAGAGATCACAGCTCTGATACTATGGACATGTGGTTAGAATGTCTCAGGAAAGAATCACTGGAGATATTTGTAGCTCGGAGATCAGAGAGTCACTCCAGGTAGAGCTGCTACTTCTCCAAATTGAGAGATCTCAGCTCTGATACTATGGACATGTGGTTAGAATGTCTCAGGAAAGAATCACTGGAGATATTTGTAGCTCGGAGATCAGAGAGTCACTCCAGGTAGAGCTGCTACTTCTCCAAATTGAGAGATCTCAGCTCTGATACTATGGACATGTGGTTAGAATGTCACAGGAAAGAATCACTGGACAGATTTGTAGCTTGGAGATCAGAGAGTCACTCCAGGTAGAGCTGCTACTTCTCTGAATTGAGAGATCACAGCTCTGATACTATGGACATGTGGTTAGAATGTCTCAGGAAAGAATCACTGGAGATATTTGTAGCTCGGAGATCAGAGAGTCACTCCAGGTAGAGCTGCTACTTCTCTGAATTGAGAGATCACAGCTCTGATACTATGGACATGTGGTTAGAATGTCTCAGGAAAGAACTACTGGAGATATTTGTAGCTCGGAGATCAGAGAGTCACTCCAGGTAGAGCTGCTACTTCTCCAAATTGAGAGATCTCAGCTCTGATACTATGGACATGTGGTTAGAATGTCACAGGAAAGAAACACTGGACAGATTTGTAGCTTGGAGATCAGAGAGTCACTCCAGGTAGAGCTGCTACTTCTCCAAATTGAGAGATCTCAGCTCTGATACTATGGACATGTGGTTAGAATGTCTCAGGAAAGAATCACTGGAGATATTTGTAGCTTGGAGATCAGAGAGTCACTCCAGGTAGAGCTGCTACTTCTCCAAATTGAGAGATCTCAGCTCTGATACTATGGACATGTGGTTAGAATGTCTCAGGAAAGAACTACTGGACAGATTTTACGGACAAAACCAACCAACAGGAGACCCATGGGTAAACCCACCCGGAGCAAGATGGTTGGATAACATCCATGAGCTTGGCTGGTCTCGCTTGGGGGATCCTGCCGGATCAGTTGGAGATGGTTGCTTTTGACAGGACCCTCTGTCACCACCACCACCACCACAACAACAACAACAACAACAACAATAACAACAACAACAGAAGCAACATGAGATTTATTTCTTCAAACTTCCGCACCATTTCACACAGACATGTTTCAATCACCCCTCCCTCCAGTCTCTCTCTCCCCCTATCTCCCCCTCTCCCCTCTCTCTCTCCCTGTATTCCCCCCTCTCCCCCTCCCCCTCTCTCTCTCTCCCATGACTTTCTTTCATTCTCTCGCTCTCTCTCTCTCTCACACTCTTATCCTTTCTACAACTCCCCCCCCCCGTTTCTCTCTTACACTCTTCCTTTCTCCCTCTCCCCTCCGTTCGTCTCTTTTCCTCCCTCCTCTCCCTACCCCTCCACGCCGCTCCCTCTCTCTGTTCCCGCCCCTACCACTCCTATCCCCAACCCCACACTATATCAGTGGGTGGAGGACAAGGTGAGCCACCAAGTCTGCCTCACCCCAACCCGTAACTCACCCGGATAAATTGGTAATGACGTGTGTGTGTGTGTGTTTGTGTGTGTGTTTGTGTATATATGTGTTTGTGCGTGTGTGTTTGAGTTTGCGTATGTTTGTGTGTGTGTGTGTGTGTGTGTGTGTGTGTTTATGTGTGTTTGTGTGTGTGTGTGTTTGTGTGCGTGTGTTTGTGTGTTTGTGTTTGTGTGTGTGTGTTTGTGTGTATATGTGTGTTTGTTCGTGTGTGTGTTTGAGTTTGCGTGTGTTTGTGTGTGTGTTTATGTGTGTTTGTGTTTGTGTATGTGTGGGTGTGTGGGGGTGTGTTTGTGTGTGCGTGTGTGTGTTTATGTGTATGTGTGTGTTTGTGTGTGTGGGTGTATGTGTGTGTGTATGTGTGTTTGTGCGTGTGTGTGTATGTGTTTGCGTGTGTGTATGTGTATGTGTGTGCGGTGTGTGTGTACCTATGCGCGTTTGTGCTTGTGTGTAAGTGTATTTGGGTGTGTTTGAGTGTGTGAGTGCGCTCGAGTGTATGTATGCATCCATGTATATGTATCTATGTAAGTATCTGTGTGTACATGTATGTATGTAGGACAGAACGAAAGAGAGACGGAAAGCAGCAAATCAGTCACTGATGAGGTCACAGAATGTGTGATGAAAGAGCTTTCATAATATATAAACAACCATCCGGTTATTGAAATAACTAACCGGAAATTTATAATAAATTGAAGTGAAAATCAACTGGTGCGTGTGTTTTTATTGGCAACATGGCCCTCCCAAAGTATAACAACATGGCCCTCCCAAAGTATAACAATATCTGTTTCAACACACGTTTTTAGATAAGAAATCTTGCAAAACAAATACAAATACAAGTGTATATATATAGATATATATATACATATATATATATATACACACACACACACACATATATATATATATACATACACACACACACACATATATATATATATATATATATATATATATACATACACACTCACACACAGACGCACACATATATATATATATATACATACACACACACACACACACACACATATATATATATATATATATATATATATATATATATATAAAACAAGTATGACCCCGACGGCAGAGCTCAAGCCGTTTCGACGGCTAATTCTGGACTAGTCCAGAATTAGCCGTCGAAGCGGCTTGAGCTCAGCCGTCGGGGTCCTACTCGTTCCTATTACCCACTCTACTACCCTAAGTATTGAGTACTTTGGTGTGTTATGGTCCACCTGGTTCCTTACCACATTTCCTTCGTTATATATATATATATATAGGTGTTTGTGTGATGGTGGGGCATATATATATATATGTATATATATATGTATATATATATGTATATATGCATATATATATATATATATATATATATATATATATATATATATATAGAAATATATTTATATGCCCCACCATCACACAAACACCTACACATAGTTGTGGTGTATGTTTAAACGTTCAACTGGAGAGGTTTAAATATCTCCATTCAATATAATTCACTTCTACCTAGCAACCACTTCAAGTCTCTATGGCTTTTTATGTTCTGATATTCTGTATTACCGAATACTGGGTCTTTTGATACCACTGTCATTGCCTCCGATTGTAGGCATATACATATACTACACACACATATATATATATATATATAGGAACGAGTAGGACCCCGACGGCTGAGCTCAAGCCGTTTCGACGGCTAATTCTGGAATTAGCCGTCGAAACGGCTTGAGCTCAGCCGTCGGGGTCCTTCTCGTTCCTATTACCCACTCTACTACCCTAAGTATTGAGTACTTTGGTGCGTTATGGTCCACCTGGTTCCTTACCACATTTCCTCCGTTATATATATATATGTGTGTGTGTGTGTGTGTGTGTGTGTATGTGTGTATATATATATATAAATATATGTATGTATATATATGTAGATAAATAAGTATTTCTGAAGACAGCATATATATGTGTAGCTATGTATATTCCCTCTGATAGTTTGTAAAATTTTTACATAGATCTATATGATATACATACCAACACACACATATATATCCTAGAAACGATCGTAAAATGATGAATTTTTCTTTGTTTTTATTCATTTATGAAGGAACTGTTTCTTTGTTTTTATTCATTGTTTTTATTCATTATTTTTATTAATATATGTCAGGTCACCAGTTGGTGCTACTGGTAACATGTATCCCAGTACAACCTGTCTCATGGTCGGGTCGTTGGCGACTAAACTGGCAACTCCACCAAGGTTTCTTGGTGAGGAGGGTGACTTTGGACATCCTGCAGGACTAAAAACAA
>OZ024765.1:6054423-6059423 GCA_964016885.1 Eledone cirrhosa | reverse complement strand
AGAAATCATCAGGAATACTGGATTCCTGATGATTTCTAATGAATGAAACAGTTCTAGTCCTGTAGAATCTCATCTATATTAAAACCTATATATATATATATATATCCACTCTGCTTCTTCCCTAATTTGTGGGGTCCTCAGTCTCGTCAACTCACACTTTATACACATGTGTGTATGTATATATATATATATATACATGTGTGTGTGTGTGTGTATATATATATATGTGTGTGTGTATATATGTTTATATATATGTATGAGGCGGCTGCTGTAATCGCCAACACGGAGACATATGCCGCCCCTATTTTCTATATTTTCTCACCTAGTACACTCACAGTTTCTATTTACTATAATTCCTTTATAACTCTTATGTAATACACCTGATGAAGTCGCTGTGATCCTACTGGCCATTGAAATATATATATATATATAGTGTCTGCAATAATAAAACTTTAAAGGAAATTCACCAATACGGCCTGCTGTCACTTTATTTAATATTTTTTTCTACTTTTGGCACAAGGCCAGGAATTATCCCAGTGTATTACTGGTACTTTATTTTATCGACCCCGTAAGGATGAAAGGCAAAGTTAACCTCGGTGGGATTTGAACTCAGAATGGCAAGGGCCCGTAACTCAATGCGTCAAAACTCCGTTCCCGCAGCCGGATTGGAAGTGGTATCACAGCTGGAATGGCTCTTCCAGCGCATCTCCCTTACCACCCCCTGGGGGAAACGCCTTCTCCCATTCTGTCCGCCGGGGCTGTGGGGCGGCCGGCCAGCACGCGAGGGCCCATTTGCTCACCATACAGAGTATGGTGAGCAAATGTATCTCGAGGCCACGTCCATGAGGGCTGAATTAAGCGCAAGAATTGCAGGTGGAGGTGCAGTACTGTGACAGCTTCAGTATTCAGGGTGGTTAGTGTAAAAGCCGGAACTTGCTGTCTTCAATTCGGTTTCCTTGCCAGTCCTTACTTATGGTCGTGAAGCTGGTGGAGAAGTTCAAGTATCTCGGGGTCATGTTCACGAATGTTGAAGTGTTGGTGGTAGTGGTGATGGTGGTAGTGGTGGTGGTAGTGGTGGTGGTGGTGGTAGTGGTGGTGGTAGTGGTGGTGTTGGTGGTTGTGGTGGTGGTGGTGGTAGTGGTTGTGGTGTTGGTGGTAGTGGTGGTGGTAGTGGTGGTGATGGTGGTAGTGGTTGTGGTGTTGGTGGTAGTGGTGATGGTGGTAGTGGTGGTGGTAGTGGTGGTGGTAGTGGTTGTGGTGTTGGTGGTAGTGGTGTTGGTGGTTGTGGTGGTGGTGGTGGTAGTGGTTGTGGTGTTGGTGGTAGTGGTGTTGGTGGTGGTGGTAGTGGTGGTGGTAGTGGTGGTGATGGTGGTAGTGGTTGTGGTGTTGGTGGTAGTGGTGTTGGTAGTGGTGGTGATGGTGGTAGTGGTTGTGGTGTTGGTGGTAGTGGTGTTGGTGGTGTTGGTGATGGTGGTAGTGGTGGTAGTGGTAGTGGTGGTGGTGATGGTGGTAGTGGTGATGGTGGTAGTGGTGGTGATGGTGGTAGTGGTTGTGGTGTTGGTGGTAGTGGTGATGGTGGTAGTGGTGGTGGTAGTGGTGGTGGTAGTGGTTGTGGTGTTGGTGGTAGTGGTGTTGGTGGTTGTGGTGGTGGTGGTAGTGGTGTTGGTGGTAGTGGTGATGGTGGTAGTGGTTGTGGTGTTGGTGGTAGTGGTGTTGGTGGTAGTGGTGTTGGTGGTAGTGGTGTTGGTGGTGGTGGTAGTGGTGTTGGTGGCAATGGTAGTGTTGGTGATGGTGGTAGTGGTTGTGATGTTGGTGGTAGTGGTGTTGGTTATGGTGGTAGTGGTGTTGGTGGTAGTAGTAGTGTTGGTGGTAGTGGTGGTGGTGGTAGTGGTGTTGGTGATGGTGGTAGTGGTGGTAGTGGTAGTGGTGTTGGTGATAGTGGTGTTGGTGGTAGTGTTGGTAGTAGTGGTTGTGGTGTTGGTCGTACTGGTTGTGGTGTTGGTGATAGTGGAAGTGTTGGTGGTAGTGGTGGTTGTGGTGTTGGTGTTGGTGGTAGTGGTGTTGGTGATAGCGGTGTTGGTGGTAGTGTTGGTGGTAGTGGTTGTGGTGTTGGTCGTAGTGGTTGTGGTTTTGGTCGTAGTGGTTGTGGTGTTGGTGATGGTGGTAGTGGTAGTGTTGGTGGTTGTGGTGTTGGTGGTAGTGGTGTTGGTGGTAGTGGTAGTGGTGTTGGTGGTAGTGTTGGTGGTAGTGGTAGTGGTGTTGGTGGTAGTGGTGTTGGTCGTAGTGGTAGTGGTGTTCGTGATGGTGGCAGTGGTAGTGTTGGTGGTAGTGGTGTTGGTCATAGTGGTTGTGGTGTTGGTGGTAGTGGTGATGGTGGTTGAGGTGTTGGTGGTGTTGGTGGTAGTGTTGGTGGTAGTGGTGTTGGTGATGGTGGTAGTGGTTATGGTGGTAGTGGTGATGGTGGTTGAGGTGGTAGTGGTTGTGGTGTTGGTGTTGGTGCTATTGTTGGTGGTGATAGTGATGGTGGTGGTGGTGGTGATGATGATAGAGGAGGTGTTGGTGGTAGAGGAGGCAGTAATAGTGATGGTGGAAGAGGTGGTGGAGGTGGTGGTGGTTAGATTTGATAATGGCGGGGAAAGCCCCCTGAGTTATGTCGAAAAAATAAGGGTTCAGACATCGAGTCTCCAACTGGTTGGTAAGGTAGGGTTAGGCGAGAGGTGGTGGAACGGGGGTGGGGGTAGGTGGTGGTGAGGGGGTGGGGAGGGGTGGGGGAGCGGGTGGGTGGGGGGATGGCGTCTGTAGTAATAGTGGTGGTGGTCGGGACTGGCATGTAGGTGGTGGTTGTGGTAGTAGTGGTGGTAGTGGTCGTGGTAGTAGTGGTGGTAGTAGTCGTGGTGGCGGTTGTTGTAGTAGTGGTGGTTGTGGTAGTGGTGGTGGTGGTAGTAGTGGTGGTGGTGGTGGTGGTGGTAGTGGTCGTGGTGGCGGTTGTTGTAGTAGTGGTGGTTGTGGTAGTGATGGTGGTGGTAGTAGTGGTGGTGGTGGTGGTGGTGGTGGTAGTAGTCGTGGTGGCGGTTGTTGTAGTAGTGGTGGTTGTGGTAGTGATGGTGGTGGTAGTAGTGGTGGTGGTGGTAGTAGTCGTGGTGTTGGTTGTTGTAGTAGTGGTGGTGATTGTGGTAGTGGTGGTGGTGGTGGTTGTATTAGTCGTGGTGGTGGTAGTAGTAGTGGTAGTGGTAAGTAGTAGTAATGGTGGTAGTAGTGGTGGTGGTGGTGGTAGTAGTGGTGGTGGTAGTAGTAGTAATGGTGGTAGTAGTGGTGGTAGTGGTGGTGGTAGTAGTGGTGGTGGTAGTGGTGGTAGTAGTGGTGGTAGTGGTGGTAGTAGTGGTGGCGGTGGTAGTAGTAGTAGTAGTGGTGGTGGTGGTAGTAGTGGTGGTGGTGGTAGTCGTGGTGGTAGTAGTATTAGTAGTAGTGGTGGTAGTGGTAGTAGTAGTAGTGGTGGTAGTTGTTGTGGTAGTGGGGATGAGAAACGTGTACGCATACACACATTCAGAGGCATGCACATACCTCTACACATAGGCACGCGTACACACACACACACACACACACACACTTATATAGACAGATGTACGCACACATACATACACACACACTCATATAGAGGCAGGCACACACACAGACGCACATACACACACACAGGCACACTTACATATACACATACATACACACATATACATACATACATACACACACACGCACATACATACACACATACACCCCCACACACACATAAACACACACACACATATAATATATATATATATATATATATAAATATATATATATATACACACATATATATGTGTGTGTATACACACACATACACCCACATACATTCACAAACATACACACACGCACATACATACCCATACATACACATACACTCACTCATACACACACATACACACCCATACACACACATACATACACACACATACACACACACATACACACACAACCATACACACACACATACCCATACGCACATACATACACCCACATACATACATACACACACCCACACACACATCCACACACACACACACACACACACATACATACATACACCAACACACACATCCACATGCAACCGTACGTAGTTGCGGCATTCCCAATGTGAGAGTTACGAGAGTAAGGCGGTGGCGGTGTGGGGGAGGAGCAAGCCGAGACATATTGACGAGATCCGTAGGGTAGGGCGGGGCTGGCGAGAGGGAGAACTGATGACACTTAGATTATCGGTTCAAGATGATCCAATATCGATGGAGGCGGTGACTGATGCAGCTGTGACATGATCACAAATTATTGGGCGACGGGGTGTGGGCGTAGGGATAAAAACAAAAATAATTGTTTCTACTTTTTGGCACAAGGCCAGCAATTAACCCCAGTGTATTACTGGTACTTTATTTTCTCTTAACATTTATCTGCTATATCTTCAAACTTACATTTTAAACTCAGCTCCGTTTAAATGATTATTTATCTAGTTAATTTCTACGGACTAAGTAGGAGAAAAATTGGATATATTTTGTCTGACTGTTCTTCAAACTTATAATTTTATATATACACTGAGGATGAAAAACTCAGAGCTGTATGGGAGCATCCGAAAAGTCAGCTCAAAAGTGACACAGAGGAGACTGAGGTTGGCTGGACATGCTCACCGACATCCAGAGTTGACATTGCACTCAGTGCTCCTGTGGGAGCCCCTACATGGACACACTAGAAGAGGAAGACCAAGGTTAACGTATGTTAATGCCCTAAGGATAGACACTGGTCTGATGGAGACGTAGGACATGGCAGCGATACGATAATGAGGGACAGAGACCGCTGGAGAGAACTCGTCCATGGATCTCGGGAATTTTACCCGCCTTATATATATATATATATATATATACAGATAAATCCATCAATTAATGGTAGGGTCCAAGCCGTATGAAGAACTCAATGTAATC
>OZ024765.1:6041923-6049423 GCA_964016885.1 Eledone cirrhosa | reverse complement strand
ATGCTAGAAAGCATGGCGTCCAGTCCTCTACCGATACTGCCAGTGGCTCAGTCGTGGTGAAGAACCAGCTCAGAAGTACAGAAGTGGCCTGCATCCATAGAAGATGATTCTGAAAGTCTGTGGAGGGATATACGGGGAATAATTCATCATGAGCTGCTAGGTGATAATTAAACAATAACAGCTGAATTCTATTACTAACAACTAAGACATTTAAAGCAGCTTTGCAACAAAAAACCCCCATCATTAACAAACAGAAAAGAAGCCATCCTCCGTCATAATAACGCTAGACCTTACACTGCACAAAATACCAAAGATCTCCTTGAAAAATATGCCTGGGAAATTATACTTCACCCTCAATATTCTCCAGACTTCACACCAACTGATTAACATCTATTTAGAAGTTTGCAACACACACACACACACATATATATGTGTGTGTGTGTGTGTAGATATTATTGTAAGCAGAAATATCTGCTTAGTTAGCAGGAGAATAATTGAGTGTGTGGCGTTTCCTTTGTAGAATCCAGACAGCAGATGGAGCTAGACGTACTTCCGGACACAGCACCTCACAGCAGGGCTGGCCCCAGACACATAGTCAGACACAAACCTAAGCCAGTTGCAGAGACACGGTGCACTTGTGGCTCACCCCAAGTGCACTCCATGCAAAAGAACAAAACCTAACCTCGTTTGGTCTCTCTCTCTCTCTCTCTCTCTCTCTCTCGAGAGAGAGAGAGAGAGAGAGAGAGAGACATAATTGCAAAAGAATGAAGAATAACATGGTCGGCTATACAAAAGGGTTTATTTACAGTATTAACAATTGTTTCATTAATCAGGTGAGTCTAAAAGCCGCTGATCATTAGAAGTTACGTCACTCGACCTCAATTACAGTCGATACCCGACCAAATCGTCAGTATATATATATATATATATAGGAACAAGTAAGACCCCGACGGCAGAGCTCAAGCCGTTTCGACGGCTATTTCTGAGTCCAGAAATAGCCATCGAAACGGCTTCAGCTCTGCCGTCGGGGTCTTACTTGTTCCTATTACCCACTCTACTACCCTAAGTATTGAGTACTTTGGTGCGTTATGGTCCATCTGGTTCCTTACCACAATTCCTTCGTTATATATATATATATATATATATATATATATAGAGAGAGAGAGAGAGGGGGGTGGGGGTGAAGGGGCATGGCTTAGTGGTTAGAGCATTGGCCTTGCAATCGAAAGGTTGAGTTCAATTCTCAGACTGGGTGATGTGTTGTTTCCTTGGGCAAGACACTTTATTTCACGTTGCTCCAGTTTACTCAGCTGTAGAAATGAGATGATAGGGACTGGGGTCCCTATCATTAAAACACCCAAGTACAACCTTGGAAGAGGCCAGCCAAACCTACATAGGTGTGAGCTGTAACAACAACAACAACATATATATATAGAGGAAGAGGAAGAGACAAGCACACACACACACACACACACACACACACACACACACACACACACACACACACACACACACACACACACATATACATACCTTCTCGGCTCACATATCACAACAAAAATATATCTTTTGTCGCATCACCAGTCTGAGGAGCAGATTGATACTGGAGTCGGGTCCATAACTCCTATGGGTCACCTTGAACCAATCCTCTGCGAAACGTGCGTAACAGGTCGATACGCAATAAATATTTTTCATATGTAAAATGAAACTTCGTTCAATTAAATCGAACCAGTGTATTACTGGTACTTTATTTTATCCACCTCGGATTGATGAACCTCGGCGGGATTTGAACTCGGGCCGTAAAGGGCCGTAACTCTATGCTGCAAAGCATGGCGTCTGGCGCTCTACCGATTCCGTTGCTAGATCGTAAAGGGCAGTAACTCTATGCTGCCAATCCAGAATAGAAACAATAACAAACGTCTCCATTTTTCGTTGTCTTTCTTCCCCCCTCCCAATTCTCCACTGTCATACCCCCCTCCTCCACTGTCATACCCCCCTCCTCCACTGTCATACCCCCTCCTCCACTGTCATACCCCCTCCTCCACTGTCATAACCCCTCCTCCACTGTCACCCCCCTCCCCCACTGTCACACATTCATTACACCCCCTCCCTCCTATTTTCTATTATATTCCTTATCCGCCATCTTCACCATCATCACCATCATCATCATCTCTCTCTGCTAGCCCCCCCCCCCCCACCCCCACACACACACACACTACCACCACCACCTCTCTACTACCCCACCACCACCACCACCACCTCTACTACCCCACCACCACCACCTCTGCTACCCTACCACCACCACCACCACCACCACCATCTCTCTCTCTCTGTCTGCTACCCTACCACCACCACCGCCACCACCATCTCTCTCTCTCTACTAACCCACCACCACCCTTGTATCACTTCTTACTCAATTACCTCCTCCTCCTCCCCCTCCTACACCCCCTCTCCCTACATACACTCACTCACCTCCTACACACCTACCCCCTTCCTTCTCACCCCACTATCACCACCTGCCCACCTCCCCTCCCTCACACTCCCACCTGTCTACCGTCATAACCACCCCACCACCACCACCAGCAACAATAATACGACGATCATTATCTCCACCTCCACCACCACCAACACAACACCATCACAACAACAACAACACCACCAACACAACACCATTACAACACCACCGCCACCAACACAACAACTCCACCATCGCAACCACAACAACACCATTACAACACCACCACCATCACAACAACACCACCACCAACACAACACCATCGCCACCACCATCACAACAACACCACCTCCAACACAACACCATTACAACACCACCGCCACCACCATCACAACAACAACACCACCACCAACACAACACCATTACAACACCACCGCCACCACAATCACAACAACACCATTACAACACCACCACCATCACAACACCACCACCACCAACACAACACCATTACAACACCACCGCCACCACCATCACAACAACACCACCACCACCAACACAACACCATTACAACACCACCGCCACCACCAACACAACAACACCACCGCCACCACCATCACAACAACTCCACCATCGCAACCACAACAACACCATTACAACACCACCACCATCACAACAACACCACCACCAACACAACACCATTACAACACCACCGCCACCACCATCACAACAACACCATTACAACACCACCGCCACCATCACAACAACAACACCACCACCAACATCATTACAACACCAACCAACCACACCACCACTACCACTATCCCCACAAACACCACTTACACACACACACACACATATATATGTGTGTGTGTGTGTGTGTATGTGTATATATATGTTAGTGATGTTTGTATGTGTATATATATGTTAGTGATGTTGAGGGTGGTAGTGCGTATATATGTGTGTTGGTGGTGTATATATATATATATATATATATACACCACCAACACACATATATACGCACTACCACCCTCAACATCACTAACACACACACAAACACACACACATATATGCACACACACACACACACATCGCTACCCCACCTCCCATCACAAGCACCAACACACACACATAGATACACACACATATATATGCACACACACACACACACATCGCTATCCCACCTCCCACCACAAGCACCAACACACGCACACACATATACATTCACACATTTACACACACACATATACACACACACATATACATATATACACACACAGACACACCACCACCATCACCACCGTCTCTGTGGCTCCCACCACAAGCACCAACACACACACACACACATATATACATTCACACATATATACACACACACACACACACACACACACACACACACATTCACACATATACTTTCACACATATACACACACACACATATATATACACACACAGACACACCACCACTACCACCACCATCACCACGGCTCCCACCACAAGCACCAACACACACACACATTCACACACACACACACACACACACACACACATATACACACACATATACACACACACACATATATACACACCACACACACCACCACCACCACCACCACCACCACCGTCTCTGCCGCCACAGAGGCGAGCCACTGTGGCGGCGACACAGCAAATCCGGGGCATTGAGTGGCGCCGGCATGCAGACTGTGTAGTAGTAGTAGTGGTGGTGGTGGTGGTAGTGGTAGTGGTGGTAGTGGAGGTGTTAGTAGTAGTGGTAGTGGTGGTGGTGGTGGTGGTGGTGGTAGTGGAGGTGTTAGTGGTGGTGGTGGTGGTGTTGGTGTTGGTGGCGGTGTTGTTGTTGGTGATGGTAGTGGAGGTAGTGGTGGCGGTGTTGTTGTTGGTGATGGTAGTGGAGGTAGTGGTGGCGGTGGTGGTGGTAGTTGTGTTGTTGGTGGTAGTAGTGGAGGTGTTAGTAGTAGTGGTAGTGGTGGTGGTTGTAGTGGTGGTGTTGGTGGTGGTAGTGGAGGTAGTGTTGGCGGTGTTGTTGTTGGTGGTGGTAGTAGAGGTAGTGGTGGCGGTGGTAGTGGTGGTAGTTGTGTTGTTGGTGGTAGTAGTGGAGGTGTTAGTAGTAGTGGTAGTGGTGGTGGTTGTAATGGAGGTGGTGGTGGTGGTGTTGGTGGTAGTGGAGGTAGTAGTGGCGGTGGTGGTAGTTGTGTTGTTGGTGGTAGTAGTGGAGGTGTTAGTAGTAGTGGTAGTGGTGGTGGTGGTGGTAGTGGTAGTGGTGGTAGTGGAGGTGTTAGTAGTAGTGGTAGTGGTGGTGGTGGTGGTGGTGGTGGTAGTGGGGGTGTTAGTGGTGGTGGTGGTGGTGTTGGTGTTGGTGGCGGTGTTGTTGTTGGTGATGGTAGTGGAGGTAGTGGTGGCGGTGTTGTTGTTGGTGATGGTAGTGGAGGTAGTGGTGGCGGTGGTGGTGGTAGTTGTGTTGTTGGTGGTAGTAGTGGAGGTGTTAGTAGTAGTGGTAGTGGTGGTGGTTGTAGTGGTGGTGTTGGTGGTGGTAGTGGAGGTAGTGTTGGCGGTGTTGTTGTTGGTGGTGGTAGTAGAGGTAGTGGTGGCGGTGGTAGTGGTGGTAGTTGTGTTGTTGGTGGTAGTAGTGGAGGTGTTAGTAGTAGTGGTAGTGGTGGTGGTTGTAATGGAGGTGGTGGTGGTGGTGTTGGTGGTAGTGGAGGTAGTAGTGGCGGTGGTGGTAGTTGTGTTGTTGGTGGTAGTAGTGGAGGTGTTAGTAGTAGTGGTAGTGGTGGTGTTGGTGGTGGTAGTGGAGGTAGTGTTGGCGGTGTTGTTGTTGGTGGTGGTAGTAGAGGTAGTGGTGGCGGTGGTGGTAGTTGTGTTGTTGGTGGTAGTAGTGGAGGTGTTAGTAGTAGTGGTAGTGGTGGTGTTGGTGGTGGTAGTGGAGGTAGTGTTGGCGGTGTTGTTGTTGGTGGTGGTAGTAGAGGTTGTGGTGGCGGTGGTGGTAGTGGTGGCGGTGTTGTTGTTGGTGATGGTAGTAGAAGTAGTGGTGGCGGTGGTGGTAGTGGTGGTGGTAGTAGTGGAGGTGTTAGTAGTAGTGGTAGTGGTGGTGTTGGTGGTGGTAGTGGAGGTAGTGTTGGCGGTGTTGTTGTTGGTGGTGGTAGTAGAGGTAGTGGTGGCGGTGGTTGTGGTGGTAGTTGTGTTGTTGGTGGTAGTAGTGGAGGTGTTAGTAGTAGTGGTAGTGGTGGTGGTTGTAATGGAGGTGGTGGTGGTGTTGGTGGTGGTAGTGGAGGTAGTAGTGGCGGTGGTGGTAGTTGTGTTGTTGGTGTTGGTGGTAGTGGAGGTGTTAGTAGTAGTGGTAGTGGTGGTGGTTGTAATGGAGGTGGTGGTGGTGTTGGTGCTGGTAGTGGAGGTAGTAGTGGCGGTGTTGTTGTTGGTGGTGGTAGTAGAGGTAGTGGTGGCGGTGGTAGTGATGGTAGTTGTGCTGTTGGTGGTAGTAGTGGAGGTGTTAGTAGTAGTGGTAGTGGTGGTGGTTGTAATGGAGGTGGTGGTGGTGGTGTTGGTGGTAGTGGAGGTAGTGGTGGCGGTGTTGTTGTTGGTGATGGTAGTAAAGGTAGTGGTGGCGGTGGTGGTAGTTGTGTTGTTGGTGGTAGTAGTGGAGGTGTTAGTAGTAGTGGTAGTGATGGTGGTTGTAATGGAGGTGGTGTTGGTGGTGGTAGTAGTGGAGGTGTTAGTAGTAGTGGTAGTGGTGGTGGTGGTGTTGGTGGTGGTAGTAGTGGAGGTGTTAGTAGTAGTGGTAGTGGTGGCGGTGTTGTTGTTGGTGGTGGTGGTGGTAGTGGTAGTGGTGGTGGTGGTGGTGGTGGTAGTAGTGGGGGTGTTAGTGGTAGTGGTAGTGGTGGTGGTGGTGGTGTTGGTGGTAGTAGTACTGGAGGTCTGATGGTGGTGGTGTTTTTGTTGGTGGTAGTAGTTGTTGGTAGTAGCAGTAGTAGTCGTGGTGGTAGTAGTAGTAGTAGTAGTAGTAGTAGTAGTAGTGTCAGCAGCAGTAGTAGTAGTAGTAGTAGTAGTAGTGTCACTAGTAGTAGTAAGCAGCTGCAGTAGTGGTAGTGGTGGTAGTGTATGTAGTGGTAGTGTAGCTTTATGTATCATGTTTGGTTGAACTCATTCATAACATTGGCTTGTTATAAATATATATACACATATATATATACACATATATATATACACATATATTCACACATATATATATACACATATATTCACACACAAATATATACACATATATTCACACACAAATATATATACGTATCATCATCATCATCATCGTTTGACGTCCATTTTTCCATGCTTGAATGGGTCAGACGAGTCGTCCTTGTGAGAGACGTGTCTGTCCAGGATCGGCCATACCTTGCTCTGACGCGACTGTAAATTTGGCTGGGGTTTTTACAGCTGGATGCCCTCCCTAACACCAACCACGTGGATACACACACACACACACACACACACACACATATATATATATATATATATATAACGAAGGAAGTGTGGTAAGGAACCAAGTGGACCACAAGGCACCAGAGCAGTCCAGAAATAGCTGTCGAAACAGCTTGAGCTCTGCCGTCGGGATCTTGACTCTTTTCCTATATATATATATATATATATATATATATATATATATATATAGAGAGAGAGAGAGAGAGAGAGAGAGAGAGAGAGAGAGAGAGAAAAGGTGAAGCACGGAAAATATATTTAAGGGTCAAGCAAAATTTGGAGCATGAAAAATGGGAAAAAAAACTTACTCCAACATTTGATTTTAATTTTAAATCTTTAATTTTTAGTTTTTAACTCCTATAAATTCTTTTTAATTTTCTATTTCAATACTCAACATTTGATAAGATGAATTTTAATAATACATCGAAACCGGTAATACTTTATATACATTATATACTTTATATACTTTATATACATTATATACTTTATATACATTATATACATTATATACTTTATATACATTATATACTTTATAATACTTTATAATACTTTATAATACT
>OZ024765.1:6011624-6026723 GCA_964016885.1 Eledone cirrhosa | reverse complement strand
CATGACTCTCTCTCTCTCTCTCTCTCTATCTCTATATGGGTGTGTGTGTGTGTGTGTATGTATGTAAGTAGGTGTGTGTAAGTGTGTGTGTGTGTGTATGTCTGTATATGAGTGTGTATGTAAGTGTGTGTGTGTGTATATGAGTGTGTGTATGTGTGTGTGTGTATGTCTGTATATAAGTGTGTGTGTATGTGAGTGTGTGTAAGTGTGTGTGTATGTATGTATGTAAGTATGTGTGTGTAAGTGTGTGTGTGTGTATGTCTGTATATGAGTGTGTATGTAAGTGTGTGTGTGTATATGAGTGTGTGTATGTGTGTGTGTATGTCTGTATATGAGTGTGTGTGTGTGTGTTGTAAGTGTGTGTGTATGTCTGTATATGAGTGTGTGTATGTCTATCAGTTAGACATATATCTATCTATCTATATCCAAATAGATAGATATATTTCTTTATTAGCCACAAGGACGGACAAAAGAAGGACATATGGCGGGGATTTTACATACAGTCGTGTAAAAATATGAAACAAACAAATTCATCAATCGAAATCCCCAATAGGGGGAGGCGTTACACATGGCTTGTTTTATACCCCGTCGATAGAACAACCCTCATCTCCAGGAGCGTGTTGTGCAAGTGCTCCTTTCTTCCTTTTGCTCTCTTCTTCAACCTACAGGTTTATAAACAGAGAAGGCCCAATCACTCGGGCCATTTTCGCTTCATTCACCCACCTTTCAGTAAATTTACTGGGATGCAGTACCTCTCTCTCCACTCTGATTCAGAAGTGATATTTAAAGAAGGGAATAAGCTGCTGTCCGGAGAGAAAGGCATCTGTCCTCTGTCCTCTCAATCTCGTACACCGTATTACCTCTTTCACCATAGCCATCATACAGAGGAAAACCGCCTCTCTAGATAAATTGATAGATAGATTTCTTTATTTGCCACAAAGACGCACAAGAAAATGGGGACAATACAGGACATATGCCGGAGATTTTACATACAATCGTGTAAAAAATATATTTTCAACAAAGTAATTTAACAATCGAAATCCCCAATAGGGGGGAGGCGTTACAAATGGGTTGTTTAATACCCCGTAGATAGAACAACCCTCAACTCCAACAGCATGTTGTGCAAGTGCACCCTTCTTCCTTTTGCTCTCTTCTTCATAGATAGATAATCATCCTTGAGGTTTTGAACAGGTCTTCCTCTACTGCGTCTCTCATGATCTGGTTCCCACAATAGCAACTTGTCTATAACATCCTTCTTACTTCTCCAACAATGTCCTGAAAATCATAACTGTCTTTGAGTAATTCTAGTTGTTATCTCGGGCAATTTCTGTATAAACTTTCATGTGTAATATTAGTTGATACCAATAAAAGTATATAGTGTATGTATATAATGTATTCTTTCGGTATTGGTATATATATATATATAAATAAAGATCCGAAGGCATGGTATAAATTTCCAATCATTTTAATCACGACACATGTTTCAATAAGAGATAGATCGATCGTGTAGCCATGATCGATTATCGATGATCTCCTCAGGTGAAAATGAATTGTCTTTAAGTCCTTGATATGAGGGAGAAAATTAACGGTGTTTATTCACAGAGTAGAGGGACTAAACTCTGTGAGTGAACATTGCTATACCAAACTATCGTCTTCCTGTCTTCCTTCGGTTGTAACGTTTTTCGAAATATTTACTGCTGCGTTCACGGATTGACTTTGTTAGTTTCAGAAGATCCCGTTAAGGGTGAAAGCAGCGATTCTTTGCTTAAACTTTAATCTGTTATTTTAATAAATATTTGCTCTACGGTTCTTATATATTTGATATATATTTATCCTTATCGAGCCCTCTTTGGATTTTAGTCTTCAAATTTATTATTATTACTAGATATATATATATATATATAAACACAGAGGTATCCACGGTAAGTTGTGGGGTCTAGTCTGCATGAAGAACTCAATGTAATCCATATGTTGAAAATGTTGTAGGTTAGAATAAATCCCGGAAAACAATAAAACATTAAAAGGAAAACAGAGTCATGATATAAGTTAAAACAATGAAATAAAAAATCAAGTCATTAGAAATATACTTCACTGCTTTACGATCGTTTCTAGGTGATGATAATACATCGTAACTATACTTCGGTATCGATCTATGTAAGGTTAGTTAGTGAAGTATATATTTCTAATGACTTGATTTTTTATTTCATTGTTTTAACTTTATATATATATACATATATATATATATAATTGGAAATCAGTAAAATCGAATCTCTGGCGGTTTGCAAGTGAATTCGGCCTACTTATATGAAATGATGAGTTATATATATATATATATTATATATATATATATATATATATATATATATATATATATATATATATATATATATATAATAAAATGTTTGACCCCGACGGCAGAGCTCAAGCCGTTTCGACGGCTATTTCTGGACTAAATTAGAATTTTTAAAATTCTAATTTAGTCCAGAAATAGCCGTCGAAACGGCTTGAGCTCGGGGTCAAACATTTTTCCTATTACCCACTCTACTACCCTAAGTATTGAGTACTCTGGTGCGTTATGGTCCATCTGGTTCCCTACCACTCAACCTTCGTTATATATATATATATATGTGTGTGTGTATAGGTGCATGTATGTATGTGTATATATATATATATGTTTGTGTGTATATATATATATATATGTATATGTATGTGTGTATATACGTATATATGTGTGTTGTGTCAGGTCACCACTTGGTGCTACTGGTAACATGTATCCCAGTACAACCTGTCTCATGGTCGGGTCGTTGGCGACTAAACTGGCAACTCCACCAAGGTTTCTTGGTGAGGAGGGTGACTTTGGACATCCTGCAGGACTAAAAACAAAACCTGTCGAAGGGCAAAGGAGCTCTTAAGAGTCAATGGCCATCCAAAATCACCGGGAGAGATGACCCCTTAGCCTTTGTCAAGGCAGAATTCTAGGAGAAGGAAAACTCTAATATAACACCTGCAACCCTGATGGTATCCAATGATGTTGACTTGTTCTTCTTTTTGGTAAATATCATCTTGGTTAAGAGAGTGGGACTGGCTTTGTGCAGTGCCTTTGCTCACTATAAAAGCTTCACGGCACAGGCATTGCTTTATATCTGGAGATCTCTCTCCTCTTGTCGTCACATGGTACCATGGGCCCAGCACTATGTGTCAATAATTGTCACAAGTGTAGTGTTTGTACCAGAGTTTTCAAGTCGCTGGCTGGACTAAAAAGTCACACTCGTTCAGCGCATCGGTAGGGGTTCTCCTACATGGATATAAGGTAGTGGCCGTACTCGAAAACGAGTTGGCAGCCACCATGTGTGTGTGTACGTATTTATATATATATAGATACTGGAGGTGTGTGTATATATATATATATATATATATATATATATATATATATATATATATATATACACACACCTCTCCAGTATCCAATATCTAAGATGACCGCTCTCTGCCACTCACCAGAATCTAGAATATTCCGAGAAGATAACAGTTTTGAAGAATTTACGGTCATTTTCTTGGTACAGACAGATGAAGGGGAGGTGGTTGTAGTTGTAGTAGGAGGTGACAGATATAGTAAGGAGGGAGGGGGTTGTAGTTGTAGTAGGAGGTGACAGATATAGGAAGGGGGTCGTAGTTGTAGTAGGAGGTGACAGATATAGGAAGGGGGAGGGAGTTGTAGTAGGAGGTGACAGATATAGTAAGGAGGGAGGGGGTTGTAGTTGTAGTAGGAGGTGACAGATATAGGAAGGGGGAGGGAGTTGTAGTAGGAGGTGACAGATATAGGAAGGAGGGAGGAGGTTGTAGTTGTAGTAGGAGGTGACAGATATAGGAGGGGGGGTCCGTATAGTGGTAAAGTAGGGGGGTATATGGGAATGTTGTTGTGGTTGTTGTTACTGTTGTTACTGTTGTTACTGTGGTTGTTGTTACTGTTGTTGTTGTTGTTGTGGTGGTGGTTGTTGTTACTGTTGTTGTTGTTGTTGTTGTTGTGGTTGTTGTTACTGTTGTTGTTGTTGTTGTTGTGGTTGTTGTTACTGTTGTTGTTGTTACTGTTGTTACTGTTGTTGTTGTTGTTGTTACTGTTGTTGTTACTGTTGTTACTGTTATTGTTGTGGTTGTTGTTACTGTTGTTGTTGTGGTTGTTACTGTTGTTGTTATTGTTGTTACTGTTGTTGTTATTGTTGTGGTTGCTGTTACTGTTGTTGTTGTTGTGGTTGTTGTTACTGTTGTTGTTCTAAAGTTTCATAATTGGAACTTCTCTGGAATGGCGCTGCCTGGAAAGGTGCCGTCATCACTTATAGTAAAAACTAAATTCTTCTTCACCTTCTTCTTCATCATCATCATCATCATCATCATCATCATCATCATCATCATCATCATCATCATCATCTTCTTCTTCTTCTTCTCTCGATAAGGAAGTGATGGCCTGTTTCCTGTCACAGCAGTTCAAATTTCGTCAGCCTCTCTTATCTCATGAACTCAGAAGACAACCAAACCCCCACCCCGCCCACACACACACACACACACACACACACACACACACATATATATATATATATATATATATATATATATATATATATATATATACGAAGATAAATCAAATTAAATTTCGTTGGTGTAGATCAGATGTGCAAACTAAATAAATATGGAAGATTGCTTACCAAATATTTTTTCCTCGGTGTGTTCCTTCCAAAGTGTATGATAAAGTCTCTAGGGAGAAAATGACGGAGTATTTATAATAATGATGGTATTAATAATTCTAATAGATGTATCAATCGCCACACACGACAATATATCTTGCAGGGAAATAGCGAAACTCTCCAAATATAAAGATCTAGAGATAGAAATAACTAGAATGTGGGAAATGAAAACAGAAATAATAGCTATAATAATTATTATAGGTGCTCTGAGCATGATAAAAAAAAACCCACACAGATAGATGCGTAGCCCAAAACACAGGACTTACAAATATATACACCTACCACCACTGCTGCTGCTACTACCATGACTAACCTCTCTATATATACACAATAGTTCATTTTCAAGTCTCCTTCTCAACAAGGAAGATGAAAAAAACTTACCTCAACACTTAATTTTAAATCTTCAATTTTTAGTTTTTAATTCGTATTAATTCTTTTTAATTGTAATACTCAACATTTGATAAGATGAATTTTACTGATACATTGAAACCGGTGATATTTTATATATTTATATACTTTATATACATTATAACATTCTGGATTGACAGTATCGGTAGAGAGTCGGGCGCCATGTTTTCCAGCATAGTTACGTCTCTTTACGGTCTGAGTTCAAATCCCGCCGAGGTTCACTTTGCCTTTCATCTTTACGGGGTCGATAAAATAAAGTACCATGTACACTGGGTAATTTGCTGGCCTTGTGCCAAAAAGTAGAAACAATTATAAAATTCTTTTTTAAAATAATTGTCCCTCTCATTTTTTTCAATAATTGTTTCTATTTTTAGGCACAAGGCCAGCAAATACCCAGTACATTACTGGTACTTTATTTTATAGACCCCGTAAGGATGAAAGGCAAAGTTAACCTCGGCGGGATTTGAACTCATCTTTTCAATAATGTCATCTTTTCAATAATGTCACTTTGACGAATCAAAGAAAGGGGGAAAAAAAAAAGAAAAACAAACCCTAAAATATATTTTCCGTGCTATTTCCCAAATCACCTTGTTATTGACCTCGGACGGATGAAAGGAAAAGTTGACCTCGGCAGGATTTGAACTCAAGGAGCCGGAACGAATTCCCAAAAGTATATATATATATATATATATATATATATATATATACGTTAGTATATATATACGTTAGTAGTAATTGTAGACAGCAAGTCTTTGATTTTCCCGCTTTTACTTCGGTCCAGTTTACATACGGGTCACTTTTACGACCTTTCAGACCTTTATTAGCTGGCAGGAGGTTGTATATTTTGTCGTTCCTGGGACGTTTAGCCCTAGGAAGGGAAAATGCTTCTCTGATGAGCTTTGGTTTTCCATCATAAATCCATCGGATTTATGAGGTTTTACAAAGCGAAACTGATCAGTAAGGGCCACTAGAAGAGGTAAATATTTATATTATATTTTTTAATGTATTTTGAAAAATTGATTGAATTTTACTTGTTCTGCTTATCTTAATATATATATATATATATATATTTAAGAGTTAAAGAAGGTTCAATGACTACACCAAAGAATGAGTTTTACAATAGACTGGAAGCACTCAACAGCAAAATGTTTCCAGAGTTATTAATATTAATTCAAAATATTAACAAAAATAGATATTCTTGTGATCAAATTATATTTTATTATACATATTTCAGAGGTACTGAGTTAAGTTCAACAGTACGTCCTCATCAGATAAAATAAAATGATACATGACATACCGTGACATGGTAGATGGTTAAGATTCAATCAAGGTAGTGGATTGAATCTTAACCATCTACCATGTCACGGTATGTCATGTATCATTTTACTTTATCTGATGAGGACGTACTGTTGAACTTAACTCAGTACCTCTGAAATATGTATAATAAAATATAATTTGATCACAAGAATATCTATTTTTGTTAATATTTTGAATTAATATATATATATATATACATATATATATATATATGTATATATATATCACAGAAAAAAAGAGAATCACTGTTGCTACGAATGGAATTTATTGGACATATTACAATCGTTTCTCAGGCGACCAGCTCGAGGCCCATCGATGTGATGATCGAACCTGACTAAAATCCGAAAATGTCTCGATAAGGATTATAAATATACTTGATCCTATATATATATATATATTTATTTATTAAAATAACAGATTAAAGTTTAAGCAAAGAATCGCTGCTTTCACCCTTAACGGGATCTTTATATATATATATATATAAAGATCCCGTTAAGGGTGAAAGCAGCGATTCTTTGCTTAAACTTTAATCTGTTATTTTAATAAAAATATATATATATATATATATATATATATATATATATATATATATAGGAACAAGTATTACCCCGACGACAGAGCTCAAGCCGTTTCGACGGCTAATTCTGGACTGAAACGGCTTGAGCTCTGCCGTCGGAGTCCTACTCGTTCCTATTACCCACTCTACTACCCTAAGTATTGAGTACTTTGGTGCGTTATGGTCCATCTGGTTCCTTACCACATTTCCTTCGTTATATATATAATATATATATATTTATTTATGGCTGAGTAATTTGAGATTGGATTCGCAATCGTGGTTGTGAGTTCGAATCCCGGATCGGGTGATGCATTACGTCCTTGAGCAAGACCCTTTATTTCACGTTGCTCTTCTACCTGGATTTACGATCGGTAGATAGTATTAGCAATTTATTTATATATATATATATATATATACATGTGTGTGTGCGTGTGTGTACATATAAACGCACACGCAAAAGCACGCGTATGTTCGTGCGTGTGTATGTGTGACTATCTGTGTATATGTGTTTTTGCGTGTTTTAATGCGAACTCGGAATGAACGGTAATAGTACCGTTTTAAACAACAGCAGCATTACAACATGGCGACCCCCCCCACACACACACACACACAACACCACCTCCACCAACACCACCTCCTCTATCTATAAATCATGCCAGACTGTGATTTGTTTGAAAATTTAACAGAAATATTTTTACACTTTGATTTGTGGCAGTGAGATGGGGGTTCGATTTCAATCTAGTGTTGTTGTTGTTGTTAGTGGTGGTGGTGGTGGTGGTGTTGGTTGAGGTGGTGAAAATTATCAAATATCAACCAAGATATAAAAACATAACATGTACATAAATTGTAGCGCATATACAAATGGATGTGTGTTTTTGGTAGTTTGGGGAGAAAAATATAATGATATATATATATATATATTTTACTAAAGAAATTTTAGCCTGAAAAATGGAAAAAGATGAGTATTGACGTACATGTACGTCAATACTCATCTTTTTCCATTTCTCTGAGGGTTCTAAACCCCACTATCAGGCTAAAATTTCTTTAGTCAAAAAATACGGTGAATGCTTCTATTTTCTAATTTCAAACTTACTCACTGTTTCAAAACATACTTACTTGTCATATATATATATACAATTATTAAAAGAACAGATTAAAGTTTAAGCAAAGTATCGCTGCTTTCACTCTTGAAGATCCCGTTAAGGCTGAAAGCAGCGATTCTTTGCTTAAACTTTAATCTGTTCATATATATATATATATATATATATATATATATATATATATATATATATATGTGTGTGTGTGTGTGTGTGTGTATGTATGTATGTATGTATGTATGTATGTATGTATGTATGTATGTCAGGTCACCAGTTGGTGCTACTGGTAACATGTATCCCAGTACAACCTGTCTCATGGTCGGGTCGTTGGCGACTAAATTGGCAACCCCACCAAGGTTTCTTGGTGAGGAGGGTGTCTTTGGACATCCTGCAGGACTAAAAACAAAACCTGTCAAAGGGCAAAGGAGCTCTTAAGAGTCAATGGCCATCCAAAATCACCGGGAGAGATGACCCCTTAGCCTTTGTCAAGGCAGAATTCTAGGAGAAGGAAAACTCTGATATAACACCTGCAACCCTGATGGTATCCAATGATGTTGACTTGTTCTTCTTTTTGGTAAATATCATCTTGGTTAAGAGAGTGGGACTGGCTTTGTGCAGTGCCTTTGCTCACTATAAAAGCTTCACGCCACAGACATTGCTTTATATCTGGAGATCTCTCTGCACTTATCATCACATGGTACCATGGGCCCAGCACTATGTGTCAATAATGGTCACAAGTGTAGTGTTTGTACCAGAGTTTTCAAGTCGCTGGCTGGACTAAAAAGTCACACTCGTTCGGCCCATCGGTAGGGGTTCTCCTACATGGATATAAAGTAATGGCCGTACTCGAAAACGAGTTGGCAGCCACTACCATGTATCTAAAAGGTAAACAGAAATAACAACACTGTCGGTACAGTATATGGAAGAAATATATTAGGTTAACGCTTGAAATAGCAGGAAGAGGGTCTTAACGTTTCGGAATATATAGTAATAATTGTTTCTACTTTTGGCACAAGGCCAGCAATTATCTCAGTACATTACTGGTACTTTATTTTATCGACCCTATAAGGATGAAAGGCAAAGTTAACCTCGGCGGGATTTGAACTCAGACCGTAAAGGGACGTAACTATGCTAGAAAGCATGGCGTCCAACCCTCTACCGATACTGCCAATTCAAGTAATAATAAATCCGAAGAGGACTCGATAAGGATTATATATATATATATATATATATATATATATATATATATATATATATATATATATAATCGTTTCTTCCAAACATTTGTTTGGAATCATCGGAGCATTGGCAAAGTTTAAACATATAATTAACCTCCTATTCCACAGAACAATCGTAAAGATATTTAGGTATTACTGTTGTTATCAGTAGTGTCATATCTAGAGTGTGAAGATGATGTGGTCAGTATCAGTGGGTGTGACAAAGATTATAAAAGATTTATAAAACAATTATAGAAGAATTACGAAAGAAAGTTACTCGCAAAATGAGGACATCTGATGTATTTTCATTGAGCTAGTTTTCATACTGGTATTAAGGTGGTAAAAAATTAAAAAATACTGACCTTTCCTGTTTATAATTATATATAGTGTATATATAAGTATAGATATTATTATTATTATTATTATTATTGTTATTACTCTTTGAGTCTGAGTCATTGATGTTAGTTAACTGGAAAGTTTGTTGGAATGAATATCAAGCCACTACCTGCAGCCTCAAATATTCAGGACGTATCGGAGGGTTCTTGCTGTTCCCAGCAAGCATGCCTTTTGAAGCATTCCAAAAAGCGTGAAGGGGCCGATTTTCTTTAACCATCCCTGAAAACTTTTTTATTATTATTATTATTAATATTATTATTATTATTATTATTATTATTATTATTATTATATAATAAACCCGTAGAGCAAATACTTATAAGAACATTAAAGTTTAAGGAAAGTATATGGAAGGAATATATTAGGTTAACGGATGGCTGGAACAGGTAAAAGAGTATATAGTTGTGTCTTCTACAGGACTAAAACTATTGCATTCGTATGAAATCTTCAGAAGTGAGTATTCCTTAAGATTTCATGGGGACAGTTCTAGTCCTGTAGAAGTCATTTCTATAATAAAGATACAGCTCAGGAATCGACATGTTATATATATATATATATATATAACAAAGGAATTGTGGTAAGGAACCAGATGGACCATAACGCAGCAGAGTACTCAATACTTAGGGTAGTAGAGTGGGAAATAGGAAAAAGTATGACACCGACGGCAGAGCTCAAGCCGTTTCGACGGCTATTTCTAGTCCAGAAATAGCCGTCGAAACGGCTTGATCTCTGCCGTCGGGGTCATACTTTTTCCTATATATATATATATGCACACAAATATGTATATGTATATACATTTATATTAATTAAAATATATATATATATATATATATATGCAAATTAATATTTTTATATAAATATGTAAATATAGATATATTATATCTATATTATATATGCATGCACACGCACATATATATATATATATATATATATATATATATATATATATATATATATATATATATATAAACATATATTTATATACATATATATATATATATATATATATATATATATATATATATATATATATATATATATATATATATATATATATATATATACATATATATATATATATACATATATATATATATATACATATATATATATATATACATATATATATATATATATATATATATATATATATATATATATATATATATATATATATATATATATATATATATACATATATATATATATATACATATATATATACATATATATATATAAAAGATAGCAACATTACCAAACGTTGATCAACGCTATCGATTTCAGGGTGAGGCAAAACGGGAGTCACTATGTCGACCTATCTCCTTAGAGCATTGTGTGTGTGTATATATATATATATATATATATATATATATATATATATATATATATGTTTGTATATAAATATATATACATGCATATATACATACATACATACATATATAAATATATATATATATATATATATATATACATAGACATTTATTTATATATATATGTACATATATATATATATATATATATATATATATATATATATATATATATATATATACATATATATATATGTACATATATATATATATATATATATATATATACATATATATATATGTATATATATATATATATATATATATATATATATATATATATACATATATATATATATATATATATATATATGTATATATGTATGTATATAAATATATATACATGCATATATACATACATACATATATAAATATATATATATATATATATACATAGACATTTATTTATATATATATGTACATATATATATATATATATATATATATATATATATACATATATATATATGTACATATATATATATATATATATATATATATATATATATATATATATATATATATATATAAATTAAGATTGCGATATTGCCAAATATACTATACATACATTCATATATATATATATATATATATATATATATATATATATTGACATAGACATGTATATACATAGACACATACATGTATATGTATATACAAATATATATACCCATCACATACATACAAATATATGTGTGTGTGTCTATGTATTTGTATATTTATATATATATATATATATATATATATATATATATATATATATATATATATATATATAGATAGAAGCGTGTGGATCTGTGTGTGAATTCCTTTCTGGGACTTTAGTACATAAACACAAAATAATAGAACGCCTCGCCCCCACCCCACCTCACCCCTCTTCCCTACCCCCTTTCCCCACTCCACACAGGGACCCCTGAAATCTCCATCCATTTCACGGCCGAGTTGAACAAGTCCTTTTAATCTGTCCATTCCAGTCTGAAACGACAACAGTGAGAAGGACAGCAATGGAAGATGGCGGATGGATGTCTGCCGACATTGCTTCTTCTATAGGAACTCTCCTGTACCTTATTTGTGCCCCTCCACACACATACCGAAACAGCCATTATTCAACTAGAAACTAGAAAGAATATATATATATATATATATATATATATATATATATATATATATATATATATATTTCTTCTCACTTTCCGTTGCTTAAACCTTTTTGTTTGTTACCCTGGCGTCCCCTTTGTTTACGTGTCCCAACGACTTTTTTTAGCCGTTGTTCGCACCAACCTGAGGCATATGGCCCTTAAAGCGATGAAATGCCTGGGACGGTTGGAGGGTCACTGATGAAGGACCTACTTTTTCATATGCCCCACCATGTGCAACGCTCAGCCATCATTATATATATATATATATATATATATATATATATATATATATATATATATATATATATATATATATATATATATATATATATATATGTACACGTACATACATATATGTATACAGACGTACACTAGTATGTATATATATATATATATATATATATATATATATATATATATATATATATATATATATATATATATACATACATGCACACATATATATATGTACGTATGGATTCACCGAACATTTATTCGGTACCCCGGCCGATTAACTCACTCGATATGCAAATTAGGCTGCTCATCCGTTAATATGCATAAGGAAAGTATATACTTTCAGACGTTCAATCATTTGGCAGGAAGGTATACGTTGCTGACGATAACTAATAAGCTTGAAACTAGTACAGCGTTCCTTTGTCAGGGTTGAACAAATGAGCAACGATGGTTGCTAGACACTGTACGGCTTAATTCGAGATGTTTGTTTACAAACATACCGAGCATTATATTAAATGTTCGGTGAATCCATACGTACATATATATATGTGTGCATGTATGTATAGATATATATATACATACTACTGTACGTCTGTATACATATATGTATGTACGTGTACATACTTACATTTATATAACAGCCGTACTAAGAGTGAGAAATGAAATTTCGTTTCATTTTTTCCGTTTATATATGTATATATGTATATATATATATATATATAGTAATAATAATAAATTTGAAGACTAAAATCCAAAGAAGGCTCGATAAGAATAAATATATATCTGATATATAAGAACCGTAGAGCAAATATTTATTAAAATAACAGTTAAGCAAAGAATCGCTGCTTTCACCCTTTTATTTTATTCCCCTTTCTTCCCATGTTTTTCATACATATTTACCTCGACTGCGATTATCTGTTTCTCTGTTTCTCTCTTACTGCTCCCCCGTTCTCTCTGTTTCTCTCACCTTCTTTCGCCTCCTCTGTCAGTTACACTTTCTCTTGACTGACCTCTTCCTCGCACTTCCACTCACTCACTCTCTGTTTCTCCCCTTCTCACTTCCTCCCGTTCGTTAGTAGTGGGGTTCTTTCTTTCTCACATCTCATTCACGGCGGACGGTCTGTTTTCTGACCGCTCATGAAATTCACCCAGCTTATGCTGACCGGATAACCATCATGTTGCTTGCTGTTTTCCTACCTTCGGTTTGCTTTTCCTTCTATGTTGTTTACTTGTCTCACTCGCTTTACGCGATTCACTTGTCCCAATAGCTTATTTTAGTTATTGCTCGCACCAACCTGAGGTATCTGATTTTTAATGCCATGAAATACCAATGATGGTTGGCAAATCACTGATGAGGGACTAATTTTATAATATGTAACCCATGTGCAACCACGCAGTCTTCCTCTTTCTTCCCATGTTTTTCATATATATATATACATATATATATAAGTTTAAGCAAAGAATCGCTGCTTTCACCCTTAAACTTTAATCTGTTATTTTAATATATATATATATATATATTGTTATACTTGGGGAGGGTCATATTGTTGTAATAATATTGCCAGAAATAACAACAGAACACACTCACTGTTTGGGTTGGGTTGGTTTTCGCTTCTGTATCTTTTATATCTCCATAGTTAATTTATCTGGCAATCAACGTTTATCATTGATTGACCAACGGTTAAAAATACAGATATATATATATAGTCTATCAAAGTTCTTTCGTCACACATCTGTGACATCATCAGTGGTACTATTATGTTTCCTCCTGTTGTATTGTATATCTACGCCATTTTTATTTTTATTTATTTATTTATTTATTTATTCTTGTCTTTGTCTCTGCGCATGCGTTTGCGTGTGTGTATAATGTTTGGTGTGTGTGTTCGCGTTTGAGTGTATGTGTTTTAAAAATAGTTAATTAGGAAAAAAAGAGAGATTAATACAATACAATGAAGATATACATTAGTTTAATTAGTTTAACTTTTGATGTAGTAGGAAAAGAGGCTTGCCATTTCGGACGTTAGTTGGCCTTTCTTCATAAGTCAGAATAAGAGGGAGAAGAGAGAGGAAGATAAACGGGAGTAAAGAGAGAAAGAGATTTATAGATAGGGGGGAGGTCGAGAGTGAAACGATGAGAGAGAGAGAGAGAGATTTATAGATAGATATATAGGGGGGTCGAGAGTGAAACGATGAGAGAGAGAGAGAGAGAGATAGTGGGGGTCGAGAGTGAAACGATGAGAGAGAGAGATACATAGAGAGAGGGGCGTCGATAGTGAAATAGAGGGAGAGAGAAAGATAGATAGATAGATGGATATAAAGAGAGAGGGGGGGATAGATAGATAGATAGAGATCCATACAGATAAAATGGCGTTCATTGAAGTCAGATATAGAGATAGATGGATAGAAAGAGACAGAGAGAGAGGGGGATAGATAGATAGAGAGGTCGAGAGATAGATAGAGAGAGAGTTAGGGATAGATAGATAGCGAGGTCGAGAGAGAGAGAGAGTTAGGGATAGATAGATAGCGAGGTCGAGAGAGAGAGAGAGAGAGAGAGAGAGAGTTAGGGATAGATAGGTAGCGAGGTCGAGAGAGAGAGAGAGAGTTAGGGATAGATATGTAGCGAGGTCGA
>OZ024765.1:6001624-6004124 GCA_964016885.1 Eledone cirrhosa | reverse complement strand
GAATCTTTTCACATATATATATATATATATATGCTTTCACCCTTAACGGGATCTTCTGACACAGAGTTTCCGAAGATCCAGTTAAGGGTGAAAGCAGCGATTCTTTGCTTAAACTTTAATCTGTTATTTTAATATTAAATAAATATATATATATATATATATATTTCGTTTCTGAATTTGTTTAGCAAGATTCTTTATCTGAAATCGTGTGTTGAAACCGATATTGTTATACTTTGGGAGGGTCATGTTGCCAATAAGAAACACACGCACCACGCATCTGGTGCGTGTGTTTCTTATTGGCAACATGACCCTCCCAAAGTATAACAATATATATATATATTATATATCTAAGGCGGGTAAAATTCCCGAGATCCATGGACGAGTTCTCTCCAGCGGTCTCTGTCCCTCATCATCGCTGCCATGTCCTGCGTCTCCAACAGACCAGTGTCTGTCCTTGGGGCATCAACATATGTTAACCTTGGTCTTCCTCTTCCAGTGTGTCCATGTAGGGGCTCCCAAAGGAGCACTGAGTGCAATGTCAACTCTGGATGTATATATATATATATATATATATATATAGTGAAGGAAATGTGGTAAGGAACCAGATGGATCATAACGCACCAAAGTACTCAATACTTAGGGTAGTAGAGTGGGTAATAGGAACGAGTAGGCCCCGACGGCTGAGCTCAAGCCGTTTCGACGGGTAATTCTGGACTAAAATCTTAGTCCAGAATTAGCCGTCGAAACGGCTTGCGCTCAGCCGTCGGGGTCCTACTCGTTCCTATATATATATATATATATAGTTATGTAATAAACAACATAAGATAATTATTTCATTTACCAGTGGTTTCTTGAAAGCAAGCAAAATTTGCTTTCAGTCATCAGAATGAAAAAAATCCTGGTGTATTTATTGACAGTGGGTTTTAAAAACAGCTGGAAAAGGAAGAAGGAAAGGAAAAAGAATAAATATAAAAGTAGATAAACACACAAGACATCGGAAGGCTTGCTGACTGCAATCCTTTGTAACTATTGGTTCTTTTGGTGTCCTGAAGCAGCTGCTAGTTTGGTGAGACCCACATCTGCTCCCTTGCCCTAAACTACACCAGGAAGACATCGGAAGGCTTGCTGACTGCAATCCTTTGTAACTATTGGTCCTTTTGGTGTCCTGAAGCAGCTGCTAGTTTGGTGAGACCCACATCTGCTCCCTTGCTCTAAACTGCACCATGAAGACATCGGAAGGCTTGCTGACTGCAATCCTTTGTAACTATTGGTCCTTTTGGTGTCCTGAAGCAGCTGCTAGTTTGGTGAGACCCACATCTGCTCCCTTGCCCTAAACTACACCAGGAAGACATCGGAAGGCTTGCTGACTGCAATCCTTTGTAACTATTGGTCCTTTTGGTGTCCTGAAGCAGCTGCTAGTTTGGTGAGACCCACATCTGCTCCCTTGCTCTAAACTGCACGAAGACATCGGAAGGCTTGCTGACTGCAATCCTTTGTAACTATTGGTCCTTTTGGTGTCCTGAAGCAGCTGCTAGTTTGGTGAGACCCACATCTGCTCCCTTGCCCTAAACTACACCAGGAAGACATCGGAAGGCTTGCTGACTGCAATCCTTTGTAACTATTGGTCCTTTTGGTGTCCTGAAGCAGCTGCTAGTTTGGTGAGACCCACATCTGCTCCCTTGCCCTAAACTACACCAGGAAGACATCGGAAGGCTTGCTGACTGCAATCCTTTGTAACTATTGGTCCTTTTGGTGTCCTGAAGCAGCTGCTAGTTTGGTGAGACCCACATCTGCTCCCTTGCTCTAAACTGCACCATGAAGACATCGGAAGGCTTGCTGACTGCAATCCTTTGTAACTATTGGTCCTTTTGGTGTCCTGAAGCAGCTGCTAGTTTGGTGAGACCCACATCTGCTCCCTTGCCCTAAACTACACCAGGAAGACATCGGAAGGCTTGCTGACTGCAATCCTTTGTAACTATTGGTCCTTTTGGTGTCCTGAAGCAGCTGCTAGTTTGGTGAGACCCACATCTGCTCCCTTGCCCTAAACTACACCAGGAAGACATCGGAAGGCTTGCTGACTGCAATCCTTTGTAACTATTGGTCCTTTTGGTGTCCTGAAGCAGCTGCTAGTTTGGTGAGACCCACATCTGCTCCCTTGCCCTAAACTACACCAGGAAGACATCGGAAGGCTTGCTGACTGCAATCCTTTGTAACTATTGGTCCTTTTGGTGTCCTGAAGCAGCTGCTAGTTTGGTGAGACCCACATCTGGTCCCTTGCCCTAAACTACACCAGGGAGACATCGGAAGACTTGCTGACTGCAATCCTTTGTAACTATTGGTCCTTTTGGTGTCCTGAAGCAGCTGCTAGTTTGGTGAGACCCACATCTGCTCCCTTGCCCTAAACTACACCAGGAAGACATCGGAAGGCTTGCTGACTGCAATCCTTTGTAACTATTGGTCCTTTTGGTGTCCTGAAGCAGCTGCTAGTTTGGTGAGACCC
>OZ024765.1:5986624-5989124 GCA_964016885.1 Eledone cirrhosa | reverse complement strand
TGTTGCAAATAGGATATATATATATATTATATATATATATATAAAGATAATAGAGTGTGGTTTAAAGTTATGATTTAGCAGCTACAGTGACTTCTTCGTTGACGTGAAAATTTCCAAGTAATTTTAAACGTGGCGCCATTTTGAAATATTTACCGGAATTCTGAGAATTCGATATTTTCTTGGTTCAAAACATTTTTTGGTATTTTAGAAAATTTATTACAACATTTTCCAGCGTCTTATTTTACAATGACTTCCTTCAAGTTTTAAGTGTTTTGTGTGTGTTGTGTGTGGATTATGTGTGTGTTGTGTGTGTGTGGTGGTGTTTGTTGTGTGTTTTGTGTTTGTGTGTGTGTTATTTGCGGATGTCTGCTTGTGTGCGTATGTGAGTGATTTTTGTGTGTGTGGTGTTAGCTGTTGTTGTTTGTGTGTGTGTGTTGTATTATTTGTGGATGTGTATTTGTGTGCGTATGTGAGTGTGTGTGTGTGTGGTGTTTGTTGTGTGTTGTGTGTGTGTTGTATTATTTGTGAATGTGTACTTGTGTCCTTATGTGAGTGTGTGAGTGTGTATGTGTGTGGTGTTTGTTGTGTGTGTGTGTGTTGTAATATTTGTGAATGTGTACTTGTGTGCGTATGTGAATGTGTGTGTATGTGTAAGTGTGTGCCACCACCACCAACAACAACTACAACATCAACAGCACCAAAACCACCACCACAAACGTCATCACTACCATCACTACAAACACCACCACAACCAACACCACAACCACCAACACCACCACAACCACCACCACACCACACCACTACACCACACCACTACACCACCACCACCACCACAACCACCACAACCAACACCACAATCACCACCATCACCACCACCACCACCACCACCACCACAACCAACACCACAATCACCACCATCACCACCACCACCACCACCACCACCACCACCACCACCACCACCACAACCACCACCACACCACACCACTACACCACACCACTACACCACCACAACCAACACCACAACCACCACCACCACCACCACCACCACCACAACCACCACCACAACCACCACCACACCACACCACCACCACCACCACCACAACCAACACCACCACCACCACCAACACCACCACAACCACCACCACACCACACCACTACACCACACCACCACCACAACTAACACCACCACCACAACCAACACCACCACCACCACAACCAACACCACCACCACCACCACAACCAACACCACCACCACAACCAACACCACACCACACCACTACACCACACCACTACACCACACCACAACCAACACCACCACCACCACCACAACCACCACCACCAACACCACCACCACCACCACCACACCACACCACCACCACCACCACCACTACACCACCACCACCACCACCACCACCACAACCACCACCACCACCACCACCACCACAACCAACACCTTCCTCTACGACCTCCTTGAACTAATACAGGGGTGTTGTTGTGGAGGGGTGTTGGTCATAATTCACTGACATTCCCTATAAAAATTTCATCCCTTCAACGACCCCTAAATAACAGACGTGATGCTATTGTATTCCCTTTAATAAAAGAGGGTCATAAACAGCCCCTATTAACGTCGTCTGCCGGACTAGTAGCTTCTGTTGTCCACTTCCCACCTCTACACTCTATCTCTACCTACTACCAGCATCCCTTTTTCTACACACACACACACACACACACACACACACATATACACACACAGAGAGACATACACACAGACATACACACACACACGCACACACAGACACAAACACACAGATAGAAAGACACAAACACACACACACACACGCTCAGATACAGTCACATAAACACAGACACAAACACACACACACAGACACACACACGCCCAGACACAGGCACAGAAACACACACACACACACACACACACACACACACACACACACACACACACACACACACACACACACACACACACGCTCAGACAGATAGACATACACACACTGACGCACATACACACTCAGACAGATAGGCACACATACACACATACACACACTGATACACTTTTAACACTTTTGATAGCAACCCTGAATGGGTGAAAGGCAAAGTTGAACTCGACAGGATTTGAACTCAGAGATCAGAGAACTGAAATAAATACTACTAAACATTCTATCTGACGTTCTAATAACTCTACCATTCTATCAGACGTTCTAACCACTCTACCATTCTATCAGATGTTCTTACCACTCTACCATCCTATCTGACGTTCTAACAACTCTACCATTCTATCAGACGTTCTTACCACTCTACCATTCTATCTGACGTTCTAACAACTCTACCATTCTATCAGACGTTCTTACCACTCTACCATTCTATCTGACGTTCTAACCACTCTACCATTCTATCAGACGTTCTTACCACTCTACCATTCTATCTGACGTTCTAACCACTCTACCATTCTATCAGACGTTCTTACCACTCTACCATTCTA
>OZ024765.1:5931624-5979124 GCA_964016885.1 Eledone cirrhosa | reverse complement strand
ACCACTGTACAGTCTCCTGGTCTCACAGCCATACAGTTCCACTGGTTACTGGTCATATTAGGGTCCTTATCAGCTTCAACTTGATACTTTTGTGAAGGGTGTGGTCTTTCCACAGGGCTGGTCTTGCCGCCCCTACACAAACACTCGTGTTTATTCGTATACTATGTGATTAATTATTAATTAATTATAAATGATTGAGTCATTATTTATACCAGAGCTGTGAACTTTCCCAGGCCGACGGGGGAATCTCCCACCCACTTTGTGGCAGGTGAGAGATGTCTTCTCTTGTGAAAATAGGTAAAACTTTCATTATGTAAAATCTCCCCCATTTTGCCTCATTTCTCCCCGTTTTGAGGCACATTTTTTCATGGTTTGGGTTTTTAGAGGTTGGCAGGTTTGATGTACAGATAGATAGATATATTTCTTTATTAGCCACAAGGGCGCACAAGAAAAGGGGACAATACACAGACATGCCGGGGATTTTACATGCAGTCGTGTAAAAAATATAAAAACAAACAATTACAACAATCTAAATCCCCAATAGGGGGGGAGGCGCCACAAATGGGTTGTTTAATACCCCGTCGATAGAACAACCCTCAACTCCAGGAGCGTGTTGTGCAAGTGCTCCTTTCTTCCTTTTGCTCTCTTCCTCAACCTACAGGCTTATAAACAGAGAAGGCCCAATCACTCGGGCCATTTTCGCTTCATTCACCCACCTTTCAGTAAATTTACTGGGGTGCAGTGCCTCTCTCTCCACCCTGATTCTCCTTCTAAAGTGATACTTAAAGAAGGGAATCAATTGTTGTCCGGAGAGAAAGGCATCTGTCCTCAGTCCTCTCAACCTCGTCCACCATATAACTTCTTTCACCATAGCCACCGTACAGAGGAAAACCGCCTCTCTTTCGTTTTTGAAAGAGGTTGGCGGTTTGATCCTTACTATGGACTCGGCAGTCAATTGGATTTGTCCCATACGCGACAGCAGTTGTTCTGCATAGTTCCACAGGTCGGTTACGCACGGGCAGTGTACAATTGCGTGCAGGACTGTTTCAATGTCCTGCGCGCATCTTGGACACGTCCTCTTGGAAGGATCCCTGTCCGTGCCTGTAGATCTTGTCACGAACCGGTAGAGCTCCTCAGTAGCACTGCCAGGCCAGGGACCTCTGGAAGTTGTCCATAGGTCCCGGGCGGAAAGTCCTACCAAACAGACTGGTGAGCTCATCGTCTTCGACGCCCAGAGTCTCCCCGAGCACGTCGTCGCCCTTGTAACGTACAATCCCTCTATAGAATGTCGAAGTGGAGTCTCCACTGATTGCTGCGCCCGCTTGCCAGAGGACTGTGAGCGCCTGAGAGCATTCAATGTGCCAGGCGCCCATCGTTTTCGGTCTTTTCTTCACCCAGGACAGATAGATAGATAGATGTATAGATAGACATACAGACAGTCAGATATATATATAGATAGATAGATAATCAGACAGTCAGATATATGTACCAGAGCTGTCAACTTTCCTCGCCCGACGGAGAGATCTCCAACCCACTTTGTGGCAGGTGAAAGATGTCTTCTCTCGTGAAAATGGGTAAAGCTTTCATTATGTAAAATCTCCCCATTTTACGTAATTTCTCCCCGTTTTGGGGCAGTTTTTTTCATGGGACTCTCCGTTTAGGTTTTTAGAGGTTGGCAGGTCTGTATTTGAACAGTGGTTATAAATCATTGATTCATTGTTTACCTGTATATACAAGTTTCTCACCTGTATAGAAACGATTGTAGAGATTTAAGATGGATTTAATGTTAAAAACTTAGGTTTTCTTCAATTTAAATATATATATATATAATAATAAAATGTGGAGAAGCTCACGAGTTAGGATATATATATACATATATATATATATATATATATATATATATATATATACATATATATATATATATATATATATATATATATATATATATATATATATATATATATATATATATTTTTTTTTCCCTTTTTATTTATCTCTTTTTTCTGGGTTAGAAAATGATTAAAACGAAATATTTTACTTTGTGTGAAGTGTTAAGGTATGAGTTGATTTATTTATTAATTAACAATGGCATTTATTTATTTAATAATTGTCTATTACCGGTTTCAGCATTTTTATGCATTATCAAAAATAAAAATAAAAAGGGAAAAAAAATATATTTTTCTTCCTAATAATCGTCTTTTTCTCCGTTTGCATATATATATACGCACACACACATAGATATATACATACACACACGTGTAATACGTAAATATATCCATACACACACACATATATATACATACACATACATACAAACACACATATATGTACATACACATACATACACACACTTACATAATACATACAAACACACACACACATATACATACACACGCACACATACACAAACATAAACACACACACACACACATACAAACATTGAAAGAATTTCAGTAGATATGTAAATAAACTGACACATACGTCAAATAAATCGCAGCAAAAGGAAGATATTCATTGAAGACAATAAAAGCACAAATATTTGTAACATTTTATTATTAAGAGACGACGAAACAGAAAACAACTTGTACGAAACTACAGATACTAACTCCGCCTATTTCTTTAGAAACGCCATTAAATGGATCGTCTGTTTCTTTGAAAAAACTAATAGTCCGCACCTCCCTTTTTTTTCCAATATGAAAGCCAAACAAACGTCTGTTTCTTTCATCTAAATCTGTAGTAAATGTTATTGTTCTTTATAAGTTTTATGTCTGGCGGGCTTTGCCTTCGTTTAGCTGCCATAGCTTCGCTATTTGGCTGTTATGCCTGCATTTTTTCTTATGTATTATATATATATATTTATTTATTTTATTAAATACGTGTTGCAAATTCAAATTGGTTTGTGTGTTCATTTGTGTGATTTTTGTGTGTATGTATGTGCATGTGTGTAAGTTTGTGTAGGAGTGATGTGTGTGTGTGTGTGTAGGTTTATGTGATGTGTGTGTGTATGTGTGTGAGTGTGTGTGTGTATGTAGTGTGTGTGCGTCTGTGTGTTTGTATGTGTGATGTGTGTGTGTGTGCGTGCGTAAGTTTGTGTGTGTATGATGTATGCGTCCATGTATGTGATGTTTTGTGTTTATGTGATGTTTGGGTGTGTGTGAATGTGTGTATGTGTGATGTATTTTTGTGTATATGTATGTGTATATGTGATGTTTATGCAAGTGTGTGTATGAGTGTATGCATGATGTTTGTAGGCTAGGTGAATGCAGGGTTGTATGTATGGGTATATATGCTTATACATACATATGTGTGTGTGCGTGTGTATGAATGTATATATATATATCATCATCATCATCGTTTTACGTCCACTTTTCCCTGCTTATATATGTATATATATATATATATATATATATATATATATATATATACATAGTCATATATATACATATATTAGATATATATATATATACATAGTCATATATATACATATATTAGATATATATATATACATAGTCATATATTAGATATATATATATACATAGTCATATATATACATATATTAGATATATATATATACATAGTCATATATATACATATATTAGATATATATATATACATAGCCATATATATACATATATTAGATATATATATATATACATAGCCATATATATACATATATTAGATATATATATATATACATAGTCATATATATACATATATTAGATATATATATATATACATATATAAGATATATATATACATAGTCATATATATACATATATTAGATATATATATATATACATAGCCATATATATACATATATTAGATATATATATATACATAGTCATATATATACATATATTAGATATATATATATATATACATAGTCATATATATACATATATTAGATATATATATATATACATAGTCATATATATACATATATTAGATATATATATATACATAGTCATATATATACATATATTAGATATATATATATACATAGTCATATATATACATATATTAGATATATATATATATACATAGTCATATATATACATATATTAGATATATATATATACATAGTCATATATATACATAGTCATATATATACATATATTAGATATATATATATACATAGTCATATATATATACATATATTAGATATATATATATATACATAGTCATATATATACATATATTAGATATATATATATATATATTCTTCAAAATGGCTCACAGAATACACTCATATTCTCTTCTCACTCTCTATCTTTCTAATTCATCTTTTATTTCTCATTCTATCTTCTGATGAAAGACTTGGGTCTGAAACATAAAGACTCTTTTCCTATCCTATCAAGCATTAAACTAATATATTTCTTCATTGTACTGTATTTTATATATTTCTTTTGATGAAGGACTAGCGTCTGAAACGTTAAGACCCTCTTCCTGCTATATCAAGCGTTAACCTAATATATCCCTTCCATATACTGTACCGATTGTGTTGTTATTTCTGTTTACCTTTTACATACATATATATATATATATATATATATATATACATACATTATATTATGTTGGTACCACAAAACACCCAGTCCACACTGTAATATGGCCATGTAGGTAACATGGTAAAAAGCTCCCAGTCCACACTGTAAATGAGGTTGGCATTAGAAAGGGCATCCAGCTGTAGAAAACCAGCCAGAAACAGTCCTATATGAGCGAGACAATGGTCACCCGACCCAACTTGCCTCTAAATGGGACAAACCCCTTTAACCCATGTTAGCATGGAAGATAGACGTTAAACGATGATGATAATGATATCATCATCATCATCATTTAACGTCTATCTTCCACGCTAGCATCGGTTAGACGGGAATTGTCCCACTTGAGGCAAGATTGGTCGGGTGACCGAGTCTCGCTTGTATAGGACTGTCTGGTAGGTTTACTACGGCTGAATATTACAGTGTGGACTGTGTGTTTTTTGTCGTGACACCTACATAACCTCATTAGTTTGGACTGGATGTTGTGATATATATATATATATATATGGAGGCACATGGCTTAGTGGTTAGAGCATTGGTCTTGCAATCGAAAAGCTGTGAGTTCAATTCTTAGACCAGGTGATGTGTTGTTTCCTTGAGCAAGACACTTTATTTCACATTGCTCCAGTTTACTCAGCTGTAGAAATGAGATGATAGGGACTGGGACTGGGGTCCCTATCATTCCACTGTAAAGTGGTCGTGGAGGTGCCACGGAAAAAAAGCACCCAGCACTCACTGTAAATGAGGTTGGTGTTAGGAAGGGCATCCAGCTGTAGAAATCAAGCCAGAATCATTTCCTGTCCCACCCTTGCAAGCAGGGAAAAAGCGGACGTAAAATGATGGTGATATATAGAAGTAGTAACACAACAGTTAGTTCACCATACCGAGAACAATTGTTTCACCTTAGCGGATCCTCAGCTCGTAATGGTCATTCATCATCATCATCATCATCATCTTCGTTTAACGTCCATCTTCCACGCTAGCATGGGTTAGACGGGAGTTGTCCCACTTGAGGCAAGGTTGGCCAGATGACCGTCTCTTGCTCATTTAGGACTATCTGGCAGGTCTTCTACGGCTGGATGCCCTTCCTAACACCAACCACGTTTACATTGTGGAACTGGGAACTTTTTTCCGTGTTACCTTACATGGTCATATTACAGCGTGGACTGTGTGTGTGTTTTTTTGTCGTGACACCTACACGATCTCGATCTCATTTTCTCGTGCTGTTGGTGGGAGTGGGAGGATAGGGTAGGGGTAGTGGATTGGGGTGTATATTTGGTTAAGAGGTGCCTACTGACTGGAACAGGAAGGACAGCGATTGTTCCCGGTATGGTGAACTAACTGTTGTGTAACCACTTCTACCTAACTCGTCCCTTGGACTGACTGCTCTACCACTACGGATATTACCTTCCAGTGTTCTACCACTATATATATATATATATATGTGTATATATATATATATATATATATATATATATATATATATATATATATATATATGTATATATATATATATACATATATATCTATATGTATGTATATATATATATATATATGTATGTATATATATATATGTATGTATATATATATATGTATGTATATATATATATGTATATATATATATATATATATATATATATTATATAAACTACCACAGCGATCACTCGCAATCAAGTATGACTTGGTAGTATTAGCAATGGCTCCACTAAGTGTTTTTAGGTGCCCGGGCAGTCCCTGAGTAGACACAGACACTCCTTCACAACCCCTCCCCCTTTCCTTTGATCCTGTGGAACATCCAGGAGAAAGACAGAGAGGAAGAAAGGAAAGTGAGATAGAGATGGATAGGTAGAGAGAGAGAGAGAAATATAAAGAGAGAGAGAGAAAGATAGATAGATAGAGCGAGAGAAAGATAAAGTGAGAGAGAGAGATAGAGATGGATAGGTAGAGAGAGAGAGAGAGAGAGAGAGAGAGAGAGAGAGAGAGAGAGAGAGAGAGAGAGAGAGTAAGATAGGTAGATAGAGCGAGAGAAAGAAAGGAAGTAGAGGTAAAGAAGGAACAAAGAAGTAGTGATGTATGTATAATGTGTATATAATTCATGTTTACACAAGTTGTAATGTGTTTTGTACAGCGTGTTGAATATATTTGTTGGCTGTTGTATCAAACTTCACTCATGCGATATAAACTGTACATCATTGGCTAACATTCTTTTTATTTCAACATACATTGTGAGTGTATATATATATATGATGATGATGATGATATGATGATATATATATATGTCTATATATTTGTATATAAATATATATGTCTCTCTCTCTATATATATATATATATGTATATCATGGAGGCACATGGCTTAGTGGTTAGAGCATTAGCCTTGCAATCGAAAGGTTGTGAGTTCAATTCTCAGACCGGGTGATGTGTTGTTTCCTTGAGCAAGACACTTTATTTCACATTGCTCCAGTTTACTCAGCTGTAGAAATGAGATACTAGGGACTGGGGTCCCTATCATTCCACTGCTAAAGTGGACGTGGAGGTGCCACGGAAAAAAAGCACCCAGCACTCACTGTAAATGTGGTTGGTGTTAGGAAGAGCATCCAGCTGTAGAAATCAAGCCAGAATCAGTTCCCGTCCCACCCTTGCAAGCAGGGAAAAGTGGACGTAAAATAAAATAAAATAAAATGAAAAAAAAAAAATCTGTCTATATATATGTGTCCCTCGATATATTTATATATCTGTATGTATATATATATATATATATGTCTATATATATAAAACTGTCTATATATTTTTATTTATATATATGTATATTTGTGTATATATATATATTTGTATATGTATATATATTTGTATATGTATATATATTTAAATATATCTATATATTTGCATATGTATATTTGTATCTACATCTGTCTATATATCTATTTGTCTGTCTGTCTATTTATATATATATATATTTATATATATATATATATATATATATATATATATATATATATATATATGTCTGTTTAGTTATTTGCCTGTCTCTCTCTCTCCCTCTCTCACGCATACATACATACATATATATATATATGTCAGTCTATATACATATATTTCTGTGTCTATCAATCTATTTGTGTCTCTCTCTCTCTCTCTATATATATATATATATAAAACAGAGAATGTCTGTCTGTCTGTCTGACTCCCTAAAACTCGAGAACCACCCAACCAACTTTTTTCAAACTTTACACATGTAATACTTATGGTCCTGTGAGTGTTTTTAGCAAAAAAATATTTCAAATTTTCAATGCCATAGGGACCGCATTAGGCGATTTAGCGATCTCTCTCTATAACTCTTAGTCTTTCTTTTTAGATAGATACATAGATATAACGTTGCGCCCTTATAATATCTGTCTGTATGTCTGACCGTCTGCATTACAACATTATGACGCTGTGTGTGTATATGTGTGTGTGTATGTATATATGTATATATAGTGTGTGTGTATATATATATAGTGTGTAACGTTTTTCGAAATATTTACTTCTGCGTTCACAGATTGATTTTTGTAGTTTCAGAAGATCCCGTTAAGGGTGAAAGCAGCGATTCTCTGCTTAAACTTTAATCTGTTATTTTAATCTGCCATTCTGCTAGTATATATATATATATAAATATATATATACATGGCAGCGATAATGAGGGACAGAGACCGCTGGAGAGAACTCGTCCATGGATCTCAAGAATTTTACCCGCCTTAGATAGATATAGATATATATATATATATATATGTATATATATATATATATATATATATATATATATATATATAAATAAATAAATAAATACATTATCGGAGAAAGCTTTTAGCGATACTCCAGCCAAATTCCAACTCACTCAACAAACATTAGGAAATAAGTGAGTATATTCCTAATTAAACGTTCGGGGTGCTAACTAATTGTATTGTATGGAAAATTGGCTGTATTATTTCATATGAGACATATCGAATATATCTCTTCCCAGACGGATGTCTCGTTTCATTATAAGATTCCTACAATTTGGGTGAAATTATACCAATTTATGTAGAAGCTTGTATAAGATCAACAGATACTTATTCAAGTGGCCTCTTATATTTCTTCAGTGGGTGCCCAATAATACTAATATTGATAATCTAATCAACATCAGTATATGTATGTTTTCTCTCTATCTCTTGCCTGCCCCTGGGTGAGAAATTTGTGCCCAAGGGAGAATTTTAAATTTTACCTGCAGGGATTTGTATATTTTTGTTCACATCTGATGAAAAAATATAATTATAAGCTTAGAAAAGATTTGAAGTAGATTTATTTTGTTTATTAAGTTACTATTTTTAAATACCAGGGTTGAAATCTACCCTGGGAAACAACTGTACACTGTGTGTATGTGTGTGTGTATATATATATATATATATACATACACTCACACACATATATATATATATATATATATATATATACACATACATACACTCACATATATCATCATCATCATCATCATCATCAGGTTTAGCGTCCGTGTTCCACGCTTGCATGGGTTTGGACGGGGGTTCTCCCACTTGAGGCAAGAGTATATATATATATATACATACATACACTCACATATATATATATATATATATATATATATATATATATATACATACATACACTCACACATATATATATATATATACGATATATTAACAAATGGAAACTATATTTATAAAACCATATTTATTTCATTATACATATTTCAAGGACACCAAGTTAAATTATGGTGTGCTTTCATCAGATAAAATATATAGAGCAGTTTTATAAATAAATATTGACATACCCTTAAAGAATGCGACCATTTCTGTTGGAAGCTCTCGGATACTATCCGGGAGCTTCCAACAGAAATGGTCGCATTCTTTAAGGGTATGTCAATATTTATTTTTAAAACTGCTCTATATATTTTATCTGATGAAAGCACACCATAATTTAACTTGGTGTCCTTGAAATATGTATAATGAAATAAATATGGTTTTATAAATATAGTTTCCATTTGTTAATATATCGTATTTTTACTCCAAAAATTTGTTGAGTGCTTTATATCAGTTATAAAAATATTTGCTTGTTGTATCCCAACAATTTAAATAGAACTTCTACATATATATATATATATCAAATGCAATACCAATACACTTAACCATGCTAGCATGGGTATACCTGACTATAATATACATTGTGTGTGTGTGTATATATGTATATATACATACACACATATATATATATACATATATATATATATATATATATATATACATATACTTATATATATATAATATAAATATAATTTATATATATATATTTATATATATGCATATATCAAATGAAATACCAATATACCTTTGGACATTGTGTATATATATATATGTATATATATATATATAGGGCGGTCGATGTAGATACAAGTCCTAAAATACCGGTCGCCCTCTTGTCTCTGATTTAAACACCAAAGATTTTTATCTGATATATTCCTTCGTTATATTTTGAATTACCTGATGATGTCACCGGATTCATACTGAACCCTGTTATTGAACTGATCATAGTATAATAAACCTTTCAAGGATTTACACCAGAACATGCCTCCTGTTATTTTGTAATATATATATATATATATATATATATATATATATATATATATATATATATATATATATATATATAATGAAGGACGTGGTAAGGAACCAGATGGACCATAACGCACCAGAGTACTCAATACTTAGGATAGTGGAGTGGGTAATAGGAAAATGTTTAACCCCGACGGCAGAGCTCAAGCCGTTTCAACAGCTATTTCAGTCCAGAAATAGCTTGAGCTCTGCCGTCGGGGTTAAACATTTTCCTATATATATATATATATATATATATATATATATAACGAAGGACGTGGTAAGGAACCAGATGGACCATAACGCACCAGAGTACTCAATACTTAGGATAGTGGAGTGGGTAATAGGAAAATGTTTAACCCCGACAGCAGAGCTCAAGCCGTTTCGACAGCTATTTCAGTCCAGAAATAGCTTGAGCTCTGCCGTCGGGGTTAAACATTTTCCTATATATATAGTTCCCATGACTTTCGGAAACATTTTTTCACGCTCAGAGTTGCTGAAGCATGGAACAAACTACCTGCATCAGTTGTTAGCTGTCGAGACGCTGCATCCTTTAAGGCCTCCATGCTTCCCGAGATCCGCCAACACTACAGCTAACACATACAAACATGTACTTCCCTGGCATTTGTGTATTATTCTATGTACTATATTGACGAGTTGTAGTGCACCTGAGCACTTTACACAATAATTTCATTATTATTATTTTTTTTATATATATATATATATATATATATTTATTTATATATCGAATGAAATATGGTGTTTGGGTGAAAAATGACTAGATGAGAATTCTAAATATGGACGGAATTGAAGAAACTTTGGATTGCAGTGGGATGAATATGACATGGGTCTCTGAGAACCAATGGACTATATACAATTACTGAAGTTGAAAAGTTTGCAGCTAGGGGCTAAATAATTATTAGATGAAATTTCCAAATGGGGTAGGATTTGAAGACATCTTGGATGGCAGAGGAATGAAGACGACTGGGATCTGTGAGATGTACTGTGACAGAGCTATCTATTGTTTATCCCTCAAGATTGTGACAGATCTGTCTGGTGTCTGGTGTGGTTCATCTCACAAAATCTGTGACAGATCTGCCTTTTGTCTCCTCTCATATATCCCACAAGATCTGTAATAGATATGTCTATTATTTGTTGCTGGTGATTTTTATCCCACAGAGCTGTTTGTTGTCTGTTGTTGTTTATCCCTCAAGATGTGTAACAGATCTGTATGTTGTTGTCTGGTGTTTTTTATCCTTCAAGATGTGTAACAGATCTGTATGTTGTTGTCTGGTGTTTTTTATCCCTCAAGATGTGTGACAGATCTGTATGTTGTTGTCTGGTGTTGTTTATCCTTCAAGATGTGTAACAGATCTGTATGTTGTTGTCTGGTGTTGTTTATCCTTCAAGATGTGTGACAGATCTGTCTTTTGTTTGTTGTTTTCCCGACAAGATCTGTAAGAAGTACTATATATACAGCTATCTGTTGTTGTTTATCCCACAAGATGTGTGCCAGATCTGTCTGGTATCTTTTGTCTACTCCACAAGATGTCAGTACTATATATACAGCTATCTGTTGTTGATTACCCCACAAGATGTGTGCCAGATCTGTCTGGTATCTTTTGTCTACTCCACAAGATGTCAGTACTATATATACAGCTATCTGTTGTTGATTACCCCACAAGATGTGTGCCAGATCTGTCTGGTATCTTTTGTCTACTCCACAAGATGTCAGTACTATATATACAGCTATCTGTTGTTGATTACCCCACAAGATGTGTGCCAGATCTGTCTGGTATCTTTTGTCTACTCCACAAGATGTCAGTACTATATATACAGCTATCTGTTGTTGATTACCCCACAAGATGTGTGCCAGATCTGTCTGGTATCTTTTATCTCCTCCACAAGATGTCAGTACTATATATACAGCTATCTGTTGTTGATTACCCCACAAGATCTGTGAGAAATACTGATAAAACTGTCTGTTTATGACATAAGATCTGTGATATAGAGCTATCTGTTGATTGTCGTTGTTTTATTCCTCGGCGTTCATGTTATTAATCGGTGACAATAAACTGCTGCCAATTTGGATGTCTGGTGTGTTGGCTGTAGGATACTGAAGTGAGATGCCAGTTGGTGTAGTAGGCTCTCTTTGATCTGGAGAGAGAGAGAAGAAAAGAGGGAATGAGAGTGATAAACCAAATGTTGACATGGAGAATGAACCCTTTAGCATTTACATTACTCTATATTACTATTGTATTTTCACAGTAAAGGCTTTACCTCACATAATATCTCACATAACATTTACATTACTCTATATATACTATTGTATTTTCACAGTAAAGGCTTTACCTCACATAATATCTCACATAACATTTACATTACTCTATATATACTATTGTATTTTCACAGTAAAGGCTTTACCTCACATAATATCTCACATAACATTTACATTACTCTATATATACTATTGTATTGTCACAGTAAAGGCTTTACCTCACATAATATCTCACATAACATTTACATTACTCTATATATACTATTGTATTTTCACAGTAAAGGCTTTACCTCACATAATATCTCACATAACATTTACATTACTCTATATATACTATTGTATTTTCACAGTAAAGGCTTTACCTTACATAATATCTCACATAACATTTACATTACTCTATATATACTATTGTATTTTCACAGTAAAGGCTTTACCTTACATAATTGTCTCACATAATATTGAATCTGAGATTTTGATATTATTTACTTTGAGAACAATACCTTAACATAAGTATGAGTGGCCAGTTACTCCCAGTTTGAACAGAAAGAGGTGAGAGAATTCTGGCCAGATATGGCCAGTTTAAATGCTAAAGGGTTAATACAGTTCTTCCAGCTCTTCTGTGGACAGCCTCTGCTTCTTTTGCCACTTACTAATTCACCAAACAGGAGTTACTTTGGGATGCGACTATTTTCCGGTTACAGCCAGTTTGAACAGAAAGCGGTGAGAAAATTCTGACCAGATACGTCCAGTTTAAATACTAAAGGGTTAAAATGTCCAAGAAAGGCTTCAACCGCCATACATGTTTTTTTTCCTCAAATCTATTATTTATTTGATCAATCTCTTATTGTCAGATGTCTAAGTTACAGAAAGAGAGAGAGAGACAGTACTCACCAGGTGTGGTCTGAAGCAGCTTTCCTCCCTTTCCCAGCTTATCACAGAATGTAGTGATGTGTTTACAGACTTTAGAGGCGTCGGCAGGGAGGCTAAAAGGCGCTGGATTGATTGTAGTGTCTTTGGTATTCTTTGCCAACACCGTCCGCAGCATGTGTGTGATAGCGGCGTCGATACTCTCCTCCCAGCCCTGGAGATACAGAGAAATAATAATAATAATTGTTTCTACTTTTGGCACAAGGCCAGCAATTACCCAGTACAGTACTGGTACTTCATTTTATCGAACCCGTAAGGATGAAAGGCAAAGTTTAACCTCGGCAGGATTTGAACTCAGATCGTATAAAAATGACAATAATAATAATAATAATAATAATCACCACCAGTCAGTAAGCACCTCTTAACCCAATATATACCCCCTACTATATCCTCCCACTTCTGTTCACTGTAAAGTGGTCGTGTAGGAGACACGGTAAAAAGGCTCCCAGTCCACACTGTAAAGTGGTCGTGTAGGAGACACGGTAAAAAGGCTCCCAGTCCACACTGTAAAGTGGTCGTATAGGAGATACAGTAAAAAGGCTCCCAGTCCACACTGTAAGGTGGTCGTATAGGAGATACAGTAAAAAGGCTCCCAGTCCACACTGTAAGGTGGTCGTATAGGAGATACAGTAAAAAGGCTCCCAGTCCACACTGTAAAATGGTCGTATAGGAGACACAGTAAAAAGGCTCCCAGTCCACACTGTAAGGTGGTCGTATAGGAGATACAGTAAAAAGGCTCCTAGTCCACACTGTAAAGTGGTCGTGTAGGAGACACGGTAAAAAGGCTCCCAGTCCACACTCTAAATGTGGGTTGATGTTAGGAAGGGCATCCAGCCGTAGAAAACCTGCCAGAAACAGTCCTATACGAGCAAGACACGGTCACCTGACCAATCTTGCCTCAAGTGGGACAAACCCGTCCAACCCGTGCTAACATGGAAGATGGACGTTAAACGACGATGATGATGATGATGATGATGATCACCACCACCACATACAGTTATACGTTCTATGAAGTGCAGAAGGAGAAGCTGTCGTGTCTTTTGGTCTTTTGATAAAAAAAAAGTGGTGTCCTCGCAGCCCTGTGTTTGGAAAGCTTTCTACGGCTGGATGCCCTTCCTAACACCAACCACTTTACAACGTGTACTGGGTACTTTTATTGTGTAGAACACTACCACTAGGGAGGTTGTCATGTCCTTGACACAACTAAACGGTTCTCCTGTCTTCCCGGAATCCCAGAAACCTCAAAACCCAAGATTTTAATCGGTTCTTGTCTATTCGAGATAGTCCAGGTTAGTTTTCAACCTGTTTGTATGTATCGATGTTACATTTGGCAGTATTGGTAGAGGGTCGGACGCTATGCTTTCTAGCATAGTTACGTCCCTTTGCGGTCTAAGTTCAAATCCCGTCAAGGTTAACTTTGCCTTTCAACATTACGACGCCGATAAAATAAAGTACCAGTAATGTACTGGGTAATTGCTGGCCTTGTGCCAAAAGTAGAAACATTTATTTTACTGGGATCTTCTGACGATCCAAGTAAAAAGGGCAGAGATGAGAATTTAGTAGATAAAAAGAGGAGATAGTGACAAACCTGATGGTCGTTGTTATTGATGACAGGGGAGAGAACTGTATTGAGAACAACAAACTCCTGGTCAGACATATTACCTGGGCACCAGAGTCGTATGATAAGGTTTAACATGGATGTGCCGCAGCTGAGATGGTCAGAAGCTAATTCTAGCTCCCTATTGTTCCCCTCGATCATTTCAGACAACAGAAGGATCTGTAACAAGAGACAGAGACAGAGAGAGAGAGAGAGAGAGAGAGAATGGATATATAATTTTTCAAACACTTTTAAAATTCATCATTTTTTAATGTGAAATATCATAGTTTCTACTTTAAGTTGTTGACCTGACATAAGTATGTGTGTGTGTATATATATATAACTTGTATTTATTTATTTAAGCAAAAAAATAAATCATTTATATAAATCTATCGATATAGTTTCGATTCTTGCAACCACTCAACAAGTGTATCAATAATCTTTATATTTTGCTTATAAATATTTTGTTTGCGTATTTTTTTTAAATAATTTAATTTAATTTATTCGTATTCCTACGACATGAAGTTTTCTGCCGTAAAATTTGAGACATCGTAGTTGAAAACCGAAGAAAAAAGAATTAAAAATTAATGAGTGACAAAAAAAAAAAAAAAATGGTTGCGGTCTGTTGGTCGACATGAGATGTCCATGGGGAATAACTCTCTTAGATCTGACTCGGAAGATGGCGAAACGATCTAACGTCTGCTGAATAAGGGAAAGGAGGAGAGAGAGAAGAGAGTGTACAGAAGGGGAAGCAACTCACTGATATCTCTCGTTTTTATTACTGTATCTAAGTCTAAAGTCTGTCTGAAGCCCTGAGACTCAAGCCGGTGTTTATCTCGATTTCCATGGCATGAAGTGACTGAGAGTACAAGATTTTCTCCCATTATGGACAGGACATCCGTCCATCGTAGGGTTAACCTACCCAGCTATTGCTGATACTTATTTTCAGTTGAGTTTACTGGAGTAACGTGAAATGAAGTGTTTTGCTCAAGAACACAACACACAACCCAGCCCAGGAATCGAACCCATATGACCTTATGATCGTAAGTTCAACACACTTCCCACTCGGCCACGCGCCTGCATCTACATCTCTCATACGACCCCCTCCCTCGTTTCTAATACATACATATATATATCCAGGTGGTGCTATAAAGTTCCACACGGCCTGGGCCAATACTGGCTGAAACCTATCAAAGTTATATATATATATATCCCTCGTCCTGTTAGTACAGATTCAGGACTTATGTTCGGTCTCTGCATTAACTTCTCTCTCTTCCCCTGGTTACTAATAAATACATATCCAGGCGGTGCTATTAAGTTAGACATGCACTGCTGTCTCGTGTTTTCCCCTTCTCTATCAGTTTGTTTTTCTCCTTTGTGTATTTTTTTTTTTTGTTGTTCTCTTCGTTGTTCTCTTCGTTATCGTCTTTTTATTGTTGTTGTTTCCCCAGATAGCTAACCCACCTAGTTATCAACGCACTATGGTGAGATGTATTGTCTTTAATGCGTTCGAAACATCAGTGATCCACAAAAGACAGCCGACAAGTGGCAATTGTTCTTGTGTTTATGTTTGTGCTTCTCTTATGTTTTCTAAATAAGCGAGACACGGTCACCTGACCAACCTTGCCTCAAATGAGAGAACTTCCGTCTAACCCATGCTAGCGTGGAAGATGGATGTTAAACGAAGATGATGATGATGATGATATATATATATATATACATATGTATATATATATATATATATATATATATATATATATATATATATATATATGTATATATATATATATATATATATGTATATATATATATATATATGTATATGTATATATATATATATATGTATATATATATGTATGTGTATATATATATATATGTATATATATATATATATGTATGTGTATATATATATATATGTATGTGTATATATATATATATGTATGTGTATATATATATATATGTATGTATGTGTGTATATATATATATGTATGTGTGTATATATATATATGTATATATATATGTATGTGTATATATATATGTATGTGTATATATGTATATATATATATATGTATGTATATATATATATGTATATATATATGTATGTATATATATATATGTATATATATATATGTATATATATATATATATACATACATATATATATATATATATACATACATATGTTGTTTCCTTGAGCAAGACACTTTATTTCACATTGCTCCAGTTTACTCAGCTGTAGAAATGAGATGATAGGGACTGGGGTCCCTATCATTCCACTGCAAAGTGGTCGTGGAGGTGCCACGGCAAACAAGCACCCAGCACTCACTGTAAATGAGGTTGGTGTTAGGAAGGGCATCCAGCTGTAGAAATCAAGCCAGAACCAGTTCCCGTCCCACCCTTGCAAGCAGGGAAAAGCGGACGTAAGATGATGATGATGCTGATGATGATGATATGTATGCCCCTCAATACTCACCTGATTATATGTCTCTTCCATAATAATGTCCAAGCCAACAAGATGTGAAGGGGATTTGTCCTTGTATTTTATGAGGAGTCGTTTCTGAATGGCGCGGAACTGTGTTGCCTTCATTGCCAGCTCCTCTTTACATTTCTGCACTTCCTGACGTTGCTGAATCAAGGAAGAATTGAATAGAATCAGAATTTATTTGTGTTAGTATTAGTGTGTTTATGTGTATATATCTGTGTATCTATGTATGTCTATGTGTGTATATATCTGTGTTTATGTGTATATATATATCTGTGTTTATGTGTATATATCTGTGTATCTATGTATGTCTATGTGTGTATATATCTGTGTTTATGTGTATATATCTGTGTCTATGTGTATATATCTGTGTCTATGTGTATATATCTGTGTTTATGTGTGTATATCTGTGTTTATGTGTGTATATCTGTGTTTATGTGTATATATCTGTGTTTATGTGTGTATATCTGTGTTTATGTGTACATATTTGTGTTTATGTGTATATATCTGTGTTTATGTGTGTATATCTGTGTTTATGTGTATATATCTGTGTTTATGTGTGTATATCTGTGTTTATGTGTGTATATCTGTGTCTATGTGTATATATCTGTGTCTATGTGTATATATCTGTGTTTATGTGTACATATCTGTGTTTAAGTGTATATATCTGTGTTTATGTGTATATATCTGTGTTTATGTGTGTATATCTGTGTTTATGTGTATATATCTGTGTTTATGTGTATATATCTGTGTTTATGTGTGTATATCTGTGTTTATGTGTGTATATCTGTGTCTATGTGTATATATCTGTGTCTATGTGTATATATCTGTGTCTATGTGTATATATCTGTGTCTATGTGTATATATCTGTGTTGATGTGTATATATCTGTGTTGATGTGTATATATCTGTGTCTATGTGTATATATCTGTGTCTATGTGTATATATCTGTGTCTATGTGTATATATCTGTGTTGATGTGTATATATCTGTGTTTATGTGTATATATCTGTGTTTATGTGTGTATATCTGTGTTTATGTGTGTATATCTGTGTTTATGTGTGTATATCTGTGTTTATGTGTGTATATCTGTGTTTATGTGTGTATATCTGTGTCTATGTGTATATATCTGTGTCTATGTGTATATATCTGTGTCTATGTGTATATATCTGTGTTGATGTGTATATATCTGTGTTTATGTGTGTTTATCTGTGTTTATGTGTACATATCTGTGTTTATGTGTGTATATCTGTGTTTATGTGTACATATCTGTGTTTAAGTGTATATATCTGTGTTTATGTGTATATATCTGTGTTTATGTGTGTATATCTGTGTTTATGTGTGTATATCCGTGTTTATGTGTGTATATCTGTGTTTATGTGTATATATCTGTGTTTATGTGTATATATCTGTGTTTATGTGTGTATATCTGTGTCTATGTGTATATATCTGTGTCTATGTGTATATATCTGTGTTGATGTGTATATATCTGTGTTTATGTGTGTATATCTGTGTTTATGTGTACATATCTGTGTTTAAGTGTATATATCTGTGTTTATGTGTATATATCTGTGTTTATGTGTGTATATCTGTGTTTATGTGTATATCTGTGTTTATGTGTATATATCTGTGTTTATGTGTATATATCTGAGTCTATTTGTATATATCTGTGTTTATGTGTATATATCTGTGTTTATGTGTATATATCTGTGTTTATGTGTATATATCTGAGTCTGTGTATATATCTGTGTTTATGTGTGTATATATCTGTGTATCTATGTGTGCTTACGTGTGTATATATCTGTGTATCTATGTGTATCGGTGTGTATATATATCTGTGTATCTATGTGTGTGTGTATATATATGTGTGTGTATGTGTATCTGTATGTGAGTGTGTGTGCATGTATGTGTGTCTGTTTGTGAAGTGTGTGTGTGTGTGTATGTGAGTATACCTGTGTATATCTATGTCTGTGTATCTGTGTGTATCTGTGTATATCTGTATGTATCTATGTCTGTATATCTGTATGTATGTCAGGTCACCAGTTGGTGCTACTGGTAACATGTATCCCAGTACAACCTGTCTCATGGTCGGGTCATTGGCGACTAAACTGGCAACCCCACCAAGGTTTCTTGGTGAGGAGGGTGACTTTGGACATCCTACAGGACTAAAAACAAAACCTGTCAAAGGGCAAAGGAGCTCTTAAGAGTCAATGGCCATCCAAAATCACCGGGAGAGATGACCCCTTAGCCTTTGTCAAGGCAGAATTCTAGGAGAAGGTAAACTCTGATATAACACCTGCAACCCTGATGGTATCCAATGATGTTGACTTGTTCTTCTTTTTGGTAAATATCATCTTGGTTAAGAGAGTGGGACTGGCTTTGTGCAGTGCCTTTGCGCACTATAAAAGCTTCACGGCACAGGCATTGCTTTATATCTGGAGATCTCTCTGCACTTGTCGTCACATGGTACCATGGGCCCAGCACTATGTGTCAATAATTGTCACAAGTGTACTGTTTGTACCAGAGTTTTCAAGTCGCTGGCTGGACTAAAAAGTCACACTTGTTCAGCCCATTGGTAGGGGTTCTCCTACATGGATATAAAGTAGTGGCCGTACTCGAAAACGAGTTGGCAGCCACCATGTATGTATGTATCTATGTATATCTATGTGTGTAGGTGTGTATCTGTATGTGAGTATATCTGTGTATATCTATCTGTGTGTATCTGTGTATCTATGTCTGTGTATCTGTGTATATCTATCTGTGTGTATCTATGTCTGTGTATCTGTGTATATCTATCTGTGTGTATCTATGTCTGTGTATCTATGTATATCTGTATGCGTGTATCTGTGTATATCTATGTCTGTGTATCTGTGTATATCTGTATGTGTGTATCTGTATCTGTGTATATATGTGTGTATATCTATGTCTGTATATCTGTGTGTATCTGTGTCTGTGTATATCTGTATCTGTGTGTATCTGTGTATATCTATGTCTGTGTATGTGTGTATATCTGTGTATATCTGTATGTGTGTATCTGTGTATATCTGTATGTGTGTATCTGTGTATATCTGTATGTGTGTATCTATGTATATCTGTATGTGTGTATCTGTATGTGTATATATGTGTGTATATCTATGTCTGTGTATCTGTGTGTATATATTTATACTAGAGTGTCAAACCAACCTCCAAATGTACATTGATCAGCTCAAAATATTCCTGAAGCGGTAGAACACCATTAAATGTCAACTTGAAGTCAGAGATTCGATCCTGTTCAAAGTTCCTTTTCAACCTCCTAACAAACTCTTCACATACGATGAACATCGCTTCAAATCTATCACACTGAATACGGTAGCGTTCTGAAAAAAACACACACACCAACCAACATATATGAGAGGGCTTCAAAAAGTTTGTGGAAAAAGGACAAGTTGGAAAAAAATGGTTTAACCCTTTAGCATTTAAGCTGGCTGTGTCATTTTTTTTTCCAACTATACCAAACAACATTGTTTAGGAGAGTATTGAAGTTTGCTTGAAGCATTGTGGAATAATAAGATTTATTTTTTGGGGGGTCGTTTTGGAAGCCTCAACAATGCAGATGGCTAAATCTCCGGGTAACAGAATCCGGTGGTGAAGAGAGAGGTGTAAGGGAATGTAGAATGAGATGTAGCTTACCTGACTTTGAGGCCAATATTGTGACAACTGTGCCATTGAGGTACTGACAGCCCACAACAGAATTGGAACCTGAAATACTGGCGTCTGTTAAATCTGACACACAGACAGACAGTCAAGGAGAGAGAAGGAGAGACTTATGAATGTCCTGTACCACAGTAAACCACATTAACAAGACACACAGACAGACAAATGATAGTCATAATAACTAACATCTTGTACCACATTAACCCTTTAGCATTTACATTACTCTATATATACTATTGTATTGTCACAGTAAAGGCTTTACCTCACATAATATCTCACGACAACCCAATCATCATCATCATCATCATTTTACGTCCACTTTTCCCTGCTTGCAAGGGTGGGACAGGTCCTATTCAACACATCATCTCTCCATTTGTCACGGTCCTTCGTCATCTCCTCCGTGAGCTTCAGCGATCTGAGGTCTGCTCTCACCACCTCCACCCATGATTTTTATGGTCTTCCTCTACAGCATCTTCTTCTACTGGGATTTCTTGGCACTTCTTTACCCAGCGGTCATCCCCCATGCACATCACATGTCCAAACCATCGCAGTCTCCTCTCCCGCACACCACAACTCATCCCTCTTATACACAGTTTCTCTCTTAACTCATCTATTCTTGGTTGTTCACACACATTGACATTGCACATCCAACGGAGCATGCTTGCTTCATTTCTCTCCAGCCGTCGCATATGTGTATATATATATATATATATATATATATATATGTATAATAATAGTACTAAACACTGTTTTCTGGACCCCTTTAGAAATAACCTGCTACTATAATAGCCCCAATAACTTGTCTGTAACTCTGTGCCACTTTGACCCCTTTAACTAAATTTTGTCCGAACAACACCACTAGAAGAATTTACCCCCCCCCCCCCCCGCCAACCCTAACACGCCTCATTAAGCTAACTGCTGCCAAAACATTCTCTCCTTACAATCTCTACTAGTCTGACAGTCTTAAATCCTAGGACTCCCTCCCCCTTACTCACTTCCCTCTTCCCCTTCTCTTCCTACCTCCTTCTTTCTTTTTTATCTAGTGTATAAAATATTTCCATATCATTCCAATACAAAGGTCTGACGACATGGTGTGTTTGCTTACAGTGTACCTTCGGTTTATGATAATATTTTTATATTATTCAAATAGCGAGGTATAGGTAACCCATACACTATAGAAACAATTGTTACCTAATAAATTCTTTATACCCGCATTTCCATTTCATAAACTTCTTCTCCATATGTATATATATATAGAATTCAATTATATGTACAAACATTGAAAAATGCTCCAAAGACTCCAAGCCTGGGTTTGGAAGAAACAATTGTAAGTGAATAAATGCTTTGAACATAGCTTTGATTCTTGTGAATTCTATATAACTGCTCTGTAGAACAACTGTTGTTATTACATTGAGCTATTTATCTTACTGGTAATAAGGTAGTAATAAATTACTGACCTTCACTGTTTATGGTTTAAAATATACATAACTATAAAAAGTTTAAAATATACATAACTATAAATACTATCCTTAATATTTTTTTTTTTTTTTTCATCATTTTACGTCCGCTTTTCCCTGCTTGCAAGGGTGGGACGGAAACTGAGTCTGGCTTGATTTCTACAGCTGGATGCCCTTCCTAAGACCAGCCTCATTTACAGTGAGTGATGGGTGCTTTTTTGCCGTGCCACCTACACGACCACTTTGCAGTGGAATGATAGGGACTCCAGTGCCTATCATCTCATTTCTACAGCTGAGTAAACTGGAGCAATGTGAAATAAAGTGTCTTGCTCAAGGAAACAACACATCACCCGGTCTGAGAATTGAACTCACAACTTTTCTATTGCAAGGCTCTAACCACTAAGCCATCTGCCGCCTTATGTATATATATATATATATATATGATGCGCATGAAAGACGACAGCTGTATAAAAAATTGCAGGGCAATAAAAATAGACGGTAGCCACGGAGTAGGCAGCCCCAGAAAAACCTGGGACGACTTGATAAATTCCAACCTCACACACTTACACCTATCCAAGACAATGTCACTGGACCGAGATCTTTGGCGCTACACAGTAATAGAGAAGACCCGCCTTACCTAAGTACAAAGTGAAACCTACTACAGTCAGTAGGCACCTCTAACAAAAATACACCCCCGTCCCACAACCCCCACCCCATCCACACCACCCCTTTCAATGTAAAGTTATGTTGGTACCACAACATCCAGTCCGAAACAAATGAGGTCGTGTAGGTGCCACGACAAAAAAAAAACACAGTCCACGCTGTAATGTGACCGTGTAGGCAACACGGTAAAAACCTCCCAGTCCACACTGTAAATGTGGTTGGTGTTAGGAAGGGCATCCAGCTGTAGAAAACACGCCAGACAGTCCACGCTGTAATGTGGCCGTGTAGGCAACACGGTAAAAACCTCCCAGCCCCACACTGTAAATGTGGTTGGTGTTAGGAAGGGCATCCAGCTGTAGAAAACACGCCAGACAGTCCACGCTGTAATGTGGCCGTGTAGGCAACACGGTAAAAACGTCCCAGCCCCACACTGTAAATGTGGTTGGTGTTAGGAAGGGCATCCAGCCGTAGAAAACACGCCAGACAGTCCACGCTGTAATGTGGCCGTGTAGGCAACACGGTAAAAACGTCCCAGCCCCACACTGTAAATGTGGTTGGTGTTAGGAAGGGCATCCAACTGTAGAAAACCCGCCAGACAGTCCTATGCGAGCAAGACAGCCACTCTTGCCTCAAGTGGGACTACCCCCGTCCAAACCCATGCAAGCGTGGAACACGGACGTTAAACAATGATGATGATGAGGATGATATATAGTGTGTATGTGTCATCATCATCATCATCATCACCGTTTTACGTCCGTTCTTCCACGCTAGCATGGGTTAGACGGGTTGTCCTGTTGTGGGCAGTGTCTGGTCGGCTGACCATGCCTTGCTCATACAGGAACTGATCTGGCTTCATTTCTACAGCTGGATGCCCTTCCTAACACCAACCTCACTTACAGTGAGTGCTGGGTGCTTTTTCGTGGCGCCTACACGTCCACTTTACAGTGTGGGCTGGGTGCCTTTTTGCCGTGGCACCTCCACGACCACCTTGCGGTGGGGGGAGTGGGGGCATATTGTTTATATGCTTCAGCATGTACCCATGGGAGGTCGGGTGTGTATGAAATAATTCAGAGAAGAAACATATATAAGAAGAGTGAGAAAAATACCTGGGAATATCTTGTTTAGATTTACGGAGGCCTTGTTAGAGTCAATAGTAATCTTGTAATTAGCATTCTTGACAGGTGTTGCTGGCTTGACAAGCAACCGAAGAGGCAGTCGGAGGTCAGTTGTTACCTGTTTATTGCTACCTAGAATTACAGACAGTGTGAGCTCACTGAAGATGGCAAAAACAACAACAGTAGCAGCAGCAACAACAATAGCAACAACAACAACAACAACAGCAACAAAAACAACAGTAGCAGCAGCAACAACAACAAAAACAACAGTAGCAGCAGCAACAACGGCAACAACAGCAGCAGCAACAACAACAACAACAACGGCAAAAACAACAACAACAGTAGCAGCAACAAGAAGCCAAAAAGTACCCAGTAAAGTAGTAGATCTGGTGCCAAGACAAAATACACCCAGTTCACTCTGTAAAGTGGTAGATCTGGTGCCAAGACAAAATACACCCAGTTCACTCTGTAAAGTAGTAGATCTGGTGCCAAGACAAAATACACCCAGTTCACTCTGTAAAGTAGTAGATCTGGTGCCAAGACAAAATACACCCAGTTCACTCTGTAAAGTGGTAGATCTGGTGCCAAGACAAAATACACCCAGTTCACTCTGTAAAGTGGTAGATCTGGTGCCAAGACAAAATACACCCAGTTCACTCTGTAAAGTGGTAGATCTGGTGCCAAGACAAAATACACCCAGTTCACTCTGAAAAGTGGTAGATCTGGTGCCAAGACAAAATACACCCAGTTCACTCTGTAAAGTGGTAGATCTGGTGCCAAGACAAAATACACCCAGTTCACTCTGTAAAGTGGTAGATCTGGTGCCAAGACAAAATACACCCAGTTCACTCTGTAAAGTGGTAGATCTGGTGCCAAGACAAAATACACCCAGTTCACTCTGTAAAGTAGTAGATCTGGTGCCAAGACAAAATACACCCAGTTCACTCTGTAAAGTAGTAGATCTGGTGCCAAGACAAAATACACCCAGTTCACTCTGTAAGGTAGTAGATCTGGTGCCAAGACAAAATACACCCAGTTCACTCTGTAAAGTAATAGATCTGGTGCTAAGACAAAATACACCCAGTTCACTCTGTAAAGTAGTAGATCTGGTGCTAAGACAAAATACACCCAGTTCACTCTGTAAAGTAGTAGATCTGGTGCTAAGACAAAATACACCCAGTTCACTCTGTAAAGTGGTCGATCTGGTGCCAAGACAAAATACACCCAGTTCACTCTGTAAAGTGGTCGATCTGGTACCAAGACAAAATACACCCAGTTCACTCTGTAAAGTGGTAGATCTGGTGCTAAGACAAAATACACCCAGTTCACTCTGTAAAGTAGATCTGGTGCCAAGACAAAATACACCCAGTTCACTCTGTAAAGTGGTAGATCTGGTGCCAAGACAAAATACACCCAGTTCACTCTGTAAAGTGGTAGATCTGGTGCCAAGACAAAATACACCCAGTTCACTCTGTAAAGTGGTAGATCTGGTGCCAAGACAAAATACACCCAGTTCACTCTGTAGAGGCCAGCAATTTTTTTGGGGGGAGAAGGGAAAGTCGATTACATTGACCTCAGTGCATAACTGGTACTTTATTTTATCAACCCTGTAACGATAAAAAGGCAAAGCTAACCTCAGCGGGATTTGAACTCAGAACGTAAAGGGCCGTAACTCTATGCCGCAAAGCATTTTGTCCAACGCTCTAACGATTACAGCCAATGATGATGATGATGATGATGATGATGATGAAGGAAGTCAGGTGATCAAATGTCTCTTACCTGAAGATGGTCTTAGGTAGCTGGTGCACACCTGGAAAGCAAGACTGGTTGGTAGCTCCAGGGATGAGGGGAACACACACGTGATAGTTTCATGGGGTCGATTTGGTTCTGTGAAGGAGAACAATAGATAGCAACTATTGAAACAACAACAACAACAACAATAACAACAACACAATAATTATTATCATCAATAGGAGGCACATGGCTTAGTGGTTAGAGCATTGGCCTTGCAATCGAATACAGTAAATTTGTGAGTTCAATTCTCAGACCGGGTGATGTGTATATACATACATACATACATACATATATATACATACATACATATATATATATACATACATACATATATATATATATATATATATATACATACATATATACATAGTGGTTAGAGCATTGACCTTGCAATCGAAAGGTTGTGAGTTCAATTCTCAGGCGTGGTGATGTGTTGTTTCCTTGAGCAAGACACTTTATTCCACATTGCTCCAGTTTACTCAGCTGTAGAAATGAGATGATAGGAACTGGGGTCCCTATCATTCCACTGCAAAGTGGTCGTGGAGGTGCCACGGCAAAAAAGCACCCAGCACTCACTGCAAAGTGGACGTGTAGGCACCACGGCAAAAAAGCACCCAGCACTCACTGTAAATGAGGTTGGTGTTAGGAAGGGCATCCAGCTGTAGAAATCAAGCCAGAATCAGTTCCCGTCCCACCCTTGCAAACAGGGAAAAAGCGGACGTAAAATGATGATGATGATGATGAATAGCTGGCCCTGTGCCATAAAAAACGACGGCTAATTGTGATATATATCATCATCATCATCGTTTAACGTCTATCTTCCATGCTAACATGGGTTAGACAGGGATTGTCCCACTTGAGGCAAGATTGATCGGGTCACTGTGTCTGTCTCGCTCTTACAGAACAACTGTATCTGGAAGGTTTTCTACGACTGGATGCCCCTCCTAACACCAACCACATTTACAGTTTGGACTGGGAGCCTTTTTACTGTATCTCCTATACGACCACTTTACAGTGTGGACTGGGAGCCTTTTTACTGTGTCTCCTATACGACCACTTTACAGTGTGGACTGGGAGCCTTTTTACTGTGTCTCCTATACGACCACTTTACAGTGAGGACTGGGAGCCTTTTTACTGTATCTCCTATACGACCACTTTACAGTGTGGACTGGGAGCCTTTTTACTGTGTCTCCTATACGACCACTTTACAGTGAGGACTGGGAGCCTTTTTACTGTATCTCCTATACGACCACTTTACAGTGAGGACTGGGAGCCTTTTTACTGTATCTCCTATACGACCACTTTACAGTGTGGACTGGGAGCCTTTTTACTGTGTCTCCTATACGACCACTTTACAGTGTGGACTGGGAGCCTTTTTACTGTATCTCCTATATGACCACTTTACAGTGTGGACTGGGAGCCTTTTTACTGTATCTCCTATACGACCACTTTACAGTGTGGACTGGGTGTTCTGTGGTACCAACAATATAAAAAAGAGATGTTTGTTTGTTTGTTTGTTGGTTGGTTCATTCACGCTCACTCATACAAGTGACACAAACATACAAACATACAGCTGTGATGTATCATAGACTTCTATAGTTTCTCACCCCCCCTTCTTCAGTCATCACATAGATGTGTGTGTATGTAATAACTATTTTTTTAAGTGTGTCTGTTTATATATATATATGTATGTGTAGATTTGTGTGTGTTTGTAATTCTATTGTCTATGTTATCTTTCTAAATATATATACACTCACACAAATATTGTATATAAATATAATTTACACAAACACCCATATATACACACACAAACACATATACACTCAAACAAATATATATAAATATAATTTACACAAACACACATATACACACACAAATATATATACACTCATTCAAATATTATATATAAATATAATTTACACAAACACCCATATATACACACACAAACACATATACACTCAAACAAATATATATAAATATAATTTACACAAACACACATATACACACACAAATATATATACACTCACACAAATATTGTATATAAATATAATTTACACAAACACCCATATATACCCACACACAAACACATATACACTCAAACAAATATATATAAATATAATTTACACAAACACACATATACACACACAAATATATATACACTCATACAAATATTGTATATAAATATAATTTACACAAACACCCATATATACCCACACACAAACACATATACACTCAAACAAATATATATAAATATAATTTACACAAACACACATATACACACACAAATATATATACACTCATACAAATATTGTATATAAATATAATTTACACAAGCCTGGTGGAGTCCATCTCCTCTCCAGGTCTGAATACAGTAAATTTCTTGCAAAGAAGGATAGAGAAAGTGAGAGAAAGGATATGAGAAAGAGATATAGAAGAAGAATTGACCCCAGTACTTTGACTGATACTTTTTTTATCGACCATTAATGGATGAAAGGCAAAGTTGACTTGAACAGGATTTGAACTCAGTGAGCAGAATGATGAGATAAATACGACAAAACATTCTATCCAACGCTCTAATGACTGCCAGTTTTCTGCCTACATAATAGTTATACAGTATGTTAATAAACTATAAACTTACCAAGTTTGTTAATGTGAAATTCTTGTCTTTCTGCAGAAATATGGTTTCCAAGGTAGATATTGCAGTTGAGATTCTCCAGAACAGTTTTACTCTTGAACACAACCTATAATGTTAGCAGATAACTGTTTATTTACCATGGAACATAACTTAACAACAGTTCTTACATAACATCATAATGGAAGGTATTTAAATAAATATATACACTTTAACCCTTTCATTACCATATTTCTAATGAAAGACACTGTCTATGTCTTTAACCCTTTCATTACCATATTTCTAATGAAAGACACTGTCTATGTCTTTAACCCTTTCATTAACATATTTCTAATGAAAGACACTGTCTATGTCTTTAACCCTTTCATTACCATATTTCTAATGAAAGACACTGTCTATGTCTTTAACCCTTTCATTAACATATTTCTAATGAAAGACACTAACTATGGAACACAACTTAACAAAGGTTCTGACATAAAATCATAATGGAAGGTATTAAAAACACTTTAACATTTTCATTACCATATTTTTAATGAAAGACACTGCCTCTGTCATTAACCCTTTCATTACCATATTTTTAATGAAAGACACTGCCTCTGTCATTAACCCTTTCATTACTATATTTCTAATTAAAGACACTGCCTATGGTTTTCAAATAATTTTGAAAATTTCTTCAAAGGTGCAACAAATTTGCAGTGAAGGCAACCTGTCTAGGAGAGCAGTAACTCTGAATATACAGGTAGGTTGGTAGATATACACAAACACACACACATACGGCAGGCTTCAGCACAGTCTTCATCTAGCAAACACCACTATGGACTATGTTGATTGTCAGAAAAATAGACTGAGCCCCTGATAATAAAAAGACTTGGTAAAAAGAAAGATGAACTTTCTATAAATATGGAAGAATTACCTTTAATGAGGCACAGGGTACCTCTTGTTCTTCCTCATAATCAGCTTGATTACCGATCTGTAATAGAGAGAAGTGAGGGTAGATAGATAGATGTGTGGGTGGAGGGACAGATAGATAGATGTGTGGGTGGAGGGACAGACAGATAGATAGATGTGTGGGTGGATAGAGGGATAGATAGATAGATAGATGTGTGGGTGGATAGAGGGATAGATAGATAGATGTGTGGGTGGATAGAGGGATAGATAGATAGATGTGTGGGTGGATAGAGAGATAGATGTGTGGGTGGATAGAGGGATAGATAGATAGATGTGTGGGTGGATAGAGGGATAGAGAGATAGATGTGTGGGTGGATAGAGGGACAGATAGATAGATGTGTGGGTGGATAGAGGGACAGATAGATAGATGTGTGGGTGGATAGAGGGACAGATAGATAGATGTGTGGGTAGATAGAGGGATAGATAGATAGATGTGTGGGTGGATAAAGGGATAGAGAGATAGATGTGTGGGTGGATTGATAGATAACTTTCTATTTATTTGCCACCAGGGCATCAAAGATTGGGACAAATACAAGGGGAGGGGGGGTTACATACATTTCAAAGGACGTGTAAAAACATACAACAATCAAAGTCCTCAATAGGGAGGGGGCGTTGATGTGGGTCGCACACACACACCCCCAAAAAATGTGCAACCCTCCTCCTCAGGAGTACAAAGAGCGGGTGCTCCCTTCCTCTCCTCCTTCCTCTCCTCTCACCTACAGGCTGATATAGAGAGAAGGCCCATTCACTCAGGCCATTCTCGCCACTTTCACCCACCTTTCATAAAACTTGCTGGGGTACAGTACCTCTCTCTCCTTCCAAAGTGGTATTTGAAAAAAAGAATCAGTTGTTGGCCGGAGAGAAAGGTGTCTGACCTCAGCCTTTTTAACCTCGTCCACCATACAACCTATCACACAAAGGAAAACCGCCTCTCCTTCGTTTTTGAAGGGGGGTGGCGGTTTGATCGTGACAATGTACTCGGTGGTCAACCGGATTGGTCCCACCCGCGACAGTAGTCGTTCCATATAGCCCCACAGGTCAGCAACGCCCGGGCAGTGTACGAATGCATGCGCGACGGTTTCCTCGTCATGCACGCATCTCGGACAGATCTTCTTCGAGGGGTCCCTACCCGGGCGCCGGTGTCTGTAGAGCTAGACCCGAACGGGTAGAGCTCCTCGGTAGCACTGCCAGGCCAGGGACTTTTGGAAGTTGTCTAATCGGTCCCGGGCCAAACGTCCTACCGAACAGACTGGCTAGCTCGTCTTCCTCCATGCCCAGAGCCTCTCCGAGAGTGTCGTCGTTCTTGCTGCGCACCAACCCTTTATAGAATGTTGAGGTTGAGTCTCCACTGATTGTCGGATCCGCTTGCCAGAGGGCCGTGAGCATATGGATAGATGTATAAGTAGATGGGTAGAGATATATAGTCGTGAACCGCCTTCCCTATGTGCAAAGTTAACCTACAGTCAGTAGGCCCTCCAAACACCCCAACGCACTACCCCTACTCCATCCTCCCACTCCCACCAAGACCACCCTTTCCCTGTAAAGTTATGTTGGTACCACAGACCATCTAGTCCACACTAAAATGGTCGTGTAGGTGTCACGACAAAAAGCCCCCAGTCCACGCTGTAATGTGGTCGAGTAGGTAACACGGTAAAAAGCACCCAGTCCACGCTGTAATGTGGTTGTGTAGGTAACACGAAAAGTTCCCAGTCCACGCTGTAATGTGGTCGTGTAGGTAACACGGTAAAAAGTTCCCAGTCCATGCTGTAATGTGGTCGTGTAGGTAACACGGTAAAACGTTCCCAGTCCACGCTGTAATGTGGTCGTGTAGGTAACACGGTAAAAAGTTCCCAGTCCACGCTGTAATGTGGTCGTGTAGGTAACACGGTAAAAAGTTCCCAGTCCATGCTGTAATGTGGTCGTGTAGGTAACACGGTAAAAAGTTCCCAGTCCACGCTGTAATGTGGTCGTGTAGGTAACACGGTAAAAAGTTCCCAGTCCACACTGTAATGTGGTCGTATAGGTAACACGGTAAAAAGTTCCCAGTCCACACTGTAAATGAGGTTGGTGTTAGGAAGGGCATCCAGCCGTAGAAATCAAGCCAGAATCAGTTCCCATCGCACCCTTGAAAGCAGGGAAAAGCGGAGGTAAAATGATGATGATGATGATAGAGCCTGCTTACCTTTCTGGTTTGTAGTTCTGGTAGGAATTCAGCTACAACACTGAGTTCTTCTGTCTCTTTTAGTTGTGGAACAATTATATCTACATTGTAGGGGTCAGAGAGAGAGAGAGAGTATTGGAACTGGTATTAATGTGTATATATAAATAAACATTAAATGATGATGATGATATATATATATTTATATATAAGTGCAAGTTGCGGGTAGTATAATAAGTAAGGCAATCAAAGATATGAAGACGGGCAAGGCAACTGGGCCTTCGGAGATAGTTGCTGGAATGGTGGGACACACTATGGTCACCTGGATAGTAAACCAAGTCATACAGAATGGGGTCGTACCAAAAGACTGGCGTAGCAGCAGCATGATCATTAACTGCTACAAGGGTAAAGGAGATGCCCTAGAAAGGGGAAACTATAGAGGCATTAAATTAATTGACCAGGTCATGAAGGTCACAGAAAAAATTATAGTGAAACTAATCAGAGAGAGAATTGATCTAGATGAAATGCAGTTTGGGTTTGTGTCGGGTAAAAGTACCACAGACGCCCTTTTCACAGTAAAGTCTTTACCTCACATAATATCTCACATAACATTTACATTACTCTATATATACTATTGTATATTCACAGTAAAGTCTTTACCTCACATAATATCTCACATAACATTTACATTACTCTATATATACTATTGTATTTTCACGGTAAAGGCTTTACCTCACATAATATCTCACATAACATTTACATTACTCTATATATACTATTGTATTTTCACGGTAAAGGCTTTACCTCACATAATATCTCACATAACATTTACATTACTCTATATATACTATTGTATTTTCACGGTAAAGGCTTTACCTCACATAATATCTCACATAACATTTACATTACTCTATATATACTATTGTATTTTCACGGTAAAGGCTTTACCTCACATAATATCTCACATAACATTTACATTACTCTATATATACTATTGTATTTTCACAGTAAAGGCTTTACCTCACATAATATCTCACCTAATATTGAATCTATGAGATTTTGGTATTATTTAATTTGAGAACAATACCTTAACATCAGTATGAACAGCCGGTTACAGCTAGTTTAAATAGAAAAAGGTGAGAGAATTCTGGCCGGATATGCTGTTAATGCTAAATGATATATTTATATACAAGACAATCCCTAAAATAAACTTTAAATGATGTTGATGAGGCTGATATATATATATATATATATATATATATACAGGGTGTCCCCCAAAAATCTATGTACACTTCAACAGCATTTAATAAATATTGCCTGTACAGATAATCAAAGTGTGTATACATTTGGGGGGCACTCTGTAAGACAATCCCTAAAATAAACATTAAACGATGATGATGATATATTTATATATAAGACAAACCCTCCAAAATAAAGACATTATTTACCAGTGCCGAGAGATAACTGTCGGATCTTTTTGTTCAGCGTGTTTATCTCTTTGTCAATGTCATCATAACGTACATCTCGAGAATCAACCTTTGGAGGAGTGAACAGGTCTGGGTCACTACCCAGATAGGAAACCTGTAGGTAACCATTCTCTGTCAGGCTAACAACAAATCCTTTGATACCCCTACACAGGAAGAAATTAAATTATATTATAATGAGAGAAATGAAGCAAGCATGCTTTGTTGGATATGCAATGTCAATGTGCGTGAACGACCAAGCATAGATGAGTTGAGAGAAAGAAACTGTGTATAAGAGGGAAAAACTGTAGTGTGCGGGAGAGAAGACTGCGATGGTATGGACATGTGATGCACATGGAGGATGACTGCTGGGTAAAGAAGTGCCAAGAAATCCCAGTAGAAGGAAGACCATGAAAAACATGGACAGAGGTGGTGAAAGCTGACCTGAGATTGCTGAAGCTCACTGAGATGATGATGAAGGACCATGACGAATGGAGAGATGCTGTGCTGAATAGGACCTGTCCACCCTTGCAAGCAGGGAAAAGAGGATGTTAAATGATGAAGATGATGATGATTTACAGCTCGTACATACATACTTATTAAGGTTTAGCTGGCTTGCTGCCAGGTTGAACCTATCTCATAGGTTTCTCTGGTATTTGAATCTTAAGGACCCGACTCTTACCATGTACATATATATATATGTATGTATGATCCCGTAACTCCTGATAGAGTCGTAGGGGGGGCCATATTGACATACAGCATCTTAGGCATTTTGAGCCAAGCAGAGCCCATCACTCTCCAGGCCTGAGTACAGCATATTTCTTCCCGAGAGAGAAAGAATCAACCCCAGTACTAGACTAGTATATTATTTGTACTATACATGCACCTTTGATGAATTGTAGTGCACCTGAGCACTGTACACAATAATTTCATTATTATTATTATTATATTTTTAAAACTGGAGCAACATGAAATAAAGTATCTTGCTCAAGGACACAACGTATCACCCGGTACGAGAATCAAACTCACAACATGGACCTGGTTAAAAAGAGGAGACCTTAGAAAAGCAACAGAAGGAATGTTAATGGCTGCACAAGATCAAGCCCTCGGAACGAAGTGGGTGAAACACCATATTGACAAGGAGGAAGCTAGCTCACTGTGTAGGATCTGTGGAGAGAGAGAGAGGAGACTGTGGCTCACATCGTATCCCAGTGTAAACACCTAGCCCAGACTCACTATAAAGGCTGGCGACATGATGTGATGGGCAGGGTGATCCACTGGCACCTATGCAAACTAAACAATTTACCACATTCAGAGAAGTGGTATGAGCATAAGCCAGAGTAAGGGATAGAAAACAATCAAGTGAAGGTGGTGTGGGATTTCAGGATACAGACGAACAAGAAATTAGACCACAATAGGTCTGACCTGGTGGTTTTTGACAAGGAAAAAAAGATTGTGCCTGATTGTAGATGTAGTCTGCCCCTTTGATACGAGAGTGCAAGAAAAGGAGAGGGAGAATATTAACCGATACCAGGATTTAAAGTGGGAGTTAAAAAGGATTTGGGACTGTCACGGTTCTCATAGGAGCACTAGGTACTATCTCAACGACTTTTCAAGGATGGTTAAAGAACATTAGTCCAGCCCCCTTTTTTGGAACACCTCAAAAGGCATGCTTGCTGGGAACAGCAAGAACCCTCCGATACGCCCTGAATGTCTGAGGCTGCAGGTAGTGGCTTGATATTCATTTGAACAAACTTTCCAGTTAAATAACATCAATGACTGAGACTCAAAGAATAATAATAATAATAAGACCACGAAAAACATGGGTGGAGGTGGTGAGAGCAGACCTCAGATCACTGAAGCTCACGGAGGAGATGACAAAGGACCATAACAAATGGAGAGATGCCGTGCTTAATAAGACCCGTCCCAACCTTGCAAGCAGGGAAAAGTGGACGTATGATGATGATGATGATGATGATGATGATGAATAATTGTTATTTACTCACAAATACATAAGTTGTTCCTTCACAGAACTAATTATAAGAGGAAGGTTTACTTACTGAAATGACCCTGTACAGATGTGAACTGGGGTGTGGTCCATTTTGGCTGCCCACAGAAGCTCAACATCTTGGTAGACCAGTAATGATGCAGCATGGGTGGCAACAAGGTATTTCACGGAGTCTGAAATGAAATGAAATGTTGGTTGTTACAGTTCAAACCTGTATAGATTTAGCTGCGAAACAGGTCAATACTCAATAAATATTTTTCATATGTAAACGAAACGTCCTCGTTTTTTCCATTATATATATATATCAGTCCTAAATAAATGAGGTCGTGTAGGTGTCATGACAAAAAACACACAGTCCACGCTGTAATGTGGCCGTGTAGGTGTCATGACAAAAAACACACAGTCCACGCTGTAATGTGGCCGTGTAGGTGTCATGACAAAAAACACACAGTCCACGCTGTAATGTGGCCGTGTAGGTGTCATGACAAAAAACACACAGTCCACGCTGTAATGTGGCCGTGTAGGTGTCATGACAAAAAACACACAGTCCACGCTGTAATGTGGCCGTGTAGGTGTCATGACAAAAAACACACAGTCCACGCTGTAATGTGGCCGTGTAGGTGTCATGACAAAAAACACACAGTCCACGCTGTAATGAGGTCGTGTAGGTGTCATGACAAAAAACACACAGTCCACGCTGTAATGTGGCCGTGTAGGTGTCATGGCAAAAAAGACACAGTCCACGCTGTAATGTGGCCGTGTAGGTGTCATGACAAAAAACACACAGTCCACGCTGTAATGTGGCCGTGTAGGTGTCATGACAAAAAACACACAGTCCACGCTGTAATGTGGCCGTGTAGGTGTCATGACAAAAAACACACAGTCCACGCTGTAATGTGGCCGTGTAGGTGTCATGACAAAAAACACACAGTCCACGCTGTAATGTGGCCGTGTAGGTGTCATGACAAAAAACACACAGTCCACGCTGTAATGTGGCCGTGTAGGTGTCATGACAAAAAACACACAGTCCACGCTGTAATGTGGCCGTGTAGGTGTCATGACAAAAAACACACAGTCCACGCTGTAATGTGGCCGTGTAGGTGTCATGACAAAAAACACACAGTCCACGCTGTAATGTGGCCGTGTAGGTGTCATGACAAAAAACACACAGTCCACGCTGTAATGTGGCCGTGTAGGTGTCATGACAAAAAACACACAGTCCACGCTGTAATGTGGCCGTGTAGGTGTCATGACAAAAAACACACAGTCCACGCTGTAATGTGGCCGTGTAGGTGTCATGACAAAAAACACACAGTCCACGCTGTAATGTGGCCGTGTAGGTAACACGGTAAAAACCTCCCAGTCCACACTGTAAACGTGGTTGGTGTTAGGAAGGGCATCCAGCCGTAGAAAACCTGCCAGATAGTCCTATACGAGCGAGACACGGTCACCCAACCAATCTTGCCTCAAGTGGGACAACTCCCGTCTAAACCTATGCTAGCGTAGAAGATAGATGTTAAACGATGATGATGATGATGTGTTCTTGTTACAGCTCACACCTGTGTAGGTTTAGCTGACCTCCTACGAGGTTATATCTCATAATATATATACAACAATAATAATAGTGATGTTGATGATGATGATGACAACCCCTCCCTCTCCCCCTCCTGTGCTATTACAGAACAGAAAACATTTGCCACTTACTGGGTACATAGGAACAGAAACAACTAACATCATATTCCAGTTTCTTCATGAAGTGTAGACATCCATTTTCTGTCAACAGGTAGATGTTACGTTCACCTGAAAATAAAGCAGTAAAATATGGATTCATATTCCTTTACAGAGTGCACTTGGTGCGTTTAATCATGTCACTAACACTAGAGAGGTCCTCATGCCCTTGACATAACTGAAGGCTTCTCTCAACCCTTTGTTTGGCAAGCTTTCTACTGCTGGATGCCCTTACTAACACCAACCACTTTACAGAGTGTACTGGGTGTGTTCTAGCATGTCACCAGCCCTAGAAAGGTTGCCGTGTTGTGACTGAAGGGTCCTTTCAACCCTTGGTTTGACATAGTTTCTATGGCTGGATGTATTTCCTATTGCCAACCACTTTACAGAGCATACTAGATGCATTTTATCATGTCACCAACACTATAGGGATTGTTATGTTCTTGATGTAACTGAAGGGTCTTCTCAACCTTTTTTGACATGGTTTCTACAGCCAGAAGCCCTTCCAGAGTGTACTGGGTACAATTTTCGGAGAAAAGGCAAAGATAATTAAATCAACCCCAGTACATCACTGGTACCATCCACCACTTAACCCTTTACCATTTACATTACTCTATATATACTGTTGTATTTTCACGGTAAAAACTTTATCTCACATAATATTGAATCTACAAGAGTTTGATATTATTTATTTTGAAAACAATACCGTAACATCAGTATTAGCAGCTGGTGAGAATATTCTGGCTGATATGGTTGGTTTAACCCTTTAGCATTTACATTACTCTATATATACTATTGTATTTTCACAGTAAAGGCTTTACCTCACATAATTATCCCTCATGATATTGAATCTATGAGATTTTGATATTATTTATTTTGAGAACAATACCTTAACATCAGTATGAGCAGTTGGTTATGGCTGGTTTGAACAGAAAGAAGTGAGAGAATTCTGGCCGGATATGGCTGGTTTAAATACAAAAGCAGCAAATTTTGTGGGGGGCTCTTTTGTCACCAAGCATAGACGAGTTAGAGAGAAACTGTGTATAAGAGGGATAAGTTGTAGTGTGCGGGGGAGAAGACTGCATTGGTATGGACATGTGATGTGCATGGAAGATGACCACTGGGTAAAGAAGTGCCAAGAAATCCCAGTGGAAGGAAGACGCAGTAGAGGAAGACCACGAAAATCACGGACGGAGGTGGTGAGAGCTGACCTGAGATTGCTGAAGCTCACGAATGGACCCTGACAAGTGGAGAGATGCCGTGCTGAATAGGACCCATCCCACCCTTGCAAGCAGGGAAAAGCAGACGTAAAATGATAATGATGATGATGACGACTCTCTGCTGATAGCTTATCTGACTTTAACAGAAAGTGTTCCTAGTTTAGGTGGCACCCATGATAATTCTACGGGTGCCATACCCTAGTTATGCCTCTGCATCCATTCAATAGCAATCACATATCATCAAGCCAGAGAAAGCAGGCTGGACAAGCCCATTGCTGTTTTCGTTGCTGAACTTACCAAGGACCAAAATGAAACACAGCGTCTCCTGGGCGCAGTACGTGATTGTTGTTATGTCCAGCGCATTTTCCTCGATGCTGTAGACCCAGTAAGGCTGTAGGGGAAGAGAAAAGACATCAGGGTTAGGGAAAGAGATATAGCATCACCATCATAACACCATACTACAGATACACTACATAACACCTCACCAGACCACAGATCTATAACGCTACACCACACCTCAGATCTATAACACTACACCACACCACAGATCTATAACACTACACCACACCACAGATTTACAACACCGTACCACACCACACCACACCACACCGCACTGCACTACACCACACCACACCGCACTGCACTACACTCCACCATACCACACCACACTACCAACAACAACTACACCACCACCACCACCATCAACAACAACAACTTCAAATACCAACCGTTACACGCTTCCCTTGTTTAATGTTCTGTGATTCTTCTTTTGTTTTAGAATCTGTTGCTACAGCTAGGACTTGGTACCTAGAGAGAGAAATGAGAAAAATGATAGGTTGCTACAGCTAGGACTTGGTACCTAGAGAGAGAAATGAGATAAATGATAGGTTGCTACAGCTAGGACTTGGTACCTAGAGAGAGAAATGAGAAAAATGCTAGGTTGCTACAGCTAGGACTTGGTACCTAGAGAAAGGAATGAAAAAATAAGTGCGTGTATATGTGTTTAGAAAGCTGTACAAGGTATGTATGTGTGTGTGTGTGTGTGTGTGTTTAGAAAGCTGTAAGTGTATATATGTGTTTAGAAAGCTGTAAGTGTGTATATATGAGTTTAGAAAGCTGTAAGTGTGTATATATGAGTTTAGAAAGCTGTAAGTGTATATATGAGTTTAGAAAGCTGTAAGTGTATATATGAGTTTAGAAAGCTGAAAGTGTATACATGAGTTTAGAAAGCTGAAAGTGTATATATGAGTTTAGAAAGCTGTAAGTGTATATATGTGTTTAGAAAGCTGTAAGTGTGTATATATGTGTTTAGAAAGCTGTAAGTGTGTATATGTGTGTTTAGAAAGCTGTAAGTGTGTATATATGAGTTTAGAAAGCTGTAAGTGTGTATATATGAGTTTAGAAAGTGTATACATGAGTTTAGAAAGCTGAAAGTGTATATATGAGTTTAGAAAGCTGTAAGTGTATATATGTGTTTAGAAAGCTGTAAATATGTGTTTAGAAAGCTATAAGTGTGTATATATGAGTTTAGAAAGCTGTAAGTGTATGTGTGTGCTTAGAAAGCTGTAAATATGTGTTTAGAAAGCTGTATATATGAGTTTAGAAAGCTGTAAATATGTGTTTAGAAAGCTGTAAATATGAGTTTAGAAAGCTGTATATATGAGTTTAGAAAGCTGTAAGTGTATGTGTGTGCTTAGAAAGCAATGTAAGTGTATATATGAGTTTAGAAAGCTGTAAGTGTGTATATCTGTGTTTAGAAAGCTGTAAGTGTATGTGTGTGTTTAGAAAGCAATGTAAGTGTATATGTGTTTCGAAAGCTGTACAGTAATAGTGGCAGTAGTAGTAGCAGTAGTAACAGCAAGAGTACTTTAGTAGTATTAGTAGTAGCAGCAACAACAGTAGTACTGGTAGTAGTAGTAGTAGTAGTAGTAGTAGCAATAGCAATAGTAGCAATAGCAGCAGCAGTACTGTAGTAGTAGTAGTATTAATAGTAATAGTAGCAGCAGTAGTAGTAGTAACAGCAGCAGCAGCAGTAGTAGTAGTAAATATATACGTACTTGTAACATTCCACCAGCCGGCTTGAAGATACAGTAACAAGTGAGTCAGTGCTGGGAACATACTGGAGTGGTCCAGGGATGAAGGCAGCGGGTAAGAACCGAGTGAAAGCATAACTCTCTTGTTCAAACACAGACACTGTACCATCCAGGGACTGGACACAGATGAAATCTTTGCCTGAAAAAAGTGGAAATCTTACGGCTCATAACGCAACTATTAACATTAAGATGGCCTCCTATGAGGTTGTATATTATAGGAGGTTTCTTGTGTTCTAATGACAGGGACCCCAGTCCTATTATGTTGTTACAGCTCACACCTATGTAGGTTAAGGTGGCCTCCTATGAGGTTGTATTTCATAGGGGGTTTCTTGTGTGTTCTAATGACAGGGGACCCAGTCCTATCATGTTGTTACAGCTCACACCTATGTAGGTTAAGGTGGCCTCCTATGAGGTTGTATTTTATAGGAGGTTTCTTGGGTCTTTTAATGACAGGGGACCCAGTCCTGTCATGTTGTTACAGCTCACACCTATGTAGGTTAAGGTGGCCTTCTATGAGGTTGTATTTTATAGGAGGTTTATTGTGTGTTCTAATGACAGGGGACCCAGTCCTGTCATGTTGTTACAGCTCACACCTATGTAGGTTTAGCTGGCCTCCTATGAGGTTGTATTTTATAGGGGGTTTCTTGTGTGTTCTAATGACAGGGGACCCAGTCCTATCATGTTGTTACAGCTCACACCTATGTAGGTTTAGCTGGCCTCCTATGAGGTTGTATTTTATAGCTGGTTTCTTGGGTCTTTTAATGATAGAGGACCCAGTGATTTAAACACATATAGTTATATATCTGTGTTTGTCTCTCTTTACTGTGTATATATATATATTGGCTAAAATGACTCTTCAACAGTTCAATTCTTTCAGTTTCCACACATATGTACAAAGACATTAATTACATCATGTTAGTTGCAGAACAAGTAAAACACTCAAAGACTATCCTACTTACCGTAGACATTACCAAATGGACCGTAACAGAAGTTGTAAACAGATCTTTGTAAGTTGTGTTCATACATGTGATAGAGTTGGTAGTGGTTTCCTTGTTCCACATGACCGGTTACAGCTGAAATAATACAGATGACATCATCATCACCAACACCACAACCATCATCATAACTCAAGGTGGACTGAGTACCTTTTTGTCAAGGTACCAACCAGCACTACCACTTTACAGAGTGTACTGGGTGCTTTTTATCATGGCATCAGCACTACCACTTTACAGAGTGTACTGGGTGCTTTTTATCATGGCATCAGCACTACCACTTTACAGAGTGTACTGGGTGCTTTTTATTATGGCATCAGCACTATCACTTTACAGAGTGTACTGAGTGCTTTTTATCATGGCATCAGCACTACCACTTTACAGAGTGTACTGAGTGCTTTTTATCATGGCATCAGCACTACCACTTTACAGAGTGTACTGGGTGCTTTTTATCATGGCATCAGCACTACCACTTTACAGAGTGTACTGGGTGCTTTTTATCATGGCATCAGCACTACCACTTTACAGAGTGTACTGAGTGCTTTTTATCATGGCATCAGCACTACCACTTTACAGAGTGTACTGAGTGCTTTTTATCATGGCATCAGCACTACCACTTTACAGAGTGTACTGGGTGCTTTTTATCATGGCATCAGCACTACCACTTTACAGAGTGTACTGAGTGCTTTTTATCATGGCATCAGCACTACCACTTTACAGAGTGTACTGGGTGCTTTTTATCATGGCATCAGCACTACCACTTTACAGAGTGTACTGAGTGCTTTTTATCATGGCATCAGCACTACCACTTTACAGAGTGTACTGAGTGCTTTTTATCATGGCATCAGCACTACCACTTTACAGAGTGTACTGAGTGCTTTTTATCATGGCATCAGCACTACCACTTTACAGAGTGTACTGAGTGCTTTTTATCATGGCATCAGCACTACCACTTTACAGAGTATACTGAGTGCTTTTTATCATGGCATCAGCACTACCACTTTACAGAGTGTACAGAGTTCTTTTTGTCATGGCATCAGCACTACCACTTTACAGAGTGTACTGAGTGCTTTTTGTATATTGCTTAGCTGATGAAGTTTTGAAATTCTCACAAGTGGAGAATATATTTATGAAGTTTTAAAATTTCCATAGCAACAGTCATTTAAAACATCAAAAACAATAGGAAATATGAATTTCACCTCAAAAGTGAAACCACTGTAATATCCACTTCCAAAGTGAAAATATTTCAACACCTCATTTAGATGCTAAATATTGATAATATAGAGACAAAGGTGCATTATTAGGGTGGTGGATTGGCAGTATTGGAGCAAAAACCGCTGGTCGTCCCAAGAAGACATACATCAAGCAACTTGAGGACGATACTGGATGCACTGCGGAAGAACTGGCAAACACTATGAGAGACAGAGATGGATGGAGGAAACGTGTCGTAGAAAGCCGAGCAAGCTCGACCTGATGATGATGGTAGCTTGGCAGTATCGGTAGAGGGTCGGACGCCATGCTTTGACGCATAGAGTTATGGCCCTTGCCATTCTGAGTTTAAATCCCGCCAAGGTTAACTTTGACTTTCACCCTTATGGGGTCGATAAAATAAAGTACCAGTAATACACTGGGATAATTACTGGCCTTGTGCCAAAAGTAGAAACAATTATTACACAAAGCCAGCAAGTTGGTGGGAGAGGAAAGTCAATTAAATTGACGTGGTGCTTTATTTTATCAAACTCGCAACAAGGTTAACTTTGCCTTTCACCCTTACGGGGTCGATAACATAAAGCACTAGTCAATTTCATCATCATCATTGTCCAATGGCCTCAGCCGAAATCGACACAACAATTGATCTCCACGTGGGTCTGTTGTTCATTGCCATTGCCAAATCCTGGATTTCAATACCAGAATCTCTGGAGATGACATCGGGATAGGAGAGCTTGCACCCCCTGTTATTAGTGACTGCTTGTGGTTTCCAAAGCACTAATGGGGACACAGCCTTAGAGGTGGCACGATGGCAGTGACCAGCAAATCGTGATAGAAGAGCTTGTGGCCCCTGTTATTAGTGACTGCTTGTGGTTTCCAAAGCACTAATGGGGACACAGCCTTAGAGGTGGCACGATGGCAGTGGCCAGCAAATTGTGATAGAAGAGCTTGTGGCCCCTGTTATTAGTGACTGCTTGTGGTTTCCAAAGCACTAATGGGGACACAGCCTTAGAGGTGGCACGATGGCAGTGGCCAGCAAATTGTGATAGAAGAGCTTGTGGCCCCTGTTATTAGTGACTGCTTGTGGTTTCCAAAGCACTAATGGGGACACAGCCTTAGAGGTGGCACGATGGCAGTGACCAGCAAATCGTGATAGAAGAGCTTGTGGCCCCTGTTATTAGTGACTGCTTGTGGTTTCCAAAGCACTAATGGGGACACAGCCTTAGAGGTGGCACGATGGCAGTGACCAGCAAATCGTGATAGAAGAGCTTGTGGCCCCTGTTATTAGTGACTGCTTGTGGTTTCCAAAGCACTAATGGGGACACAGCCTCATAGGTGGCACGATGGCAGTGGCCAGCAAATCTTACTCTCCTTTTACATACAACGACAGATATGTGTGGGAAGCTGGCATATATTTCTTTCAAAGTCAGATGTCTCCAACTTATGTTCTAAATGCGTCGAAGCAGGCAAGTGTAGTTGCAATCAAGGTCGATTTTATCCAACCCCTAATTGCTGGCCTGTGCCTATAGTAGAAGGTGTATTATTACTCACCTGTAACCCCATAAACACTTAATTTCTGTGGGTGGAGAATGGCCAGGTGTAGTTTCTCTGTGCCACTGGAAACATACAGATACATTTTTAAGTGAAAGACCATCAAAGAACTTGATAAATGTTTAACTCTTTAGTATTTACACCAGCTGTATATGGCCAGAATTCTCTCACCTCTTTCTGTCAAACCAGCTGTAACCAGCCACTCATACTGATGTTAACTCTTTAATATTTACATTACTCTATATATACTATTGTATTTTTGTGGTAAAGGCTTTACTTTAGATAATATCTCACATAACATTTACATTACTTTATATATACTATTGTATTTTCATGGTATCGAATCTATGAGATTTTGATATCATTTATTTTGAGAACAATACCTTAATATAAATATGAGCAGCCAGTTACAGCCAGTTTGAACAGAAGGAGGTGAGAGAATTCTGGCTGGATATGGCCAGTTTAAATACTAAAGGTTAAGGTATTGTTCTCAAAATCTCATAGATTCTATGTTACGTGAGATAAAGCCTTTACCATGAAAATATAATAGCAAATATAGAGTAATGTAAATGCTAAAGGGTTAAACTGGCCAAAATTCTTTCACTTCTTTCTGTTCCAACCGGCTATTTCCTGTACAAGTAATCAAATTGTGTATACATTTTTTGGGACACCCTGCATATATATATTGGAACTAGCTGTTGAAATGGCAAGCACACATACATACACTCTTTTACTTACATATACACACACATATCGTCTTAACTTCATGTGTACGTATAATAACACACACACACATATATAGCTCTATATACAAAACGTTTTTTTTTTCCATTTCAGGTAGACGCGCTCCATCATCCACTTTTCTAAAAAAGTAAATCATCCACAAAACGCCAGCATCAACAGTTTTCCAAGGGATGTCAACATGAATGGACCTGTTATTTTTCTCTAAAAACATTTTTTCCAATTTTGCATTCTTTCTTCTGATGAAGGACTAGCGTCTGAAACGTTAAGACCTTCTTCCTGTTATTTCAAGTATTAAACTAATATATTCCTTCTATATACTGTGCTGTTTGTGTTATTATTTCTGTTTACCTTTTACAGTTGGTGGATGGGTGCTACATGAGAATGCTCTGAACATTAATCAGTATACACTGAGGATGAAGAACTCCCAAAAGCCAGCTTGAAAGTAACACAGAGACTGAGGTTAGCTGGACATGCTCACTGACATTCAGAGTTGACACTGCACTCAGTACTCCTGTGAGAGCCCCTGCATGGACACATTAGAAGAGGGAGACCGAGGTTGACATATGTTGATGCCCTAAGGACAGACACGGGACATGGCGGTGATGATGAAGGACAGAGACTGCTGGAGAGAACTCGTCCATGGATCTTGGGAATTTTACCCGCCCTAGATATATATATAGTCTATAAAGTGTTGGGATGTGTAATCTAAAGACCGAAGCCGTTCTTTTCTCTACTTACGACACAAACTGTCCAGCAGATATCTGTAGAATAGGGAGCTGAAATGGGGTCTCAAGAAGTAGGTGCTGGGGATTGAAACCACTCCATCCGTGGTCAGTCTTGGTAGGTTGTGGGTTGTAAATCCGTAGCATTCCCTGGAAACTTCCAGTAATTATTTGATCTGTAGAAGGAAATAAAGATGAGAAACAAATATAAGAAATATTGCTGATTTGATAAATAAAACAAAAGGTTTTTTTTTAAATGCACCTTGTACACTCTGTAAAGAGGTAGAGCTGGTGCTACAACAAAATGTACCCTGTACACTCTGTAACGTTGTAGTACTGGTACTATGATGAAATGCACCTGGTACATTCTGCAAAATGGTAGTGCTGGTGTCATGATAAAATACACCCAGTCAACTCTGTAAAGGGGTAGTACTGGTGCCATGACAAAAATACTCCCTGTACACTCTGTAAAACTGTTAGTGCTGGAGCCACAACAAAATACACCCTGTACACTCTGTAAAAGTGTTAGTGCTGGTGTCAGGATAAAATGTACCCAGTACACTCTGTAAAGGTACTTGACCCACAGAAACTATGCCAAAAAATGGAACATATATATGGAAAAAAAGGGCTGTTCCCTATAGTGCCATTCATTTTGAGCAAAGTTAATTTGAGCTAACGGTAATTTCAGTGAAGATTAATTTTAACATTTTAACATTTACATTACTCTATATTTACTATTGTATTTTCACAGTAAAGGCTTTACTTCACATAATATTGAATCTATGAGATTTTGATATTATTTATTTTGAGAACAATACCTTAACATCAGTATGAGACAGTTATGGCCAGTTTGAACAGAAAGAGGTGAGAGAAATATGGTCAGTTTAAATGCTAATAATTCATTTTTTAAATTTTAAACATTGTGACTTTTTAATTCTTTCTACAATAAAATGTATTGATATTTAATAGATTTTCTATTTACTCGTTGTGAGGGTGTAATTATTTGTACAAAAATAAGCGTAGATTTCTAGTATATTTTTACTTTTATCAACTTTGCTGAAAGCAGTTTGAGGTTCGCTCAAACTGACATCGTTTAACCCTTTAGCATTTAAACCAACCGTGTCCGGCCAGGATTCTCTCACCTTTTTCTGTTCAAATTGGCTTTTTATACTTAATTTGTTAATTAATAATTATACTTATGTTGAGGTATTGTTCTCAAAATAAATAATATCAAAATCTCATAGATTTTATATTATGTTATGTGAGATAATTATGTAAGATAAAGCCTTTACTGTGAATATATAATAGTAAATATAGAGTAATCATCATCATCATCATCATTTTACGTCCGCTTTTCCCTGCTTGCAAGGGTGGGGCGGGAACTGATTCTGGCCTGATTTCTACAGCTGGATGCCCTTCCTAACACCAACTTCATTTACAGTGAGTGCTGGGTGGTTTTTTGCTGTGGCACCTCCACGACCACTTTGCAGTGGAATGATAGGGACCCCAGTCCCTATCATCTCATTTCTACAGCTGAGTAAACTGGAGCAATGTGAAATAAAGTGTCTTGATCAAGGAAACAACACATCACCTGGTCTGGGAATTGAACTCACAACCTTTCGATTGCAAGCCCAATGCTCTAACCACTAAACCATGTGCCTCCAGTAATGTAAATGCTAAAGGGTTAATAGACATCGTTCAAAATACATATAATTTTAACTTTGCTCAAACAACTGGACATGGTTCCTGATATATACAATTATAAAAAAAATAGTTTCCATAACTTACCATATTGTTCACCATCGATGATATTAGCTACACATAAACATCCTTGGTCAAACT